>JAGDQO010001371.1:0-600000 GCA_018342035.1 Solanum appendiculatum | reverse complement strand
TCTTCACGGGTGAAACCTTTAGCAACACTTGCTCTCCCTCCATAAACTCCAAGTCCCTGACTTTTCAGTCTGCTTACTCCTTTTGCCTGCTCTGAGCTGCTAGAAGCTTCTCCTGAATGAATTTCACCTTCTCTAACGATTCCCTCAAAAGATCAGTACCCCAAGGTCTCACCTCAAATGCATCAAACCAACCAACGAGAGACCTATATCTCCTCTCATACAATGCCTCAAATAGGGCCATATCAATACTCGAGTGATATCTATTATTGTATGAAAACTTTGCCAAGGGTAAGAACTAATCCCAATGACCACCGAAATCTATCATGCACACACAAAGCATATCCTCCAGCACTTGAATTGTTCGCTCAGATTGCCCATCGGTCTAAGGGTGAAATGCGGTACTAAGATCCAATTTAGTACCTAACTCAGCCTGCAAGGTCTTCCAAAAATTATAAGTAAATTGCGTACCTCTATCTTATATGATGGAAATCGAAACTCCATGCAATCGAACAATCTCACGGATATAGAGCTTGGCTAACTTCTCTGCATTATAAGTCACCTTGACCGGAATGAAGTGCGCAGACTTAGTTAAACTATCAACAATTACCCATATAGAATCAAACTTACCTAATGTCTTTGGAAGACCAACCACAAAATCCATTGCAATATTTTCTCACTTCCATTCAGGAATGGGCATTCTCTGAAGTGTCCCTTTAGGCCTCTGGTGCTCATACTTTACCTGCTGACAATTTTGATATTGGGCAACAAAATAAACAATGTCACGCTTCATTCTACTCCACCAACAATGCTGTCTCAGATCACGATACATCTTGGTTTTGTCATGACTCAGGGTAGCCCCTAGATGTAACACGACGTACAAGACCCCGAGAGGCCTCATACAAGCCATTAGCATACATAACATACAAGATGATAGAGAAATTAGAGTTCAAAAGAGCATTTTATATCAAAGCTTTACTCAAAGCAGCGGAAGTCTACAACTCATGTCTCAAAGCCTTCTAACATCATAGAATACGAGTAAAAGTGATAGGGACGCAGCCCAATACAATATCCAACATAAGGAAATACATCAAAGTAAAATCCGACTAGGCTATGTCCTCGGGTGGATGAGGACTCACCAAGTCTTCTTCTAAACTCTAAGTCAAAGCTCTAGCCACGAGTAGGAGAACTGCCACGTCCTACACCAAGGAAGTTGATGCAGGCAAAAGTATGCGTTAGCACAATTAAGTACTAAGTATGATAGAAATGCACATAAACACATAAATCATGCTAGAGAGAGACATAATCATGACATGTAATGGCCAAGCTAAAAACATGATAAACATGAGAAACATGAAACATAAAGCATATATCAAGGCCAAAGCAAGCGAAATCATCTTTCCTTCTTTTCTTTACTTCATCATGAGAACACTTATTCATTAACATGTGGGGAATAGCCTTAACCAACATATAAGACCATGTGAGCTATCAACAGGGAATCCGGTGTCTACCCCACATCGTAAAAGGGGTGTCCTACTTGCCAAGGTAAGACCATGAACTTCTTAGCTTATGTGGATCCACTAGCTAGTGTCTATCATAGACCATCACCCTATGGGGGCACATAGGTTATGGGACATGGGTAATCGCCACCTATCCAGTCAGTACTAAGCATACTTCCCACGGATTAATCATAGTTCATTTTATCCTAGGTAGACATGGGTAATCGCCTCTTGTCTACATTAGTCATAAGCTCATTATTGGTAGACTTGGGTAATCGCCGCTTTGTCTACATTAGGGTACATGTGTAATCACGTATTGTCCCTTTATTCATTAGAATAGCTCCTTAAGAACATGGGTAATCGCCTCTTGTTCTTTTAAGTCCTATTAGGAGTATTATGTGAGAAAACCTTTCACAACTCAACCATAGCATCATCATGTCATAACTTTGACACTTCACTCTCAAAGCACCCTTAACTCATCTTTCACTTCATATGAGACATGCATAAGTTCATTAGCTTTATCTTTACTTTGTTCATCATGCTCATAGTTCATAGATCATAGAGTTCATATGGGTTCATGCAAGTTCAACTCATATCATGCAATTCAATGCAAGCTCATGCTTAGAAAGCCATAATTAGGACAATTTACCAATACTTGAAGGAACTCACATAATAGAGTAAAATCATGCTTTTGACTTGATCATGCTAAATTCATAAGATTATCCTCAATTCATTCATAATTCATGCTTGATTTCATAGAGAATTCATAAACTTCATCAAATCATAACTCAACCCAACAATCAAAACATAGATTATCAAATTGGGGAGAATTAGCTTGGGATCATGGGGGTTCATGCACTCTTTACATCAAATCATGTAATTCACGCTAATTCGTGCACTAAGTTACTTTATCACTCTAGACCGTGCACTAGGAATCATAAAATCCACAATTAAAATCATAATTAAAGAACCCACAATGATTGATCCAAAACCATAATTCAATTGGGTTAGAGTAAACCTTTGAAAAATCATGAAGAAGAGGAAGGACCCATTGGTGGAAATGACTCCTAATGGTGAACACTATCATACCTCAAAGCAATCCACAAGAAATTGGAGAAGAGGTCTTCAATGGAGGATCCTAGCTTCTTCTTCTTCCTTGAGAGTTGAGAGAGAAATATTTTAGAGTGGAGAGTTTTGGAATGAAAAATAATGAGAGGAATTAGGCTTAGAAAATATTTATAGGTCTTAGATTAAGGGCAAAACCAACTCAGCTTAATAGGTAAACAATTAGGGAAAATACCAAAAAACCCTTAATAAAAAAACTGTCGAGGCCAATCGACGGATAGGATCTACGGTCCGTACATCAATTGACGGACCGTCCTGTTCTACCGTCAGTTGATTCAGAAAGTTCATTTTGAGCTGAAAATTTGGTTAAGTCTTGAAGGCATCTATGGGACCCATCTACGGCCCATCAACTGAACTATGAACCGTCCTGCTACTCCGTTGATCAAAGTTCAGAAACTTGGAAATCCTTAAATTTCACAATGCCATTGACGGATCCCACCTACGGCCCGCCAATTCATCTACGGCCCATAGGTGGCCTCCGTAGGTCACTGTCTTCAGGTGAGTTCTACATTTTAAAATCCATTGGAAGCTTGGGGTGTTACAATATCTTCTCCTTGGGAACATTTGTCATCGAATGAGAATCTAGACATCTTGAGAAGGGTAATAGACACGGACTAACAACCCAACCTAGCATGCAATCACATAAATGCACATATCCGAGGAGGAAACATCAACTCCAAGCTAAAGCATGATCAACACATCATATCATGAAGACTTTATGCAACTCATACTCAAATGCACATAATCATATAAGATTCTTCATGAACATACATAATCAAGGAATCATGGAAATCAATTATGACACATGAGACCAAAAGAATGAACCATGAGGATCAAGATACCTCAAGCTAGAGTAGGATCGGAAGGAAAGAGATGAGGATATCGGGACATCATATCGGCCTCGGCCTCCCAAGTAGCACCCTCAACCAACTGATTCCTCCATAGAACTTTCACGGAAGCAACTTCCTAATTCCTTAACTTTCGGACTTGCCGGTCTAAAATCTCAACCGGAACCTCTTCATAGGAAAGACCATCCTTTATGCCAAGATTCTCTAATGGCACTATAGTGGTCTGATCACCAACACACTTCTTCAACAATGAGACATGGAAAATCGGATGTACAGATGCCAAATTATTAGGCAAGTCAAGCTCATAAGCAACCTTACCAACACGTCTCAAAATCTGATATAGGCCTACATAACGGGGACTAAGCTTCCCTTTCTTCCCAAATCTCATTACACCCTTCATGGGCAAGATTTTTAAGTAAACCCAATCATCCACATCAAATTCTAATTCTCTTCTTCTAACATCGGCATAGGACTTTTGTCACCTTTGAGCCTTTTTCAACCAACTCCGGGCCTATCAAAGCAACTTCCCCAACGTCAAACCAACCTATAGGAGATCTACACCTTCTACCATAGAGAGCCTCAAACGGAGCCATACCAATGCTAGAATGGTAGCTATTATTATAAGCAAACTCGATCAAAGGAAAATGATCATCCCAAATACCCTTGAAATCAATTACACAAGCTCTCAACATATCTTCCAAGGTCTGAATAGTACGCTCTGCTTTCCTATCGATTTGGGGATGAAAGGCCATACTAAGCTTAACACCAGTACCAAGGCCTTTTTGGAACGACTTCCAAAATTGAGAAGTAAATTGGGCACCACGATCGGAGATAATGGATAACGGCACTCCATGCAGCCTAACCATCTCTCTCAAATACAACTTAGCATAATCCTCCGTCGAATAAGAAGTCTTGACGGGAATGAAATGGGCTGACTTTGTCATTCTATCCACAACAACCCAAATCGAATCATATTGTCGCCTCGTGCGAGGCAAACCCACAATAAAATCCATATTCACATCTTCCCACTTCCAATTAGGAATACTAATATCTTAGGTCAAACCTCCCGGCCTTTGATGCTCAACTTTCACTTGTTGGCAATTAGAACACTTAGCCATAAATTCTGCAATATCTTTCTTCATTCCGTTCCACCAATAAATTTCCCACAAATCATGGTACATTTTGGTAGCTCCTGGGTGGATGGAATATCGAGAACTATGGGCTTCCGATAAAACTTGCTCTCTTAAGCCCTCTACATTTGGGAACACACAAACGACCTTGATATCGAAGCACACCATCTCCCCCTTGGGAGAAAACCTCTATGGACTTCTTGAGTACTGCTTCCTTTAGTTCAACCAAGTTAGGATCAAGACCTTGCTTAGCTTTCACATCATGCACAAAAGAGGATTTGGAGCCCTTGTGAACCGTAACACTACCTTTAGTAGAATCAACCAATCTAACACCCAATCGAGCCAATCTATGGACATCGCAAACCAACTCTTTCTTTCCATCCTCAACTTGGGCAACACTACCCATAGATAATCGACTAAGAGCATCCGCCACCACGTTAGCCGTACCGGGGTGATAAAGAACACTCATATCATAGTCTTTTAACAACTCGAGCCACCTTCTTCGGTGGAGATTCAAGTCTTTCTATTTAAACACATATAGCAAACTCTTATGGTCGGTGAAGACATCTACATGTACTCCATATAAATAATGTCGCCATATTTTCAAAGCAAACACAACTGCCGCTAATTCCAAGTCATGAGTAGGATAGTTCTTTTCGTGCACCCTAAGTTGTCTTAAAGCATAAGCAATGACCTTCCCGTTTTGCATAAGAACACATCCTAGCCCAATTCTTGAGGCATCACAATAAACCACAAAACCATCAGATCCTTCCGGTAGAGTCAATATCGGAGTCGAAGTAAGTCGATCCTTCAACTCTTGAAAACTCTTCTCACATGCCTCGGACCATACGAACTTAACCTTCTTTTGAGTCAAAGTCGTCAACGGAGAAGCAATTGAAGAAAACCCCTCAACAAACCTCCTATAATAACCGGCTAAGCCCAAGAAACTATGGATATCCGAAGGTGATAAAGGTCTTGGCCAATTCTTAACCGCTTCCGTCTTCTTAGGATCTACCTCAATGCCTTTACCGGAAACAATGTGACCAAGAAAAGCCACGGACCTTAACCAAAACTCACATTTACTAAACTTCGCAAAGAGTTGTTCGTCCTTGAGGACTTGCAACACAATCCTCAAATGATTAACATGTTCACCCTCATTCTTTGAGTAGTTTAAAATGTTGTCATTAAACACAATCACAAACATGTCAAGGTATTGCTTAAACACTCTATTCATCAAGTCCATAAATGCGGCTGGAGCATTTGTCAACCCAAACGACATTACCAAGAACTCGTAGTGACCATACCTTGTCCGGAAAGCCATCTTCGGAATATCATCTTCTCTTACCCTTAATTGGTGATAGCCCGAACGAAAGTTGATCTTAGAGAAATAACTAGCCCCTTGAAGTTGATCAAACAAGTCATCTATCCTTGGTAGAGGATACTTATTCTTAATGGTAACCTTGTTCAATTAGCAATAGTCGATACACATACGGAGTGAACCATCTTTCTTCCTTACAAATAAGACCGGAGCACCCCGTGGAGAAATACTTGGCCGGATGAAAGCCTTATCCAACAAGTCTTTCAACTGCTCTTTTAGTTCCTTAAGTTCCGCCGGAGCCATTCTATAAGGAGGAATATAAATAGGTTGTGTATCTGGGAGAAGGTCAATACCGAAGTTTATTTCCTTTTCGGGAGGAATACCGAGCAAGTCATCGGGAAACACTTTTGGAAACTCATTAACAATGGGAACCAACTCAAGAGCAGGGTCTCGGAATCTATATCCCTCACCCTAAGAAGATGGTAAATGCACCCCTTAGAGATCATCTTTCTAGCTTTTAGATAAGAAACAAATTGACCTCGAAACATAGAATTTCCTCCCTTCCACTCTAGGATAGGCTCATTTGGAAACTGAAACTTGACCCTTTGGGTCCTACAATCAATAGAGGCATAACAAGCATGCAACCAATCCATCCCAAGAATAACATCAAAATCTAGCATATCAAGCTCTACAAGATCAATATGAGTGACTCTCTGGGATAATGAGATGGGACAATCTCTATAAACTCTCTTAGCCAGGATAGATTCTCCAATCGGAGTATAGACACAAAAAGGATCTAGCAACACATTCAGAACATCAAACCTTATAGCCACACATGGCGTCACAAAAGACAAGGTAGCACCGGGATCAAGCAAAGCATAAATATCAAAATGGAAAACTCTTAACATACTGGTGACCACATCGGGAGAGCTCTCTTGCTCATGACGAGCCCGAAGTGCATAAAATTGGTTTTGCTTATGATTCCCACTAGAACTTGACGGATTTTTGGATTGAATGCGTCGACGGTTATCCTCTTCATTCTTAGCCGCTAAGGGGCAATCCCTTATCTTGTGATCCATCTTACCACAACCAAAGCATGCATTAGAATCGGCTAGACATTTGCCCTTATTCTTTCTCCCACACCTAGGACAAGTAGACAATGAAGAACCACCACCATTTATTCCTTGAGACTTGGGGTTAGACACCCTACCATTTTTGGGCTTAGGAGGAACATTGGATGAGCCTTGGCCAGAGAACCTTTGTCGAAATCTACGACGACCATGTCCATCGGACCTTGCATGCGAAAAGTTATCATCTCCGGTCCTAGCCCTCTTAGTTTCCCTAGACCTTTCCTTAAGCTTTTCTTCTTCAATTTGTTCAACATATACCATGAGGCGAGAAATATCCATGTCATGCACAAGCATGGCGGTGCGGCACTTTTTCACCAACATATCGGACACTCCCGACACAAATTTACTCATTCTTGCCCTTGGGTCGGCAACTATGGACGGAGCATATCTATCCAATTGTGTGAACTTCAATGCATACTCTTTCACACTCATATTTCCTTGTTGAAGGTTGATAAACTCAAGCACCTTAACCTCTCTCTTCTCAAGAGGGAAGAACCTATCAAGGAAAGCAACCTTGAATTTCTCCCAATCAAGAGGACCCTCATTAACCGCCCTCTCACTCTTCCATTGATTGAACCAAGTTTGGGCAACACCCTTGAGTTGATAAGCGGTAAACTTCACCTTTTCTTCCGGCGTCACACCCATGATCATCAACACCTTGTACACTTCATCGATGAACTCTTGAGGATCTTCCTCAACCTTAGAGCCATGGAATTCCAGAGGATTCATCCTCGTAAAGTCCCTCACTCTTGATGCCGCCGTACCCACATTTGGGTTCACGGGAGCCACCACCTCTCTATTGGGTTGAGCCGTCACGGCTTGAGCCAACACTTGAAAAGAAGCCCTAAACTCTGCATTAGTAACTTGTTCCACCAAAGGGTCGGCCAGAACTTGAGGAGCTTGAGGAGGAGCTTCTTGTTCCACATTCTCTCCCATGTTTCTTCTAGCGTAAGCACTTCGGGTCGCCATATCCTGAAACACGTAGGATAGGGATTAGGAGAGAGATATATAGAGTTAAACTCTATGGCACGGCTTAAGAGTAATGAAAGAAGTGGAATTTCTTAAATGTCTTATAGCCTCTCATTCATAAATGTGGTGCACTTCACACTCATGAACAAGACTCTACTTGACGTGGCTTATGAGACATCCTTGGAGCTTTCTAAAACCTTGCGCTCTGAATACCAAGTTTGTCACGACCCAGGGTAGCCCTTAGATGTAACACGGCGTACAAGACCCCGAGAGGCCTCATACAAGCCCTTAGCATAAATAACATAAAAGATGATAGAGAAATAAGAGTTCAAAAGAAAATTTTATATCAAAGCTTTACTTAAAGCAGCGGAAGTCTACAACTCATGTCTCAAAGCCTTCTAACATCATAGAATACGAGTAAAAGTGATAGGGACGCAGCCCAATACAATATCCAACATAAGGAAATACATCAAAGTAAAATCCGACAAGGCTATGTCCTCGGGTGGATGAGGACTCACCAAGTCTTCTTCTCAACTCTAAGTCAAAGCTCTAGCCACGAGTAGGAGAACTACCACGTCCTACACCAAGGAAGTTGATGCAGGCAATAGTATGCGTTAGCACAATTAAGTATTAAGTATGATAGCAATGCACATAAACACATAAATCATGCTAGAGAGAGACATAATCATGACATGTAATGGCCAAGCTAAAAACATGATAAACATGAGAAATATGAAACATAAAGCATATATCAAGGCCAAAGCAAGCGAAATCATCTTTCCTTCTTTTCTTTACTTCATCATGAGAACATTTATTCATTAACTTGTGGGGAATAGCCTTAACCGACATATAAGACCATGTGAGCTATCAACATGGAATCCGGTGTCACCCCACACCGTAAAAGGGGTGTCCTACTTGCCAAGGTAAGACCATGAACTTCTTAGCTTATATGGATCCACTAGCTAGTGTCTATCATAGACCATCACCCTATGGGGGCACATAGGTTATGGGACATGGGTAATCGCCACCTGTCCACTCGGTACTAAGCACACTTCCCACGGATTAATCATAGTTCATTTTATCCTAGGTAGACATGGGTAATCGCCTCTTGTCCACATTAGTCATAAGCTCATTATTGGTAGACTTGGGTAATCGTCTCTTGTCCCTTTATTCATTAGAATAGCTCCTTAAGAACATGGATAATCGCCTCTTGTTCTTTTAAGGCATATTAGGAGTATTATGTGAGAAAACCTTTCATAACTCAACCATAGCATCATCATGTCATAACTTTGGTACTTCACTCTCAAAGCACCCTTAACTCATCTTTCACTTCATATGAGACATGCATAAGTTCATTAGCTTTATCTTTACTTAGTTCATCATGTTCATAGTTCATAGATCATAGAGTTCATATGGGTTCATGCAAGTTCAACTCATATCATGCAATTCAATGCAAGTTCATGCTTAGAAATAGTTAGAACAATTTACCCATACTTGAAGGAACTCACATAATAGAGGAAAATCATGCATTTGACTTGATCATGATAAATTCATAAGATTATCCTCAATTCATTCATAATTCATGCTTGATTTCATAGAGAATTCATAAACTTCATCAAATCATAACTCAACCCAACAATCAAAACATAGATTATCAAATTGGGGAGAATTAGCTTGGGATCATGGGGGTTCATGCAATCTTTACATCAAATCATGTAATTTACGCTAATTCGTGCACTAAGTTACTTTATCACGCTAGACCGTGCACTAGGAATCATAAAATCCACAATTGAAATCATAATTGAAGAACCCACAATGATTGATCCAAAATCCTAATTCAATTGGGTTAGAGTAAACCTTCGAAAAATCATGAAGAAGAGGAAGGACCCATTGGAGGAAATGACTCCTAATGGTGAACACTATCATACCTCAAAGCAATCCACAAGAAATTTGAGAAGATTGAAGGTCTTCAATGGAGGATCCTAGCTTCTTCTTCTTCCTTGAGAGTTGAGAGAGAAATATTTTAGAGAGGAGAGTTTTGGAATGAAAAATAATGAGAGGAGTTAGGCTTAGAAAGTATTTATAGGTCTTAGATTAAGGGCATAACCAACTTAGCTTAATAGGTAAACAATTAGGGAAAAGACCAAAAAGCCCTTAATAAAAAAACTGTCGGGGCCAATCGACGGACAGGATCTACGGTCCGTACATCAATTGACGGACCGTCCTGTTCTACCGTCAATTGAGTCAGAAAATTCATTTTGAGCTGAAAATTTATTTAAGTCTGGGAGGAATCTACGGGACCCATCTATTGCCCGTCAACTGAACTACGAACCGTCCTGCTACTCCGTAGATCAAAGTTCAGAAACTTGGAAATCCTGAAATTTCACAATGGCATTGACGGTTCCCACCTACGGCCCATCAATCCATCTATGGCCCGTAGGTGGCTTCTGTAGGTCACTTTCTTCAGGTGAGTTCTGCATTTTAAAATCCATTGGAAGCTTGGGGTGTTATAGGTTTCACCAGGATGTGTAGAATACCTCGAACTATGAGCCTCTGCAAGAATAGTCTGAGTGAAATCATTAACACGGGGCACACATAGCCGCCCCTTAATCCTTAAGACACCTTCCTCATCATTCACAACCTCCTTAGCCTCTCCTCGCATTACCATATCATGAATTTGGCTCAACTTCTCATCATCAAATTATTTTCCTTTAGTCTTGTCAAGAAAGGAGGATATTGCCTCCACACAGGCCAAGAATCCTCCTTTGTCAGTTACTTCTGGCCTCATAAAGTCATTAACCAGAGTTTGAACCTCTCTAGCCAATGGGCGTCTAGAAACCTGTAAATGGGCTGAACTCCCCATGATCCCTGCTTTTCTACTGAAAGCATCAGCCATAACATTAGCTTTTCCTGGGTGATAAAGAATTGTAACATCATAATCTTTCAACAACTCCATCCACCTCCTCTACTTCAAATTCAAGTCTTTCTGAGTGAGAACATATTGTAAACTGTGATGATCTGTATACACTTCACACTTGACCCCATATAGATAATGCCTCCACTGCTTCAATGCAAATACAACCGCAGCCAACTCCAAATCATGAGTGGGGTAGTTACGTTCATGCACTTTCAATTATTTTGAAGCATAGGCAATTACATTCCGCTCCTGCATTAACACTGCACCTAAACTAGAATAAGATGAATCACAATAAACAATGAAATTCTTACCTTCCAAATGCAAGGTAAGAATCGATGCAGTAGTCAACAAGGTCTTGAGTTTCAGAAAGCTCTGTTCACACTCATCGTACCATACAAATGGAACATTCTGCTTGGTCAAGTTGGTCAGTTGTGAAGCAATGGAAGAAAATCCCTTAACGAATCGACTATAGTAGCTAGCAAGACAAACAAAGCTCCTTACCTCAGAAACATTAGTGGGCCTTGCCCAACTCTTCACTGCTTCAATCTTCTGGGGATCTGCCATCACTCCATCCTTAGAAACCACGTGCCGCAAAAAGGACACTGAATTGAGCCATAACTCACATTTGGAGAAATTGGCATAAAGCCTTTTATCCCTTAACAATCCCAATACACTTCTCAAATGCTCTTCATGTTCCTTCCTGCTCTTTGAGTAGATCAAAATATCATCAATAAATTAAATAACAAAGAGATCTAAATATGGCTTAAAAATTCCGTTCATTAGGCTCATGAAAGCAGCAGGGGAATTCGTAAGCCCAAAAGACAAGAATTCATAATGCCCATACCTGGTTCGAAAAGCAGTCTTTGGCACATTCGTTGCCCGTATTTTCAGTTGATGATAACCAGACCTCAAATCAATTTTAGAGAACACACAAGCACCCAGTAGCTGATCAAACAAGTCATCAATGTGAGGAATTGGGTACTTGTTCTCAATAGTCACCTTATTCAGCTGCCTGTAGTCTATGCACATACAAAAACTACCATCCTTCCTTTTCACCAATAAAATTGGAGCACCTCAAGGAGAGGCACTCGGCCTTATAAAACCTTTACCTAACAACTCCTGAAGTTGGGCCTTCAACTTTCTCAACTCAGTCGGGGCCATTCTATAAGGTGGAATGGAAATGGGGCGAGTCCCTGGCTCCAGGTAAATACAAAAATGAATATCCCTATCTGGTGGCATACCAGGCAAGTTTGTAGGAAAAACATCCATAAACTCATGGACAATAGAAATAGACTCAATCGAAGGAACTTTGAAAGTATCATCCATGAGATGTGCCAAGAAAGCTGACCAACCCTTGCTCACCAACCTCTTAGCAGGAAGAAAAGAGACAATCCGAATTGGGGCAGGAATATAATCACCCTCCCACACTAGTGGATCTATCCCAGACTTGGTCAAGGTTATGGTCTTAGCCTTGCAATCTAAGATAGCAAAATTTGGAGAAAGCCAAGTCATACCCAGAATTACATCAAAGTCAACCATTTCCATAATAATCAGATCTACATAAGTTTCGCTCCCCACAAAAGTTACAAGACAAGACCTATACACCTTCTCAACTAACACAGACTCACCAATAGGAGTTAGAAACACGAATAGGCATGTCAAATAAGTCACAACGTACTTCAAGTCCATTAGGTAGTGAGGAGGATATATAAGAAAAAGTGGATCCTGGATCAAACAATACGGAAGCCATGAGAGCGCATACCAGAAGAGTACCTGTGATAACAACATCGGATGCCTCTGCCTCTGGCCTCCCAGGGAAAGCATAACAATGGGCTCTATCGCTTATCTGACCATGGATCCTACTGGGCTACGCTCCAGTAGTTCCAACCTGCCCACCACCCCGGCTGGACTGATGACCACCATTACCTTGGCCACCACGTCCTCCAGAATGACGGCCTCTACCATAACCACCCTTACCTCTAACTACTGGGGCTCTGTGACCCTGATCATATCAAGCGTAACTCTGCCTTGAACAATATTTTCTAATATGCCCAACCTCACCACATCTATAAAGAGTCCTAGAGTCAAGAGTAGGTCTTTGTGAGACGAAGAAGACTAAGATAACCCCTAAACTCATAAAAAGGTCGACTGGTCTGTGATGGACCCTCAATTGAAACCTGCAATGAAGACTGAATAAGATGGGGGTTTTAACCCCCAGAACCCTGCCCTCTGGAGTAAGAACCACTAAACTCACCTCCCTTATGGAACTTCTTAAATGTTGACACCTTGGCAAAGTCATATGGCTTCACCCTCTCTACCTCTAGCACAAAATCAACAACTTCCTGAAAGGATTTTGCAGAAGCAGCCACCTGTAAAGCTGAAATTTTCAAATCCGACCTCAATCCCTTCACAAAGCGGTGAATCCGCTCTTGCGGACTAAAGCAAAGCTGAGTGGCATACCTGGATAATGCACGAAAGTTTGCCTCATAAGTTGCAATAGACATCTTCCCCTGCTCTATATTCAAGAACTCATCTCTTCTCCTATCTCTCAAAGTCCAGGGTATATATTTCTCCATGAAGAAGCTGGAAAATGCTGCCCAAGTCATAGGTAGTGCATTTATTGGTCGGCACTCAACATGAGACCGCCACCATATTTTACCGTCTCCCTAGAACTGGTATGTCACAAATTCAACACCAAATCGATCCACTATATCCATCTTATGAAGCAGCTCATGACAATCAACAAGGAAATCATAAGCATTTTTAGATTCAGTACCCTTGAAGACTGGAGGTTTCAACTTTAAGAACTTAATAAAGAGATCATGCTGGTCACTAGTCATTATAGGCCCTGTAGTCAATCAGAAAAACGTACGTGTTTCCAAGGACGCATCCATGCGGGGGGCCACAACAGCTGCATGTTGTACTCCCTGAACCTGAGGTGCTGGTGCAGAAAATGCTGGGGTGCTTGTCCCCAATCGAAGAACCCGCTGAGATAAGTCAGAACCTGATTGATCATCTCTGGAGTAGGATGTGGTACTGGTGCTTCCTTCTCTTGAATCGGCTCATCCTCCACCCCATCACCCTCTCTCGCTACCTCATCGGCTGGTGGAGGGGTCACTGCTCTATCCCTAGTTGGACCAGTTGTCTGTCCTCTGCCCCGGGTGGTCTTTTTCCCGTGACCTCTACCACAACCTCTCACTACTACTCCTCCTCGGGCTACAACCCCTACGGTTGGCTCGAGCGCTTCCTCTCTTGCTGGTGTTGGTGCTGCCCGATCTTTGCTTTATTTCTTACCATCTGCGAAATAGAACGAAGAAGGCCAGATACCAATTTGTATCACCTAGATACCAATTGGATTCAAGTAACAGCACGAAAGAAAGAAAAAAAAGAGTTTTCCTAAAGTCCTATAGCCTTCCGAAGAAAAGTAAAGGTATCCCCCTACTATTCTGCAAGACTCTACTAGACCTGTCCTTGTGCGATGAGATCACCGAACCTAAGGCTCTGATACCAAGTTTGTCACAACCCAAAATGGGTCATGAGTGTCACCCACAATTAACCTCTTACGTGGGTGAACCAACGAATCTAAATCCTAACTTACGAAATACAATCATAATGCGGAAGCTCAAAACTTATTAATGTAAAAAATACGAATTCACTAGAGTCTATCACATATTATTCCCAAAAGCTGAAAGTCATCACATCAAGGACATCTACTCTCAAAATACCATGTCTAAAAGTATTAAAGATATCAAAATAAATAAATAGAATAGTATATGTCTTAAATCTAAGGACTTAATGCCGTGACCGAGAGAATCCAACACGAGCTAGAAGGAATAGCTCACCCTGAAATCTGATGTGCTAGAGACTGGCTAGAGTTGAGGGCGAGTCGAAGTCCATGGTATACTCGCTGTACTCCACAAAAGAAAATCAAAGAAAATACAAGTAGGCGTCAGTACATGGCAACATGTACTGAGTAAATATCATCGGCCAACTCAAAATAGAAACTAATATGCAATAAGTAATAGTATAAAATCAACTATGGTACATAGCAGGTGGCAAGCAACAAACAATATGCTCAAGTGACAACGACACTAAAGTAAGTACGTAATTACTCAACAATATCAAGAGCACACATGAGGACTCATGCCTCCACACCATGCTCTTTTGGGAAATGTATTCTTTGAGATTGAGTACATTAAGTTATTTTAATATGTTTTCTCTTAATGTTACTGTGCCGGAATGTGACACCCGATCCTATAATATCGTGTCAAAATGTGACACCCGATCCAATAGTACCGTGTAAGAACGTGACAACTGATCTAATAAAATTGTGTCGAAATGTGACACCCAATCCAATAACATCATGCCAGCTCGTGACACCCGATCCAATAACATCGTACCAGCTCGTGGCACCCGATCCAACAACATAGTTAATTTATTATTCCTTTTTATCACTTTCCCCTTCATTAACAATATTTCACCAAGCCTTCTTTATCCAAGGCTTCACTTTAATAAAACAAGTTCAAGATTATGGATTTCATGGTCGTGGGATTTTAGACCAATCACAGCAACACATGCATCATCCAAACCACAACAATTAAGTACATAGAAAATTTAAAAAATGTAACACTCCGAATATTTCTAAGTTAAGACCCGAACCATTCTTGAATTTTGTATAAGGTCGTACCGAGTGATTCTTAATCGTTATTAGATTCTAAGGTCAATTCATTAGTGTGGGAATGATTTTGGATATCAATTAAGGCCACTAGAATCCCCTAACACAAAGTTGAGATGGAAGCTTCCCTACCAAGTAAGTTTTGACCTAAGATTCTACTTAGGTCAACTTTAAACGATCATATCTCTCAGAACATAATGAGTTAGGTGGCCTATCAGCTATCAAATCGAACATTTTTGAGAGCTCGTTCCAACTCCACCAAGTTGCTCCATTTGAAGCTTGGAGTAAAACCTTATGCCCATTTGAGTGAAGCCTCTCTATTTAAGGCACTTCATTCGTTTTAGGAAATGGTATTTTGGTCTTTTCCTTTTCCCACTAGGCTTAGTACATTTTTCCTGACCCAATTAAGGGTCTAATGAGATTCTAAGTCACCTATTCACATTCCTAAACACTTAGGGTTTTAGAGCAAGGTTTCAAGAAGAGAAAAAAGGCTAAGTTTAAGCGTTCTTCAAGAATTGTGGTTTTCACCAAGAACATCGTTCTTTCTAGGTATGTGAGGCTTTCTATAGTGAAGGACTTGTTTGTCCTCATGCCAAACATGCAATTCTTTCGTTAATTCGCCCATATAATCATTTATGTAAATATTCTTGAAGGGTTCTTGAGTTTTAAGATTCATTCTTTATCAATGGAGGTTTTGAGTTCTTGAGGTGAGGGTTTTGTGAATGAGTGGTGGTTCTTGATAGAATTTTAGTGGAATTTTAATAATTTCATGTTGGGTTTGAGAATCAAAGAGAGTTTGGAAGAAACCAATCGATTCTAGATGAGTTAGGACACAGAATTGAGCAAGGAAATTAATCAAAATTCTAGGCAGGGGGGTGACGTGTTGCACCACCCTAGCGCCAGAACTACTTGTCAGTAGTGTGGGGCCTAGCGTGCCACGCCAAGAGTATGCCCCACACTCTGGTCAGTAGTTTGGGGCTTAGCACCCCAAGCCTGTACGCAGGGGTCGTCTTGCCTTTTTCCTTCCGTGTTTCATTTCGAATGTGTTCCTTTAAGTTGTGGCTATGTTTTCATACTCTATATTAGCTTCTATAGGCTCCATTTATCATTAAAAAATCATGCATTATCCTACTCATATGTCTTAATGCATTTTCAAAACTGAAGTTAGTTTAAGAGAAGAGTCAAGAGCTATTATTGAGAAAGTAAAGAGAAGTTTAAGAATCTTTTTAGAGCAAATGTTGTGTCTTTAAAAATTGATTCTGAGAAAGAGTAAAAGATGAGTTCTGAGAAAAGTATAGGGAACTAAGTATTCCCCTCAGATAATATTTTTAATTTGAGAAAAGAGAAACTTTGCTTTCTAATTGAGTTATGAGTACATAGATACTCCAGGCCAGTTACCTCTTTTAAGAGGATAGTTTGAGCAATTATCTCAAACCAGAAAAAATGTAATATTTTCATACATTTGAGCAACAATATACATATCATTGGGAGTAGTATTGAGCACCGATATAGGGGAGAGTTCAGACAACTCACAGCCCCCCTAAACCTTGTCTTGCCAACATGGGTTCAGGATCATAATTTTTAGATGAATCCTTATAGCTTAGTGGATCCACTTAGTTGAGAGGTTCTCTATCCCAGCACGATATAGGACAGTTCTGGCAGCGTGGACAAGACGCTGTATCATCACTTAGCTCACATTGATGGTTGTCAGTTAGATAATCTCCCAATAAAGTTAAAGTATATTTTCATATAACACTTCTTATGTTTAGTTCAGAGTTGAGTAAGTATATTTGTAAATTTAAATGATTTCATTCCTTTAATCCTTTATATTCAGTTGAGTTCATGCTATATCCATTGCATTTATTCAGTTCAGTTCTTTATTCCACTTGAGCCATATTACATACTCGTACATTCCATGTACTGATATCATTCGACCTGCATCTTATAATGATGTAGATACAAGGGTTCAGGTTTATCAACAGATGCTTCATTGAGATCATTTGACATTCCAATTAGCTTTGGTGAGACTCCTTCCATTCTGGAGGAGTCCCCCTTTTCCCCTTTCAGTTTAGCCTTTTTAGGGTGTTGTGGGTCTTGTCCCAACATCCATGTTGAACTATAGAGGCTTCATCGATAGATAGAGTTGAGAAGTCTTTTAGTATTTACTTCTTCTGAGTTGTTTTACAAACTATAAATATTTCTATTGAGTATTGTCCAGACTTTATGAGTTGAGTATTTAAGTTTATCAGATTTAATGCAGTTTTAAGCCTATTATTACTTGATTTAGTTTTCTGTTTGTAATCAGACAGGATGAGGGTTCGTTTGGGGACCAGCAATGGTTCTCGAGTGCCGGCCACGTCCAGGGTGTAGGCTCGGAGTGTGACAAACTTGGTATCAGAGCACAAAGTTCAAGTGTCCTAGGGTGTCTATGAAGCCGTGTCAGTAGGAACTTATTTATGGTTGTGAGGACCCCACTTTTATAAATGAGGTACTACAAACATTTAAGAAAAGTTTCCTTTCTTTCATACTCTAAATTGTGCAATAGAACTGTGCCATAAGGAACTTATTCAAACTCGTGAGTTTCTCAAATCTATTCAACTACCCCTCGTACTCAAGATGGTTGAAATAGTAAAGCCCAGATCCTTATAGATGAGTTGTTCTCAACAGAAGTCATCATAAAGTCATGAGACTGTAGAGGGGCTTGAGAGAAGCCAGTGAGTGAGCTTAAGTGTTGAATTTGAAAGAATGCACTCTTATTCATATGAATCGTGCATTCGAGCTAAAAGCGAGACGTACTCCCATACTCTTTTCTTTAAACCTTGTTTCAGTTGAGACCTTTACGAGAAAGTGCATTTTAGAGCTTGGGTAGTATTTTCACCCGGAAAGATAGTATGAGTTACGATGTTATGAACCAGTAGTAGTAGAAGTGCCCATAATTAGAAGAATCCATGCAGAGGTATAATAATCTAAGTAGGGAAGATAGTGATGAGGCATATTATGATGTTGCAGTCATGCATCGGGTAAGTTATTAATGAGGAGTTTTCCCTTATGGGTAGACTAAGAAGTGATGAGTTTGTGTAGATTTCATGATCGAAGGTAGAGTAAGAGTTACTAGTGGGGATGAGTTAGAGTAAACTTTAACCAGAAGGGAGTTTATGTCAATGCCATTGTGTTGGTGAAGACTAAGCATATGTGTTGAATAAAAGAGCAGAGTTTATGATGAGGTGGTAGTCCATTAGTATCAACCAAGTATAAGTGTTGAATAGAAGATCCGAGTATTCGTGATGCAATAGATTTAAGCTAGGCCTATGATTTTTTTTGAAGGAGAGCCCCATGATATTCAGAGGGTTATAGAACTAATTAGGCAATGATGTATAATGAATGAGTAAGTAGTACTTAAGTTGTGAAATGGAAGTGTGGTAGTAATATGTAAATAGGTAGACAGAGAGATATAGATTGACTACTTGTCATGAGATCCTAGTGGGTGAGTATTTCTTAAGTTTATCTAGTAGTTGCAAGTTAGTATAGTAAGCGAGCAATTATATTGATATATGTGTTTAGTAATAGACACTAAGCTTAAATTTGAGATGAGTATCGTGATAAAAGGATGACAATATGAGGGTGATGATGTTAGTTTTGAGATCTGATCTAGTAGGATTGACCTGAAGTAGGTGAGAAATTATGGTGTTACTTTTGATAAGTGTGAGTGGTACAGGTGTGGTATTATGACTCTTAGATGAGAGCAAGGGAGTGTGACTAAGTCATTTGATTAGCAAGAGAATTAAGAGGTGTACCTGAGATCGTAGTCAGAAGAGGTTCCAATTAAGTTAATGATTTTTCATGTGTGCCTAGATAGTATATTTGAGATGTCAATGTGGAATAGGCTAATGTAAGCATTATTTTTCCCCTTAAGAGTTGAAGTGGTCTTATAAGCCAATGAGAAGAGATTGAGAGAAGCATCTTAGAAAGAGGTCTTAGAAGGAACCCTAGTACCTTTATATGGAGGGTTCAAAAGACATGGGATAAGAGTTTCCCGAGTATTAGAGTAAAGCGAATGTAGACCAGTTTTAGAGATGATAAAATATATCCATAGCTTTAAAGTGTCAGCTTTAGACCTAAGGGGGAGATGATAAGATGAGGAACCAAGTCAAGTGTTGAGGATCAGGTAGAATATGTTCAAAACAAGTTAAAGTGATATATCGATCCATTCATACTCTACCATATTTCTCAAAGTTCAATCGTTACATCATCTTGTTGATGTTTCTAATATCATAATTATGTTCATGACCTATGCTAATACACTTCAGACAGATTCACATCTATGTTCAGTTCCCAGAATGACGGGCAAGAACTTTAGCCCATTGATCTCAATCTTATTCCATAAATTTATAGATATCAGCCTCATAATATGAACCTATTCAGATAAGCACTCATGTCTCATAGTATGCTCAGTTGAATTCATGATTTACTCTCAATGACTAGCAACATAATGTTATGTCATACATATTCTTATATCAGATTTCTCGAATGAATCGTGCTTATGATCTTTCACCCTAAAGCTTTTTCAGTGATCCTTTTCAGTTTTGATAGCTATGATGATGGTAGTAGTTGAGTAGTGATAGAAGGAGAAGGTTGATGTTTCTTATCGTGGTAGTGGTGGTGTTCTTATTCCATCTAAGGTTATAAATGTGGAGGAAGAAGGGGATGAGGTTTTACTATGAGCAATAGTTAAATGAGAGCATTTAGTCGGTTCCTACTTCATGCCCAGATACCCTTGTTTCATGTCATGGCCTGTAATCTTGAAATTTTATGTGAGCTTCGTGCCAAGTGTGCTCGAGTCCAATTTCAAAACTCTCAGTAGGAATCACTTCCGCCTATGTTAGTAAGCAAGTTCAAAAGTCAAAAGAGGTAGTGATAGTAACACTTTTCCCTCCATTCTCAGTTTAACCGTTATTTGAGGACGAATGATCCCAAGGGGGATATATTGTAACACCCCAAAATTTTTTAAGTTAAGATCCAAACCATTCTTGAATTTCGTATAAGGTCGTATAGAGTGATTCTTATTTGTTCTTAGATTATAAGGTCAATTCATTAGTGTGAGAATGATTTTGGATATTAATTAAGGCCACTAGAATCCCCTAACACAAAGTTGAGTTGGAAGCTTCCATACAGAGTAAGTTTTGACCTAAGATTCTACTTAGGTCAATTTCAAAAGATCATATTTCTCAGCACATAATGAGTTAGGTGGCCCATGAACTATCAAATCGAACATCTTTGAGTCCTCATTTCAAAGCCAAAATTTTTTCTCCATTTGAAGCTCGAAGTAAAACGTTATGCCCGTTTGAGTGAAGCCTCTCTATTTAAGATCACTTCATTCATTTTAGGAAAGGGTATTTTTGTCTTTTCCTTTTCCCACTAGGCTAAGTACATTTTTCCTGACCCAATTAAGGGTCTAATGAGATTCTATGTCACCTATTCACGTTCCTAAACACTTAGGGTTTTAGAGCAAGGTTTCAAGAAGAGAAAAAGGGCTAAGTTTAAGCGTTCTTCAAGAATTGTGGTTTTCACCAAGAACATCGTTCTTTCTAGGTATGTGAGGCTTCCCATAGTGAAGGAATTGTTCATCCTCATGCCCAACATGCAATTCTTTCGTTAATTCGCCCATATAATCGTTTATGTAAATATTCTTGAAGGGTTCTTGAGTTTTAAGCTTCATTCTTTATAAATGGAGGTTTTTAGTTCTTGAAGTGAGGGTTTGGTGAATGAGTGGTGGTTCTTGATAGAATTTGAGTGGCATTTTAATAATTTCATGTTGGATTTGTGAATCAAAGAGAGTTTGGAAGAAACCAAGCGATTCTAGATGAGTTAGGACTCGGAATTGAGAAAGAAATTTGTCAAAATTCTGGGCATGGGGTGACGCGGCGTGCCACCGTAGCGCCAGAACTACTGGTCAGTAGTTTGGGGCCTGGCGTGCCATGCCAATAGTACGCCCCAAACTCTGGTCAGTAGTTTGGGGCCTGGCACCCCACGCAGGGGTCGTCTGGCCTTTTTCATTCCGAATGTGTTCCTTTAAGTTGTGGCTATGTTTTCCTACTCTATATTAGCTCCTATAGGCTCCATTTATCGCTGAAAACTAATGCATTATCCTACTCATATGGTTTAATGCACTTTCAAAACTAAAGTTAGTTTAAGAAAAGAGTCAAGAGCTATTATTGAGAAAGTAAAGAAAAGTTTTAAGAATCTTTATAGAACAAATGTTATGTCTTTAAAAATTGATTATGAGAAAGAGTAAAAGATAAGTTTTGAGAAAAGTATAGGGAACTAAGTAATTCCCTTAGATAATATTTTTAATTTGAGAAAAGAGAAACTTTGCTTTCTAATTGAGTTATGAGTACAGAGATACTCCAGAGCAGTTACCTCTTTTAAGAGGATAGTTTGAGCAATTACCTCAAACCAGAGAAAAAATAATGTTTTTATACATTTGAGCAACAATATATATATCATTGGGAGTAGTATTGAGCATCGATATGGGGGAGAGTTCATACAACTCACAGCCCCCATAAACCATGTCTTGCCAACATGGATTCAGGATCATACTTTTTAGATGAATCCTTATAGCTTAGTGGATCCACCTAGTTGAGAGGTTCTATATCCCGGCACGATATAGGATAGTTCTGGCAGCATTGAAACGACCCCAAAAATGCCCGAAAATGTGCTTCGGAAACACCTATAATTGTAATTTCCATATATCTCAAAATCCGTGCATGATTTCGGAAATTCGACTTCATATTCTTATTTGTGGGGTCAAATTGAGTGGGAGATGGGTCTAACCCGAATTTTAGAGCAACCGTATCAAAATTCGAAAATCGCAAAAATTGCGATTTGGAGGGTCAACTTTAAAGGGCATATCTCTTAGCACACAAGGAACTGGAAGGGCTGCAACCTATAAAATTAAATCTCTTTGAGTTAGCTTTCCAACGCACTTGGTTTCACCTTATTCCGCGTTAGGATGAGGGAGTTATGACCATTTTCGTAAAACCTGTCAGTGCAGAATTTCCAATTCCAGTGAGCGAATTTTCTAGGCGGGTTGGAGTCATTTTTTATAAAAAGGGGATATGTCCCATATTTAGTCATTTTCTAAACTCCAAAAACACTCTCTAAGCCCTCTCCAGAAATTCCACCAAGATCTTCAACCAAATTCAAACATCTCAAGCTCTAATTCCGGATTCAAGATTCAATCTCAAGCTTCGATTCTCCATTCCAATCTTCATCAAGGATTCTCCAAAGTTGAGGTATGTGGGTTTGATTGTGGAAACCTTCCTTTCCACAAGTCCAATCATTTATCCTCTATTTCTACTTCAAGTTTATGGGTCCTTATGCTTATTTATGAATTCTTGAATTATGGAATTACTACTACACACCCTATTATGGTCCATTTTGCATATTATCATGAAATGGAATTTTTATGTGATGTTTATGGTTTACATGCTTCCATGATCAAATTATGAAGGTTATATATATATGTATGTTGTTGGTGGGCTGATTTATATGGTTTTGGAATTGGTTGGAATTAGTATTCTTGAAATACATGATTTCATTTACATGAACAATTGCCCACCATGTGTTTGATAAAATGCCCATTTATAGAATTCTTAGGAAAGGGAAGGTCCAAGGTACGTCCTATGAGACGGAATTGGTTATTGTAATTACTGAAATGATGATGAAATGGACACATGTATATATGATTTTCTCTAAATAAGTGTTTGAGTGCCATGCCTAGTACGGGGGGTAGTAGGCCCGTATAACCATATCGAGGGTTTGTACCTTGGTTGCCTAGTACGGGGGGTTAGTAAGGCCCGTATAACCATATCGAGGGGTTGGTACCTTGGGTCCCTAGCACGGGGGGTGGTAGGCCCGTGTAACCATATCGAGGGGTTTGTACCTTGGTCCCTAGCACGGGGGGTGGTAGGCCCGTGTAACCATATCGAGGGGTTTGTACCTTGGTCCCTAGCACGGGGGGTGGTAGGCCCGTGTAACCATATTGAGGGGTTTGTACCTCTTTCGCCTCTCCAAGGGGGTGGTAGGCCTTGGAAATACTATATTGATGGTCACTCGCCACACATGTACTACGTCCCACTAAATATGATTTTTATGTAAGCATCATTATACATATCATTTTATTAATATGCTATCTATTGGGTATGATTACGCATTTTTCCTATGATGTCCATCTAATGTAGCATTGCATTGCATCCCATATACTTAGTACATTCAAATGTACTAACGCATACTCTATGCCTACATGATGTCACCATGTAGGGACCGGAGCACCGCTTGACCATCCTCCTCCGCGTGGCTAGTACGATTTTCTATAGTGGTTATTGGTGAGTCCTCCATTTCGGGGACGTTGCTCATGATCTTTTGCTATGTATAAAACTTTTCCTTTCTAGTTATGTTTTGACTATGAGGGTGAGCCCGGTAGTTTGTCTTGGCCCCCGCTAAGTACTCATGTTTAGAGGTGGTGTTGGACAAGTTGTGTTTTATGCTTGAGCTTGACTCATCTATGGTATTTATGTATCATTTCTTTTTTTTTCTTCTTGCTCCCTTAGTCCCGATTTCCCCTTGACTATGCTTATCGCTTATGGTCATTTAATTGCTTCCGCGACCAAGGATGTGTAATGATACGCTATGAGGCTTGTTTGGGGTTCCTTCGGGTTCCCCATTCGCCGGTCACATCTAGGCCCTAGGCTTGGGTCGTGACAAGCATGGACAAGACGTTGTATTATCACTTAGCTCACAGTGATGGTGTTCGGTTAGAGAATCTCTCAATAAAGTTAAAGTATATTTTCACATATCACTTTTTATGTTGAGTTCAGAGTTGAGTAAGTATTTTTGTAAAGTTAAATAATTCCATTCCTTTAATCCTTTACATTCAGTTGAGTTCATGCTATATCTATTGCAGTTATTTAGTTCAGTTATTTATTCCACTTCAGCCATATTGCTTACTTGTACATTTAATGTACTAATGTCATTCGACCTGCATCTTATAATGATGCAGATACAGGTGTTCAGGATATCAACAGACGCTTCGTTGAGATCATTTGACATTACAGTTAGCTTTGGTGAGCCTCCTTGCATTCTGGAGGAGTCCCCCTTTTCCCCTTTCAGTTTAGCCTTTTTAGGATGTTGTGGGTCTTGTCCCAACATCCAAGTTGAACTATAGAGGCTTCATAGATAGATAGAGTTGAGGAGTCTTTCACTATTTATTTCTTTTGAGTTTTTTTTACAAACTATAAGTATTTCTATTGAGTTTGTGAGTTGAGTATTTAAGTTTATCAGATTTAATGCAGATTTAAGCCTATTATTGCTTGATTTAGTTTTCCGCTTGTAGTCAGCTAGGATGAAGGTTCGCTTGGGGACCAACAATGGTTCTCGAGTGCAGGCCATGTCCAAGGTGTAGGCTCGGGGCGTGATAACAAAATTACTCAATTACTATCAATCACTATTAAGAGTCTCTCTATCACATAGAATAAATCATAACCTACCTCAACTGAAGCGCCGAAGTCAAGCAAGCTAATTCCCTAGTACTTTTTCTTTCTCAACGCCTTAGAACGTTTCCAATCTATCAAGTATACAATATTCGTTAACAAACGAGTCTATAGACATCCATATTGCTATACTTTTAGCCTAGATCCCAAAAATCATCAAGCTAAATCTATATTCAAGTTCCTAATGTTGAGGTCACTTAATATGCCAAGTCTCCTATTTCGTAAATTCAAGCCTAGGGTTAAGTCTTAATTCCTCCAAATAACATAACCTTAATGGTATTCAAATAATACCATACACCTAATATTTAATTACTTATCTTCATATATTAAATCTTAGTTTATAATATGACAACAAAGTAATAATTATGAAAGATAGAAGCCAATGGTTATGAAACCAGTGGCAACAGCCGTATGTAACCCAATTTTAATAAATACATAAACCTTAGCTTGCTGCCAATGATTAGCCTCTCTTTACTTTCTTATTGGCCATCAGTTTTCTCAATCAATATTCCAGGCAATCATCACTATAAAATATATATATATATATAATAATAATAATAATAATAATAATAATAATAATGTATGCTACTTATGACCATTTAAGATTCCTACCCCAACAAAATATATATATATATATATATATATATATATATATATATATATAATAATGTATTCTACTTATTTAGCGATTCAACATATGAAAGTCAACTGAACTCCTGAAGCTTTTACCTGATGTCGCAATCGGTACTTCTTCGTTCGACGCCGCTTCTGTTATTCTCCTCTTCCCCTCTTTTTTTTTCCTACAGATTATTTACTACCATAATTATTATATATGACTAATTATAAAAGTGGTGAAAGTGGCCCACTACTAATTTTAATAAAATATTTTCATTAACCACCAACTAAATTAATTATTAAAATTACCTCATTATTTACATAATTGTAGTTACGAACAGTCCAATATACCCATTTAGAATCTATTGAAAGAGACTTTATGAAATAAGAAGCTCTAGTACTCAAAACAACCTAATGGGTCGTTACAACAATACATATATTAGATTTATATACGAGAACTAATTGAAATAGAACCCTTCCTAGAAGGTGGCTGCATAGATTAGTTATTCCTCTAATATTTGTTACAAATAGTAGATTTACATACGAGAATTTTTTTTGAAACAGAACCCTTCCTAGAAGATGGCTGCGTAGATTAGTTACTCCTCTAATATTTGTAAATTGTAACTTGTAATTTGTAAGTTGCAATTTATTTTTATTTGAGTAAATTTAAAGGCTTTATTCAAGCCTTTTTATACAACTACTGTCTTGCATTTAAATTTAATACTTTACTTATCAAAACTTACTTTAAAATTTCAATTTTGAAATTTAAAATTTAAAAGATGAAATTTCAAATTTGAACTTTCAAGTTTTAAATTTCAAAGTTCAAATTTGAATTTTGAACTTTGAAAGTTAAAAGATGAAATTTGAATTTTTCAAAACTTAAACATTTTTACTTTGCTAAAAAATGTTATTCAAAATAATAAAAATTAAAAAATGTCATTCAAAAAATATAACTTCAAAACAATTAAATAAATATATAAAAAATATTAAATCCCGCTTCCCGTCCTGTTCTGTCCCATCAAACACTGTCCCATCCCATTAATATAGTGGGATGGGACGGGACTTAAGCTTGTCCCGCGAATCCCGGCCCGGTTCATCCTTGGACCGGTTGAAATTCCGGTCAACGGTTGGCCCGTCCCGTCCTGCCGTCCCTGTCCCTGTTCCCTTGCCAGCCCTACTGTAGAGTGGATTTCTATAATGACCCGGTTGGTCATTTTTGGTGTTTTTATGAAAATTATCATTTTGCCCTCTCGATTTGACTCCGAGTTATTTTTTGTTTGAGTTTTGAAAGTTGGTTCCAAACTTTGAGTTAAAAGTTGAGAATTTAGGTAATTTTGAGTTTTAAAGGCATAAATGTTGCTTAAAAGAGTTTTCAGAGTATTTTGAGGTTTCAAGTGTCAAATGAAATTCCGTCGATTCCATTAGTTTCGAAATGTGGAATCTGATCTATGAGAGTTGTCGGTTTCTGACTCTGAGTCTTTTTGAGGATTTGAGGTCCTAAGTTGTGAATTTGTGGAATTTTAGCCTTTGGGTTGCCTTTGGTCAACATTCGGAGTTCGGATGCTCAGATCGGAATTTCGAGATTTTCATTGGATTCGAGGGATGATTTTAGGCTTAGAAGTGGTATTGGTTGAGTTTTGAGAGGTCCCGAGCTTGTTTTGGCCTTTTTAGGCTTTGAGTTAATTTCTTGTGATTTTCACGGATGTTGGGTCAAGAAGACCTCGGATTCATATTTTGACTGTTCCATTGTGTTCGAAATATCAAGTACACTTGATTTGCATATTTTGTTTGTGTGTACGGGGTTCTGAACGAACCCCGAGGGTGGATTTGATGTTTCGAGAGTTGGCTGATTTTTCTTGTGCCTGAGTTCTGTGACCTTCTCTTGTGCGATAGGCCTTCCGCTTAAGTGAGCTTCGCTTAAGCGAAGGCCGGGATTTTTGAAGTGTTTGCTTAAGCGAACTAGGGCTCGCTTTAGCGATGGTCACTTAAGCGAAGCCTGGTTCGCAAAAGCGAGACCCGTGTTTTTAACGAGGTTCACTTAAGCGAACCCCTGGTCGCTTTTGCGACATCAGAGAGTGGATTTTGACCCACAATTTCATGGTTTAAGCCCCATTTCACCATTTTTGAGCTTTGGGAAACCTTGTTGGCAAATTTTGAAAGGATTTTCTGTGCTAGATCATTTGGGTAAGCCTTCTTGATCCTAAACCTTCATTTTCCATTGTTTAAGTATGGGTTTTAACATCAAAATATGAG
Organism: Solanum appendiculatum; assembly: GCA_018342035.1. Classification (NCBI taxonomy): domain Eukaryota; kingdom Viridiplantae; phylum Streptophyta; class Magnoliopsida; order Solanales; family Solanaceae; genus Solanum; species Solanum appendiculatum. Next base: position 571,976 of record JAGDQO010001371.1, on the reverse strand, counting down.
ATTTTGATTGGTGAATATGGAGGTATTTCATGAACTCAAATTCCTAAACTAAAATTTTGATTTTGAAGTGGTTTTAATCCCCTTTTCGAAATGGTTTTCTCAAATGAGCTCCTAAAGCCTTGAGTAATATTTTCAAGTATTAATTTTCGGATTCAAACCTTCTTTTTGAAACTGGAGTTTGTGTTGATTGACCCACTTTTCAAGAATATTGGTGTGGGTATTGTGATTTCCGGTAGATGATTGTGAATACTTGATTATTATAGATTGTGTGGCTTTGGAAGTGACTCAGAAGGGGAAGACTCAACTCTTGGAGTGATTAATTGATTGATTTGAGGCAAGTGATCTCTTAAACTTTGCCATTTGGTTAAATTGTTTATTTCTCTTTATTGCCTATGTGTTGGGAGTAATTGAGAATGAGGTGAAGGGTTATAATTGTTCCACTTGATTAATGTTAATCAACAAAAAGGGGAAAATGAAAAGGCTTCTTGATGATGAAAATAAATTGTGAATTGCCTTGTTGTGACCCCTATTTGGTTGATTGGTTAATTGCTTGAATGCATGTAAGTGGACTTGTGTGATATGAATTGTTGTCTTTTCTGTGTGGTGTGATATTGCTTGTGTGCATTGATTGTGAACACCGTGATGAGACATGTGATGTGCTTTAATGCCGAGGTCTTTGCCGGCAAGTGTTATAATGCTGAGGTCTTTGCCGGTAAGTGTTATAATGCCGAGGTCTTTGCCGGCAAGTGTTATAATGCTGAGGTCTTTGTTGGCAAGTGTTATAATGCCGATGTCTTTATCGACAAGTGTTATAATGGACGAGGTCTTTTCTGAAAAGCGCTATGATGCCGAGGTCTTTTCTGGTAAGTACTATTTTGTGATAAAAGTCGAAGGGAAATGGTTTCGGCCAGTGATATAAAATGTCGAAGATTTCGGCAAGTGAAATAATGTGAAATCCGAAGGGAAATGGTTACGGCTAGTGGCATTGTGCCGAAGGGAAATGGTTTCGACCAATGTTGACTTGTGATCAATCTACTTGATGCATATATTTTGACCTATTTGATGCATATGATTGATGCTATTCGTTGTGTTTGATTCGGTTTACTTGATATATGAGTGATCATGTTGCTATTCGTGAATTGAGATGCCTTGTACTTGAGAGTAAATTATTTGATACTTATCAGTTGTTGAGATGTGACTTTTGGTCTATTATCCTTGAGACTTGAGACTTGTTTATTGTAGAACGGTTAGGTTGGGCTGATTTCTATGCAGGTTGTAGTTTGCGGAGGTTCAGTTGGGATGTAAATGAGTATTTGATTTAGCTAGGTTGCCTAATTTATTAGGTTGCTTGTTGGGTACCATGTTGGTGGTACTCACTCCTAGCTTCTACACTTGTGTAGGTTCCGAGCCCAGACCCATGTGATCTTCTCTTTTCCTAATTCGAGGCTTATCAAGACTTGAAGAGGTAGCTGCTTGTCATTTCGGCAGGCTCTCTTTTTCCTTTTATTTTTCTTTGTTCTATTTGAGAAGCAAAGACATTGAGACTTGTATTTATCTTTCAAATTCCATATTTACTTTAGTGGCTTGTACACGTGACAACTAGTCTTTGGGGTGTTGTTTAGAATGAATAACATTTCCGCCTTTGTCTTGTCTTGCTTTATTTATTTCTGCTTTTCTTTCATTTTTGTTGGGGTGAGGTTGATTTGTCTTGGTGGGAAAGGAAAAGTGCTATCACATCCATTTTTGGGTCGCGACAATTTTGCAAACACACCACCAGTGGATATAGTGGAAGTTACTCTGCTATAATGCCCCTTGACTATGTGTGCTTTTCTAGTTAGGCGAGTTTGTTGATATTAAATGCAAACTTGATTTTTTTTTGTCAAAAAGAAATGTAATTTAGTCAAACTCTATTTATAACAACCTTGTTTGTTATGAGATCTTTTGTCTTTTATGTGATTGACTGTTATACAGGTTCAAAACCTTCATAATATTTCTTAAATTAATTCTGGTTTATTCAAATATCCACATCACAATTAACTTGCATATCAGAAAGAACACTAGCGAAAGAGATGCTAACTTCTACACTTACAAAAATGCATTCTTGATGTTGCTAAGCCTCTTGACTACATCTTTCATGGTTATCCTGTAGAAGTGATTTGTTCTTCCTCAGAAAAATATTGGCATCCACGTCCATTATAGTCCCTGAAAATGCTTATGTTATCCATTTCCTCAAGTCAAGATTTTCATTGCACATCTTTTCAGCTGTTGTCCTTCTTTTGGTCAAAATCTCCATCAACATGATTTCGTATCTATAAGCATTACCACTATTAGACACTATTCCCTTCGAGCCATATTCTTAGAAAAGAATTGAAGATAAGTTACTCAATTGAAAACTCATAATTCTGCATAAATAAAGACTTGTCTTTTGTACTTATACAATTTGGAGAGGCTTAATTATGATAAGAGAAAATCAAAGTGAATAGAATTTTTTTATACCTGGTGCAATGTATCCAAGAGTTCCCCAATGTCTCGGTATAAGCCATGGACTTGCTTATCGCTAAGATTTTAGAGATACCAAAATCACCAACATGAGCCACCATATCTTTATCCAAAAGAAAGTTGTCTGACTTTAGGTTGCAATGAACTATCAAAGTGTTATGACCATATAAAAGTTTTCATATAAAAGTTATTCTGAAAAGACTGGAAAGATCATATAAAAGTTGTAGAGTATGGAAAATAAATTATTAAGGCTATTCGGGTTTCACTGAAAATCTTTTTTTGGAGAAGGCATATAAAGACACAAATATTTCATGCTATATTGAAAAAAAGTTTTTTAGTGCAATTATAAATGAAAATCCTAGCTTGGAAGATTTGGCCCGATCTCTAAATACAAAGGATGAAGCTATCTTGTTTAATAATTGAACTTATTAATTTTTAGCACACTAAATTTAATATTTAATAAGTATTTTTTTAAAGTAGTGCACGTTCTATAAATTCAAGATTCGCCTTTGATAAGGTACCCTGTACAAGTCAAGGAGGAGCCAAAGTATATCCATGTCAAGAATCGGTATGCAGAATAGAATACCAGTAAAATAACTTTTGGTTCGAACATCTGTCTCAATTAATTGTATATGGTTTAAACCATAACAATTCCTCAGTATAAAAAACATTAATCTTATACCACAAGGAAAATGAAAAAAGAACACAGATCAAAGCATCGTTAGAGATTGAAAAAAAGAAAGAAAGAAGCATACATATCAAAGCATACATTCGTGATTGAAAAAAGGAACACAAATCAAAGCAAGAAAGATTTATTGTCAATTTTACCATATCCCTACAACATTTTAAAAAATTGCCGATGCAACAGAATAAATGTTGAAACAATTCAAATTGAAAATTTACCATTTTCAAGTAGTTCAGGTGCAATGCTCCAATATTGAATAGCAAATGTCAAGCTCTATCAATGCAAAAATCCGTCACTTCAAAAATCAAAGCAAAGAATGAAAATAAATAATTAGAATAGATTATGGGAAGCTGATAAAAAATAATTTAAGAAAAAAAGAGGATCTCACTCTCAACCTGAAAACTCAATCATAGAAAATACCGCCAAACATATTACCAAAAATATAGAAGATTAAAAATAAATAAATAAATAATTCTCACAGGTAAATATGCTAAGTTCATAATCATCACTAAAATTACTTATCTAAAATGAGTAAATAAACAAAAAATTGCTTCCTTTTTGATATTATAAAACTTTTAAACAAGGAAGTTCATATGATGCATTTTTCAAAAGAAGAGATTATCAAAGGTGAACTCTATGTGATAAATTCCGATGTAATTAATGAATTAACCAAAGTGATAGAGTTTTTGGACGAGCACTTTACCCACGGGCGGAGCTACACTCTTGTCAGGGTGTCCAATTGGACACCCTTCGTCGGAAAATTATACCGTATACATAAGTAAAATGATAAACAAAGTGGTTAAATACCATATTCTGGACACCCTTGACACAATAACGTGTTGTAGCCTATTAATTTTAGGCGCCTTGAAAGAGCCAAAACATGCGAAGTTCGTGTGTTCGAATCTCATTAGCCATAGCTCTAAAGAGTAGGATCACTTTAGCGGCTTATTAACCCTAAACAATTTCTATAAAGAGAAAATATTACGTAGTTTAATTTTAAAAATTTTAGTACACTCATTTGTCCCAAAAAATATACTTGTGCAATTTCTGGACACCCTTCATGAATTTCTGGCTCCACCACTAAGTTCACCTCAATCGTAGCTCACCGGTTAATTAGAGAAGGCTTTTAGTTCATTATTTTACTAGATTCTCAAACACTAAAATTTGACAAGTGAGAGGAATAGAAAGCTCAGGGATTTATATATTAGTGTGATGAGTGATCCTATATACAATGCGATTTACAAAAAAACAATATGTTATGTCTAGTTGTATTAACTGGGTTATGTCACGAGAGTCTTGTGAAATAATCTAAAATGAGATGTCACAATTAGTAGTTGTTCACGGGGGCCGCTAGAATGGAATAAACTATAAAAAAACATTGATTAATTAAATTTTATGGTCAAAGATTGAGAAAAGGATCAAAATTGTCCTTTATCTTTGAGTTAAGAGTCAAAGTAATCCTTGTCTTTTAATATAGATCACTAATAGTCCTCTATGTTTTAACAATTTGGTGCAATTTTGATATTCTCTCAAATATTCATTTAATTTTTAATGGTGTTTTTTGTGCACCAAAACAACATGGGACTTACCCAAATTAGCTGTGCACTAGATTCACACTAAAACGGCACTAGAATTGCACCAAAACAGTAGCAGAGAAGTACCATAACTACACGAAAAAATACTAAAATTGCACTAGAGAAGCCTCAAAACAGTATCGGAACTACACCAAAATAGCAGCACCAGATTCGTTGCACTAAAACTGCACCAAAATTGTAGTAGATAAAACGCTGAAACAACACAAAAATTGCACCAGAACAACACAAAAACAATCTCCGAAATTGCACCAAAACAATTGCACCATATTCGCACTAAAACAACACTAGAATGCACTGAGAAACAAAATTAGATTTCCACAAAAAAAAGAGAAAAACATAGCAAAATATAGTTTAAACTTGAAGGCTTGATGACGATGAAAATTGTTTGCATTCATAGAAACAGAGAGTTTTACTTTTGCCGAAGACTTCCATTGAAGGGAGATGAACAAAAAACAAATAGGAAAAAGAAGAGATTCTTCAAAAGTAACAAGATGCAACTGAATGAGTCTTACTTATCCAATCACTAATCTCTTTATTTTTATTTTGGGAGTCAAAGTTATGAGATTAGGGATGGGGAAGATCTGGTTAGCAATGGTGGAAATAGAATTATGGCATATAATATATGAGGCTTTCTCAGGTGTGTACAAATGTCACTGTTAAAAATAATACGGACTATTAGTTCTCCATGTGAAAAGGCAAGGATTAATTTGACTCTTAATTCAGAGATAAAAGACAATTTTGATCGTTTTCTCGTCAAAGATTAGTAAATAGAAAATTATTCATATATGTACTTGTTTTGTTCTAAATTACTTGATCACATTTATTTTGAGCAGTTCACCTCATCAACTGTAGCTCACCGATGAATTCTGGCAAAATCCATTAGAGAGTGTTTCTAGTTTAGTGTTTGTTGTTGCTTGAGATAAAGAGGTATATATACTAGTGTGATGAGTGATCCTATAAAACATGGTCTACGAAAAATAATATGTTATGCCGAGTTAGATTGACTATATTATGTCATGTAAGTCTTATTAAAGAATCTAAAATGAGATCTCATAATTTAGTAGTAGTTTATTGAGATCCACTAAAATGGAAAAAAAGGTAAAAACATTTATGTTTTAAACTTTCTAGTCAAAGATTAGTTAATAGAGTATTATCCATATTTATGCTTGTTTTGTCCTAATTTACTTGATCACACTTATTTTAATAATTTAAAATTTTCTCCATGGATGGTTTTAAGATTTAATAAATAATTTCTTTTTCATATATGCCAATATTATCTTAAATTGCGTGATCTCACTAGTTTGAGAATTTGAATTTTATTTATTAATAGTGTGAAAAGTATTAACATGGTCAAATATAATTTGAGAATTCAATAACGGAGACACCTAAAATTGATTTTGAAATGATATTATTAATAGATTATTAATTATTAGAGAATCTCATAAATAAATAAATTATCTACACTCTGATTATTATAATATGTAATAATATTATTATAAAGTAATGTAACAATATTATTATAAAATAAATTATGTGTGTCCGGTACTCACACCAACTCAACAAATACATGACACATATCTACACTTTGATTATTAAATATTATAGTAAAAGATTATTAAAAATAAAACTATTCATATATATACTTGTCTTCTCTTAAATTACTTGATCACACATATTCTTAGAATTTACATTCAAATTCAATTTTTCTTCATTAAGTTTTTAAAGATTTAGTAATTTTTTTATCCTAAATTGCTTGATCCCGCTTGATTTCATGATTTAAATTTTCTTCACTAACAATTTTTAGATTTAGTAAATAATTTTTTCTTCATATATGCTCATTTTTCTTAAACTAGTATTTGGCTCTCCTACAACCATTGGCTGGGGGAGAGGATGTCGCTGCTATGGATTTTCATTTATTAGTTTAAACATATATTTTTTTCTCTTCAATATCTGCATTCTGCATATACCTCTGTTCTCGAGAAATGACCATACAGTGGAATTTGCAAACACACCACTAGTGGATATAGTGGATAAAACTCACCATGAATATGTGTGCATTTATAGTAAAAGAAGTTTGTGGATATAAAATGCAAACTTGTTTGTTTTTTCTTTTTTAAAAAACTAATAATTTAGTCAAACCCTCTCTATGAAAGTCTTGTTTGTTATGAGATCTTTTGTCTTTTATTTAGTTGACCGTTATACATGTACTATAACAAACTCGAATTCCTCACTATATTAATAAGAGAACCAGAACAAAATTAAAATTTTAGAGCTGTAATTGCAATACTGAAACTACTGAATTATAATGGAAATACAAAAATAAAAAGTAACTAAGGATAGAGATAAGAATGGAGATGAGAAGCTTAGACTTTGGAAGAAGAAGAGAGGACAAACCTTTTCTTCAATGTATAACTAAGAGAGTTGTTATCATGCTGTAAACAACGCCATTTACCTTAATTTCAACTCATTTATAACCAAAACAATTAATATCACAAAAATCAGAACTTCAGAAAGACTGTTCAACGCCAAAATACAAAGTTTTATAAAAGAGGAAAAAAGAGTTTAAAATTGTAATGACCCTGAAGGTCATTTTTGGTAATTTTTATTAAATGACCATTTTACACCTCCCAAGAGTTGCCCCGAGTCATGTTTGGCTGATATCCGATGTTAGTTTTGCGAAAATTCGTGTTAAGTTGTGGTTTTTGGAAAATTTTGATTTCTAAAGGTTTAAGTGGTAAAAACATGGTTTTTGTGATCTTTCGGAGTTTCAAGACTCAGATGGGAATTTCGTCGATTCCATCAGTTTCGAGATGTGGAGATTGGTCTAAGAGAGTTGACGGAATCAGTTTTAGGGCTGTATCGTGGATTTGAGGTCTTAAGTTGGAAAATTGTGAAAGTTTGATCATAAGGTTGACTTTGGTCAACAATCGGAGATCGGATGTGGATTCCGAAGACTCTGTTGAATTTGGGGAATGATTTAAGGCCCAGGGGTGACCTTGGTTAATTTTTTTAGAGGTCCCGAGTTTGTTTTGAGTTTTTTGAAGTTTGAGTTAGTTTTGTTGCATTTTATGGGGTTTTCGGTCAAGGAGACCTCGAATCTGAATTCCGACGATTCCATTGAGTCCAGAACGTCAAATTTAGTAGGGTTGCGTATCTGGTTTGTGTGCACGGGGTTCCAAACTAATCTCGATGTTCCAATCGGAGGCTTATTGTATTGCTGATTTTGCTGTATCTGGTGCCAGTCGTTTTGGCCTCCGCATTCGCAAAGTGGGTCCCGCGTTCACAGAGAGTTGGGTGTTGAACCTCTGCGTTCGTGGAGCTTCCGGCGCGTTTGCGGAGGGTTAAGCATTTGGTCTCCACATTCCCGGGCTAAGTGAGCCGCGTTCACGGAAACCAAAATATGCCCGAACAGTGTAAAATCGGAAAATGTCCCATTTTCACCATTTTTATCATTTTGGAGTTTATTTTCGCGATTTTTGAAGAGGGATTTCTTGTGAATCAGTGTGGGTAAGTGGTTTTAACCCTAAGCTTTGATTACCCACTGATTTAATCATGATTTCAACTTGGAAATTGGGGTTTTAAAGTGATATTTTGGGGGTTTTGATTGAACTCCGAATTTTTGATAAAATGGAAATGGTGGACTGATTCGAACTCCATCTTTCAAATGGTTCTCTCTATTGGGTTGCTAACGCCTTGAGAGACGTTTTTATGTAAGAAATTCCGGATACAAATTCCATTTTCGAAATTGGAGTTTTGGGTTGTTTTACCTTTTCTTTCCGAATTTCATGTTTTTGGCATTGTTAACTCTGGATAGTGATTGTAGTTCATATTTTGAGTAGATTGTGGTGCTTTGGATTGCTCTCGGAAAGGAAAAGCTCCGGTTATGGATTGAGCGTGTTTTGATTAAGGCAAGTGGACCTTTAAAACTTTGTGAACCTTGTTAAATTTCTGAATTTCTTCCTTGATTGAGTTGGGGAGTAATGGGATTGAGTAATGGGATGAAATTTTGTTTGAAATCAATCTAATTTGATTGATGGGGTAATAAAAAGGCTTTTGTGCTAATGTTGTGAACTAATTGGAGTTGTAGTGATCTTGTGTGTTGTGTTGTGATTGGAAAAGGGCTATGAAAGCCTGAAGAAATCGTGAAATTGATGAATATGTCTTTGCTCATTGTGGATTATGGGACTAGACTTGAAACTCTTGCTTAGTGATTAATCCTACTTGTGATGAAAGGAGTAGTGAATCGGAGACTAGGCAATTGATCTTGTTGTAAATGATGTAATTGATAATGTTGATATTTTGTTGATAGTGTGACGTGATTTGCATTAATATGAATTGCGTTGTGATTGTGAACACTATCGTTTTCTCATTATTTGTGTGAACATGCTTATGTGCATTGGTTCTGAAACACTATGATGAGACACTTTGATGATTATGCCGATGGGAAATGGTTCCAGCAAGTGATGGTTATGTCGATGGGAAATGTTTCCGGTGAGTGATGATTATGCCGATGGGAAATGGTTTCGGCGATTGATGATTATGCTGATGGGAAATGGTTCCGGAAGATACATGGTTCATGTGTGGCCCCCATGGGTTCCGGTCTGAGAATCAGCAGATGTGTATCGTAGGACAGACATGCATCATGCTACTTGACATTGCATTGCATTTCATTGTCCTTTTCTTGACATTGTGGAGTTGTGTTGATGTTTTGTGACACTGAATTTGATGTATTCAATACTTATGTGTTCTATTGTTGATATTTGTGGACTATTGTTGATCTATGTGCGATATGAACTGTGCAGTTTAGGTTAGGCTGATTTCTGTGTAGGTTGTAGTTGTGGAGGTTCGGTTGGTAGGACAGGGGTTCGTGAGTTTAGTTAGGTTGACCTTGTTTTATTGGTTGACTTGCTGGGTACCGTATTTTTGGTACTCACCCTTGTTTCTACACCTGTGTAGGTTGCAAGCCCGGACCGTGATTTTGATCTCTCTCTTCTTTCTCCCGAGGCTTCTGTGGATACTTAAGAGGTAGTTGTTCAATGTTGGTGATCTCTCTAGATCCTTTTTCTATACTTTGTTCTATTTGAGACACAAATATATTGAGACCTGTACTTATCTATTGAACTTCTGTATTAGTGGCTTGCACATGTGACAATCAGTCTTGGGTTGATTTTGTTTAAGTTGAAAGACTTCCGCTTGGTTATTTCTCTTCTTTATTTATGTTATTTTCGCTTGTTTGGTTTTAGGCTGACTTGTCCTTGTGGGATAGGAAAAGTGCCATCACACCTGGTTTTGGGTCGTGACAAATGGTATCAAAGCCAGGTTTCATAGGTCTCACGTGTACAAGCCTAGTCTAAGTAGAGTCTCGCGGATCGGTACGGAGATGTCTGTACTTATCTTCAAGAGGCTATGGGGACTGTTAGGAAATTCCTTTCATTTCATTCTCTCTTATCGTGCCTGGTTCTTGTCGCTTGTTCTGAGTGTCGCGTGTTGTTTTGGCAGATGCCGAGACCAGAGCTTCTGTTTTGAGCGATGGAGGGGAGGTAGTCCCCAATGTAGTGGTTGATGCCCCAGTAAAAGGTCGGGGTAGAGCCCGAGTTGGAGGCCGTGCTCGTGTAGCTACACGTGGGAGAGGTCGTGCCCGAGGTGTGGCACCTGCTAGAGGTCATGGTAAAGAGGCTTCCCTAGAGCCATAGGTTGAGGTGGGTGAGGACCAGGTTCCTCCAGGGTTCTCAACACCATTCTTTCAGGAGACCTTATTAAGGATGGTGGAGTTATGGAGAGCTTTACTCAGGGTGCTGCGGGCACGCCAGAGGGTTCACAGACTAGGGCAGGGGTGCAGATCCTAGAGCAGCATCAAGATCCAGTTGTTTAGGACCAGGTGGGTCAGCCACCACTGGTTCCCATACCAGTTTTCGGTGCACAGGTTGCTTCAGATGTGGTTCTGACAGTGGAAGACCAACAGTGCTATGAGAGGTTTTAGAAGATGAAACCACCCCAGTTTCAGGGTGGTAAGAATGAGGATGCTCATGAGTTTCTGACCTTGTGCCATGAGATGCTTCAGGCGGTGAGGATGGTGGATGCGAGGGGTGTCCGTTTTATTGCTCTCCAACTCCATGGGCCAGCCAGGGAGTGGTGGAGGTCTGGTGTGGCATCCCTGCGAATGGGATATCCGTCGGTTGAGTGGGATGCCTTCTCTAGTGCTTTTTGGGACCGCTTCATTCCCTGGAGTGTGCGTGAGGAGAGCATGTTGAGGTTTGAGGGTTTGACTCAGGGTGGCATGTCAGTTGCAGAGTACGAGGCACGTTTCTGTCAGCAATCTCGCCATGCCACGTCTTTGGTTCTAGATGAGGCGGAGAGGGTCCGTAAATTTGTGAGGGGTTTGACTTTCTCCATCAGATCTTATGTGTTCAGATCATCCCGTGAGGGTGCTTCCTTCCAGTTCATTATGAGTATCGCCAGGGAGGCGGAGTTGTTGGTATGAGAGGAGTTTGGGGACTCCAAGAGGGCCCGTTCTAGTGGCTAATTTTCTGGTACCTCGTCTGGAGGCAGGGGTTCTCAGAGACGTGGTACATCTTTTAAGTGTTAGAGGCCGGTACATGCTTTCGTGCCAGCGGACGAGGGTGGACAGGTGTCCTGTGGGTCTCACAGTTCTGGCCAGGGTGACCGTGGTACTTCATCTGGTTCTTCACAGCAGATCACCATTCCGAGGTCGTGTTATACTTGTGGGGATCTGGGTCATTTGATGTGACAGTGCCCTCTACAGACTCATTCAGGGCCTCAACGTACTTATTTTGCAGCTCTAGAGAGAGGTTCAGTGCCTCTGGCTAGAGGTCGGGGCTGGGGTCAGACAGCAGGCAGAGGTGGCAGAGCATCGGGTAGTGGAGATGTGGCCCAGCGTGGAGGTAGAGGTGCGGCTCAGACCGGAGGTGGTAGAGGAGCCCAGTGTTATGTTTTATTGGGGAGACCTAAGTCTGAGTCTTCTGATGCAGTCATCACAGGTATTGTCCCAGTCTGCCATCGAGATGCATCTGTATTATTTGACCAGGGTCTATTTTATCCTATGTGTCTTCCTACTTTGCATCTGAGTTTGATTTGGTGTGTGATCGTATGCCTGTACATGTTTCTACACCCGTGGGTGAGCCCTTAGTGGTGGATCAAATGTATCGATCCTGTCCTATTTCTTTGGCTGGGTACAACACTTGGGTAGACTTGATTATTCTGGGGATAGTAGATTTTGATGTGATATTGGGTATGGATTGGCTTTCTCCCTATCATACGATCCTTGACTGTCATGCTATGACTGTCACTCTAGTGATGCCTGGTGTTTCGTGGGTAGAGTGGAAAGGTATTAGTAGTTCTTAACCTAGTAAGGTTATCTCCTACATTCGAGCCCTGAGGTTGATTTATAGAGGGTGTTTGTCTTATTTTGCTTTTATTTGGGATACTAGTGTTAAGTCACCTCCCATGGATTCTATTCCCATGATTCAAGAGTTTGTTGATGTATTTCCTACTGATCTTCCTGGTGTTCCTCCTAATCGGGATATTGATTTTGCTATTGACTTGGAACTGGGCACTAAGCTCATCTCTATTGCTCCATATCGTATGGCTCCAGCTGAGTTGAAGGATCAGTTACAGGACTTGTTGAGCAAGGGGTTTATTCACCCTAGCATGTTACCTTGGGGAGCCCCGGTTCTCTTTGTTAAGAAGAAAGATGGCTCTATGAGGATGTGCATTGATTATAGACAGTTGAACAAGGTAACTGTTAAGAACAAGTATCCTCTTCCTCGCATTGATGATTTGTTTGATCAGCTTCAGGGTGCAGGCGTTGTTTTCTAAGATTGACTTGAGGTCCGGCTATCACCAGTTGAAGATTAGGCCATCGGATATTCCTAAGACAACCTTTTGGACTCGTTATGGCCACTATGAGTTCTTAGTGATATCTTTTGGGCTGACTAACGCTCCTGCGGCATTTGTGGAGTTGATGAACGAAGTTTTCCGTCTGTACTTGGATTCCTCCATGATCGTGTTCATTGATGACATTCTGATATATTCCCGGACCGAGGAGGATCATGTCTGTCACTTGAGATTGGTGCTTCAGACTTTGAGGTAGCACAAGTTGTATGCAAAGTTGTCCAAGTGTGAGTTTTGGCTTGATTCCGTGGCATTCTTGGGACATGTGATGTCCAAGGAGGGTATTAGGGTTGATCCAGCCAAGATTGAGGCAGTTAAGGGTTGGACGAGACCTACTTCTCCTACTGAGATTTTGAGTTTCGTGGGGTTAGCAGGCTACTATCGATGGTTTGTGCAGGGTTTCTCCACCATTGCAGCGCAATTGACTGGATTGACTCAGAAGACTATGGATTTTCATTGATCCGATGAGTGTGAGGTGAGCTTTCAAAAGCTCAAGACTTTGTTGACTTCAGCTCCTGTGTTGACCTTGCCCGAGGAGGGTATGAGCTTTACCGTATATAGTGATGCCTTCGGAGTTAGATTGGGAGGTGTATTGATGCAGAAAGGGAGGGTTATTGCCTATGCTTCTAGACAATTGAAGGAACATGAGAAGAATTATCCTACTCACGATCTAGAGCTTGCAGCAGTGGTGTTTGTGCTTAAGCTATGGCGTAATTATTTGTATGGGCTTCGTTGTGAGGTCTTCACCGATCATTAGAGTCTTCAGTACATCTTTAGTCAGAGGGATCTGAACTTGAAACAACATACATGGCTTGAGTTACTGAAGGACTACGATATGACTATCTTGTATCATCCAGGAAAGGCCAATGTTGTGGCCGATGCTTTGAGTAGGAAGGCTCCTAGTATGGGGAGTCTTGCTGCGATCAGTGTTGATATGGGGCCCTTGGCTATGGATTTTCAGAGGTTAGCAAACAACTTTGTCAGGTTGCAAGTTTCTGAGGAGAGCGGTGGTTTAATTGCGTTCATTGAGGCCCGTTCTTCCTTAATTGAACAGATTTGTGAGCACCAGTTTGAGGATGAGAAGTTGTGTCTCATTTGAGACAAGGTGATGAGAGGTGAAGCCAAGGAGGCTGCACTTGAATCTGATGGAGTTTTGAGGATTGGAGGTCAAATTTGTGTGCCCAAGGTGGGAGAGCTTTTTAGACTCATTCTAGATGAGGCCCATTGTTCTAGATATTCTATCCATCCGGGGACAGCGAAGATGTATCATGATCTGAGTCAGCATTACTGGTGGTGTGGTATGAAGAGGGATATTACAGGTCAAGTGTGAGCATCAGCGACCTGGAGGTGTTTCTCAGAGGATGCCTATTCCTACTTGGAAGTGGGAGCGGATCACTAAGGACTTTGTTGTGGGTTTACCTACCACCGTAGGTGGTTATGACTATATTTGGGTGGTTGTTGATAGGCTAACTAAGTCCGCTCATTTTATTCTAGTTCGGGTGAAGTATACAGCGGAGAAGTTAGCCAGCTCTACATCAGTCAAATTGTTAGACTTCATGGGGTGCCGATATTTATAGTCTCGGATCGAGGTTCATTGCTCACTTTGCACTTCTGGAGGGCTTTGCAACATGGTTTGGGTACTCAGTTGGATATGAGTACAAGATTTCACCCTCAGACAGATGGTCAGTCTGAGCGGACGATTCAGGTGCTCGAGGACATGCTTTGCGCTTGTGTGATTAACTTTGGTGCTAGGTGGGATCAGCACTTGCCCCTAGTAGAGTTTGCCTACAACAACATCTATCATTACAGCATTCAGATGGCCCTATTTGAGGCGTTGTATGGCAGAGAGTGTAGATCACCGATTGGATGGTTTGATTTGGCAGAGATGGATTCCTTAGACACTGGCTTGCTTAGAGGTTCCATGGATCAGGTTTGTTTGACTTAGAGTAGGCTGTTGACGGCTCAGAGTCGATAGAAGAGTTATGCCGATCGGAGAGTTCGAGACTTGGTGTTCATGGAGGGTGATCATGTTTGGCTATAAGTATCACCCATGAAGGGTGTTATGCAGTTCGAAAAGAAGGGCAAGCTTAGCCCTAGATTCATTGGTCCTTTTGAGGTTTTGGACTGAGTGGGAGATGTGGCCTATAGGTTGGCCTTGCCACCTAGCTTGTCAGTTGTGCATCCTGTGTTTCATGTCTCTATGCTTTGGAAGTACATCCCGGATGAGTTGCATGTGATTACACTCGATTCGGTGGAGTTGAGTCCTGATTTGACTTATGAGGAGGAGCCTACAACTATTCTTAATAGACAGGTCCATAAGCTTAGGACCAAGGAGATTGCTTCAGTGAAGGTGCAGTGGGTCACCGTTCAGTTGGAGAGGCTACCTGGGAGTCCAAGTCTGACAAGCGTGCCAGATATCCTCAGCTTTTCGAGGCTTCAGGTACTTTCTTTTACTTTATGTTTGAGGACGAAAATGGTTTTTAGTGGTGGATAATGTAATGACCCTGAAGGTCATTTTTGATAATTTTTGTTAAATGACCATTTTACCCCTCCCGAGAGTTGCCTCGAGTCATGTTTGACTGATCTCCGATGTTAGTTTTGTGAAAATTCGTGTTAAGTTGTGGTTTTTGGAAAATTTTGATTTCTAAAGGTTTAAGTGGTAAAAATATGGTTTTTGTGATCTTTCGGAGTTTCAAGAATCGGATGGGAATTTCGTCGATTCCATCAGTTCTGAAATGTGGAAATTGGTTTAGAAGAGTTGACGGAATCAGTTTTGGGGCTGTATCGTGGATTTCAGGTCTTAAGTTGGAAAATTGTGAAATTTTGATCATAGGGTTGACTTTGGTCAACATTCGGAGATCGGATGCGGATTCCGACGACTCCGTTGCATTCGGGGGATGGTTTTAGGCCTAGGGGTGACCTTGGTTGATTTTTTTAGAGTTCCCGAGTTTGTTTTGAGTTTTTGAAGTTTGAGTTAGTTTTGTTGCGTTTTATCGGGTTCCGGGTCAAGGAGACCTCAAATCCAAATTTTGACGGTTCCATTGAGTTCGGAACGACGAATTTAGTAGGGTTGCATATCTAGTTTGTGTGTACGGGGTTCCAAACGAATCCGGAGGGTCCATTCAGAGACTTATTGAATTAGTGATTTTGCTGTATCTGGTGGTAGTCGTTTTTGCCTCCGCGTTCGCGGAGGATTGGGTGTTGAACCTCCTCGTTCGCGGAGCTTTTGGCGCATTTGCGGAGGGTTAAGGATTTGGTCTCCGTGTTTACGGGCTAAGTGAGCTGCGTTTGCAGAGAACAAAGCATGCTTTAACAGTGTAAAGTCGGGAAATGTCCCATTTTCATCATTTTCATCATTTTGGAGCTTATTTTGGCAATTTTTAATGAGGGATTTCTTGTGAATCAGTGTGGGTAAGTGGTTTTAACCCTAAGCTTTGATTACCCATTGATTCAAAACATGATTTTAACTTGGAAATTGGGTTTTTAAAGTGAGATTTTGGGGGGTTTTGATAGAACTCCGAATTTTTGATAAAATGGAAATGGTGGATTGATTCAAACTCTGTTTTTCAAATGGTTCTCTCTATTGGGTTGCTAACGTCTTGAGGGACCTTTTTATGTAAGAAATTCCAGATTTAAATTCCATTTTCGAAATCGGAGTTTTGGGTAGTTTTACCTCTTCTTTCCGAATTTTATGTTTTTTGCATTGTTAGCTCTGAATTGGGATTATGGTTCATGTTTTGAGTAGATTGTGGTGCTTTGGATTGCTCTCGGAAAGGAAAAGCTCCGGTTATGGATTGAGCGTGTTTTGATTAAGGCAAGTGGACCTTTAAAACTTTGTGAGCCTTGTTCAATATCCGAATTTCTTCCTTGATTGAGTTGGGGAGTAATGGGATTGAGGAATGAGATGAAATCTTCTATGAAATCAATCTAATTTGATCGATGGGGTAATAAAAAGGCTTTTGTGCTAATGTTGTGAACTAAGTTGAGTTGTAGTGATCTTGTGTGTTGTGTTGTGATTGGAAAAGGGCTATGAAAGCCTGGATGAAATCGTGAAATTGATGAATATGTCTTTGCCCATTGTGGATTATGGGACTAGACTTGAAACTCTTGCTTAGTGATTAATCCTACTTGTGATGAAATGAGTAGTCAATCGGAGACTAGGCAATTGATCTTGTTGTGAATGATGTAATTTAAAATGTTGATATTTTGTTGATAGTGTGATGTGATTTGCATTGATATGAATTGCATTTTGATTGTGAAAACTATCGTTTTCTCATTATTTGTGTGAACATGCTTATGTGCATTGGTTTTGAAACACTATGATGAGACACTTTGATGATTATGCCGATGGGAAATGGTTCCGGCGGATACATGGTCCATGTGTGGCCTCCATGGGTTCCGTTATGAGATTCAGCGGATGTGTATTGTAGGATAGACATGCATCATGCTACTTGACATTGCATTGCATTTCATTGTCCTTTTCTTGACATTGTGGAGTTGTGTTTATTTCCCGTGACACTGAATTTGATGTATTCGATGCTTATGTGTTCTATTGTTGATATTTGTTGACTGTTGTTGATCTATGTGCGATCTGAACTGTGTAGTCTAGGTTGGGCTGATTTCTGTGCAGGTTGTAGTTGTGGAGGTTCGGTTGGAAGGAAAGGGTTCGTGAGTTTAATTAGGCTGACCTTGTTTTATTGGTTGACTTGCTGGGTATCGTGTTTTTGGTACTCACCCTTGTTTCTACGCCTGTGTAGGTTGGGAGCCCGAACCGTGATTTTGATCTCTCTCTTCTTTCTCCCGAGGCTTCTGTGGATACTTGGGAAGTAGCTGTTCGATGTCGGTGATCCCTCTAGATACTTTTTCTATACTTTGTTCTATTTGAGACACAAATATATTGAGACTTGTACTTATCTATAGAACTTCTGTATTAGTGGCTTGCACATGTGACAACCAGTCTTGGGTTGGTTTTGTTTAAGTTGAAAGACTTCCACTTGGTTATTTCTCTTCTTTATTTATGTTATTTT
This sequence comes from Solanum appendiculatum, assembly GCA_018342035.1. Taxonomy (NCBI): domain Eukaryota; kingdom Viridiplantae; phylum Streptophyta; class Magnoliopsida; order Solanales; family Solanaceae; genus Solanum; species Solanum appendiculatum. The sequence continues at coordinate 554,259 of JAGDQO010001371.1, read as the reverse complement.
CGCTTGTTGGGTTTTAGGCTGACTTGTCTTGGTGGGATAAGACAAGTGCCATCACACCCGGTTTTGGGTCATGATAAAAATAACATGTTTTGCTGTTACAAACATGAAAAGACAATAAAAACACAACATCATCTGCCACATTTGTCTATAAAATAAAAAACGAGTTTGTAGTTTCAAAATAAGAGCATAGAGGTTTAAGGCCTCTAATTAAAATTTGACTTTAGTTCACCGACTGTTCAGCTGCCCCTTGACTAGGAGCACAAGATCCATCAGCAGATCAAAATGGTTTAATTTGCCGCTTCATTTTTTGCAAGTTTATATGCTCTAGCATCTTGTAAGTACTCGATCTGGATACAAAACCAAGAAATGAGTTTGTTAGAATACAAATAAATAACAAAAGATTATGACTATAAGTGTGCATTCATGGAGATCAAACAAAGTATTCACCTTTGAAGATTTAAAAATTTTCCGGGTTGATTGGAGAACCAATGATATTTTGAACTACTCCAAAGAGCATTTCCGGAGGGATCTTCTTCAACTCTTGGATAATAGAATGAATTGTCTTCCAGCTATCATAGTAAATATGATTGTTAGCATGACCGCTCTTTCAACCAGCATGCCTTTGAAATTCCAAAGCACTTAGATATTTCTTCTTCTTCTTAAGAGACATTATGCCCCGTTAGACATGGATAATTCGCAAGAATATGTAAAAAAAGAGTAAAAGAAAATCTTGCCTTAGACAACTTGCAGTTATCGCAGCTACATAGGTAACCATTCCCTTCAATAGCTCCTTCAAGAGTTATCTACATTAAAAAAACATACTTAGAACCAAAAACCTCAAAACCTCAAAGAAGAACTCAAGATCAATACTCACCTCCCATGATGTTGAGATATACCTCACAGGCACTCCATCGAGTAAACCACTGGACAATAAGCTTTTTACATGGGTAGGAAAAGTGTTCTGATAAGTCTGACGTGTGTTCTTCACTTTCTTCTTGGAGCCAACACCAATATCCTTATTAGGATTCATGGGGCTTTTTCCCTTTACGGAGTTGTCCCCCATCGAAATGTCTTTTCCTTTTCCTTTTCCAAGTTCGAGAAATGTAGCATTTATGTTACTGGTGTTGGATATGTTCGCGTTTGCATGTGTTAAAATTGGTTTGTCATAGACATATTGCACGACTTGTTTCTTATTAGAGAATAACTTTCTTTCTGAAGCATCCATAAAAGATTCATTAGCACGCTTCTTTTTTATATTCACAGACATTCCTATACCCCTCGCTCCATCAGTTAGAGCATCAACATCATTTAGCACCTCAGGGTTCTTATTCTCTTAAGACTGGAAAGATCATAAAATAGTTGTTAGAGAGTAGAAAAGAAATTACAAAGGCTATTCGAGTTTCACAAAAATCTTTTCTTGGAGAAGGCATATAAAGGCAAAAATGTTTCAGAGTTAATAGTTAAAAACATCTAAAGTATTCTATTTTTTTCTTAGTTTCATATATGAACTATTAGGGTGTGTGAGTTTTCTACCTGAACTATTACGAACTATTTTATCAACACACATCAAATATTAATTGTTCATTTTTCCTACCTGAAATATCATATCATTCAGGCAGTAAAAGTGAATAATAAATAGTTGAGGTGTGTTTTGATAATAGTTGATGATGGGTTTAGGCAGGAAAATCGCACACCTGATAGTTCAGACATGAAACTAAAAAAAAGGGGATACTTTAAATGTGTTTTTGATCCTTCACTCAAAGTTTCATGTTATTTTGGAAAAAGTTTGCTGCTTCAATTGTATATGGAGATAAAGATGCTTGCTATGGAGACAAAATTCTTCACCAAACACAGTCGAGAGAAAATGTCTACTATATACTTTCCTGTTTCCACATGCAATAAAGTACTGACGGTAGAAAATTCAAGATGTGTATAAGCTAAACTTCTTGAGAACCTCATTTTCCTCTCACAAATGGCTTTGATTCTTAAAGACGCTAATATCGGCATAAAAAATCTATGGATGTCGGAAGAACTTTAAAAGCAAAAATTAAATTTCCCCATTGATCACTACCTTAACATATGTCATCCCCCACCCCCCCCCCCCAAATCCTCATGCCTCTTTTAACTATGTCGTATTTATGAGCTATCTTGAGAAATAATATTTCATATACAAGTAAGTAGCCTTTAACATAAAAGCTTTATACCTAGCTACTTAGAAAGATATGAATGACTAGTCCTACTTTTTCTTATGAGATTAAGATCCTTCACATATGTATAAGCGACAGAGTTAAAATAAAAAAGATTATTCAGTTGGGATATTTCATTTACTTTTTTCTGATGAGTCTATCAATGTGGAAACTTTTATCTTCCTTTATTAATTTTCTCTTATCATCTTCATTAATTACGATTTTAACCAACTTTTCCAAGTAAGGTTCGTCATCAATAATTTTCTTTCTCTTTCTTCTTATTGTCTAAAGAAAAGAAATCATCACGTGAAATTCGGAACGCAAGGAGATGTCATTGCATAAAAATGATACCTTTAATTTGTGTCTGTTGGGGAAAGGTGATAAGAGTTGTCAAAGGTATTCTCTATTCAACAACGACATATCCTCGCATAACAAATTTCATATGATGATTTACTTTCTTTAGTCATTAGAAAGAAAGGGAGAGAAAAGTTAATCTTATACCACAAAGAAAAAGATCAAAGTGCACAATCGAGATTGAAAAAAATAACATAGATCAAAGCAAAGGTATTCTTATAAAAATGTAAAATATTGTTGCTGAAACGGAATTTACATAATTGTTGAAATGATTCAAGTCGAAAACTTTACCATTTCCAAGTATTTTAGATGCAGTCCTCCAATAACGAATAATAGCTATCGAGCTCTTCCAATGCTAAAATCTCACTTCAAAAATCATAGAAAAAAATGTACATAAAATAATTAAAACATATTATGAGAATCATAAAAGAAAAAAAATAAAAAGAGAGAATCTCACTCTCCACCTGAAAAGGTCAATTATGGAAAATACCGCTAAACAGAGCACCAAAAATATTGAAGATAAAAAAAATTAAAATAAATAAATCTCTTCCAGGTAGATTTACTAATTTCTAAATCATCGCTAACATTAACAACATAAAAAAATAATTCAAAATCACCACTAAAATCATTTGTTTAAAATGAGTAAATAAACAAAAAAATGTTTCCCCTTTTCTAATTTTTAAACATTTAAACGAGAAAGTTCATATGATTTAACAATAAAAATCAGGTTACAGCTTAATCAAAAACAAGTTCAGGTAGTTATAAATAGATCGTGCATTTGTTAGAAATGGAAGATGATCGCAAGTGAATTCTACGTGTTGTATTCCAGCGAAATCGATGAACAAATCAAAATGATAGAGTTTTTTTTTCAAGTAGTTTACCTCAATTGCAGCTTGCCAGTGAATTCTCCCAGATGAATTCTTGAAAAATCAGTTGGAGAGTATTTTTAGTTTAGTGTTTTTTGCTTGAGATAAAGAGAAAGCTCAGGGTATATATACTAGTGTGATAAGTGATCCTATACAACATGGTCTACAAAAAAAATATCTTATGTCGAGCAGAATTGACTATGTTATGTCATGTGAGTGTTACTAAAGAATCTAAAATGAAATTTCATAACTTAGTAGTAGTTTATTGGGATCCTCTAAAATGGAAAAAAAGGTAAAAATATTTATTTTAAAAACTTTCTAGTCAAAGATTAGTTAATAGAATATTATCCAAATATAAGCTTGTTTTCCTAAATTACTTGATCATACTTATTTTGAGAATTTAAATTTTCTCCATTATTAGTTTTAAGATTTAGTAAATAATTTCTTTTTCATATATGCCCACATTATCCTAAATTGCTTGATAATTTAAATGTTATTTATTAATAGTGTGAAAAGTGTTTACATGGTCAAACATAATTTAAGATCTCAACAACAGAGTCACCTAAAATTAATTTTGAAATGATATTATTAATAGATTATTAATTATTAGAGAATCTCATAAATAAACAAATGAAAATTTAACATAAAAGGCTTGAGGTTCTAATGATGTAACAATATTTTGATAAAAAAAAGTATGTGTGTCCTGTACTCACACCTACTCTGCAAATACATGACACATATCATAACTTATACTTATTTAGATTTAGTAAATAATATTTTCTTCATATATGCTCATTTATCCTAAACTAGTGTTTGGTCTCCTACAACCATATACTTGTAGTGTAACTCATATATGATAATCGTTCATTAGTTTAAACATATATATTTTTTAAGTCAATATGTGCATTCCACATAGACCTCTGTTCACGAGAAATGACTATAGAGTGGATTTCGCAAACACACCACCAGTGGATATAGTGGAAGTTTCTCCATTATAACGTCCCTTGATTATGTGTGCTTTTCTGGTTAGGTGAGTTTGTTGATATTAAATGCGAACTTGTTTTTTTTTTGTCAAAAAGAAATGTAATTTAGTCAAACCCCTCTTTATAACAACCTTGTTTGTTATGAGATCTTTTGTCTTTTATGTGATTTGCTGTTATATAGGTTCAAAACCATAATATTTCATAAATTAATTCTTGTTTATTTAAATATTCACACCACAATTAACTTGCAGATCAGAAAGAACACCAGCGAAAGAGATGCTAACTTCTACACTTACAAAAATGCGTTCTTGATGGTGCTAAGCCTCTTGACAACATCTTTCATGGTTATCTTGTAGAAGTGATTTGTTCTTTCTCAGAAAAAAATTGGCATCCACGTCCATTATAGTCCCTGAAAATGATTATGTTATCCATCAAGTTAAGATTTTCATTGCATATCTCTTCACCCGTCGGCCTTCTTTTGGTCAAAACCTTCATCAACATGATTCCGTAGCTATAAACATTACCACTAGTGGACACTATTCGCTACGAGCCATATTCTTAGAAAAGAATTGAAGTAAAGTTAGTCAATTGAAAACTAATAATTTTGCATAAATAAAGACTTGTCTTTTGTAGTTCTACAATTTGGAGAGGCTTAATTATGATAAGAGAAAATCAAAGTTAGTAGAATTTTTTTTATACCTGGTGCAATGTATCCAAGAGTACCCCAATGTCTCGGCATAAGCCATGGACTTGCTTATCGTTAAAATTTTAGAGATACCAAAATCACCAACATGAGCCACCATATCATCATCCAAAAGAACGTTGGTTAGCTTTAGGTTGCAATGAACTATCAAAGTGTTATTGACTGTATAAAAGTTATTCCGAAAAGAATGGAAAGATCATATAAAAGTTGTCAAAGAATGGAAAAGAAATTATTAAGGCTATTCGAGTTTCAGTGAAAATCCTTTTATGGGGAAGACATATAAAGGCACAAATATTTCATGCTATTTGGAAAAAGGTTTTCTATTGCAATTGTAAATGAAAACCCTAGCTTAGAAGATTTGGCCCGATCTCTAGATACAAAGGATGAAGCTATCTTGTTTAATAATTGAACCAATTAATTTTTAGCACACTAAATTTAACATTTAATAACTATTTTTTAAAAAAAACAGTGCACATTCTAGAAATTCTAGATTCGCCTTTGATAAGGTACCCTCTACAAGTCAAGGAGGAGCCAAAGTATATCCATGTAAATAATCGGTATACAGAATGGAATACCGGCAATATAACTTTTGGTTCGAAAATCTGACTCAATAAATTGTATATGGCTTGAACCATAACAATTCCTCAACATAAAAAACATTAATCTTATGCCACAAGGAAAATGAAAAAAGAACAACGACCAAAGCATACATTAGAGATTGAAAAAAAGAAATAAAGAAGTTTGTGATTGAAAAAAGGAACACAAATCAAAGCAAGAGCGATTTATTGTCAATTTTACCATAGCCTTACAATATTTTTAAAAAATTACCGGTGCAACAGAATAAATATTGAAACAATTCAAATTGAAAATTTTACCATTTTCAAGTAGTTCAGATGCAATGCTCCAACATTGAATATCAAATGTCGAACTCTATCAATGCTAATATCTATCACTACAAAAATAAAATAATTTGAACAGATTATGAGAATATGATAAAAAATAATTTAAGAAAAAAGAGAATCTCATTCTCAACCAGAAAACCCAATCATGGAAAATATCGCCAAACATTAGCAGAAAAAATATTGAAGATTAAAAATAAATAATTCTCACATGTAGATATATTAAGTTCATAATCATAACTAAAATTATTTATCTAAAATGAGTAAATAAACAAAAAATCGTTTCCTTTTTGATAGTATAAAAGCATTATGTCAAGTGGGATCCTATCACTAAGCGTAAGGATAAAGAGGGTCTTGGTATTACGAAAGCAAAGCTAAAAGTAATGCTTCCCTCTCAAGTCTTTCTTGGCGCCTCCACTCCAATCCCAATAGCCTTTGGGAAAACTGCTAATTAAGAAATACGCTTCTAGCTCCCCTACTGCTCGTACCTCTTTTATTTGGCAAAGCTTTAGGTCTGGATGGAAAATTTGTCGCCAAGGAATCTTTTGGAATATTAGAACTGGTAATACTATTAACATTTGGGATAACAACTGGATCCCTCCCTATTGTAGCTTGTGCTCTCTTATCTTTGGTCCTCTCCACCCTAGTGATCTCAATTAAAAAATCAGTGGCATCTATTTCAATGGTTCCTGGCATCTTGATAGATGCTCCTTTATTTTCTCGGAGGACATTTAAGTTGCATATTTCTTCAATCGTTACTTATGATGGTCTCAATACGCCTGAATTTTCCCTTGGTCCCCTAATAGTAACAACATTTTCTCTACTACATCTACTTATAAGATCATCTCCCTCCATCTAATCTTCCTGATATGTTTTCTTAGATTTGGGGAACTCCCATTCTTAATAAAATCAAGTTCTTCCTGTGGTTGTGTACCCACAACCGTCTCCCCACCAACTCTTTCCTTTTCCATCTCAAGATCAGTCAGTCCAAAATTTGCAACATTTGTAAAACTGAGGAGGAGAGTTCTGACCATATTTTCCTTACTTGTCCCATAGTAAAAGCTTTCCAGACAGCCTTTCGAATTACTCCACCTATGGGAAACCCTATTTGGATTCTCAATCTTAAAAATGCCAACCATGACCTGGACCACCCCCTCATTACCTGGGAACTCCTTTTTCTGTTTGCCCTTTGGCATATCTGGTTAAAATGTAACCATAACACTTTTAATAATAATGCTTTGCTCATTTCTATCCCCAATCTGTTTACTAGGGTGCTTGAGTTCAAATATACTACTAACTCTGGTTGTACTAATAGGGATAAAGTGCTTATTAACATTAGATGGTTCCCTCCAGTGTCGAATGGTCTTAAGTTTAATCACACTAACCGGTGTGCGACTACAAGAACCCTGCCACACCACCAGTGGGATACCTGGCATGGCTAAAGTCACGGTCTTGGCATAACATTTCAAGATAGCCCGGTGAGGAGATAGACAATCCATGCCCAGAATCATATCGAAATCCACTATACAAAGCATAATAAGGTCAACTAGAGTGTCATGCCCCTGAATAGTCACCAAACAAGATCGACACACCCAATCCACTACTAAAGAGTCCCTTACTGGGGTTGAAACACGCAAAGGCACAGATAAGGGCTCAGGACACACTCTCAAACGAGGCACAAAATAATCAGAAACATAAGCATAGGTGGATCCAGGTTCAAATAATGCTGAAGCAAGCTGATGGCATAAAAGAACCGTACCTGTGATCACAACATCCGATGCCTCGGCCTCCGCTCTAGCTGGAGCCACATAGAAATGGCCTTGGGCACCTCTACCGCCTGACCTGCCACCCCGAGGACCTCCCTAGACACCCTGCTGCTGACCTCCTCCTCTAGCTGGAGATGCTATCGCTGACACAGGTCTCGCTGGCTGCGGAGCCGAAAAAACTAACCTGGAGAAAGGGCACTCCCTGGCTCAATGACCGAGCTCCCCACAAGTAAAGCAATCCTATGATTATCTGCTCCCTGCTGATGACTGACCCCCTCTACTTGAAGAACTCGCCTGAGACTCATCTCGACCCCGACTTGGGCCGACATTATGACCACTCTGGCGGTGCTGATCACCCTTAGAAATATGTAAAGAAGCTTGATACGGGCGGATGGACTGCCCTGATTGAAATCTCTGAAAACCCCGATCCCGGGTGTCCCTCGGCCTATGACGGGCCCTATTATGACTATCCTCTGGCCTAGCCCTCTTGCCGCTGCCCCCGTGGGCCTCGCGACGAAGCTGCTCAATAGTACAAGCGTGATCCACCATATCCAAAAATGATCGGCCCGCTGACAACATAGCCCACGACTCAATCCTCAGCTGCAGCCTCAACCCCTTAACAAAGAATCTGACTCGCTCCTTCTCTGTCGGCAGAATCATAGTGGCATGGCGGGACAACTCCAAAAATCTGTCCTCGTACTCCGATACTATCATGGAGCCTTGCTCCAATCTTGAGAACTCATCACAGAGTCGATCCCTGACGCTCCGGGGAATAAACGGGGCCAGAAAAGCCTCAGAAAACTCAGCCCACGACACCGATGGGGATTCAGCTGGCCTGGACACAATGAAAGAACGCCACCACTGCCTCGCTAGTCCATCGAACTGGTAAGCCATGAAATCTTCTCCTCTGATCTCCACTAAACCCAACGTCTGCAAACGCTCTCGATAGGTGGTCAGAAACTCATGGGCGTCCTCCCTGGCAGCCTCAGAAAACCTCGGCGGTGATAATCTAAGAAACACCCCGAGCATCTTCTACTCCCTCAATGGCATCACCCCATCCAAAGGGTCCGACTGAACTGCGGCCGGTGTCGGCGGCTGGAGAACCTCAGGAGCCTCTATGGCAGGCTGGCCCTGCTGTGTTGGAACTGGTGTTGGGGCTGGCTGCTGCTGCTACTGCACACTCCCAATACCAGCGAGAATCTGGGCAAGCATACCCTGAAGGTCTAGAGCGACCGTTGGTGCGGGCGGTGGCTGGGCTGGTCCCGGCCCCACCGGCTGGAGAGGTATCTACTCTCCTTGAGGCTCCGACTCCGGAGTTTTTTCTCTGTCGCGGTCTGCCACCGCAGCTCTACCTCGACCTCGGGGCCGACCTCTACTGCGCGTGTGAGCCATCCTGCAACAGAATAAAGCAAAAGAGATTTCACAAAACCAATTGGACAACGATGCATGAAAGGATACAAAATAAGGCAACATCCTAAGGACACCCTGTAGCCTCCCGAAGATAAGCCACGGACGTCTTCGTGCCGATCCTCAGGACTCTACTAGATGTTAGTCCTGTACTCGTGAGACTAACGAACCTAGGCTCTGATACCAACTTGTCACGACCCAATCTCTCGAGTCATGATAGCGCCTACCAACCCACCAGTAGGCCAGCCAAGACCCTATACTGGAGCTAGACAGCAACGGGACTAAGGGTGAAAACTACACCTAACTAAGTGGAATAAACACAAGAACGTAAATACAAGAAAGCTGAAGCGAAACAACTAAATATATAGAACACCTCCCAAGAACTGGAAGTCATATGTACAGAACCACTAACAAGAGTACAAGTCCAAAAAGTGGACCACAGAAACAACTATCTTGAAAATAAAAGACAAGCCAGAATATAAATACTGAAGGAGACAAGTAATCCCAGAACGCCATGTGCTCCCCCTCGTCTCCTGGACAGACAGCTACAAGCTCGAACTCAACGCTGGAAATGGGTGCTCGGACCTGCATCACGAAAATAGATGCAGAGTGTAGCATGTGTACCAAAAAAATAGGTACCTAGTAGACATCATAGGCCGACTGAGCAAGAAAGGTAAAAACAAGCAGACAAGATAGAATCAACTACAACAGAGTTCTACTAAAACGAAAGCAGAGAACGAACAACGAAGCTAAGAATACACACATCTAAACTAAACCCAGCTAAGCCCCCATAAGACCCGCTGGGCACACTCTTGCGTAAGTTTAAATAAAACACGAACAAACCCTCATAAGCTCGATAGGTACACATAATAGCTAATCTACAGAAATGAAAGTAACATGAACTCCAAGAGCTTCAAACCAAGGGTCCCGGACCCGAAAGACATCACTTGGGCCCAGCCCAATCATAACAATATCAGAGCCCAGCTCAGTCCTAACAATATTAGAGCTCAGCTCAGTCATACCAATATCATAGACCAGCTCAGTCATAACAGTATCAAGAAATCTCAAGAACCGATAAGAGTAACAGGTATTAACCAATCGAGCATCCAACCATCGCCAAGTAACATCCTACGCTCGACAGGTCAGCGCTAGAAATATCGGCTCCTACCGGGTGACGTCAGTTGCGTAGTGTTGACACCAATTTTTTGTCTGATATTTTTAAAGTTAATACTTTTGAGTATTTTATTCATTAATACAATTTGTTGATAATTTTCCTTATTTCTCAAATATTAGGATTTTTATCAGTTAATTTTGATTATCTTATTTTTGTCACAACCGGTTGAATATGTTCAAATATTTGTTCAGTTTAATTAAATCATTATTTTTGTTGAATTGCTTTTTTTTACATGCCATTGGTTATGTTCATAACATTTTTTTTTAATATTCATTTTATTCGTTACATTTGTTAATATTCATTTTGATATTGTGCACAGTCTAAAAATTCATCCAAATATGGATAAGATAGATATTTTATTGGTTAGTGGTTTTGGCGCACGGTTTTAAGATAATTGTATTGTACTATTGGTGGTTTTCAATTTTATATTTAAGCAATAGCTTGGTCATTAAGTTGGGGGTGGTGGATAAAATTTTAGGGGTAATTTTAAGATTTTTAGTATTTAATAAATTTTTTTAGTATTCATAATTTTCCGGTGACAACCTCACCGGAGTTCCGCCGGAATCCGGCGAATCCACCATCCATAGACCCCTTTTGTTCTTTCCCATTTTTTCCGGTGAGATAGTCACCAAAGCTCTGTCAGTGAGCCTTGTAACACCCCAAGCTTCCAAAGGATTTTAAAATGCAGAACTCACCTGAAGACAGTGACCTACGGAGGCCACCTACGGGTCGTAGATGGATTGAGGGGCCGTAGGTGGGAACCGTCAATGGCACTGTGAAATTTCAAGATTTCCAAGTTTCTGAACTTTGACTTATGGAAGAGCAGGACGGTTCGTAGTCCAGTTGACGGGCCGTAGATGGGTTCCGTAGATGCCTTCTTGACTTAGCCAAATTTTCGGCCTAAAATGAACTTTCTGAATCAATTGACGGAAGACCAGGACGGTCCGTCAATTGATGTACGGACCGTAGATCCTGTCTGTCGATTGGCCCCAACAGTTTTTAATTAAGAGCTTTTAGGTCTTTTCCCTAATTATTTACCTATTAAGCTAAGTCGGTTATACCCTTAATCTAAGACCTATAAATACTTTCTAAGCCTAATTTCTTTCATTCTAATTCATTCCAAAACTCTCCTCTCTCAAATATTTCTCTCTCTAAAAAGAAACTCTCTCAACTCTCAAGGAATAAGAAGAAGCTTGAATTCTCCATTGAAGACCTTCAATCTTCTCCAATTTCTTGTGGATTGCTTTGAGGTATGATAGTGTTCACCATTAGGAGTTTTTTCCTCCAATGGGCCCTTCCACTTCTTCATGATTTTCAAAGGTTTACTCTAACCCAATTGAATTAGGATTTTGATCAATCATTGTGGGTTCTTCAATTATGATTCCAATTATTGATTTTATGATTCCTAGTGCACAATTTAGCGTGATAAAGTAACTCAGTGCATGAATTAGCGTGAATTACATGATTTGATGTAAAGATTGCATGAACCCCCATGATCCCAAGCTAATTCTCCCCAATTTGATAATCTATGCTTTGATTGTTGGGTTGAGTTATGATTTGATGAAGTTTATGAATTATTTATGAAATCAAGCATGAATTATGAATGAATTGAGGATAATCTTATGAATTTAGCATGATCAAGTCAAAAGCATGATTTTCCTCTATTATGTGAGTTCCTTCAAGTATGGGTAAATTGTCCTAATTATGGCTTTCTAAGCATGAGCTTGCATTGAATTGCATGATATGAGTTGAACTTGCACGAACCCATATGAACTATTAAATATGAGCATAATGAATTAAGGGTGCATTGAGAGTAAAGTACCAAAGTTATGATATGATGATGCTATGGTTGAGTTGTGAAAGGTTTTCTCACATAATACTCCCAATATGACTTAAAAGAACAAAGAGGTGATTACCCATGTTCTTAAGGATCTATTCTAATGACGTAAGCTTGGACAAGGTCCTTGGAAGATGAAACGTCTATAAGCATGATTTTAGCTTCAGTTGGTAACCCTAGTTGTACCTTTTCATGTTTAATGATATAAATATGTTAATGACTAATCCATGGGAATTATGCTTAGCACCGAGTGGATATTGAGATGGAAGCCCTCTCGTTAGTAGAGGCCGGGTCTTCTAGTGAATGCTCTCCCGTTAGTAGAGGCCGGGTTTTCTAGATGGAACTCTCCCGTTAGTTGAGGCCGAGTCTGCTAAAGCAATCTCTATACCATAAACTATGTTGGCACCATAGGATGTTGTCTTTAAGTAGACATTAGCTAGTGGATCCACCTAAGCTAAGAAGTTCATGGTCTTACCTTGGCAAGTAGGACACCCCTTTTCGTTGTGGGGTAGACACCGGATTCTGTGTTGATAGCTCACATGGTCTTACATGTCGGTTAAGTCTTTTCCCCACAAGTTAATCAACAAGTGTTCACATAATGAAGTAAAGAAAAGAAGAAAGATGATTTAGCTTGCTTTGGCCTTGATATATGCTTTATGTTTCATGTTTCTCATGTTTAGCATGTTTATAGCTTGGCCATTGCATGTCATGATTATGTCTCTCTCTAGCATGATTTATGTGTTTATGTGCATTGCTATCATACGTAGTACTTAATTGTGGTAACGCATACTCTTGCCTACATTAACTTCATTGGTGTAGGACGTGGCAATTCATCTTCCACTCGTGGCTAGAGCATTGACTTAGAGTTGAGAAGAAGACTTGGTGAGTCCTCATCCATCCGAGGACATAACCTTGTTGGATTTTACATTTTATGTCTTTCCTTATGTTGGATATTATATTGGGCTGCGTCGTTATCACTTTTATTCGTATTCTATGATATTAGAAGGCTTTGAGACATGAGTTGTAGACTTCCGCTATTTTGAGTAAAGCTTTGATATAAAATGTTCTTTTGAACTTTTATTTCTCTATTATCTTGTATGTTATGTATGATAAGGGCTTGTATGAGGCCTTTCGGGATCTTGTACGCCGTGTTAAATCTAGGGGCTACCCTGGGTCATGACAAACTTGGTATTCAGAGTGCAAGGTTTTAGAAAGATCCTAGGATGTCTTATAAGCCGCATCAAATAGAGTCTTATTCATGAGTGTGAAGCGCGCCACATTTATGAATGAGAGGCTATAAGACGTTTAAGAAATTCCACTTCTTTCATTACTCCTAAGTTGTGCCATAGAGTTTAACTCTATATATCTGTCTCCTAATCCCTATCTTACGCATTTCAGGATATGCCGACCCGAAGAGCTTACGCTAGAAGAAACATGGGAGAGAATGTGGAACAAGAAGCTCCTCCTCAAGCTCCTCAAGTTTCGGCCGACCCTTTGGCGGAACAAGTGACTAATGCGGAGTTTAGGGCTGCTTTCCAAGTGTTGGCTCAAGCCAATAGAGAGGTGGTGGCTCCCGTGAACCCAAATGTGGGTACGACGGCATCAAGAGTGAGGGACTTTACGAGGATGAATCCTCTGGAATTCCATGGCTCTAAGGTTGAGGAAGATCCTCAAGAATTCATTGATGAAGTGTACAAGGTGTTGATGATCATGGGTGTGACGCCGGAAGAAAAGGCGAAGTTGGCCGCCTATCAACTCAAGGGTGTTGCCCAAATTTGGTTCAATCAATGGAAGAGTGAGAGGGCGGTTAATGAGGGTCCTCTTGATTGGGAGAAATTCAAGGTTGCTTTCCTTGATAGGTTCTTCCCTCTTGAGAAGAGAGAGGCTAAGGTGCTTGAGTTTATCAACCTTCGACAAGGAAATATGAGTGTGAAAGAGTATGCATTGAAGTTCACACAATTGGCTAGATATGCTCCGTCCATAGTTGCCGACCCAAGGGCAAGAATGAGCAAATTTGTGTCGGGAGTGTCCGATATGTTGGTGAAAGAGTGCCGCACCGCCATGCTTGTGCATGACATGGATATTTCTCGTCTCATGGTTTATGCCGAACAAATTGAAGAAGAAAATCTTAAGGAAAGGTCTAGGGAGACCAAGAGGGCTATGACCGGTGATGGTAACTTTTCCTATGCAAGGTTCGATAGACATGGTCGTCCTAGATTTCGGCAAAGGTTCTCCGGCCAAGGCTCATCCAATGCTCCTTCGAAGTTCAATAATGATAGGGTGTCTAACCCCAAGTCACAAGGAGGGTAAAATGATGGTCCTTTATTGGCTCCTTATGCCAAGTGTGGGAAAAAACATGAAGGTAGATGTCTAGCCGGTACGGATGGTTGTTATAATTGTGGAAAGAGTGGTCACAAGATGAGGGATTGTCCATCTCTCACGGCCAAGGGAAGAGAGAATAAGCAAGCTCCACCTAGAGGATCGGGTTCGAATGCTCAGAAGCAAAACCGATTTTATGCACTTCAGGCTCGTCATGAACAAGAGAGCTCTCCCGATGTGGTTACTGGTATGTTAAGAGTTTTCCATTTTGATGTTTATGCTTTGCTTGATCCCGATGCTACCTTATCTTTTGTGACGCCATATGTGGCTATGAGGTTTGATGCTGTTCCGGATGTGTTGCTAGATCCTTTACGTGTTTCTACTCCGATTGGAGAATCTATCATGGATAAGAGAGTTTATAGAGATTGTCCTGTCTCTTTATCCCATAGAGTCACCCTTGTTGATCTTATAGAGCTTGATATGCTAGATTTTGATGTTATTCTTGGGATGGAATAGTTGCATGCTTGTTATGCCTCTATTGATTGTAGGACCCGAATGGTCAAGTTTCAGTTTCCAAATGAGCCTATCCTAGAGTGGAAGAGAGGAAATTCTATGTTTTGAGGTCAATTTGTTTCTTATCTAAAGGCTAGAAAGATGATCTCAAAGGGTTGCATTTACCATCTTGTTAAGGTGAGGGATATAGATTCTGAGACCCCTACTCTTGAGTCAGTCCCCGTTGTCAATGAGTTTCCAAAAGTGTTTCTCGATGACTTGCCTGGTATTCCTCCCGAAAGGGAAATAAACTTTGGTATTGACCTTTTCCAAGATACGCAGCTTATTTCTATTCCTCCTTATAGAGTGGCTCCGGTGGAACTTAAGGAACTAAAAGAGCAGTTGAAAGACTTATTGGATAAGGGTTTCATCCATCCGAGGACATAGCCTTGTTGGATTTTACATTTTATGTCTTTCCTTATGTTGGATATTGTATTGGTCTGCGTCCCTATCACTTTTATTCGTATTCTCTGATATTAGAAGGCTTTGAGACATGAGTTGTAGACTTCTGCTGTTTTGAGTAAAGCTTTGATATAAAATGCCCTTTTGAACTCTTATTTCTCTATTATCTTGTATGTTATGTATGCTAAGGGCTTGTATGAGGCCTCTCGGGGTCTTGTACACTGTGTTACATCTAGGGGTTACCCTGGGTCGTGACAAGCTAGAAGCCTGGTACACCAGAAAACAAACCAACCTCCACTTTTCTTTCCAGATTCAACCAAAACCCCAACTCGTTCTCCTTTCTTTCTCCTCACTGCCGGACCAACAACAACCAAATAGCAACAACCTCAAACCGCCAGAAACCCCACAAAACCACCTCCAAACCCATTTTTTTTCGACCAAACAAACAGCAACCGAAATCCCAATCGAAAAACAACCAAATCCATCTGAAACCACCATTTTTCCAACCAGACCACCCCCTTCTCCAACCAGAAACAGCCCCCTTTCAGTCCCCTTCCCTCTCTCCTTTCATGATATTTGTTTGTTTTCGCAGGTATTTCGGTGAAACTCAGTTACCAGACGAGCTTCAAGCTCCAGCCGATAACACAACAACAGCAAAGCTCAAATCACCAAACAAATCATCTCCATCGCGAACCAGACCTCGCACCACCAAGCTCCGACGAGCACAATGGCGAACAGAACAACAACAAACAACAGTTCTGGCGAAATCCATTCACAGATCTACCGAAAAATGCCTCCTTCGGTGACCATTCTTTCTTTTTCACCTCTTTGTATATATATTTGTGATGATTTTTCATTTTCAAGTCCTATTGTCTCTTTTATTGTTGGGTCCTTAGTCTATAATTTACTTTATTTTCATTCTTTATTTATAATTGATGCTCTGTTTTTGTTAATATCGTGTTGTTGATATAAATTTTTCTCTAATATTATCTTAAACATATTTCATGTAGTTGTGAGTTACTTTTACTATTATTTAATAAATTTCTGACATATTTGTTCTCCTTTGATTATCAAATGCTTTGTGTACTTTTTTTTTTTTGTAGCCACTTATTTTATTTTATGAGTTTGACCAAGAAACATTATTGTTGTCTTCTAATTTCAATTTTATATAGTGTTGTTGCGTTCGTTTTATTTTGCTGTTACAAATTTTTAACTATTGCTCTATTTTATTCAATATTTTGTTACTCACAATTTATTTAAATTATAATTTTATGAAAGTTATGTTGTTACTATTTATTTGATTACTGTTTCTTAGTAGTTTCACTTCATTTTACATTATTTTTGATCGGGTTCACATTATGCAGTTATCGTAGCTACATAGGTAACCATTCCCTTCAATAATTCCTTCAAGAGTTATCTACATAAAAAAAACATGCTTAAAACCAAAAACCTTGAAACCTCAAAGAAGAACTAAAGATCAATGCTCACCACCCATGAGGTTGAGATATACCTCACATGCACTGCATCAATTAAACCACTTGACAATAAACTTTTTACATGGGTAGGGAAAATGTTTTGATAACTCTGAGGTGTGTTCTTCACTTTCATCTTGGAGCCAACACCAATATCCTTATCACAATTCACGGGGTTTTTTCCCTTCCCAAAGTTGTCCCCCAGCGAAATGACTTTTCCTTTTCCTTTTCCAAGTCCGAGAGATGTAGCATTTATGGTATTGGTGTTGGATATGTTCGCGCTTGGAGGTGTTGAAATTGGGTATCACTGATACACTGCATGACTTCTTTCTTATTAGAAAATAACTCTCTTTCTATAGCACGCTTCTTTTCGATCTTCACAGACGTCCCCCTACCCTTCTCTCCATCAGCTAGAGCATCAACATCAGTTAGCACCTCAGGGCCCTTATTCTCAAAAGACTGGAAAGATCATAAAACAGTTGTTAGAGAGTAGAAAATAAATTATTAAGGTTATTCGAGTTTCACCAAAATCTCTTCATGAGGAAGGAATATAAAGGCAGAATGTTTCAGAGTTAATTAATAGTTAAAAGCACACCTAAAATATCCTATTTTTATTATGTTTTATATATGAACTATCAGGGTATGTGAGTTTTCTACCTGAACTATTACCAACTAACTATCACCAACTATTTATCAAAACACACCTCAAATAATATTAATTGTTCATTTTTCGTACCTGAAATATCACCATCATTCAGGCACTAAAAGTGAATAATTAATAGTTGAGGTGTGTTTTGATAGTAGTTGGTGATGGTTCAAGTATGAAACTAAAAAAATATGAGAAACTTTAGATGTGCTTTTGATCTTTAACTCAAAGTTTCATGTTATTTTGGAGAAGGTTTTCTACTGCAATTATATATGGAAAACACAGATGCTTGCTAAAAGCTGAAGTGTCTGGAGACAGAATTCTTCACCAAACATAGTCGAGAGAGAATGTCTACTATATACTTCCCTATTTCCACATACAATAAAGTACTGACTGTAGAGCAATCAAGATGCATATAAGCTAAACTTTTTGAGAACCTCATTTTTCTCTCATAGATGGCTTTGATTCTTAAAGACGCTAATATCAGCGTAAACAAATTATGAATATTGGAAGAACTAGAAAAACAAAAACCAAATTAATTTCCCATCGATCACTACCTTAACATATGTACATTTAACATAAAAGCTCTATACCTACTTAAGAAAGATATAAATGACTATTCCAACTTTCTCTTATGA
The DNA here is from genome assembly GCA_018342035.1 of Solanum appendiculatum. Classification (NCBI taxonomy): domain Eukaryota; kingdom Viridiplantae; phylum Streptophyta; class Magnoliopsida; order Solanales; family Solanaceae; genus Solanum; species Solanum appendiculatum. The sequence continues at coordinate 536,055 of JAGDQO010001371.1, read as the reverse complement.
GGTTAAACGATAGAGTTAAACTAAAAGAACCAAAAAATAAATTTAAAAAAATAACAGTTACATGAATTATATTACAAGTTAGGGTATTCCATTGGAATATTTCATTCATTTCTTTCTCATGAATCTGCCAATGTGGAAACTTTTATCTTCCTTTATTAATTTTCCCTTATCATCTTCATTAATTAGGGTTCTGACAAACTCTTCCAAAATAGGTTCGTCATCAATAATTTTCTTTCCCTTTCTTCTTAGTGTCTGAAGAAAGGAAATCATCACATCAAATTCAGTATGCGAGAAGATGTCATTGCATATAAATGATACCTTTAATTTGTGTCTATTGGGGAAACGTGATGGAGTTGTCAAAGGCATTTTCTATGTAGCAACGACATCTCCTTGCATATACCAAATTTTATGTGATGAATCACTTTCTTTAGTCATTAGAAAAGAAAGGAGAGGAAAGTTAATCTTATACCACAAAGAAAAAAATCAGACTGCACATTCGAGATTGAAAAAATTACATAGATCAAAGCAAGAGTATTCTTACAAAATTTTAAAATATTGTTGCTGAAACAAAATTTACATAATTGTTGAAATAATTCAAGTCAAAACTTTACCATTTTCAAGTATTTCAGATGCAGTCCTCCAACAACGAATAATAACTATCGAGCTCTACCAATGATAAAATCTCCCACTTCAAAAGTCAAAGCAAAAGATGTACATAAAATAATTAGAACATATTATGAGAATCTGAAAAAAAGAAAAGAAGAGAGAATCTCTCTCCCCACCTGAAAAGTCAATTTCTGGAAATACCACTAAACAAATCACCAAAAATATTGAAGGGCAAAAATAAATAAATAAATAAATCTCATTAAAGTAGATTTACTAATTTCTAAATCATCGCTAACATTAACAACAAAAAAATTCAAAATCACCACTAAAATCATTTGTTTAAAATGAGTAAATAAACAAAAAAAAGTGTAATCCTTTTTCTCATTTTTAAACATTTAAATGAGAAAGTTCATATGTTTTAACAATAAAAATCAGGTTACAACTTAATAAAATGGATGATGATTGCAAGTGAATTCTACGTGATGAATTCCAACGAAATCAATGAACAAATCAAAATGGTAGAGTTTTTTTTTCAAATAGTTCACCTCAATTGCAGCTTGCCAGTGAATTCTTCGTAATGATTTCTCGTGAAATCAATTGGATAGTGTTTCTAGTTTAGTGTTTTTTACTAGAGAGAAAGAGAAAGCCCAGAGATATATATACTAGTGTGATGAGAGATCCTATACAGCAGGGTCTACGAAAAATAATATGTTATGCCGAGTTGGATTGACTATGTTATGTCATGTAAGTTTTATTAAAGAATCTAAAATAAGATTTCATAATTTAGTAGTAGTTTATTCGGATCTGTTGAAATGAAAAAAAAAAGGTAATAATATTTATGTTTTAAACATTCTAGTCAAAGATTAGTTAATACAAAATTATCCATATTTATGCTTGTTTTGTCCTAAATTACTTGATCACACTTATTTTGAAAAATTAAATTTTCTCCATTTAATAGTTTTAAGATTTAGTAAATAATTCTTTTTCATATATGCCCACATTATCCTAAATTTCTTGATCCCACTAGTTTAAGAATTTAAATTTTATTTATTAATAGTGTGAAAAGTATTAACATGGTCAAATATAGTTTGAGATTTCAACAACGGAGACACCTAAAAATGATTTTGAAATGATAGTATTAATAGATTATTAATTATTAGAGAATCTCATAAATAAACAAATGAAATTTAAACATAAAAGGCTTAAGGTTCTAATGATGTAACAATATTTTTATAAAATAAAGTTTTTGTGTCTGGTACTCAGACAAACTTAGCAAATACATGACACATTGTGAAGACCCGATTTCTCGAGTCATGATGGCGCCTACCAACCCACCAGTAGGCCAGCCAAGACCATATCCCGGAACTTAACAGTAATGGGACTGAGGGTGGAAATTTACTTCAACTAAGCGGAAGCATAAATAAAGGAACACATAAGAGAAGACGGAAACGAACCCAAAACTATATATACAAAGGTACAACCCAGAACTTGGAAGTCACATGTACAAAACCACTAACCAGAGTACAAGTCCCAAAAATGGACCACAGAAACGAGATTGTCTCAAAAACAAAAGACAAGCAAAAATATAAATACAGAAGGAGACAGGTAATCCCAGAACGCCATGTGCTCACCCTCGTCTCCTGAACAGACACCTGCAGGCTCGAACTCAACGGTGATGACTTGTGCTCGGACCTGCATCACGTAAACAGATGCAGAGTGTAGCATGAGTACCAAAACAATAGGTACCCAGCAGGCATCATAGGCCAATTGAACAAGAAAGGTAAAAGTAGGCAGACAAGATAGAATCAAACACAAACAGAGGTCAACAGAACAGGAACAGAATAACGGGAAGTAAAACTAAGAATAACCGAACTAACCTCGACCAAGCCCCCCATAAGATCCAGAGAGAGTACACATAAGCATAGACAAACAAAGACCCGAACGGACCCCCATAAGCCCGAAAGGTACACTGAAAACTAATTCTACGAGAACTGAGGAAGAACCAACTACGAACCAGTATCACCGAGCAAACTCAACCGAACGATCAAACCATCTCCAACCCAGAAGACAAGTCCAAATCTTAAATCATCTCACCGAACCTCCTAGCCACCTCAGGGTAACCTGATATCTAATTGCCCAATAGGCTATCACCCCGAGGTCCCTGCCCAGGCCCAGCCCATGCAAGACTAGTGAGCCATCTAACACTCCGGGGGCCCTGTCCCAGCCAGACGAGTGTGTGGGCTATGTCTACTCCGCAGGGGACCTCAAATAATATATATCCAATCGCCCTGCGAGTTTATCACTATGGGGGCCCTGCCCTGGGCCCAACCCATGCTAGCCAAGTGAGTTAGCAATCACTCCCGGGGACCCTGTCCCTGCCAGTCAGAGTGTGCGGGTCATATATACTCCGTAGAGGATCTCAACTCTAAGATATCGTGGGTCGCCGTCCACTCTCAATCAACACGTACCGCGCGAAACGATTCCAAGCCACTGCGGGCCGATATCCGCTCTCGATAAATTTGAATGAAAATACGGCCTCGAGCATCCCCGACAGGGAGGGGCTAAACCTCCGATAATGCATCGGCATCGTAGAAAGAGAGAGAGGAAACAGCAGGATCGCAACAACAAAACTTAAACACACCCCAAACTATTAGACCAACGTCTGCTACTCCATTCTACAAGGACCTAGTCCATACGAATCGGCGTCGGATACATACCAAAGTCGACACGTCCATGGGACTAAGGAAATACTACCATAACCTATTCTAAGGCCGAACAACACAAGGAACCAACATAACGAAAGAAAATAACCCGAACCCACACATGCAACGACAGATAACCACCCACAGATACCCACAGACAAATCATCAACACCCAAGGTCAACAACCCATACTAAAACATGATACTAGCCTCGAAACAGTCCAAAAATCAACTCTAATGGAGAAAATCGGAGAAGAGGAACAGAAATACTACCTACCCATCCTAGATTCACACAGATTGGCAAGCATTTATGCATTCAAGCTAAATCTAGGAAGAAGGGAAGCCGTAACCTACCAAAAGGCCGATCACGCGTGCTCCAAGTCACTCTGCCATAGCTTTTCCCTTTCGAATGGCCTTAGACTGCTGGAACGCTGTCAAAAATAAAGTCACAGCGTCAGTACGGTCGTTTAGACACTAAAATCATCAAAATTAGAGACAGACCAATTTCAGAGTCAAAATCGAGAAATGTGGGACCCGCTGTAGAATTGACTCCGTGAAGAGGTCCCAAATCCTCCCCCAACTTGTATTCCAAAATGGAACACCCATCGAGGCTTGAATCAGCTCCAAACAACCAACAACAAGAAATGCAAAGCTTTACACAATTAGGCCTAGGATAGCAACTTACACCTCGAATTCATAAATATCGAGGTACACCCAACGCAATCTGACCACCAACCAACAAAGCCAACGAGAATCTAAATGCTTGGGACTTCGAATCACCAAAAACCGATAAAACATGAGGGAGATATGAATTTTAAAACTTCCATCCCAAATGAGCTAGACCTCAACTTATATAAACTGTCAGATACGCATACCTCCGCGAACGCGGCAACTCACCAGCGAACACGAACGGAAAACACGCAACACTCCGCGAACGCGGCCAGGGGCTCGCGAACAAGAAGGGAAAGGGTTAACACTTCCGCAAATATGGAACCCTTTCCGCGAACGCGGAGAGGAAGACTCCCCAGATCTCCAATGCCTCCGCGAACGTGAAGCCCTATTCGGGAACGCAGAGAAGGAGGTCTCAATCCTCCGCGAAAGCGGCCTCTGGCCCACGAACGCGGAGTAGAAAGACTTACCCCTCCTCGAATGTGGAGCCTATCCCACGAACGTGGAGAAGAAATGTGTCTACAAATATCAGTTGTGCACCAGCTGAGTTTTAGACAATTCAAAAACTCCGACGGGGTGCTGGGGATTCGTTCGGAACCCCGTGCATGCAAACGAGATATACTACCCCATCAAATTAGATGTTCCGGACTCAATGAAGTAGTCAACATTTCCATACGAGGTCGTTTCGATGAAAAGTGGGTCCCACACCCCAAGGGCCATTTTAGCCAAATTCTACCGGGGGCCTCGAAATTTGATCGGATGCTCCCGAAAGTTCTCGAAGGGTCATTCTAGACCAAACTCGGAATTCCAGAGCTAATTGCACTAACAAAATTCTCATCCGAGTACGTTTCCCAAGAATATTGACCAAAGTCAACTTTAAGCCAAATTTCAAAGGGTAAAGAGCTAATTGGCCCCAAAACCACACCAGAAGCCACATGACTTGGGCCAACCATGCTTCTAGCCTAATCTGGCTGCTCAGGGCTGATAGCACCGTCAGAATTCCCATTTCAGGTTGTTTACCTGAAATTATGACCAAAATCAACTTTTCAAGGTCCAAGAGCTCCAAAATAGAAAAACTGGCACAACAACCAAATGAGTAACCAGGCAACAAAACCTACAGTTCCAGCAAGTCATAAATGACTTGGGATCGCTACAGGAATGCTCTAAATGACAGAAGAAGGCACAAACACACAAAAAACCTGAAGGGTCATTACAACATCCATTACTAAAAGAACGTTCGTTTGCGAAAGTTAGAGTCAAAAAGTACTTGAGGGCTCAAATAAGCTGGGGAACTGCTCCCGCATCTCCCGCTCGATCTCCCAGGTAGCCTTCTCAACTGGATGATCCCTCCAACGGACCTTAACTACAGGAATGGCTCTCGACCTCAGCTGCCTCACATCTTTGACTACTATAGCAACTAGCTCCTCAATATAGGTCAGGAGATCATCCAAGTCAACAACATCATACTGGAGCACATGAGACTCATCTGGAACATATCGGTGCAACATCGAAACATGGAAGACTGGATGAATAGCTGAGAATGTTGGAGGTAAAGATACCTCATAGGCCACCTCACCAACTGCCCTCAAAATCTCAAAAGGCCCAATATATCTGGGGCTAAGCTTGCCCCGCCTCCCGAATCTCATCACGCCCTTCATGGGCGATACCCGGAGGAATACTCTATCACCCATGGTAAATCTCAACGGTCGACGCCTGCGGTCAGCATAACTCTGCTATCTACTCTGAGCTGTCCTAAGCCTAATGCCTACCATATAAGGCCTCAAACGGGGTCATGTGGATGCTAGAATGGTACGCTTGTACAAGTGAGACCAACGAACCCGGGGTTCTGATACCATCTTGTCACGACCCGATTTCTCGAGTCATCATGGCACCTACCAACCCACCAGTAGGCCAACCAAGACCCTATCCCGGAACTTAACATTAATGGGACTGAGGGTGGATACTAAGCGGAAGCATAAATAAAAGAACACATAAGAGAAGGCTAAAATGAACTCAAAACTATATATACAAAGGTACCTCCTAGAACCTGAAAGTCACATGTACAGAACCACTAACAAGAGTACAAGTCCCAAAAGTGGACCACAAAAATGAGACTGTCTCAAAAACAAAAGACAAGTAAAAATATAATCTAGAAGGAGACAGGTAATTCCAGAACGCCATGTGCTCAACCTCGTCTCCTGAACAGACACCTGCAGGCTCGAACTCAACGGTGATGACTTGTGCTCGGACCTGCATCACGAAAACAGATGCAGAGTATAGCATGAGTACCAAAACAATAGGTACCCAGCAGGCATCATAGGCCAACTGAACAAGAAAGGTAAAAGTAGGCAAACAAGATAGAATCAAACACAAACAGAGGTCAACAGAACAGGAACAGAATAACGGGAAGTAAAATTAAGAATAACCGAACTAACCCCGACCAAGCCCCCCATAAGATCCAGAGAGAGTACACATAAGCATAGACAAACAAAGACCCGAACGGACCCCCATAAGCCCGAAAGGTACACTGAAAACTAATTCTACGAGAACTGAGGAAGAACCAACTACGAACCAGAATCACCGAGCAAACTCAACCGAACGATCAAACCATCTCCAACCCAGAAGACAAGTCCAAATCTTAAATCATCTCACCGAACCTGCTATCCACCATGGGGCCCTGTAACCTGATATCCAATTGCCCAATAGGCTATCACTCCGGGGGGCCTGCCCAGGGCCCAGCCCATGCCAGATGAGTGAGTCATCTAACACTTCGGGGGCCTTGTCCCAGCAAGACGAGTGCATGGGCTATGTCTACTCTGTAGAGGACCTCAAATAACCAATATCTAATTACCCTGCCAGCTAATCACTCCGGGAGCCCTACCCTAGGCCTAGCCCATGCCAGCCAAGTGAGTTAGCTATCACTCCCAAGGGCCCTATCCCTGCCAGTTAGAGTGTGCAGGTCATATCAACTCTGTAGAGGATCTCAACTCTATGATATTGTGAATCACCGTCCACTCTCAATCAACACGCACCGCCCGAAATGATTCTAGTCCATTGCAGGCCGATATCCGCTCCTGATAAATCTCAATGAAAATTCAGCCTCGAGCTTCCCTAATAGGGAGAGGCTACACCAACGATAACGCGTCAGCATCGCAGAAAGGAAGAGAGGAAATAGTAGGATCATAACAACGAAACTAAAAACAGCCCAAACTATCAGACCAAAGTCTGGTATCCAGTCTACAAGGACCTAGTCCATCCGAATCGGCATCGGATGCATACCAAAGTCGATAGGTGCATGGGACTAAGGTAACACTACCCTAATCTATTCTAAGACCGAAAAACACAAGCAACCAACATAACGAAAGAAAATAACCTAAACCCGCGCATGCAATAAAAGATAACCATCTAAAAGATACCCACAGACAAATCATCAACACCCAAGGTCAACAACCCATACTAAAGCATGATACTAGCCCCAACACAGTCAAAAAATCAACTCTAATGAAGAAAATTTTAGAAGAGGAACAACAATACTAGCTAGCCATCCCAGATTCACACAAATCAGCAAGCATTTACGCATTCAAGGTCAATCTAGGAAGAAGGGAAGCCGTAACCTACCAGAAGGCCAACCACGCGCGCTCCAAATCACTCAGCCAGATCTTTTCCCTTTCGAACGGCCTCAGACTACTGCCATGCTGTCAAAAATAGAGTCACAACATCAGTACGGTTGTTTAGACACTAAAATCATCAAAATCGGAGACAGACCAATTTCGGAGTCAAAATCGGGAAACGTGAGACTGCTCCAGATTATCCTGAATTGACTCCGTGAGGAGGTCCCAAATTCTCCCTTGAACTTGTATTCCAAAATGGAACACCCATCGGGGATTGGATTAGCTCCAAATAACCAACAACAAGAAATGCAAAACTTTACACAATTAGGCCTAGAATAGCAACTTACGCTTTGAATTCACAGATATCGAGGTACACCCAATGAAATCTGACCACCAAACCACAAATCCAATGAGAATCTGAATGCCTGGGACTTTGAAACATCGAAAACTGATAAAAGATGAGAGAGATATGAATTTTATAACTTCCATCCCAAATGAGCTCGACCTCAACTTATATAAACTGCCAGGTACGCATACCTCCGCGAACGTGGAGGGAAAACACGCAACACTCCGCGAACGAGGAGGCAAAGGGTTCACACCTCAGTGAACATGGAACCCTTTCCGCGAACAATGAGAAGAAGACTCCCCAGATCTCCCAGGCCTTCGCGAACGCGGAGAAGGAGGTCTCAATCCTCCGCGAACACAGAGTAGACACACTTACACCTCCACGAACGCGGAGCCTATCCCGCGAACGCGGAGAAGAAATGTGTATGCAAATTTCAGCTGTGCACCAGCTGAGTTTTGGACAATTCCAAAACTCCTACGGGGTGCTCGGGGTTATTTCGGAACCCCGTGTACTCAAATGAGATATGCTACCCCATAAAATTTGATGTTTCGGACTCAATAGCGCATTCAAAATTTCCATACGAGGTCATTTTGATGAAAAGTAGGTCCCACACCCAATGGGCCATTTTACCCAAATTCTACCGAAGGCCTCGAAATTTGATCGAACGCTCCCAGAAATTCTCGAAGGGTTATTGTAGACCTAACTCAGCATTCCAGAACTAACCGCGCTGACGGAATTTCCATCCGAGTGTGTTTCCTAAGAAAGTTGACCAAAGTCAATTGTAAGCTAAATTTCAAAGGCTAAAGAGTTAACTGGCCCCAAAATCACATCGAAAGCCCCGGGACTCGGACCAACCATGTTTCTAGCCTAATTTGACCACTCCGGAGCGGATGCAACCGTCAAAATTCCCATTTGAGGTCATTTACCTGAAGTTATGACCAAAGTCAACTTTTCAAGGTCCAAGAGCTCCAAAACAGAAAAACTGGCACAACAACCAAACGAGTGACCAGGCAACCGAACCTACAGTGCCAGCAAGTCATAAATGACTTGGGGTCGCTACAGGAATGCTCTAAACGACAGGAAGAAGGCACAAACGCACAAATGACCTGAAGGGTCATTACACACACATATCAGAACTTACACATTGATTATTAAATATTATAGTCAAAGATTAGTAAAAATAAAGTTATTCATATATATACATATTCTGTCCTAAATTACCTGATCATAATTATTTTGAGAATTTAAATTTAAATTCAATTTTCTTCATTAAATTTTTAAAGATTTAGTATTCTTTTTTCACATATGCTCATTTTATCCTAAATTGCTTGATCACACTTGGTTTCATAATTTAAATTTTCTTCACTAACAATTTTTAAATTTAGTAAATAATTTTTTCTTCATATATGCTCATTTATCCTAAACTAGTGTTTGTCTCTCCTACAACCACAAGTTGAGGAGAGGATGCCGCTGTTATGGATTTTCGTTTATTAGTTTAAACATATATTTTTTTTCTCTTTAATATGTGCATTTTAAATAGACCTCTGTTCTCGAGAAATAACTGCAAAGTGAAATTTTCAAACACACTACCAGTGGATATAGTGGAAGTTGCTCCACTATAACACGCCTTGAATATGTGTGCTTTTCTAGTAAAACTAGTTTGTTGATATTAAATGCAAACTTATTTTTTTTCAAGAAAAATAATAATTTAGTCAAACCCTCTCTATGACAGTCTTGTTTGTTATGAGATCTTTTGTCTTTTATGTGATTGACTATTATACACGTATGGTATAATTATATTTAAATCTTATTTTCACTTCTGCAGATAAAGTAAATATTCTTTTATAACAGCTCCTAATTTGTGCATTGGCATGAAAAGACCAAATCTGAATCTCTTACTGAGCATAGACATGATACTTACTTAAATGTGCATTTTCTGCTAAACAAGTAAAAGGATGAAACTAATGAACCCAAAACCCAATTAATAAAATAAAACAAGGTTCAAAACCACTCAAATCTGAAATCACAAAATGAGGGAAATGCAACACTTTGAAGTACAAAAAACTTTATTTAAAAAAAAAAACATCACCATGATTCCATAACTATAAACATCAAAACTAATGGACACTATTTCCTCCGAGTGATATTCTTATAAAAGAATTGATGAAAAGTTACTCAATTAAAAAACAATACTAATTCTGCATAAATAAAGAATTACTTTTTTTTACTTCTAGAATTTGAAGAGGCTTAATTATGATAAGAGAAAATCAAAGATAATGAATCATAATAACCGCAACTTTGTAAGGTCTCGCGATACAAGATCAAGAAATGAGTTTGTAGAATACAATAGTAATGGAGGCGGCAAAATGGGTTACTGCAACAACTCACAATTTCACAATACAAACACATATATATATTAGTAATATGTTTTACTAAATACAATAGGATACAACAAAAGCAATTGGAAGAAACAACAATACAGGAAAATACACTCGAAAACTAAACTAGAAGTCTAAAAGGAGAAGAAAATATTCAAAATCATAATTAACTTCCTTATAGCTTCCTACACACGAAGTGTTTGCTATTTTGAACGCGTTTGGAAGTGTTTTCCTATTTTATATCTGTATGAGTGATTTCTTCTTCTTCCTGCTTCTTTATGCATGTTTGTGAACTTGGTTAATGTTGTCATCATCAAAAGTTATTTGTGGGTTTTGACAAACCATCAATTTCCCCTTTTTGATGATGACAAATATATGCCATTTCCTGCACCTCTTTCAACCAAAACAACCTCCCCCCTTTTGACACATCAAAAAGAAGGGATAAAGAGCAAAAACAACACAAGATCATAACAAACTCAGAGCCAATAGGGGCAACACTTAGACAGAACAACACATAACCGAGCAAAATCTAAGGATATTAGCCATCCAAACAAGATACAAGAAAAAAACACTACGGCAAAGATAGGTAACCAAGCAAAACAAAATGCACAATGGTTTAAGCTCAGTAGATCTCCAGCAAAATATCGAGCAGACACAAACACAAAAATTAAAGGATTGTCTTAAAAGAAGCCGCAAAAATAAAGAGGGCGAGGGAACAATTTAAGGAGAAGGAGGAGGGGGGTGTGGAGTGGTTTGAGACAAGGCGAGAAGCTGTAAGACACGATCCATATGAGAATTGTTCTACAGTTGTTGCAGCAACAACTGGTCCTTCCGCCGGGTTAATTCCCGTGCGACTCAGCCAAATTAGTGTGAAGAGCATCAATTTCATTCTGAAGAACTGCATTTTGATCTCTGGCAGCACGTAGATCATTGAGCAAAGCAGCAACTGGACTAGTAGCCTTAGGAACAACAACAAGAACCTGATCATCAATGGGTGGACATGAGCAATTGGCAAGAGTAGACCTAGTGATCATATCTGATTTAATTAGAGCCATCCCATCCCTCAGAGGCACCCCAAAAGCCTTGAACATAATGATAAGAAGATTTCCAAAAGGCAACTAATGAGGACCAGGTTGAGGATCAACCACTCCATCCATGTGTTTAATCATGAGAGAGGGCCAGTCAATGGGTTCCTTTTGTTCAAGTGCATTGGCTATCCCCATATCCCGGAAACTTGCCTCGTGACATCTTTCCCCCCTTGGCAGTACCCCTTTGTTGACTAATTCGTACATCAACTTGTGAAAGGGTGCCATTTCACCTTTAAGGACCTTCTTAGGCCTAGTAGTAACCTTTCCTTGAGTGTATTTGGATGTGAGTAGGCGGTACTCATCTTTTTTCCACACATATTAAGCAAAACCAACTGAAGGAATGTGAAACATTTCTCCCAAACGAATATGATCAAAAACTAATGCAACCCCATTGACAGAAAAAGGAACGACATTAACTTTCAAAACAGTAAGATTTACATAGAATTCAACAACTTCATTTTCATAAACCTCCGAATGAGTATCAAGAAACAGATCAGCCCAGCCCTGAAATTGCAGTAGCCCAAGAACCTATTGAACAATTGGTAAAGACCTGATAGCAAGATCAATTGTTCTCCCCTCAGAACTGCCTTAGACCTAAAATATCTTTCTTTGCCCATTGCCAGAAATTTTTCCATATTTTTACTAATCATTTGAGGTGGGGGAGAAGAATCATATGGGACAGACTCAGGGGCTTCATCAAGGTCAAAATCTAATATGACAGCAGAATGAGATGAGTGAACCAAAGACTTACGGTACATAGATGCTTTCTGCTTGACTCAGTAGCCTCGATAAGTTGGGCCGGACTAGCACTGCATGTGAAGGGAACATGAGCGAAGGTCCTCTTTGCAGCAATATGTTTTTTGGGTCTTTTGGAAACACGGGGAAGAAGTTGACTGAGGGGAATGCCATCGATGTCTGGGTTAAGTGAGGAAGTGGGGTTAAGGCTGGAGGGAAAGTGGGCTTTGAGGGCATAAAAGTAGGACGGAGTGGGAGGGGTGGAATTTCTGAGGGCTTGGATGAAGACAACGATTGGAGAAGAATTGTGAAAGGGAGATCAGGGTTAGGTTTTTCAGACGATAGTGGAGAAGGTGAAGGGGTGAATGGTTCTCCAGAGGTGTAGGGTAGGAGAGGAGAGGATGGTTTAGCAGGAGATAGTAATCGGAGAGGGGGAATTTGGGAGTCGGAGATGGTGGTGTGGTAATAGTGACCTTTTCCTTCTAAGACGATGCCCTAGGTGAATCGGGCATGACTTCTTTTTCTGGTGAAGAGGATAATTCCTCATCGCAGAGTCAGCGACTAGGTTGAGTAGTGTGGACATGGTGATGATGAGTCCGGGTCGGATGGAATTTTTGTTTTGGTCTAGTAGTGGAGGTGTATTGGAATTAGGCGAGTAATGATGGGATTCTGACACTTTGATGGGAAATGGAAGATTGATGGTAGAGTATTTTTATGTGAGAAGTGATTTGAATTGGTAATGTTTTTCCCGCGCAAATGTTAGGTTTTAAAGAGGGGTGTGTATATAAGGACCAGGTTCATGAACTTCTTTTAACACAAGTTCCATATAATTGTGTGTGATTCATAGTGGAATATAGTGTGGATGAGTGCATACCTAATAAGATGAGAACATGTTCCTTGACATCAGTGCTCCATAGAACCGTAGTTATAGGAAACTAAGGGTAATCTCATTAGACCTTGTCATAATTCGATCATGTTGTGAGTGTGTACCTGTTATAGGGTACCAAGATGAGTTAGTTATAATTATATGATGAGATCATTCTTCAAACCTTTCCTTATGAATATGCCTTTTTTTGTAGAAGAGTTTATTCTTGATACACTAGCCCCAAGACCAGTCGATTTCTTTGAAATTGTTCTCTTCCAAGTGTTTTGGTAAAGATATCAGCAACCTATTCCTCAATTTTGCAGAAAGTCATGACGAAGAGTCCTTTCTCCACATTGTCCCAGAGAAAATGGTGATATACGTCTATATGCTTTGTTTCGTTGTGTCGAACAGGGTTCTTTGCTATATTCACACCACTTATTTTATTGCATCTAATAGGTATGCATCCTACTTTGATTCCAAAATCTTCAAGTTGTTGCTTTATCAATAGTAGTTTAGCACAACAAGAAACTGTTGCAACGTATTCAGCTTCAACAGTAGACAGGGCAACTGAGTTCTGTTTCCTTGTAGCCCAAGACATTAAGCATGATCCCAAAAAGTGAGCCATTCCTGACGTGCTTTTTCTATCGACCAGGTATCTAGATCAAACGAGTCTCCTATTGGATACCATAGCACCAGGTTTACCGTTCCTTTAAGATATTTCAAAATTCTTTTCACATCCCTTAAATGAGATTCCTTTGGACAAGATTGAAAATGTGCACATAGACCAACGTTAAATACAATGTCTGGCCTGCTAGTGGTCAAGTATAGGAGGGATCCGATCAGTCCTCTGTACTTTATTTCTTTCACCGGAGAACCAGGTTCATTTTTATCAAGCTTGGTTGTCATTCCAATTGGGGTATCATTTGTCTTAGCTTCATTTATCTCATACTTCTTAAGCAACTCTTTGATATATTTTTGCTAATGAATTGATGTGCCGGATGGAGACTGCTTGATCTGAAGTCCTAGGAAGAAGTTAAGTTCTCCCATCATAATCATTTCAAATTCACTGCTCATTAGCTATGCAAATGTAACTCCGAGTTCTGCATCTAATCCTTAGAATATGACATCATCTACATACACCTAAACTATGAGTAAGTCTTTACCCTGCTTTCAAAGAAATAGCATGTTGTCAATCTTGCCCCTTGTGTACCCGTGTGTAAGAAGGAAGCTTGATAGTCGATTGTACCATGCTCTTAGTTCTTGCTTTAAGCTGTACAGTGTTTTGTAGCTTGTAAACAAAGTCAGGGTGGTCAGGATTTTCAAAGCCAGGAGGTTGTTTTACATATACCCATTTAAAAAGGCACTCTTGACATCCATTTGATAAATTTTGAATTCTATATGGGCAGCAAATGCTTTCAGCATCCTGATTGCTTCCATTCTTGCTACTGGGGCAAATGTTTCATCATAGTCTATTCCTTCTTCCTAATTGTATCCCTGTACTACTAATCTGGCTTTGTTTCGGGTAACTTGTCCTTGATCATCAAACTTGTTTTTGAATACCCATCTAGTTCATATAATAGTTTTATCATTAGGTCGAGGAACCAGGTTCCAAACCTTGCTTCGTTCAAACTAAATTAGTTCTTCTTACTTGGCGATAATCCAATCTGGATCTAGGAGAGCTTCTTTGATGTTCTTTTGTTCAATCAAGGACAAGTAAGCTGAGAAGTCACACATGTTCCATAGTATAGATCTGGTATGAATTCCTGAATCTAAAGGAGTAAGAATGTTTTGTACTGGATGAGAGCTCTGATGTTTCCAGTTACTTGGCTGAATTGTCTTGAGAACTTGCTGAGCGTGAGGGACCAGGTTCTATCTCAGGAACATTCGAAATTGATTCAAGAGTGGGTTCATCTGGTGAATCATCATCAGAGTTAATTTCATCAGGTTGTTGTGGATTTGTCATACCTATATCATGCTGATTATCGTGCGACTTAGTTTCGATTGAGCTATTTCCTTCATCAAAGATGATGTGGACACTCTCCTCAACACAATTTGTTCTTTTGTTGAATACTTTATAGTCCTTGCTCTGTGATGAGTACCCCAGACAGATTCCTTCATCACTTTTGGTATCAATTTTTCCCAGGGCATCTTTGACATTGTTGTGAACGTAACAGACACAACCAAATGCTTTGAGATGTGCCAAGTTCAGTTTTCTTCCTTTCAACAATTCATAAGAGTTTTAATTAGCACCGATCTGATCATACATCTGTTGATAAGGTAACATGAAGTGTTTACTGCCCCAGCCCAGTAGGATTTTGGAAGATTACTTGATATCAACATTGTTCATGTGATATCTTCCAATGTTTTATTTTTGCGCTCAACTACACCATTTTGTTGTGGTGTTCTTGGTGCAGAGAAGTTGTGATCAATGCCATTTTTGGCACAAAATTCCCAGAATTTTGAATTCTCAAACTTAGATCCATGATCTGAACGAATTCTAATAATTTCACTTTTAAACTTCTTCTGAACCAGTTTAACAAAAGTTTCAAACATGTCATATGTCTCATCTTTTGTTGCAAGGAATATGGTCCAGGTGAATCTGGTGTAATTATCCACAATTACAAAAACATATCTTTTTCCTCCTCTACTTTGCACGCGCATTGGTCCACATAAATTCGTATGAAGTAGCTCCAAAGGCTTGGTTGTACTTACCAATGTTTTTGGCTTGAATGAGGATTTCACGTGCTTTCCTTTAGCACATTATCCACAAACTTGATCATCATTGAATCCCCTAGTGGGTAGCCCTTTGACTATTCTTTTGATATGAGCTTGTTCATCATTGAGACACTGATATGTCCCAACCTTTTATGCTAGAGAAGAGAGATGTCAGTAACAACACATAGACATTTAAGTGAGTTCTCTTCAAGACTCATGATGTAAGATTTATACACATTCTTGTTCCTCTTTCCAAGAAGAACTAGTTTCCGAGAAATTGAATTAACTACTCTACATTCATTCACGGTAAAAAGCACATTGTTTCCTTTATTGCACATTTGGGATACACTCAGCAAATTGTGTTGTTGTCCCTTTACATAGTACACATTGTCTATTGGTTGAGTATGATTGGAGCCAACCTTTCGAATTTCCTGTATTTGTCTATTTTTCCCATTTCCAAAGGCTACGTTTCCACCTTTGAAATTGCTCAGTGAGAGGAAGTTATTTATGTCTCCAGCCATGTGTCTAGAGCATGCACTATCTAGGTACTATTGCTTCAGCTCTCTCCAATTGATTTCTGCATCAACATTCAAGGGCTAGTTTTGGGTACCCAGATCCACTTGTGTCCCTGCTGTTAGAAAAAAGATGAATGAGATTCTTCTTATAGCCCATCTTGGCAGGAATTTTGTTTTGGCAACCAGTTTCTTGATTCCTCCCCCAAATGTTTTTTAAGAAAGCTTAAATTATTTTCATGAGCTATTATATTTTTATGGCATGCGTAACTTTTATGTCTAGTTAATCCATAATGACTACATAAACAATCTATGTTGGGATTTTTGATTTCAGTAGATTTTTTGTCAAAGCCTATTTCATGTCTAGTAGGAAATTGACTCTTTTGGATGCTATTCAGCATTATGGAGGACCTGGTCCATCTCATACTATGTTGTGCTTCCATCTTAGTCGCATGAAGTTCTTTATAGAGATCTTCATTCCTTTTTGTTATGGAATGTAAGTTATTTCTTAGTTCTATTAACTTATTCTAAAGACAATAGTTATTTTTCTCAAGATTCTCATATTCTTCTCTTTAATATGCATAGTCTTCCATCACTTGCTCTTTTTTAGAGCTGGTTGACTGATATGCATCTATGAGAGTGTACAGTAGAGATTCAAGTTCCCTTTTAGAGTAGGAATTAAGATTTTGTTTGATATGATGAAAACTTACTTTGCATTGTTTGTCTTCTTCTTCATCATCCTCAGAATCTATTCCAGCCATTAGTACAAGAATTGCTTCTTGTAAGTGATAGGTGCTCCTTTCTTCTTCTGATTCTATGTCAGCAACTAGTGCAAGGAAATCATATTTATTCTCCTCTTCTATTGCAAGTAGTGATCGATTCTCAAATCCCCCATCTTCAGATTCCTCTTCTGATAAGTTACCCATGGATGCAAAGGCATTTTTTGTTGAGAGATCAACTTCTTGATTGGTCATCCGTCTGTTTGTAGGAATGTACTTATCATTGTTGGTTTCTTTTGCCTTTTCTGACCTGTTTATCTAGTGCTCTAGAGCCCATAGGGAACATAACTTGATAAAGTGATCTGGGCTTCCACACTTGTGACAAACTTGTTTTCTTGGAGTTTCAATTATTTTATGAGATTTCCTTCTTTGAAACACTTGTCATCTCTTTAACATTCTAGAGAACCTTTTAGTCATTAGTGTGATATTTTCATCCTCAAAACCCTCTGGTACTGTAGCCTTCAGAACCATGTTCTTCTCTTTTATCTTCCCTTCGATTTCCTTTTCTTAGTTTTTCTTGAGTTCGTAGATCATGAGATTTCCAATGAGTTCGTCCATAGTTAGTGTATCTAGATCATGTGCTTCAGTAATAGCTTCTACTTTGCTCTCCCATGATTCTGAGAGAACAATCAAAAGTTTTCGGACTGCCTTCCCATTGGGAGTTATTTCTCCTAATGAGTAAATTTGATTAATGATTGCAATGAACCTAGTATGCATGTCTTGAATTGTTTCACAATCTACCATTCGAAACAACTCGTATTGCCTGTTCAGGTTGTCTATTTTACACTTCTTTACTTGAGTTGTTCCTTCACGAATTGTTTGCAGCGTTTCCCATATAGATTTTGCATGTTGTCATGATGAGATTCGATTGTACTCATCGGGACCTATACCGCAAATCAAGATCTTCTTAGCTTTAACATTATTTTGAATTGCAAGTTTATCTGCAGCATCCCATTCATTCATGTCCTTTGGTACCTTAGTGATTCCATCAGTTTCAATCTTCGTGGGTATCGTATGACCATCCAAAATAACTCCCCATAAGTCTGGGTTTTCTCCTCTCAGGTGGTCCATCATGCGGTTCTTCCACCATCTATAATATTTTCTGTTGAATAATGGTGGCCGTCTTTGCGACGCTCCTTCTTGAGGTATAGTAGGTGCAGCCATTGATCTTTTTCAAGATGTGAATCTTTGATGAAAAGACCTTGCTTTGATACAAATTGAAGAAGCCTTACCTCCTATCCAAGAACTAGGTTCTTGATAGTTTGCCTAGATAAAATCGTAACACAACAAAACACCAATTTTATTGTGGAAACCTTCCTTCCTCAAGGAAGGGGAAAACCACACTCTAGTTTTATTAACTTCAATAACATTTCAAGATTACAACTCAATCAATCAAAAGGAACTAACTCTAGTACCTTTACTCTATAACAATTAACTATAATCGAAGACTCTACTCTCCAAGAAGTCAAACCCATTTCTTGCTACAATTCTCTCAAACTCTACTCTCCAAGAAGTCAAACTCGTTTCTTGTTACAATTCTTCTCACCTATCTCTTAAACTCTACTCTCAAACACTGATTTAAATATAAATCAATGCAACTCTAAATTTCAGAAAGAAATCCTAACTCTAGTAATTCTTTCTACCGTTTTCTTAATCTCTTTGAATAGTTTGTCCTTCGCTAGAATAACTTTCTTGATTGTGATTTCGCAAAGACAATTTTTCCTCCTTCAACCTTGTCCTTTTATAGAGATTGATTTGGACCTTAATCGACTTCTACACAGAAAGGAATTAGTTTTCCTAGAAACTAGTCCTTTTCCATAGAGAATTTGTTTGCCTCCTTCCTTTTCCGCCTAGGAGTCATCTGCTTTTATTCTTTTCCTTATTTAACTTGGTTTGCTGTTTTGAACGTGTTTGAAAGTGTTTTCCTACTTCATATCTGAATGAGTGATTTCTTCTTCTTCCCGTTTCTTTATACATGTTTCTGAACCTGGTTCATGTGTCCTCATCAAAAGTTATTTGAGGGTTTTGTCAATCCATCACCCCCGTAGAAATGACGTATCCAATTCCATGTCCTAGAGATGTAGCATTTATGCTATCTTCTCCAGTATTTGAAGATTTCGGCAGAAGAGCATCAACATCATTAAGTGCCTCAGGGAACTTTTTCTGGAATGACTGGAAAGATCATATAAAAACTTGTCAGAGAATGAAAAAGAAATTATTAAGGCTATTCAAGTTTCATCAAAAAAAAATTTTCTAGAAGGCATATAAAGGCACAAATATTTTATGTTATTTTGAAAAAGGTTTTCTACTGCAATTGTAAATGAAAATTCCTAGATTGGAAGAGTTGGCTCGATCTCTATTGATGAAGAAGACAATGGGAAATCAATAAACACAAATTACTAGATATATATGATGAAGCTCTCTTGTTTAATTATTGAACCAATTAATTTTTAGCACACTAAATTTAATAATCAATAACTATTTTTTTTTCTTTTTTAAGTAGTGCACGTTCTAGAATTTCTAGATTCGCCTTTGATAAGGTACCCTCTACAAGTTAAGGAGGAGCCAAAGTATATCCATGTCAAGAATACATATGCAGAACGGAATACCAGTAAAATAACTTTTGGTTCGAACAACTGACTCTCAATTAATTGTATATGGCTTGAACCATAAAAAATTCTCAACATAAAAAATATTAATCTTATACCATAAGGTAGATGAAAAGAGAACACAGATCAAAGCACACATTAGATATTGAAAAAAAAATAAAAAGAAGCACACAGATCAAATCAAAGCAACATTAGAGATTGAAAAAAGGAACATCAATCAAGCAAGAAAGATGTATTGTCAATTTTACGCAGCCTTACAACATTTTAAAAAATTGTTGACGCAACAGAATAAATGTTGAAACAATTCAAATTGAACACTTTACCATTTTAAAGTATTTCATGTAACACCTCGAAAATTTTTAAGCTAAGGTCCGAACCATTCTTTAATTGCATGTAAAATTGTATCGGGTGATTCTTGAATTGCTCATATGTGAAAAGTTCAATTATTTAGTGTTGGAATGGATTTGGATATGACTCAAGGTCACACCAATCCCCTTACATAAAGTTGAGTTGAAAGATTCCTTACCAATTAAGTTTTGACATAAGATTCTACTTAGGTAAAATTCAAATGATCATATCTCCCAGTAAATAATGAATTAGGTGGCCCACTATCAAATTGAAGATCTTTGAGTCCTCTTTCCAATGCCACCAAGTTTTCCTCATTTCGAGTTTGGAGTAAAAGGTTATGGTCATTTTACCAGAAACTGTCATATCAGAGTTTTCTGAGTCTGTGAACTACGGATTCAATCTACGGGCCGTAGATTGAACTATGACCAGTACTGTCAAGTCAGTAAAAACTTCAGAGACTCTAAATTTTGGGGTCAATTCCTATGGATCCATTCTACGGGCCGTAGTTTGGACTCGTAGAATAGACTTTTGAGCCCGAAAATTGTATAAAGTCTACAGATTGGATCTACGATCCGTACAAACTTCTACAGGTCGTAGATTGGACCCGTAGAATGAAATTTTAAGCCCTTAAAATTCAATATAAATTCCACATATAGGATCTAGGTCCGTAGAATAAACCACGAACCGTAGATGGACCCGTAGAAGGCTTTTCATCAATTTTAAAGGAGGGTAGTTTAGTCTTTTTCCACCCCTTCTAAGGCTAAAACATGATCATTTTTCACCTAATTAAGGGTCTAAACAATATTAAAACATTCTTTTACGTTCTTTAACACTTCAAAGACTTAAGGCAAGGATTCAACAGGAGAAAAGCTAGGTTTTCTAGCGTTCTTCAAATTTCATTGATTTTGTCAAGAACTTTGTTCTTTCCAGGTATGTAAGGCTATCATAGTGATGGAATGAGTTCGTCCTCACAACCTACATCTACTTTCTATCAGTAAAGAATAATCTAGGGTTACATCCTTAGTTTTGATAATTCTTGAGATGGGTTTCATTGATGAGTTCTGAATTCTATTTCTTGATTATTGAGTTGCTAGATCTTGCATTGATATTCTTGAGTTGATTGTTCATGTGTATTTTAGCATGAATCCTATTTTTGAGTTATAATTGAGCATTTATTGAGTTATTATTGAGAATCCTTTTTAACCAAACAATGGTCTTAGACTAGTTTTCTGAGAAAGCAAAGCTGAGTTTTGAGAAGAGTTTCATACATGATTAAGAAAGTATATAAGGGAATTAAGTATTTCCATATGTATCATTTTTACATTGAGAAAAGAGAAACTTGGATTTCTAAAAAGAGTTTATGAGTTCAGAGATATTTCAGAGAAGTTACTTCTTTTAAGAGGTTATTTTGAGTAATTACCTCAAACCAGAGAAAGAGTATGTTTTATACATTTGAGCATGGGTATATTATTGGGAGTAGTATTGAGCACCGATATGGGGATGAGTTTAGACAACTCAAAATCCTGATAAACTATGTCTGCCAACATGGGTAAAGGATCATACTTTTTAGATGAATCCTTATTGCTTAGTGAATCCACTTAGTTGAGAGGTTCTATACACCGGCACAGAATAGGACAGTTCTGGCAGCGTGGGCGAGACGTTGTATCATCACGTAGCTCATAGTGATGGTTGTCGGTTAGAGAATCTCCCAAATAGAGTTAAAGTGCATTTTTACTATATCACTTATTATGTTGAGTTTCAGAGAATAAGTAAGTACTTGTAAAATTTTAAATGATTTAGTTCCTTTATTTCTTTACATTCAGCTTGAGTATAGCTTTATCTATTACAATCCTTTCCTTTATTTCTTTACATTCAGCTTGAGTATATCTTGAGCCACATTTTTCAATTCAGTTTTTACTTTGGGGCTTCGAGGGTCTTGTCCCGACGTCCATGTTGAACTTAGAGGCTTCATAGTGTCACAAACTAATTTCTCGAGTCATGATGGCGCCTACCAACCCAATAGTAGGCCAGCCAAGACCCTATCCCGGAACTTAACAGTAATGGGATTGAGGGTGGAAACTAACCTCAAATAAGCGGAAGCATAAATAAAGGAACACATATAAAGAAAGGGCGGAAGCGAAACATCTATATAAAATAACAATACCTCCCAGAACCTGGAAGTCACCAGTACAGAGCTACTAAACGAATACAGGCCCCAAAAGTGGACCACAGAAACTAGACTGTCTCAACGCAAAAGACAATACAAAATATAACAGCAGGAGACAGGTAATCCAGAACGCCATCTGCTCACCCTCGTCTCCGGAACAGACCGCTGCAGGCTCGAACTCAACGCTGATAGTTGGTGCTCGGACCTACATCACGAAAATAAATGCAGAGTGTAGCATGAGTACCAATACAATAGGTACCCAGTAGGCATCATAGGCCGAGTGAGTAAGAACTGTAAAAACAGACTGAAAGGATGGAATCAACAATAATAGAGGTCAAGCGAAAGCGAAACAAGAACACGAGCACACCGGAAATAAAACTAAGTACAACTAATCTAAACCTAACTGGACACCTATAATCCTAGAAGGTACACTCGTGCACAAGTTTAAATAAAACCCGAACGGACCCCCATAAGCCCGACAAGTACACAGAAGAGCTATTCTACGGAAATGAAGGAAGACCCAAGCCACAAACCGAATTCACCAACCAACTCAACCGAACGTCAGTCAACTCCAAGCCTTAACCAACAAACTCAACTGACCAACCAGCCAACTCCAAGCCTTAGTACACCACTGCCCAATCACCCAACACTCCTGGGGGCCCTACCAAAGCCAATAGACTGCGACGGAACTCCCGGGGCCCTACCCAAGCCAGTAGAGTACGCTGGACAACCCAAGTACCTCATATCCAATAACCCTAAAACGGAACAACCAGCCAATCCTAAGCATTAATACTCCGCTGCCCAATCAGCCAACACTCCCGGGGACCCTACCCAGCCAGAAGAGTGCACCGGTACTCCCGGTGGCCCTTCCCAGCCAATAGAGTACATTAGACAACCCAAGCATCTCATAGCCAATCGCCCACTTTGCTAATACTCCCAGGGGCCCTACCCAACTAGTAGAGTACGCGGGGCCATCCCAAATAATGCATAATATCAAGCCAAGGTGGATCGCCGTCCACTACCAACCACAGTACTGCTGAACCGAACTCGAAACATCCAAAAGCCGAGGAAAACAACACTACTTTGCTGACACATCAGCACCACAGAAAGGGGAGAGAAGACAGAAGGATCACAAACAATACGGAACCACAACCAGTCTCAACTATCATACCCAAGTCTGCTATTCAAGTCTACAAGGACCTAGTACATCCGAATAGGCGTCGTATACATACCAAAGTCAATAGGTACATGGGTCTAAGTCAACTCTAACCTTACCTAATCGAAGGTCAAAGATATAACTCAACATAAATAAACAGCCAACCAAAACTAGGCATGCAACCACAAATAAACAGCCCAACAAATAATTCACAAATATCCACAGATAAATAACCCCTCCGGTAGCATGGTTATAACCCCGAAACAGCCTGAAATTCAACCCTAAAGTAAGAAGTCGGAGAAGAAGAGCAGAAATACTAGCTACCCAACCCAAAGTGACACAAATCAGCATGCATTTACACATTCAAGCTCAATCTAAAGGAAGGGAAGTCGTAACCTACCAAAGGACCGACCGCGCGTGCTCCAAATCACTCTGTCGGATTTTTCCGCTTTCGAACGGCCTCGGATTGCTGCCACGCTATCAAAAATAGAATCACAGCATCATTACGGTCGTTTAGACAATAAAATCATCAAAATAGATAGGCCAATTTCGGAGTCAAAATCGGGAAATGTGAGACCCGCTCTGGAATTTCTGAAATTAACTCCGTGAAGAGGTCCTAAATCCTCCCTCGAGCTCGTGTTTCAAAATTGGACACCTCTCGGGGCTCGGAACAGGTCCATGCAACAACAAATAAATATGCAAAACTTATCATAAAATGAGACTTGGGGCAGCCACTTGCAATGCAGATACACCACAATCAGAGACTTTCCGACACGCTCCGGACAGTCCCCACACAACTAACAAGATTCTGAGCACCTGGGACTTCGACTCACCCAAAACGGAGTTCTAGAACTCAAGATATCGAAGATTTAAAATGAGGCAGAATTTGATTTTTCGCTACTTAATAGCAGCAGTTCTGGTCGCTATAAGCTAAATCCGGTCGCTAAAAGTTTAAATTCTGGTCGCTAAAGGTCTACATCAGCTACACCAGATTTTGCTATTTTTCAAAGTCTCCGAATGGATCCTCGAAATTCGTTCGGGACCCGATGAAAATAAACCAGATATGCTACACCACTAAATTCGACATTCTGGACTCAATGGCGCAGTCAAAACTTCTATACAAGGTCGTTTCTACAAAGAGTGGGTCCCACACCTAAACCGCAACAGGAACACTCTAAACGACAGAAAAGAAGCACAAACACACAAATGACCTGAAGGGTCATTATAACAACCACTACTAAAGGAAATTTTGTCCACGAAAGTAAAAGTCAAGAAGTACCTGAGGGCTCAAATAAGCTGGGGAACTGCTCTCGCATCTCCCGCTTAGTCTCCCAAGTAGCCTCCTAAACTAGACGATGCCTCCAACGCACCGTAACTACAGGAATGGCTCTCAACCTCAGCTACCTCACATCTCTAGCCAAAATAGCAACTGGCTCCTCAACATAGGTCAGACGGTCTTCCAATTCAACAGCATCATACTGGAGCACATGAGACTTATCTGGAACATACCGATGCAGCATCGAAACATGGAAGACTGGATGAATAGCTGAAAATGTCGTGGGTAAAGCTAACTCATAGGCAATATCACCCACTGCCCTCAAGATCTAAAAAGGCCCGATATACCTGGGGCTAAGCTTGCCTCGCCTCCCAAATCTCATCACTCCCTTCATGGGCGATACTTAGAGGAATACTCTTTCACCAACGGCAAATCTTACCGGTCGTCATCTGCGATCCACGTAACTATGTTGTCTACTCTGGGCCATCCTGAGCTAATCCTGAATTGTCCTCACATGCGCTAAGGTCTCCTGGAACAGATCTGTACCACGCGGCCTAGGTTTCGTAGACTCAAACCATCCAGCTGGAGTGCGACAATGCCTACCATATATGGCCTCAAACGGGGCCATCTGAATGCTAGAGTGGTAGCTGTTGTTGTACACAAACTCCGCCAAGGGAAAGAACTGGTCCCACTGACCTCTAAAGTCTATAACACAGGCCCACAACATATCCTCAAGAACCTGAATAGTGCGCTCTGACTGGCCATCACTCTGCGGGTGGAAGGTTTTGCTAAGATCCACACAGGTGCCTAGCTCCTCCTGTAATTCCCTCCAAAATCAGGAAGTGAACCGTGGCACCCAGTTTGAAATGATAGAAACAGGCACCCCATGAAGACGGACCACCTTTCGAATGTAGATACGAGCTAACCTCTCAGCATTGAAGGATGTATGAACTGGAATGAAGTGTGTTTACTTGGTCAATCGATCCATGATGACCCAGATGCTGTCAACACCTCTACGAGTCTGAGGCGAGCCCACAATGAAATCCATGGTGATGCGCTCCCACTTCAACTCAGGAATGGGTAATTTCTACAATACGCCACCAAGCCTCAAATGCTCGGCCTTCACATGTTGACAACACAAGCAACGGGACACATAATGAGAGATGTCCCTCCTCATACCACTCCACTAGTAGTGCTGCCTAAGATCACGATACATCTTAGCGGTGCCCGGATGGATAGAATATCTGGAATCATAGGCCTCGCTAAGAATTAACTGAATCAAATCACCGACTATCAGAACACAAACCCGGCCAGTGAATCTCAAAATCCCATTAGAATCTATGGAAGCTTGCCCGACATCACCTGCCAAAACTCTATCTCTAAGTGCCACCAAAGAATCATCCTCAAACTGACGACTATGGATATGCTCCAACAGAGAAGACTGAGTTCCCACATAGGCTAGCACCTGACTAAAATTTGAAACATCAAGCCTGATCATCTGATCGGCTAAGGACTGGATGTCCAGAGCCAAAGGTCGCTCCGAAAATGAAAGGAAGGCTAGGCTACCCATACTCACTGCCTTCTGGCTCAAGGCGTCCTCTACTACATTCGCCTTGCCCGGATGGTAGAGAATAGAGAGATCATAGTCCTTTAGGAGCTCAATCCAGCGGCGCTGCCTTGAATTAAGATCCCTCTGGGTCATAATATACTGAATCCTCCTGTGAGCGGTGTAGATCTCACAATGAACTCCATATAGGTAATGCCTCCGGATCTTAAGCTTGAAAACTACCGCTGCCAACTCTAGATCATGAGTGGGGTAGTTGTGCTCATGCAGCTTAAGCTGCCTCGATTCATAAGCAATAACCAGGCCCTACTGCATTAGAACAAAACCCAAACCAATGCCGGATACGTCACAATAAACCGTGAAGCCCTCGTCCTCAACTGGAAGAGTTAATATAGGAGCGGTGGTAAGCAACTCCTTAAGTCTCAGAAAGCTCCTCTCACACTCCTCCGACCACACAAAGTGAACATTCTAGCGAGCCAACTGAGTCAGAAGAGCTCCTACAGTAGAGAAACCCTCAACAAAATTTCTATAGTACCCTGCCAATCCGACGAAGCTCCGAACCTCAGTCATAGAAGTGGGCCTAGCCCAATCATGCATAACCTTAATCTTCGCTGGATCCACCATAATGCCATCCTTGGACACCACGTTCCCCAAGAATGCTACAATCTCAAGCCAAAACTCACACTTTGAGAACTTGGCATAAAGCCGATGATCTCTCAAAGTCTGGAGCACTATCTTCAGATGTTGCTCATGCTCACCATGGCTATGCGAGTATACAAAGATATCATCAATGAAAACTATGACGAAGGAGTCCAGGTACGACCTGAATACATGAGTCATCAAGTCCATGAATGCGGCAGGGCATTAGTCAACCCAAAAGACATAACTAGGAACTCATAATAACCGTAACGAGTCCTAAATATTGTCTTAGAGATGTCTACTGCTCTAACCCTCAACTGATGATAGCCAAATCTCAAGTCAATCTTAGAAAACACTGCGGCACCCTGAAGTTGGTCGAACATATCATCAATACAAGGCACGGGGTAACGGTTCCTCACTGTCACCTTATTCAACTGCATGTAATCAATACACATTCGCATGGTACCATCCTTCTTCTTCACAACCAGTACTGGGGCACCCCAAGGCGATACACTAGGCCAAATGAACCCTTTACCTAAGAGGTCCTGAAGCTGAACAGTAAGCTCTTTGATCTATGCAAGGGCCATACGGTACGGTGGGATGGAAATAGGATGAGTACCCAGATCAAAATCAATATCTCGCTCTGGGGGTAGGCCAGGGAGGTCGGTAGGAAACACATCATCAAACTCTCGGACTATAGGCACTAACTCCACCATAGGGCTCTCCCTTCTAACTTCTCTAACATAAGCCAAATAAGCCAAACATCCACTATCCACAAGCCTCTGGGCCTGAATACAAGAAATCACCCCAACTAGTGTGCGACTGCGAGAGCCCTGCCACACCACCGACGGAATACGAGGCCTGGCTAAAGTAACAGTCTTGGCATAGCAATCCAAGACCGCTTGGTGAGGGAATAACCAATCCATGCCTAAAATCATATCAAAATCCAGCATACTCAACACAATAAAATCAGCCCGAGTGTCCTGCCCCCGAATAGTAACCAGACAGGATCTACACACTTGGTCCACTACTAAAGAATCCCCTACCGGGGTCGAAACACGCAAGGGTATCACCAAAGGCTCGGGACTCACCCTCAACCGAGGAATTCAATAAGCATATACATATGAATATATAGAACCAGGATCAAATAAGGCTGAAGCGGACTGATGGCATAGGAGAATCGTACCTGTGATCACATTATCACGCGCCTCGACCTCTGCTCCTACTAGAGCTGCATAGAAATGGCCCTGGGTGCCTCTACCACGAGCATCCACCCCGTCGCCTGTCCTGCCTCCCCGGGGACCTCCCCGCGCACCCTGATGCTGGCCTCCTCCTCTAGCTAGAGGTGCTATTGTTGAAATCGGTCTCGCCGCCTAAGGAGCTCGTAAAGCTGATCTGTAGGTAGGGCACTCCCTAGCCCAATGACCAAGCTCTCCACAAGTGAAGCAACCCTATGAAGACCTACTAGAAACTGGAGGTTGACCACCCCGACCTGAGGAACATGTCTGGAAACTATCTCAGCCCTGGCTCGGACTGGCACTGCAGCCACCCTGACGGTCCTGGTCACCCTCTAAAGTCTGCAGTGCTGCCTAAAATGGGGGACTAGACTGGCCTGACTAGAACCTCTGCTGGACCCGGTCCTGAGTATCCCTGGGCTAGGGATGGTACATACTAGGGCCGTCATCCTGCCTAGCCCTCTTGTTGCTACAACCTTAGGCCTCGCGATAGAGTTGCTCCATCGTGCGGGCATGGTCCACAACATCATGAAAAGAATGGCCCGCTGATAACATAGACTATGACTCAATACGAAGAGGCAATCTCAAACCCCAGACAAAGCATTTAACTCTCTCCTCCTCTGTGGGAAGGATCATAGTAGCATGACGGGACAACTCATGAAATCTGGCCTCATACTTGGACACCGTCATGGAGCCTAGCTCCAATATCGAGAACTCATCACGGAAGCGATCCCTGATGCTCTGTGGGTTGAATCTAGCCAGAAAGGCCTCTGAAAACTCTACCCACGATACTGGTGGGGACTAGCTAGCTTGGTCTAAATGAAGGAACGCCACAACTGTCTGGCCGGTCCGTCTAGCTGATAAGTAGTGAAGACGTCTTCCCTCGACTCCACCAACCCCAAAGCCTGTAATCTCTCCCGGCATGAAGTAATGAACTCATGGGCATTCTCTAAACAACCCAAGAAAACCTCGGCGGTGTCAGTCTATGGAATACCCCGAGCGTCTTCTGCTCCATCAACGGCATAACTCCATCTACCGCATCCGACTGAGAGTGGAAACTAACCTCAACTAAGTAGAAGCATAAATAAAGGAACACATATAAAGAAAGGGCGAAAGCGAAACATCTATATACAATAACAATGCCTCCCAGAACTTGGAAGTCACCAGTACAGAGCTACTAAACGAATACAAGACCAAAAGTGGACCACAGAAACTAGACTGCCTCAATGCATAAGACAATAAAAAATATAATAGAAGGAGACAGGTAATCCAGAACGCCATGTGCTCATCCTCGTCTCCAGAATAGACCGTTGCAGGCTCGAACTCAACGCTGATAGTTGGTGCTCGAACCTGCTACACGAAAACAGATGCAGAGTGTAGCATGAGTACCAATACAACAGGTACCCAGTAGGCATCATTGGCCGACTGAGCAAGAATGGTAAAAACAGACTGAAAGGATAGAATCAACAATAACACAGGTCAAGGGAAAGTGAAACAAGCACACGAGCACACCGAAAGTAAAACTAAGTACAACTAATCTAAACCTAACTGAACCCCATAAGCCCAGAAGTTACACTCTTGCACAACTTTAAATAAAACCCTAATAGACCCCAATAAGCTTGGCAGGTACACAAAAGAGCTATTCTACGGAAACGAAGGAAGACCCAAACCACGAATCGAATTCACCAACCAACTCAACCGATTGACCAGCCAACTCCAAGCCTTAACCAACCAACTCCAAGCCTTAGTATTCCGCTGCCCAATCAGCCAACACTCCCGGGGCCCTACCCAAGCCAGTAGAGTGCGCCGGTACTCCCGGTGGCCCTACCTAAGCCAGTAGAGTACACTTGACAACCCATGTACCTCATATCCAATAACCCTGAAACAGAACAACTAGCCAATCCCAAGCATTAATACTCTGCTGCCCAATCAGCCAACGCTCTCGGGGGCCCTACCCAGCTAGTAGAGTGCACCGGTACTCCCGGGGGCCCTACCCAGCCAGTAGAGTACACTAGACAACCCAACCATTTCATATCCAATTGCCCACTTTGTCAATACTCCCGGGGGCCCTACCCAGCCAGCAGATTAAGCGGGGCCATCCTAAATAACTCATAACATCAAGTCAAGGTGGATCGCCGTCCACTACCAACCACAGTACCACCGAATCGAACTCGAAACATCCAAAACCCGAGGAAAACAACACGCCTCCGATGACACATTGGCACCACAGAAAGGGGAGAGAAGGCAGAAGGATCACAAACAATACAGAACAACAACCAGGCTCAACTATCAAACCCAAGTCTGCTATTCTAGTCTATAAGGACCTAGTCCATCCTAATCGACGTCGGATACATACCAAATTCAATAGGTACATGGGTCTAAGTCAACTCTAACCTAACCTAATCTAAGGCCAAAGATATAACTCAACATAAATAAATAGCCAACCAAAACTACGCATGCAACCACAAATAAACAGCTCAACAGATAATTCCCAAATATCCACAGATAAATAACCCCTCCGGTAGCATGGTTCTAACCACGAAACAGCCCGAAATTAAACTCTAAAGCAAGAAGTTGGAGAAGAAGAGCAGAAATACTAGCTACCCAGCCCAGATTCACACAAATCAGCATGCATTTATACATTCAAGCTCAATCTAAAGGAAGGGAAGCCGTAACCTACCAATAGGCCGACCGCGCACGCTCCAAATCACTCTACCGGAGCTTTTCCCTTCCGAACGGCCTCGGATTGCTGCCACTCTACCAAAAATAGAATCACCGCATCAGCACGTTCGTTTAGATACTAAAATCATCAAAATCACAGACAGACCAATTTCGAAGTCAAAATCGAGAAATGTGGGACCCGCTCTGAAATATTAAGAATTTACTCCGTGAAGAGGTCCTAAACCCTCCTCCGAGCTTGTATTAAAAAACTGGACACCTCTCGAGGCTCGGAATAGCTCTATGCAACAACAAATA
Organism: Solanum appendiculatum; assembly: GCA_018342035.1. NCBI lineage: Eukaryota > Viridiplantae > Streptophyta > Magnoliopsida > Solanales > Solanaceae > Solanum > Solanum appendiculatum. The sequence goes on along the minus strand of JAGDQO010001371.1, from coordinate 505,080 downwards.
AATATGCAAAACTTATCACAAAAAGAGACTTGGGGAAGCCACTTACAATGCAGATACACCACAATCGAAGACTTTTCGACACGCTCCGGACAGTCCCCCACACACCCAACAAGATTTCGAGCACTTAGGACTTCGAATCACCCAAAAGGGAGCTCTAGAACTCGAGATATCGAAGTTTTAAAATGAGGCAGAATATGATATTTCGCTATTAAATTGCAGCAATTCTGATCACTAAAAGCTAAATCTAGTCGCTAAAAGTCTAAATTATGGTCAGTAAAGGTCTGCACCAGCAACACCAGATTTTGCTATTTTTCAAAGTCTCTGAACGGATCCTCGGAATTCGTACGGGACCCGATGAAAATAAACCAGATATGCTACCCCACTAAATTCAACATTCCAGACACAATGGCACAGTTGAAATTTGCATACGAGGTCATTTTAATAAAAAGTGGGTCCCAAATCCAAAGCGCCAATTTAGCCTACTTCTATCGAGGGCCTCGGAATTAGATCGAAAGCCTCTGAAATCGCACGAAAGGTCGTTCTAGACCAAACTCTGCATTCTAGAACTAACCGCGCTGACGAAATTCTCATCTGGGAGCATTTACCAAGAATGTTGACCAAAGTCAACTACAAGCCAAATTTCTAAGGCTAAAGAGCCAAATGACCCCAAAGTCACACCGGAAGCCTCGGGACTCAGGCCAATCATGCTTCTAGCCTAATTTGTCCGCTCAGAAGCTGATGGAACTGTCAGAATTTCCTTCTGAGGTCGTTTACCTTAGGTTATGACTGAAATCAACTTTTCAGGCTTCAAAATCTCCAAAATAGGAAAACAGGCATAAAATCCAAACGAACGACACGCAATCGAACCTACAGTGCCAGCAAGTCAGAAATGACTTGGGGTCACTACAGGAAGGCTCTAAACGACAAAAAAGAGGCACAAACACACAAATGACCTGAAGGGTCATTACACATAGATAGCTAGAGTTGAGTTGTTTTAAGAATTTCTCTCTTTAAAGTGTTTTGTGGATATTATAATTTTCTTAGATGAGTATATGAGACTGTTAAGTTACATGTTTTCTCCTTAAAGCTTTTAATTTGCTTGAGTCAAATCTTTCGCCAAGTAATCAGTCAGCCTAGGGTTCACTTGGGAGCCAGCAATTGTTCTCGAGTGCCGGTCACGTCTAGGGTGTAGGCTCGGGGCGTGACATTTCAGCACTCCAACACTGAATAGCAAGTATTGAGTTCTATTAATGCTAAAATTTGTCACTTAAAAAATCAAAGAAAAAAATGAAAAAAAAAATAATTAGAACAGATTATGGGAACCTGATAAAAAATAATTTTTTTAAAAAAAAGAGAATCTCACCTTCAATCTGAAAACTCAATTATAGAAAATAATGCCAAACATAGCACCAAAAATATGAAGATTAAAAATAAATAATTAATAATTCTCACAGGTAGATATGCTGAGTTCATAATTATAACTAAAACTACTTGTCTAAAATGAGTAAATAAACAAAATAAATTGCTCCCTTTTTTGATATTTTTAAACTTTTAAACGAGAAAGTTCATATGATGCATTTGTTAGAAAGAAGAGATTATCACAGATGAATTCTATGTGATAAATTCTGGCGTAATTAATGAACTAAGCAAAGTGATGGAGTTTTTGGCCGAGTAGTTCACCTCAATCGTAGCTCACGGGTGAGTTCTCCGGGATGAATTCCAGCCAAATCAAATAGAGAGGGTTTTTAGTTCAGTTTTTCGCTAGATTCTCAAACACTGAAATTTGACAAGTGAGAGAAAGAGAAAGCTCAGGAGTTTATATATTAGTGTGATGAGTGATCCTATACAATGCGGTTTACAGAAAATAATAATGTCTAGCTGAATTGTTTGTGTTATGTCACGAGAGTCTTGTTAAAGAATCTTAAATGAGATGCCATAATTAGTAGTTGTTTACTGGGCCCGCTAGAATGGAATAAATGATAAAAAAAAATATTGATTAATTAAATTGTATGGTCAAAGATTAGTGAATTGAAAATTATTCATATATATACTTGTTTTGTCCTAAATTACTTGATCACATTTATTTTAAATTTTCTTCACTAATTGTTTAAGATTTTTTAAAAATATATATATATATATATATATATATTCATATATTCATATATGGCCATATTATGCAAAATTGCTTGATCACACTTGTTTTGAAAATTCAATTTTATTTATTAATAGTGTGAGAAGTATTTACATGGTCAAAATATAATTTAAGATTTCAATAACTTACATTATTAATAAGCGGAGAACCCTAAAATTAACTTTTAATGACACCATTAATAGACCATTAGTAATAATTATTGAGTCTCACATGTAAACAAATGAAATTTAACATAAAAGGGTCAAGGTTCTAATGACACAACAATATTCTGATAAAGATTATGCGTATTCGATATTTATACCAACTATGTAAATACATGAAACATATCATAACTTACATTTTTACTGCTAATCATAATTAATTAATAAAGATTATATCTTTAATTTTGGCTTAATCATATTAAAATAGTATAATTTAATGTAAATATCGAAACATCCATGGTATATTGGTAGTGTATGACTTTAATTTCGATATCACGTTTTGTAACAAATTATTATGTCTTATAATCAATTTCTCTTCCAACTACTCTGGTAATGATTCGATTGATCATTTTTGGTATTTCTATGAAATTTACCAACTTTTGGCTCGAGTTATTCTTGATTGAGTTTTGAAAGTTGGTTCGAAACCTTGTTCAAAAAGTTGAAATTTTGGCAGGTTTTGAGTTTGAAAAGGCTTAAGTTGCCTAAAAGCATTTTTTGGTATCATTCGTGTTTTGGATACTCGGATCGGAATTCCAAGAGTTTCGCTAGATTCGGGGAATGATTTTAGGCCTAGGAGTGGTCTTGGTTCATTTTTTGAGAGGTCACGAGCTTGTTTTGGCCTTTTTAGGTGTTTTGTAGTTTCTTGTGGTTTCCACGGATGTCGGGTCAAGGAGACTTCGGATTTGTATTTTGACGGTTTCATTGAGTCCGGAACATCGAGTATAATTGACTTGCATATCTGGTTTGTATGTACGGGGTTCCAATCGAATTTCGGGGGTTCTTTGGATGATTTTTGTGTTGGTTGATGTTTCTGGTGCTGCAGTCCTCACATTTGCGGAGGGCCTTCACTTTTGCGATCTTTGTTTTAGTGAAGGCCGACTCATAAAAGCGATACTGGTCTTTTGGGCGGGGTTCGCTTAAGCGGACGAGGGCACGCTTTAGCGATGGTCACTTAAGCGGAGCCTGGTTCACAAAAGCGAGACCCCCACTTTTTGCGGTGTTCACTTAAAGCAAACCCATGGTCCCAAAAGCGACATCAGAGAAGGGTTTTGACCTGCAAGTTTTGGGGTTTTAGCCTCATTTTCCATTTTTGAGCTTGGGAAAAGGTGATTTTTGAAGAGATTTCTTGTGCTAAATCATTTGGATAAGCTTTTGTGACCCTAAAACTTCATTTCCCTTTGATTATTTATCGATTTTAACATCATAATTTTAGATTTGATTTGGAAAATGGCAAAGTTTTGCAAGAACTTGAGCTTTGGTCTAAAATGGAGATTATCATGAACTGATGTTGATCCCTTTTTCGAAATGGTTTTCGTCTATGAATTCCTAAAGCCTAAAATATCATTTACAAGTATTGATTTTTGGATTCAAACCTCCTTTTTGAAATTGGGTTTTGAGTTGATTGACCCATTTCTCTACATAAATGATGTGGGCATTGTTGTTTCTGAAGAGTGATTGTGAATACTTGATTGTTATATATTGTGTGGCTTTGGAAGTGATCCGGAAAGGAAAAACTCAAGCTTCATATTGATTGATTGATTGATTGATTGATTGATTTCTTTAAGGCAAGCGATCTCTTAAACTTTATAATTTTGTTGAATTGCTTACTTCTCTTCATTGTCTATGTGTTGGGGAGTAATCGGGAATGAGGTGAAGGGTTATTTGCTCCACTTGATTAACATTAACCAACAAAAAGGGGGAAAATGAAAAGGCTTCTTGTCGATAATGATAAATTGTGAATTGCCTTGTTGTGGCCCCTATTTGATTGATTGGTGAATTGCTTGAACGCATGAAAGTGGACTTGAATGATATGAATTGTTGTCTCCCTGTGTGGTGTGATATTGGTTTTGTGCATTGATTGTTGAACACGTGATGAGACACTTGATAAAAGCCAAAGGGAAATGGTTCTGGCAAGTGATATTTTGTGATAAAGTCGAAGGGAAATGGTTCTGGCTAGTGATATAAATGCCGAAGGGAAATGGTTCCAGCAAATGTTGACCTTTGTGATCAATCTACTTGATGCATATATTTGACTTATTTGATGTATGTGATTGAGCTTATTGATGTATTTGATTGGTTTATTTGATATGTAAGTTGAATTGTTGATATTTGTGATGAAATGCATAATACTTTAGAGTAAATGATTTGATACTTGTTAGTTGTTGAATGTGACTTTTGGACTATGATCTTTGTGCCTTAAGACTTGTGTATTGTAGAACCGTTAGGTTAGGCTGAATTCTGTGCAGGTAGTAGTTTGTGGAGGTTCTGTTGGGATGGAAAGGAGTATTCGATTCCAGTTAGGTTGGCTTGTTTACTAGGTTGCTTACTGGGTACCATGTTGGTGGTACTCACTCCTTACTTCTACACTTGTGTAGGTTCCTAGCCTGGACCCCTGTGATCTTATTCTTCTTCTGATTCGAGGCTTTTCAAGGATTTTGAGAGGTAGTTGCTTGTCATCTCGACGGACCCCCTTTTCCTTTTATGTTATGCTTTATTCTATTTGAGAATCAAAGACATTGACACTTGTACTTATTTCTAAATTCCACACTTTATGTATGTAGAGGCTTGTATACATGACAACCAGGTTTTGCAGTATTAGTAGAATGAATAAGTTTTCCGCCTTTGTCTTGTTCTTGCTTTATCTTTCCGTTTTTATTTTGTTTTGTTGGGTTGAGACTGACTTGTCTTGGTGGGAATAGACAAATGCCATCACATCTATTTTTGGTTCGTGACAAATCCCTCATAGGAGTGTTCATAAATTTATAAAAATCAAATCAATCAATCGAAGTAGAGAAAAGAAAACTAAAAATAAAAAAAAAAATCTTTTCATATTGATAAATTGGGTTTAATTTTTAATATAATAAGTGAAATATCAAAACTAAATTGTTGTTAATTTAAAATTCAATCACAATAAATAAAAAATATTTGGGGACACAAATGCTATGTACCTTTTTGCAAACATAAAGAGTAGGTGATAGTCTCTAACTCTCTATCTTTCGTAGCATGCATTCTCATTTGTATCACAACTGATTCAGTAAGTAGCTCTCTAAGGCTTCAATTATTGCTTTCTTGCTCCTCTCCTTAGAGTCAAGTGGCGTTCCGCTGCTCTCCGAGACAGTTCATTCAGCTGGATTGTACTAGCTAGTATCTGCCATTAAAACATCATGAAGGATTCAGTGAACGTCTCGAAACTTAATAACACAAGACATTTCACTGTATGGTTGTTGGCTCTATTAGAGAAGTATGGAATCAACAACTTATAATTGCCTGGGCTTTGAGTTGAAAGCTCAGCCCTCTTTCTTCCCTCTAAATCCCCCTGCTCTTCTCATTGTGATTGGAGATAAGGTTACTACATACTACACTATAGCAAAAGAGAAATTTGTGGCAATAAATTTTCCTTTTTATTGCCGCAAAAATATTTAGTGGCAATTGAGTTAATGTCATTGCATCCAGAGTTGCTAAAGTCTTTAACAACATTTATGTAATATTAATTATAAATATCTATGTTTATTATTACCGCTAAATATAAAATTGCGGCAATATCATTAATCATGAATTGATTAAGGTATATGAAAGAAAAAATATCTCTCCCAAGTCTCAGGTACATACTAAAAATTGATATGCAAAAGGCATACGAGTCAGCGGAGTAGGTATTTCTTGAACAGGTATTTTTCAGCCTTAACTTTCCTAGTACATGAATAATATATATATATATATATATATATATATATATTGTGCTACTTCAGTGTTTTAAGTGTAGTTTACCACCTTTATTATTGGTGATTATTTATCACCTTTCTTATTACAGAAGTTGGCGATTGAGAGGACTTCATTACTGCCAGAAATGTTTCAAAATAATATTTGAAGCCTCTCGTTACAATTTGACTTTAGGTCACTGAATTCGTTGAGCCACGCATGACCTGAAGCACAACAATCAGCAGATCAAAATAGTTTTGCAGCTTGTAAGTACTCTTGATACAAGACCAAGAAATAAGTTTATTAGAATACAATAGTAATGGGGCGGCAAAATGGGTTAGTGCAACAACTCACAATTTCACGATATAAACACTAATATATATATTAATAAGTTTTACTGAACACAATTACAATACAATACGACACAACAAAGGTAAAGGCAGGGAATAGCGATACGTGAAAAATACACTTGAAATCAGAACTAGAAGTCTAGAAAGAGACGAGAATATTCAAAATCATAATCAACTTCCTTATCCCTTTCTACCCATGTTCTCAACACTTTTTTTTAGCAATTCCATAACTAACTCTAGCCTTGCTCACGTGACTTTCTTCCTGCCCAAAAGTAAACGTCCAACCTTTAGGTGGAATTACACTTCTAGTACTCCGACGTGGATTGCCAATGCACAAATGACTCATCACATCCTCCTTATCGTCCATATTAGGAGATGTATCAACTGAGTTCACAACAGTTTCTAAGTCAAATATTTAACAGAAATTGCATCAGTTAAATGGGACTAACTCACCTTTCCATGTTTGGAAATTTTCCTGGTTGATTGGAGAACCAATGATATTTTGTATTGCTTCAAAGCGCATTTCCAGATGGGTGTTCTTCAACTCATGGACCACATCATGAATTGTCTTCCTGCTCTCGAAGTATATATGATTGGTCTTGCAAGCAGCATGCCTCTCAAATTCAGAAGCCCTAATTACATTCTGCATAAGACACATTAAACATGAAGCGACTTGGATAAAATTGGTGAGAACATATAACAGAAGAGTAAGAAGAATATCATGCCTTGGAAAGCGTGCAGTCATCGCAGCTACATAGGTAACCATACCCTTTAATAACTCCTTGAAGAGTTTTCTGCATTGAAAAACTCTAAACCTCAAAGAAGATTATAGAAATGACTGTTTTCACTAGTTCCTGCAGTCAGATCAATAGATTTTGTCCCAACACGAGTCGGAAGATTATTTTGAAGAGGATTAAAGAAAAAGCTTCTTTCACCAGTTCCAGCTGTCAGATCACTAGGTTCTTTCCCAGTACGAGACGGAATTTTATTTTTAAGAAGATTTAACATACGTCTTCTTTCGGTTTTCTCATTATCATTGCCTAAAGATAAGATGTTTTTAATGCCAAAACTAAATGTCCCTTCAGGCTCAGGTGCACATAAACAATCACTACAATGAACTTGAGCAAACTGAAAATTGGATGTGTTACCCCGGAAGAAGTTTGTACTTGTAGGTGTTGAAATCGGTGTATTAGTGACAAACAACATGACTTGTTTCTTATTGGAGAATAACTCCTCTTCTGAAGCATCCGTAAAAGATTGATGAGCACGTTTCTTTTCGATCTTCAAGGAAGTTCCACTACATATCTCTCCATCAATGAGAGCATCAACGTCATTTAGCACCTCAGGGTCCTTATTTTGGAAAGACTAGAAAGTTCATATAATAGTTGTCAAGACATAATTGTAAAATAAGCTCTAAAGTTTATGACAATGATTAAGGCTATTCGAGTTTCACCTAAAATCTTTTCTTGGAAAAGTTAATAAAAAACAGAAGTGGCCGGAGGACAAGAACTCTTCAACAAACACAGTCGAGATAGAATGTCTACTATATACTTCCCTATTTCTGCATACAACAAAGTTACTGACGGCAGAGCAATCAAGATGTGCATAAGCTAAAATTTTCTAAGGACCTCATTTTCCTCTCACAGAAGTCTCTATTTCTTAAAGACATTAATAACAACGTAAAACTCAGAGGATGTCAGAAGAACTATAAAAGTCAAAAAAAAATTTCCTCATCAATCACTAACTTAACATATTTCATCCCCCTCTATCCTCATGCCGCTTTTAACTATCATATTTACGAGTTACCTTGAGAAATAAGAAAGTATTGGGGGACACAAATTCTACATACAAGTAGTAGCATCTTGCATAAAAGCTCTATACCTACTTAGTCAAAATCCACGCAACCTGATTCAAACAACACCAATATTATGAAAAAATAAAAAAGTAGGTAAGACCTACATAGAATTCGTTGTACTTATTTATTATATTTCCATAATTAGTTGATTGATGGCTAACTTTTAGATAATCTATTTCTCCACAAAGAAATATTATGGCAAGTGATACATAATTGACTTATTGATTTGATTCAACAACAATACTAATATTATGTACTTGCAATAAAAAGGGTGGCTGTTTCTCATAAATTACAAGTTCTCTTGGTCACTTTTTAACCAAATATGTACCGTTGTTTGTTTCCTATATATCAAAAGAAGAAAAACATTGTATCCCCCAAATTAAAAAATTCTCCTTTCTCTGAAATCAACAATTTTCTCTATGGAAAAATAAGTGATCTTAAGTCCAAATTCTTGGAGGTTTACAAACTACTGAAATATGAGCTTCTTAAGGATCCAGATTTCAAGTTTACTGATGATGGTCAGTGAACTCGAAATGTGGATCATTACGAAGCTCAGATTTCAGTAATTTGTAAATCTCCAAGAACTTGGGCTTCATATAGCTTATTTTTCACATAAAAAAAAGTTGTTTTTGGTAATTTTAGAAAAAGGAGAGAATCTTTGGGTTTTGGGTAGACCTAGCAAGGGGACCGGGACGGCCCGGCCCAGCCCGGTACCGGCTCGAGACCCATCTCGCCAATCCCAGTCCCGTGTGGTGAAGCGGGATAGGGGGATAGGGAGATGGGGAGGGGGACGGTTCTTTATTTTGTCCCGGTCGACTCGACCCGGTTTGGTCCGGTCTCACGAGACAATTTAATTAAAAAAAAAATTGAAAATCTATCCATTTTAACCCTCAAGTTACATAAAATTCACTTTAGTCCACTCTTTATATTGTAAATACCCCTTTATCCTATACTATTTCTCACAAATTATCTACTCTCTCATCTATATTATATATTCTCTCATTCTTGATTCTTGATTCCACTTAATTCTCAATTCTTAATTCTTAATTTATATCATAATATTTATATTTCAATTAATATCATAATATTTATAATTCAATTTATTTATATTTTATATTATTGCTATCAAGTATTCAAGTATTCAAGTTACAAGTTACAAGTTACAACAATATTTTTGGAGCAAGCTTCAAGAATTGGTTGTAATCGTCTGCTATTAACGCAGACGTTTGGTACATCGTTCCATTTCTTTATTTATAAATTTTTTCCCAATTAGTTTTTGTGTTATTATTATTTTTATATTACATTTCACATTTTATTAAGTATGAGTTCTAATAAAAAAATACCAGTAAGGAAAAAGCAACAACCACTATTTCTAATATATTTAATTTTTCTAAAAAAGGTAGTAGAGAAAAAAATAAAAGTAAAGGTGGTAGTTCTTCTTCTAAATCAATACCTAGAGTTAGAATTAATACAAATGATTCTACTTATGTTGATGATACTTCTTTCACTCCTCATTATAATATAGATACAAATATTGAAATTGATCATGAATTTTTTGAACGACGTTATGGTAGTACTAATGTTGATGAAAATTTAGGTGCAGAAATACAAGTTGATTTGAAAGAAGATGAATTAGATGAAAAAACTACCAGTCCGGCGACGGAAGCTCCAACTCAAACTACAACTCCAATTGAGCAAGATAGTCAACGCCCCCCCCCCCCACCCTTGTACCTCCTACAATGGGAAAGGTGAAGTATCAACTCTCTAAAACTTCTGTTATGTGGCAATTTATGACTTTAGATACTGTAAACTCTCTTGCTATTTTTAATAAGTGTAAACAACCATTTGTACATAGAGTCGGTGGAGGTCATGGTGGGATGGGGGGTTTAAATAGACATTTGCTATCTTGTAGACCAATGGAATATAAGGCGGCCAAAGCTCTAGCCGATAAAAAAAAGGGAATTCAAATACTAGATGATCTTGATATTAATTCTAATGTTAATCAATCGGTAGAGGGTTCTAACATGGTTCAAGGAACGTTGGATCCTTCTAACCCCGGTGGTCCAATTACACAACATAAATATAATAAAGAAAGAGATCGCGAAAATTTAGCAAAGATGGTTTCTGTTTGTGGTTTGCCTTTTGATTTTCCTTCACATCCCGATTTTATTAAATATATTCAACAAACTTATAATCCGTCTTTTAAAGCTGTTTCAAGAAATACAGTTAAATCTGATATATTTTTAATTTCAAGGTAAATATTGTCAATATCTTTGTTATTTATTTAGCATATTAGATTGTAGAGTGTCTATAACTTCTGATATTGGTCGCAGTATTAATGGACGTGATTATTTAACTGTTATGGCACATTGGATTGATCATAACTGGAATTTGCAAAAAAAAATCTTAAGTTATAAAGAATATGTAGAGAAAAAACTGCTGCTTATTTAGCTTCAACTGTTTTAGGTATTTTATATGCTTTGTGATAAAGTGATGAGTGTCGCATTAGATAATGCCTCTAATAATACCAACGCTACTGCTATGTTAAAAACTAGACTCTGTCCAATTGATAATAACTCTTTTCATGTTAGATGTGCTACACAAATATTTGTACAAGATGGTATTGCATTATTTGATTGTGGTTGTATGAAAATAGAATATGTTGTTTTATTGATTTTTTATGCTCATAGGCCTACTAGAATTAGGGAATTTAATGAGCGTTGTGTACTATGTAATCTTACACCATGAAAAGTTCCAAAACATGTTAAAACTAGGTGAAGTTATTTTTAATGAGATGCTTTCAATTGCTTATGAATATCAAGGACCCATGCAAATGGCTTTTAATGCCCATATATAATTCTGACCCACTAGAAAGAATTTTTGAAGAAGATTGGAACGAAACTAAAGAACTATTGGATTTTTAAAAACTTTTTTATAATGTTACAACCATGTTTTATGGAATTTATTATTCTACTATTTCATCAGTCTTAGTAAATATTTGGGCTATTTCAATTCAATTTGTTAAATACAAAAAAATTGAAAAAGTTAGACTGTCAATTGAAGCTATGATTGAAAAATTTTAATTTCTATTCCTCAAATTTATTTAACTGCGACTTTACTTAACCCTCAATATAAATTACGAGGTGTACAAGCACTTGTTCAAACTTTTTATGATAATTTAGAAATTTTACCGGAAGAAGTTCTAAGTTGTGATTTTTGTAAGTCTGGCATAAAAGTGCAAGCCAAAATTTTGTGTGATAAATATAAAACTATGTAAATTAATGAAGGAGATGTTGCTCAAACTTCTAATGCTAACAATAATGATTGTATTGATAATTATATGCTAGATTTTCTTGGTCTTAATTCTACTAACCGTGATGATTTTGAAAAATGTCTTAATCAGTGTTTGGAAATGGTTACCAACGAGCAGAGCAACGTACAAATATTAGACTGCTGGAGGAAACGTGGCAATGCATTTCCAACTCTTAGCAAAATGGTTCGTGATGTTCTAGCTATTATAGCTTCATTCGTTGCTTCAGAGGCTGCTTTTAATACGACAAGATTTCAAATTGGAGATTATAGACATATATTGACAGAAGAAAGCTTGGAGACATCAGTTTTATTTAGAGACTAGATCAACGCCGAGAGAAGAAATTATAATTTGCCAAAGTCAACTGCCAAACAAGAAGCTTATTTTAATTCAATAATTCGATATAGTAGTGACGATGAATTAGAGGTACAAGAGTTTCAAGCATCGTTGCCAAAAACGGAAGATGTTACCATCGATTTGATATGAGAGTTAGAAAAAAGTTTTATTGGACAATACAGATATTAGATTTACATATGATAACTAATTGAAATAGAACCCTTCCTAGAAGATTGCTGTGTAGATTAGTTACTCTTCTAATATTTGTTACAAATATTAGATTTACATACGAGAACTTTTTGAAACAGAACCCTTCCTAGAAGGTGGCTGCGGTAGATTAGTTACTCCTCAAATATTTGTAAATTGTAAGTTGTAAGTTGTAAGTTACAATATAATTTTATTTGAATAAATTTAAAGGCTTTATTCAAGTCTTTTTTATACAACTAGTGTCTTGCATTTAAATTTAATACTTTACTTATCAAAACTTACTTTAAAATTTGAATTTTGAAATTTGAAATTTAAAAGATGAAATTTCAAATTTGAACTTTCAAGTTTTAAATTTCAAAGTTCAAATTTGAAATTTGAACTTTGAACTTTGAACTTTGAAAGTTCAAAGATGAAATTTGAATTTTTCAAAACTTAAGCATTTTTACTTTGTTAAAAAATGTTATTCAAAACAATAAAAATTAAAAATGTCATTCAAAAAAATATAACTTCCAAATAATTAAATAAATATATGAAAAATATTAAATCCCGCATCCCATCACGTCCCATCCCGTCAAACACTGTCCCATCCTATTAATATAGTGGGACAGGACGGGACTTAAACTTGTCCCGTGAATCCTGACCCGGTTCATCCTGGGATGAGTTGAAATCCCAATCAACGGTTGGTCTGTCCCATCCCCCTTTGTCCCATCCCGCCGTGTCCGCCCCCGTCCCCAACCCCGTCCCCTTGCCAACCCTACTATAGAGTGGATTTCTGTAATTACCCGATTGGTCATTTTTGGTGTTTTATGAAAATTACCATTTTGCCCTCTCGATTTTGACCCCGAGTTGTTTCTTGTTTGAGTTTTGAAAGTTGGTTCCGAACTTTGAGTTAAAAGTTGAGAATTTTGGTAATTTTGAATTTTAAAGGTCTAAGTTGCTAAAAGTATTTTCGAAGTCTTTTGGGGTTTCGAGGGTTGGAATGGAATTCCATAGATTCCATTAGTTCCAGAATGTGGAATCTTATCTGTGAGAGTTGTCAGTTTCTGATTCCGAGTCTTTTTGAAGATTTGAGGTCCTAAGTTGTGAATTTATGGAATTTTAGCCTTTGGGTTGACTTTGGTCAATATTCGGAGTTTGGATGCTCAGATCAAAATTTCGAGAGTTTTGTTGGATTCGGGGGATGATTGTAGGCCTAGGAATGGTCTAGGTTGATTTTTGAGAGGTCTCGAGCTTGTTTTGACCTTTTTAGACGTTGAGTTAGTTTCTTGTGATTTTCACAGATGTCGGGTCAAGGAGACCTCAAATTTGTGTTTTGACGGTTCCATTGAGTCCGGAACGTCGAGTATAATTGATTGTCATATTTGGGTTGTGTGTACAGGGTTCCAAACTAACCCTAAGGGTCGATTTGATGTTTCAAGAGTTCGTTGATTTTTCTGGTGCCTGAGTTCTGTAACCTTTGCTTATGCGATAGGCCTTCCACTTAAGCGAGCTACGCTTAAGGGAAGATGTGATCACTTAAGCGAAGACTGGGATTTTGGAAGTGTTTTCTTAAGCAAACCAGGGCTCGCTTAAGCGAAGCCTGGTTCACAAAAGCGAGAGCTGTGTTTTTAGCGGGGTTCGCAGTATATTTTGCGACATCAGAGAGTGGTTTTTGATCTGCAATTTCGGGTTTTAAGCCCCATTTCACCACTTTTGAGCTTGGGGAAACCTTGTAGGCGAATTTTGAAAGGATATTCTATGCTAGATCATTTGGGTAAGCCTTCTTGATCCTAAACCTTCATTTTTCATTGATTAAGTATGGGTTTTAACAGCAAAATATGAGATTTTGATTGGTTAATGTGGAGGTATTTCATGAACTCAAATTCCTAAACTAAAATGGTGATCTTGAGTGGTTTTAATCCCTTTTTTGAAATGGTTTTCTCAAATGAGTTCCTAAAGCCTTGAGTAATGTTTTCAAGTATTAATTTTTGGATTCAAACCTTCTTTTTGAAATTATGGTTTGTGTAGATTGACCCACTTTTCAAGAGTATTGGTGTGGGTATTGTGATTTCCAGTAAATGATTGTGAATACTTGATTATTATAGATTGTGTGGCTTTGGAAGTGACTCGGAAGGGGAAGACTTAACTCTTGGAGTGATGAATTGATTGATTTGAGGCAAGTGATCTCTTGAACTTTGCCATTTGGTTAAATTGTTTATTTCTCTTCATTGCCTATGTGTTGGGAGTAATCGGGAATGAGGTGAAGGGTTATAATTATTCCACTTGATTAATGTTAATCAACAAAAAATGGGAGAAATGAAACGCTTCTTGATGATGAAGATAGATTGTGAATTGCCTTGTTGTGACCCCTATTTGGTTGATTGGTGAGTTGCTTGAATGCATGTAAGTGGACTTGTGTGATATGAAATGTTGTCTCTTCCATATGGTGTGATATTGCTTGTGTACCAAGATGAGACATGTAATGACCTTTAATGCCGAGGTCCTTTCCGGTAAGTGTTATAATGCCGAGGTCTTTGCCGGCAAGTGTTATAATGCCGAGATATTTGATGGCAAGTGTTATTGTTACACCTGGAGCCTACACCCTGAACGTGACCGGCACTCGAGAACCATTTCTGATCCCCAAGCGAACCCTTGGCCTGGCTAACTATGACTCACATGACTCAATAAGGTATGCGGAAGCTTAAATAGATGAGAAATTAAACCTTTAATGAAAAGAGTTAAGACATTGTCTTGAAATACCTAATATAATTCATAAGTTAAATAAATATTCTGAGAAAAAAATGGATAACATCTAACTCTGTCTATCTATGAAGCCTCTAAATGTTCAAGATAGATGTCGGGACAAGACCCACGACACCTCAAATGCTACTAAAACTGAATATGAAAAATAGATGTGAAATCCCCTGGAAAGCAAGGAGGCTCACCAAAGCTATCTGAAGCGCAAAGTGATCTCAACGAAACGCCTGTTGATGATACTGAAAACCTGTATTTACATATAAAAAGATGTAGGCCGAATGACATCAGTACATGAAATGTACGAGTATGTAATAAGGTTGAAGTGAAATAAATAACTGAACTGAATGACTGCAATAGATATAGCATGAACTCAACTGAATGTAAAGAATTAAAGGAATGAAATCATTTAACTTTATAAAAAATACTTACTCATCTCTAAACTCAACATAATAAGTGTTATATGAAAAATACACTTTAACTTTATTAGGAGAATCTCTAACCGAAAAACATCACTGTGAGCTAAGTGATGATACAACGTCTTGTCCACGCTGCGAGAACTGTCCTATATCGTTTCAGGATATAGAACACCTCAACTAAGAGGATCCACTAAGCTCTACCCGTAGACGTAAGGAAATCATCTTTAAAGTATGAATCTTTTGCCCATGTTGGCAAGACATGGTTTATGAGGATTTTAGTTGTCTGAACTCATCCCCATATCGGTGCTCAATACTACTCCCAAAATTATTACTCATGCTCAATGTTTAAAAGCATTCTGTTTTCTCAATTTGAGATAATTAGGACATATGCGGACTTTCAAGGATGAATGGAGCCTATAGAAGCTAATATATAGAAGGAAACGTAGTCACGACTCAAAGGAACACTTCCGGAATGAAACACGGAAGGAAAAAAGCCAGGCGACCCCTGACGTACTGTTGGTGCATCGCCCCAGGGCCTAAACTACCAAAGTCAGGCCATGGCGTACTGCTGGTGCATCGCGCCAGAGCCTAAACTATTGAGCAGTAGTTCTGGCGCTATGGTGGCGCATCGCCCCATCCCCCTACCCAGAAATCCGATGAATTTTTCAAGCCAAAATAGGATCCCAACTAGTTTAGAATTGAGTAATTCCTCCTAAACTCTTCTTGATTCTCAAACCCAACACGATTTCATAGAAACTTTCATACAAACTCTCTTGAAATTCAACTATTACCAAAGATCCACAACACAAAAGAATTCACAACCTCCATTGTTAAAGAATTGTTCCAAAATCAAGAACAATGCAAGAATCTTTTAGAAACAATGATTTTGTGGATAAATTAGATGTATGGCATGAGCACGAACAAGTCCATCACTGTGAGAAGTCTTACATACCTGGAAAGAACAATGTTCTTGGAGAGAATCGACGGGATCTTGACGAACGCTCAAAACTAGCTCTATCTCTTCTTGAACTCTTCTCTTATTTCTCTAAGTGTTTAGGAATGACAAAGAGTATTTTAGCATCTAATTAGACCCTTAATTGGGTGGGGGAAAACGTGCTAACCAAGTGGGAAAAGGAAAAGACCTAATTACCCTTTTCTAAAATGAATGAGATGCCTTAAATAGAGAGGCTTCACTCAAATGGGCATAACATTTTACTCTGAGCTCGAAATATAGCAAACTTGGTGGCGTTGAAAAGAGGACTCAAATTCCTTCAATTTGATAGATCATGGGCCACCTAATTATTTATGTGCTAAAATATTTGGTCATTTGAACTTGACCCAAAACTAAAAACAAATGGTGACTTGTACGAACCTCTCTTTAGCGCTTTTAAAAATCAGAGGTGTTACAATATCTCTAACTTCATGGGTGAAACTTTCATATAGACCCAATCATTAACCTCAAACTCCAAATCTCTTCTCCTAACATCTGTATAGGATTTCTGACGACTATGTGCTATTTTCAACCTCTCTTGAATTGTCTTCACCTTCTCCATGGCTTGATGAATCAAATCCGGTCCTATAAACTCAGCTTCACCGACCTCATACCAGCCAATGGGAGATCTACACCTTTGCCCATATAGAGCCTCATACGGAGCCATCAGAATGCTGGAATGGTAACAATTATTATATAAGAACTCGATAAGAGGCAAGTGTTCATCCCAATTACCTTTGAAATCCAGAACACAGGCTCTCAACATGTCCTCTAAGGTCTAAATTGTGCGCTCTACTTGACCATTAGTCTAAGGATGAAAAGCAGTACTAAGGTTCACCTTCGAACCCAAACCTTTCTGAAAGGACTTCTAAAATTGCATAGTAAACTGAGCACCCCTATTTGAGATGATGGACAAGGGAACTCCATGCAGTCGAACTATCTCACGAATGTACAATTTTGCATACTCTTCTGTTGTATTGGTAGTCTTTATTGGTAAGAAGTGGGCTGATTTGGTCATCCGATCCACAATCACCCAAATGGAATCATGCTGCCTGTGAGATCGCAGTAAACCTGTGAGATCGCAGTAAACCTATAATGAAGTCCATATTAATCATCTCCTACTTCCATTCCGGAAGGGGTATATTCTGAGCCACACCACATGGCCTTGGATGCTCATCCTTGACTTGCTGGCAATTTGGGAACTTAGCAACAAACTCTGCAATACACCTCTTCATACTATTCCACCAATAGACTTTTCTAAATTCATGGTACATCTTTGTGGAACCCGGATGAATCGAATAGCTAGAACTATGAGCTTCTTCCATGATCCTCTCTTGGAGATCATCCACCCTTGGAACACATAACCTTCCTTGACATCTCAACAAACCATCTCTCCCTGGGCAAAAGCCATCACTTTCTGCTTATGCAAATTTGCCTTCAACTCAAGAAAAATTGGGTCTTTGTCTTGCTTCTCCTTTACCTCTACCACTAATGACGACTTAGCTCCATTCATCACGACAACTCCACCTTCACTGGAATCCAACAATCGAACACCCAATGTGGTAAGTCTGTACACTTCCTTAGCTAACTCTTTCTTTCCTTCCTCGATATGAGCAGTACACCCATGGATAACCTGCTCAAAGCATCAGCAACAACATTAGCCTTACTTGTGTGATAGAGGATACTCATGTCATAATCCTTGAGCAAATCTAACCACCTCCTTTGTCTTAGATTGAGCCCCTTCTTAATAAAAACATACTGGAGATTCTTGTGGTCTGTGAACACATCCACATGAATGCCATAGAGATAGTAACGCCATATTTTGAGAGCAAAAACTACTGTTGCCAACTGGAAATCATGAGTTGGGTCATTCTTTTTGTGAATCTTAAGAGGCATAGGCTATGACCTTACCATTCTGCATCAATACACAACCAAGTCCAACTCTGGACGTATCGCAATAAACAACAAAGCCCTTTGTACCCTCTGGTAGGGTCAACATTGGAGCAATAGTTAACCGAATTTTCAATTTCTAAAAGCTTTTCTCATAAGCTTCAGACCATTGAAATTTAGCTATTTTCTAGGTCAACTTAGTCAACGGGGATGAAATGGACAAGAACCCCTCGACGAACCTTCTGTAGTAACCAGCCAACCCCAAGAGACTCTTTATATCAGTTGGAGATGTGGGTCTAGGCAAGTTCTGCACTGCTTCGATCTTTTGAGTGTCAACTCGAATCCCTACGCCAGATACAATGTGACCTAAGAATGACACGGATTCAAGTGAAAACTCACACTTAGAAAACTTAGCATATAATTATCAATCCTTGAGAGTTTGGAGGACTATTCTGAGATGACTAGCATGGCCCTCCTTATTCCTCAAATAAATTAATATATCATCATTGAACACGATAACATACATGTCAGATATGGCTTAAATACTATGTTCATAAGATCCATGAATGATGCAGGAGCGTTAGTCAAACCAAAGGACATAACTAGGAACTCAAAATGACTGTACAGGTCTTGAAAGCTGGCTTCGAGATGTCACTTTCTCTTACTCTCAACTAATGATAGCAAGATCTGAGGTCTCTCTTAGAGAAACAAGCGGCACCCTAAAGTTGGTCAAAAAGGTCATCAATTCTCTGAAGGGGATACTTATTCTTTATGGTGACCTCGTTTAACTAGTGGTAATCGATACACATCCAAAGGGAACCATCTTTCTTTCTCACGAATAAGATCGGAGCGCCCTAAGGTGAGACACTTGGTCAGATGAAACCCTTATCAAGAAGATCTCTCAACTACTCTTTTAACTCAGCTGGAGCCATTCTATATGGCATAATAGAAATAGGTTGAGTATCAGGAAGAATATCTATTTTGAAGTCAATTTCTCTCTCACGAGGAACTTCGGGAAGATCGTCTGGAAAGATTTCTGGAAACTCACTCAAAAATGGAACTGACTGAATAGGCGGTATCTCCACACTAGAGTCATTAACTCAGACTAAGTGATAGATGCACCCCTTAGAAACTAACTTTCTGGCCTTAAGGTATGAAATAAAATGACATTTAGGCACTGTTGAACTACTCCTCCACTCTAAAACAGGCTCATTAGGAAACTAAAACTCGACTACTCGAGTTCTATCATCAATTGACGCATAGCAAGCATGAAGCCAGTCCATACATAGAATAACATTAAAGTCCACCATATCCAGCCCAACTAAGTCAGCCATGGTGTCCTTGTGATAGACAAATATGGTACAATCACAACAGACTCTTTCTTCTATAATAGACTCACCAACAAGTGTGGAAACACTGCAAGGTTTGAGAAGTTGTTCGAGGGGAATGCCAAACCTCATGGCTACATAAGGAGTCACAAAAGATAAACTCGTACCTAGATAAAGTAAGGAATAAACATCAAAAGTAAAGACTTTAGCATACCAGTAACAAACATCTGGCGAGTTTTCCTAATCCTGGCGACGAGCCATAGCATACAGACAGTTTCCTCCTCCGCCTGTCCCTGAAGTAGCTCCTCTCGGAGGAGCTCTGTCTGATGGAGACGCTGAAGAAGATTGGGCTTTATTTCCCCCATTACCCAACCTATTCTTAGGGAACTCTTTCATAAAATAACACGTCTAACCACACTTGAAGCAACCATTGGAGCCATCACAACAGTCTCCAGGATGGGTCCTACCACACTTAGCACAAGGTGGATTTCGAAACCCCTGTGCAATACTACCCTAAGACTGAGTACCTTGAGCTCTGAAATTTTGAGAACTCTGATTCCTGCGATCATTCCTATTTCTTGGTGCAGGTGCACTAGTAGAAGATGGAGCATGTCCAGATGACCTTTGCTGAAAAGATGACCGATGCCCATTCCCGGTCTTTTGCTAGCCAGTCTCATTACTTGTTTTCTTGGCCCTCTTGTTGTGAAACTCTTCTCTATGCTTTAACTTATCCTCCTCAACCTGCTGCACGTGAATCATGAGTCTAGCTATGTCTATTTTCCCTATCAACATAGCTGCCTTACCTTCTTTGTTGGATAGGCGGGATAGCCCGGACACGAACAAACTCATACTGCTCCTCATATCCGCCACCATCTCCGGTGCATAGCGGGATAAGCTGAGTAAACTTGAGACTGTAATCTTGCACACTTATCACTTGTTTTAGATTCAAGAACGCCCTCACTTTAACTTCCCTTAGCTCTCAGGGAAAGAAGCGCCCCATGAAAGTATCCTCAGACACAGCCACGCGTAAGCACGAGTTAGAAGAAACTTTCATGGAGTTGAACTCTATAGCACAAACATGAGTAAAAAGAAAGTGAAATGTTCCTAAATGTCGTAGCCTCCCAATTATAGATGGGGTGCGCTTACACCGATAAGAAGGACTCTACTAGACACGGCATCATAGACACCCTAGGAATCTTGAACCTAGCTCTGATACCAAGTTTGTCATGCCCGAGCCTACAGTCTAGACGTGGCCGGCACTCGAGAACCATTTTTGATCCCCAAGAGAACCCTTGGACTTGCTAACTATGATTCACATGACTCAATACAGTACGCGGAAGCTTAAATAGATGGCAATTAAACCTTTAAACAAAAGAGTTAAGACATAGTCTTGAAATACCTAACATAATTCATAAGTTAAATAAACATCCTGAGAAAAACAATGGATAACATCTAACTCTGTCTGTCTATGAAGCCTCTAATTTTTCAAGATAGATGTCGGGACAAGACCCACGACACCTCAAATGCTACTAAAATTGAATATGAAAAATAGATGTGAAATCCTTCGGAAAGAAAGGAGGCTTACCAAAGCTATCTAAGGCGCAAAGTGATCTCAACAAAACGCCTATTGATGATCCTAAACACCTATATCTGCATCATAAAAAGATGCAGGCCGAATGAAATCAGTACAGGAATGTACGAGTATGTAATATGGCTGAAGTGAAATAAATAACTGAACTGAATGACTGCACTAAATATAGTGTGAACTCAACTAAATGTAAAGAATTAAAGGAATGAAACCATTTAACTTTACAAAAATACTTACTCGTCTCTGAACTCAACATAATAAGTATTATATGAAAAATACACTTTAACTTTATCGGGAGATTTTCTAACCGACCACCATTACTGTGAGCTAAGTGATGATACAATGTCTTGTCCATGCTGCCAGAACTGTCTTATATCATGCCGAGATATAGAACACCTCAACTAAGTTGATCCACTAAGCTCTACCCGTAGGCGTAAGGAAATCATCTAAAAAGTCTAAATCCTTTACCCGTGTTGGCAAAACATGGTTTATGAGGATTTTGAGCAGTCTGAACTCATCCCCATATCGGTGCTCAATACAACTCCCAAAATTATTACTCATGCTCAATGTTTAAAAACATTCTCTTTTCTCAATTTAAGGTCATTTCTCAAAAGATCCTCTTAAAAGAGGTAACTGCTCTAAAGTATCTCTGAACTTATAAACTTAGTTAGAAATCAAAGTTTCTCTTTTTAAATGTAAACGTATTACCTTTGGGAATACTTAGTTCCCTTATATCATCTCTCAAACATGAATACGACTATTCTCATTACTTATATTTACTTTCTCAAAAGCGTAGCTTAAAACCATGATGCGTTACAAAGATTCTTAACTTAACTCAAAAGGACTTCTTGAACTTTCCTATTAAACTCACTTTAGTTTTGAATGCAAATTAAGACATGTGATTAGGACATATGCAGACTTTCAAGGATGAATGGAGCCTATAGAAGCTAACATATAGAAGGAAACGTAGTCACGACTCAAAGGAACACGTCCGGAATGAAACACGGAAGGAAAAAGGCCGGGCGACCCCTGACGTACTGTTGGCACATCACCCCAGCGCCTAAACTACTGAAGTAAGGCCTTGGAGTATTGTTGGCGCGTCACGCCAGGGCCTAAACTACTGAGCAATAGTTCTGGCGCTTTGTTGGCCCATAGCCCCTTCCCCCTACCCAGAAATCCGATTAATTTTTCAAGCCAAAATAGGATCCTAACTAGTTTAGAATTGAGTAATTCCTCGTAAACTCTTTTTTATTCTCAAACCCAATACAAATTCATAGAAACTTTCGTACAAACTCTCTTGAAATAAAACTATTACCAAAGATCCACAACACAAAAGAATTCACAATCTCCATTGTTAAAGAATTGAACCAAAATCAAGAAGTATGCAAGAATCCTTTAGATACAATGATTTTGTGGATAAATTAGATATATGGCGTGAGGGAAAATACGTCCATCCCTTTGAGAAGCCTTACATTCCTCGAAAGAACAATGTTCTTGGCGAGAATCGATGGAATCTTGACAAATGCTCAAAACCTAGCTCTCTTGAACTCTTGAACTCTTCTCTTATTTTTCTAAGTGTTTAGAAAGGACAAAAACTGGTTTAGCATCTGATTAGACCCTTAATTGGGTGAGAAAAAGTGTCTTAAGCCTAGTGGGAAAAGGAAAAGACCAAATTACCCTTTTCTAAAATGAATGAGATGCCTTAAATAGAGAGGCTTCACTCAAATGGGCATAACGTTTTACTCCGAGCTCAAAATTTAGCAAACTTGGAGGCGTTGGAAAGAGGACTCAAAAAAATTCGATTTGATAGATCATGGGCCACCTATTTCTTTATGTGCTAAAAGATATGGTCATTTGAATTTGACCCAAAACTAAAACCTGATGGTGACTTGTACGAACCTCTCTTTAGCGCTTTTTGAAATCCAAGGTATTATAATATCTCCCCACATTCGCCCTCGAATGAGATCAAACAAAGCAGAACAGGGGTGGGAAGTGTCTAACAACAAAACTTAAGCACAAAAGATGTAATTAGCATAAACTCAACATATCAATTTAAAGAGTACTTTACAAAGAATTAGTACCTTGGTCTGGAATTGATTCGGAGGGAAAGAGATAAGGGTATCTCTTCTTCATATCTTCCTCGGCTTCCCAAGTAGCCTCCTCAACAAATTGGTTCCTCCACAATACTTTGACTAGCGCAATCTCCTTGGTTCTCAACTTGAGAACCTGACGATCAAGAATCTAAATGTGAATCTCCTCATAAGATAGGTTGTCCTTGATACTAATATGCTCGGTAGGCACAAAAAGTGAAGGATCGCCTAAACACTTCTTAAGCATAGAGATGTGAAATACCGCATTGACTGCCGCTAGCACTGACGGTAGCTCCAATTCATAAGCTACATTGCCAGCTCTCTTGGATATCCTATAAAGACCAATATATCGGGGACTGAGCTTCCCCTTTTTACCAAACATCATAACACCCTTCATGGGTGAAATATTCAGATAGACCCAATCATCAACCTCAAACTCCAAATCTCTTCTCCTAACATCTGTATAGGATTTCTGACGACTATGTGTTGTTTTCAACCTCTCTTGAATTGTCTTCACCTGCTCCAAGGCTTGATGAACCAAATCTGGTCCTATCAACTCAGCTTCACTAACCTCAAACTAGCCAATGGGAGATCTACACCTTCGCCCATATAGATCCTCATACGGAGCCATCTGAATGTTGCAATGGTAATTATTATTATATGCGAACTCGATAAGAGGCAAGTGGTCATCCCAATTACCTTTGAAATCTAGAACACAGGCTCTCAACATGTCCTCTAAGGTCTGAATTATGTGCTCTGCTTGACCATTAGTCTGAGGATGAAAAGCAGTACTAAGATTCACCTTCGAACCCAAACCTTTCTGAAACGACTTCAAAAACTGCACGGTAAACTGAGCACCTCTATTTGAGATGATGGACAAGGGAAATCCATGTAGTCGAACTATCTCACGAATGTACAGTTTTGCATACTCTTCTGTTGTATTGGTAGTCTTTACTGGTAAGAAGTAAGCTGATTTGGTCATCCAATCCACAATAACCCAAATGGAATCATGTTGCCTGCAAGATCGTGGTAAACATGTAATGAAGTCCATATTAATCATCTCCCGTCTCCATTCCATAAGGGGTATATTTTGTGCCACACCACATGGACTTTGATGTTCAGCCTTTACTTGCTGGCAATTTGGGCACTTAGCAACAAACTCTGCAATACACCTCTTCATACTATTCCACTAATAGACTTTTCTCAAGTCATGGTACATCTTTGTGGAACCCGGATGAATCGAATATTAAGAACTATGAGCTTCTTCCATGATCCTCTCTTGGAGATCATCCACCCTTAGAACACATAACCTTCCTTGATATCTCAACACACAATCTCTCCCTTGTGCAAAAGCCATCACTTTCTACTTAAGCACATTTGCCTTCAACTCAAGAAAAATGGGGTCTTTGTCTTGCTTCTCCTTTACCTCTACCACTAATGACGACTCAGCTCCATTCATCACGACAACTCCACCATCATTGGAATCCAACAATCGAACACCCAACCGAGAGAGTCTATGCACTCCTTAGCTAACTCTTTCTTACCTTCCTCGACATGAGCAGTACTCCCTATGGACAACCTGCTCAAAGCATCAATAACAACATTCTCCTTACCTGGGTGATAGAGTATACTCATGTCATAATACTTGAACAACTCTAACCACCTCCTTTGTCTGAGATTGAGCTCTTTCTTACTAAAAATATACTAGAGACTCTTGTGGTCTGTGAAAACATCCACATGAATTCCATAGAGATAGTGACGCCAAATTTTGAGAGCAAAAACTACTGCTACCAACTCGAGATCATGAGTCAGGTAGTTTTTTTCGTGAATCTTAAGTTGTCTGGAGGCATAGGCTATGACCTTACCATTCTACATCAATGCACAACCAAGTCTAACTCTAGACGCATCGCAATAAACAACAAAACCCTCTGTACCCTCTAGTAAGGTCAACACTGGAGCAGTAGTTAACCGAGTTTTCAATTCCTGAAAGCATTTCTCATAAGCTTCAAACCACTGAAAATTAGCTATTTTTTGGGTCAACTAAGTCAACGGGGATTAAATAGACAAGAACCCCTTGACGAACCTTCTATAGTTACCAGCCAACCCCAAGAAACTCTTTATATCAGTTGGAAATGTGAGTCTGTGCCAGTTCTGCACTTCTTCGATCTTCTGAGTGTCAACTCAAATCCCTTCGCCAGATACATTGTGGCCTAAGAATGGCACGGATTCAAGCAACAACTCACACTTAGAAAACTTAGCATATAATTCTCGATCCTTAGAAGTTTGGAGGACTATTCTGAGATGACTAGCATGGTCCTCCTTATTCCTCAAATAAATTAATATGTCATCAATTAACACGATAACAAACATATCCAGATATGGCTTAAATACTCTGTTCAAAAGATCCATGAATGTTGCAGGAGCGTTAGTCAAACCAAAGGACATAACAAGGAACTTATAATGACAGTAACGCGTCCTGAAACCTGTCTTCGGGATGTCATTTTCTCTTACTCTCAACTGATGATAGCAAGATCTGAGGTCTATCTTATAGAAACAAGTGGCACCCTGAAGTTGGTCGAAAAGGTCATCAATTCTCAGAAGGGGATAATTATTCTTTATGGTGACCTCATTCAACTGGCGGTAATCGATACACATCCTAAGGGAACCATCTTTCTTTCTCACGAATAAGACCGGAGTTCCCCAAGGTGTGACACTTGGTCGGATGAAACCCTTATCAAGAAGATCTCTCAACTGCTCCTTTAACTCAGCTGGAGCCATCCTATATGGCGAAATAAAAAAAGGTTGAGTATTAGGAAGAATATCTATTCCGAAGTATATTTCTCTCTCAGGAGGGACTTTGGGAAGATCATCTGGAAAGACTATTGGAAATTCACTCACAATTGGAACTGACTGAATAGGCGGTGTCTCCACACTAGAGTCATTAACTCGGACTAAGTTGTAACACCCCAAAAATTTCTAAGTTAAAACCTGAACCATTCTTCATTTGTGTATTAGATCGTACCGGCTAATGATTAATTGTTCTTAGATACTAATTTGAATTCTTTAGTGTGGGAATAAATTTGAATATGAATTAAGGTCACTAGAATCGCCTAGCACAAAGTTGAGTTGAAAGCTCTCTTACCGATTGAGTTTCCAATATAACATTTTACTTGGGTAAATTTTAAATGATCATACCTCTCAGCACAAAATGAATTAGGTGGCCCATGACCTATCGAATTAAAGTTCTTTGAGTCCTCTTTCCAACACTACTAAGCTTGCCTAATTTAAAGTTCGGAGTAAAAAGTTATGGTAATTTTAGTGAAGCTCTACCAGGCAGGGCAACTTGACGACCCACTGTACGGGCCGTGATGCATTAAACAGCCCATGAAGCCTTAAACGGCTCGTGAGACTTGCCATTTTGGGCACCTTTTCAGTTTTAAAAGTTGGGGTCATTTTGGTCTTTCTCCCCTATGCGTTGGGTACTTAAACTACGTCGTTTGAACCCTATTCTAAGCCTAAACTACGTCGTTTCACAAAAAATTAAGTGTTAATAAATTAATTTACGTTCATTAATACTTCAAAAAATTAGAGCAAGGTTCTAATAGGAGAAAACCTAGGGTTCAAGCATTTTTCAAGTTTCTTCGAATTGGCCAAAGAACTTCATTTTTCCAAGTATGTAAGGCTATCATAGTGTTGGACTAGTTCATCCTCACGCCCTACATCTACTTTCAAATCAATAAAAAAAAAGTAATCGAGGATTCTATCCTTAGATTTGATTATTCTTGAGATGAGTTGATGTTGAGTTCTGAGTTCTTGAGACCCTGATTCTTTTTAATATTTTATTCCTAATTATTGAATTGCTATATGTTATGCATTGAGATCTTTGAGTTGAGTTGTTCGTGCCTATATTTCAGCATGAACCCTATTTTGAGTTATAAGTTTTGAGAATCTATTAAAGCCAATATTTTTGCTTTAAATTGTGTTTTTGAGAAAGTAAAGAGGCATTTGAGAAAGAGTATAAGGGAATTAAGTAGTCCCAAACGTATCATTTGTTACATTGAGAAGAGAACTATGATTCATGATTAGTATGACAGTCTAGTATTCCATCAATGTGTAAGATGTATGACATCTAGATATGCCATCAATGTTTATGCAGTATGACTTCCCGAGTCATCAATGATCAAATCACAATAAACAATGGTTTTATACTATATTTTTTTGAGAAGATTAAGCAGAGTTTCAGAAAAGTAAAAGAGTTTTCAGAAAGATTAAGTATAGAGCAGTTACCTCTTTTAAGAGGTTAGTTTGAGCAATTACCTCAAACCAGGGCAAGAGTATGTTTTTATACATTTGAACAAGAGTATATATTTTTGAGAGTAGTATTGAGCACCGATATGGGGGAGAGTTCAGACAACTCACAACCCCCATAAACCTTGTATTGCCAACATGGGTACAAGATCATACTTTTTAGATGAATCCTTATAGCTTAGTGGATCCACTTAGTTGAGGTGCCCTATATCTCGGCACAATATAGGATAGTTCTGGCAGCGTGAATAAAACGTTGTATCATCTCGTAGCTTATAGTGATGGTTGTCGGTTAGAGAATCTCCCAATAGAGTTAAAGTGTATTTTTCATATATCACTTATTATGTTGAGTTGAGAGATGAGTAAGTATTTTTGTAAAGTTAAATGATTGTATTCCTTTAATTTTTTACATTCAGTTGAGCTCATGTTATATCTGTTGCAGTTCGTTCATTCAGTTATTTTGCTTCAGCTGTATTACATACGCATACATTCAAATGTACTTATGCCATTAGACCTGCATCTTTTTATGATGCAGATATAGGTGTTCAGGGTCATAACCAAGCTTTCCGTTGAGATCACTCTACACTCCAGATAGTTTTGGTGAGCCTCCTTGCATTTCGAAAGAATTCACATTTACTTTTAGTTTAGTTATTTTGAGGCATCGTGGGTCTTATCCCGACACCTATCTTTAATATTAGAGGCTTCATAGATAGATAGAGTTGAGGAGTCTTTCAGTATTTACTTTTCTTGAGATGTTTTTGCAAGCTATAATACTTATATTATTGAGTATTTTACAAACAGTTTGAGTTGAGTTTTCACTTTGATTTTAAATGTTCAAAAATTCTATTTTAAAGCATTTTATCACTTGAGTATATCTTTCGCTAAGTAGTCGGCTAGGCTAAGGGTTCGCTTGGGGGCTAGCAATGGTTCTCGAGTGCCGACCACGTCCAGGGTGTAGGCTTGGGGTGTGACAACTTGGTATCAGAGTACAGATTTCAAGTGTCCTAGGGTGTCTATGAAGCCGTGTCAGTAGGATCTTATTTATGGTAGTGAGGGCCCCACTTCTATAAATGAGGGATTGCAGACATTTAAGAAAAGTTTCCCTTCTTTCATACTCTGGATCGTGCAATAGAGTTGTCACCTAAGAAACTTATTCAGACTCATGCATTTCTAAAATCCATTCGACTACCCCTCATAATCAAGGTGGTTGAAATTGTAAAGCCCAGATACTTACCGATCAATTACTCTCAGATAAAGTCTTCAGAAAGTCAAGAGACTGTAGACGGGCTTTAGAGAAGCCCGTGAGTGAGCTGAAGTGTTTAGATTTGAAAGAATACACTCTTATTCATATGAATCGTGCATTCAAGATAAAAGTGAGATGTACTCCTAGACTCCCTTTTTTAATTCTTGTTTTAGATGATACCCTTTAAGAGGGGAGTGTGTTTTAGAATGCTTGGGTAGTATTTCCATCCGGAAGCTAGTGTGATTTGAAATATTATGAGCCAATAGTAGTAGAAGTGCCCAGAGTTAGAAGAATGCATACAGATGTATAGTAATCTAAGAAAGGGAGATAGTGATAAGGTAAATTACGTTGTTTCAATCATGCACCCAGTAAGTAATTAATAAGGAGTTTTTCCTTATGGGTAGACTAAGAAGCGATGAGTTGGTGTAGACTTCATGATAGAAGGTAGAGTAAGATTTACTAGGATGGATGAGTTAGAGTATACTTTAACCAGAGAGAAGTTTATGATGAGGTGTTAATCCATTGGTATCGACCAAGTATAAGTGTTGAATAGAAGAGCCGAGTATTCGTGATGCGATAGATTTAAGCTAGGCCTATGATTTTTTTAAAAGGAGAGCCCCATGATATTCAAAGGGTTGTAGAACTAATTAGGCAATGATGTATAATGAATGAGTAAGTAGTACTTAAGTTGTGAAATGGAAGTGTGTGAAATGGAAGTGTGGTGGTAATCTTAAAATAGGTAGACTGAGAGATAAAGATTGACTACTTTTCATGAGATCTTAGTGGGTGAGGGTTTCTTAATTTTTATCTAGAAGTTGTAAGTTAGTATAGTTGGTGAGAAATTATATTGATATCCGTGTTTAGTAATTGACACTAATCTTGAATTTAAGATGAGCGTCGTGATAAAAAAGGATGGAAATATGAGGGTGATGATGTTAGTTTTGAGATCTGATCTGCTAGATTTGACATAGAATAGGTGAGGAATTAAGATGTTAGTTCCAATGAATGTGAGTGGTACAAGTGTAGGATTCTGACTTCTAGATGAGAGCAATAAAGTGCGGCTAAGTCATTAGAGTAACAAGAGCATTAAGAGGTGTACCCGAGATCGTATGTAGCTAGACGAGGTTTCAACTAAGTTTATGATTTTTCATGAGTTCGTAGATAGTATATTTGAGCTGTCAATATGGAATATGCTAATGTAAGGATTATTTTTATTACCCTTAAGAGTTTGGTTGAAGAGACTATACATAGCCAATGATGAGCCTTTCAAATATAGTTTAAGTTTCCTCCAGTTAGGTTGATATGAACTTAGAAGGACGGTATTAGTGGGCTAAGAAGGAGAAGTTAGACTATTGAGATTTAGATTAAATGACTTTATAGATAAATCCAGGTAGCGGTTAAAGAAAGTTTTCTATAGAAGCTAAAAGAAGTTAAGAGAGGTATCTCATAGAGAGGTCTTAGAAGGAACCCTAGTACCTTCATATGAAGGGTTCAAAAGCCATGAGATAAGCCTTTCCTGAGTATTAGAGTAAAGCGAGTGTAGACCAATTTAGAGATGATGGAATAGATCCACAGCTTTAAAGTGTCAGCTTCAGACCTAAGGGGGAGATGATAAGATGAGAAATCAAGTCAAGTGTTAAGAATCAGATATTGATGTGTTCAGAAAGAGTTAAAGTGATATATCGATCCATTCATAATATTGCGTATTCCTCAAAGTTCAGTCATTCCAATATCTTATTGATGTTTCTAATATCATTATTGTGTCCATAACTTGTGCTCATACACTTCAGAGAGATTCACATCTATGATCAGTTTCCAGAATGAAGGGCAAAGACTTTAGCCCATTGATCACAATCTTACTCCATAAAGTTATGGATATTACCTTCATGATATGAACCTATTCATATAAGCACTCATGTCTCATATTATGCTTAGTATCAAAAATTCTTGATTTGATCTCAATGGGTAGCAACATAATATTATGTCATGCATATCCTTATATCAGAAATCTCGAATGAATCGTACTTATGATCTTTCACCCTAAAGCTCTTTCAGTGATCTTTTTTAGTTAAGAGAGTGATGTTGATGATAGTAGTTGAGTGATGATAGAAGGAGAAGGTAGATATTTCTTATTTTGGTAGCAGTAGTGTGCTTATTCCATCTAAGGTTATAAAAGTGGAGGATGGATGAATGAAGTTTTACTATGAGTAATAGTACGGTGAGACTAGTTAGTTAGTTCCTGATAGTATGAGTGAAATTTCAATTGATAGAGATGATGAGAGAATGAAATATTCTTAGAAGGGTTGGTTAGTAGGAGCCCATTGAGTGGTTATAGTACTAGGATTGAATGTGGTGTTGTTGACATGTGGACAAATGCATGATCCATTAGGTGTTTCTTGACATGGACTCAAGGTTGGTTGAATACGGTTATAAGGAGAAGTATTCTTAGGAGGAGATTCCCTGTAGAGGTATAGAACCTGAATCTTATGGTTTAGATAAGTAGAACAATCTCATGTTTAGCACCTTGTGAATTAGAGATTAGGCTTGAACACAGTAAGAGCAGGCAGTTTAACTTAGACCTTGTTAAAGGTAGTCATGTACTCTAGTGGGAGCTATGGGTTGGAGTTATTGAAGTGTAGTAATCAGAAAGGATAGCATAGTTGAGAAGTGTTGCTAAGCTTAAAAGCTACCAGTCGTATCAGTCAAGGCATAGTATTCATATTCTTACTTTGTGCCCAGATATCCTTGCTTTATGTAAGATAACTTCAGATAGAGCGTGACTATGTTCAAAACAATATCGTTCTTGACTTAAGTGCTATACACAGTTCCAAACTCTTAGTATGAATTAGTTCTGCCTATATTAGTGGGCAAGTTCAGAAGTCAGAAAGATAGAAAGAGTAACTCCTTTCCATTTCATTCTCAATCCAACCGTCATTCGAGGATGAATGATCCCAAGGGGGAGATATTGCAACACCCCAAAAATTTCTAAGTTAAACCCCGAACCATTCTTCATTTGCATATAAGATCGTACCGAGTGATTCATAATTGTTCTTAGATGCTAAGTTCAATTATTTACTGTGGGAATGAATTTGAATATGAACTAAGGTCCTAGATTCCCCTAGCACAAAGTTGAGTTGAAAGCTTTCTTACCGATTGAGTTTCAATACGAGATTTTACTTAGGTCAACTTCAAATGATCATATATCTCACCACAAAATGCATTAGTACCCCATGAACTATTAAATTAAAGGTATTTGAGTCCTCTTTCCAATGCCACCAAGTTTGCCTAATTTGAAGTTTGAAGTAAAAAGTTATGCCCATTTTAGTGAAGCTCCATTGGGAAGGGCAACTTGACGACCTACTGTACGGGCCGTGATGCATTAAATGGCCCGTGAAGCCTTAAATGGATCATGAGACTGGTCTTTCCCCCTATGCATTGGGTACTTAATCTACGTCGTTTTAACCCTATTCTAAGCCTAAACTACGTCATTTCACACCAAATTTAGGGCTTAGAAAGTATTAATAAATTATTTTACGTTCAATAACACTTAAAAAAATTAGAGTAAGGTTCCAAGAGGAGAAAAGCTACGGTTCAAGCGTTCTTCAAGTTTCTTCGAATTCTCCAAAGAACTTCGTTTTTCCAGATAAGTAAGGCTATCATAGTGTTGGACTAGTTCATCCTCACGCCCTACATCTACTTTCAAATCAGTAAAAAAGCAATCTAGGGTTCTATCCTTAGATTTGAGTATTCTTGAGATGAGTTGATGTTGAGTTCTGAGTTCTTGAGACCCTGATTCTTTTTAATACTATATTCCTAATTATTGAATTGTTATATGTTATGCATTGAGATCCTTAAGTTGAGTTGTTCGTGCCTATATTTCAGAATGAATCCTATTTTGAGTTATAAGTTTTGAGAATCTTTTAAAGCCAATATTTTTTCTTTAAACTATGTTTTTGAGAAAGTAAAGAGGCATTTGAGAAAGAGTATAAGGGAATTAAGTAGTCCCAAACGTATCATTTGTTACATTGAGAAGAGAACTATGATTCATGATTAGTATGACAGTCTAGTATTCCATCAATGTGTAAGATGTATGACATCTAGATATGCCATCAATGTTTATGCAGTATGACTTCCCGAGTCATCAATGATCAAATCACAATAAACAATGGTTTTATACTATATTTTTTTGAGAAGATTAAGCAGAGTTTCAGAAAAGTAAAAGAGTTTTCAAAAAGATTAAGTATAGAGTAGTTACCTCTTTTAAGAGGTTAGTTTGAGCATAGAGTATGTTTTCATACATTTGAGTAAGAGTATATACTATTGGGAGTATTATTGAGCACCGATATGGGGGAAAATTCAGACAACTCACAACCCCCATAAACCTTGTATTGCCAACATAGGTACAGGATCATAGTTTTTAGATGAATCATTATAGCTTAGTGGATCTACTTAGTTGAGGTGTCCTATATCCCAGTACGATATAGGATAGTTTTGGCATCGTGAATAAGACGTTGTATCATCACGTAGCTCATAGTGATGGTTGTCGTTTAGAGAATCTCCCAATAAAGTTAAAGTGTATTTTTCAGATAACACTTATCGTGTTGAGTTGAGATATGAGTAAGTATTTTTGTAAAGTTAAAATGATTTCATTCCTTTAATTCTTTACATTCAGTTGAGTTCATGCTATATCTATTGCAGTCCTTTCATTCAGTTGTTTCGCTTTTGCTATATTGCATACTCGTACATTCAAATATACTGATGTAATTCGACTTGCATCTTTTTATGATGTAGATACAGGTGTTCAGGGTCATCAACAGGCGTTCTGTTGAGATGACTGTACACTCCAGATAGTTTTGGTGAGCCTCCTTGCATTTTGGAGGAATTCACATTTACTTTTAGTTTAGTTATTTTGAGGCGTCGTGGATCTTATCCCAATAGCTATCTTAAATATTAGAGGCTTCATAGATAGATAGAGTTGAGGAGTCTTTTAGTATTTACTTTTTTTGAGATGTTTTTGCAAACTATAATACTTATGTTATTGAGTATTTTATTGACAGTTTGAGTTGAATTTTTACTTTGAGTTTAAATGTTCGAAAATTTTGTTTTTAAGCTTTTTATTGCTTGAGTAAGTCTTCCACTAAGTAGTCAGCCAGGTCAAGGGTAGGTTCTCTTGGGGACCAGAAATGGTTCTTGAGTGCTGGCCACTTCTAGGGTGTAGGCTTGGGGCGTGACATAAGTGATAGATGCACCCGTTAGAAACTAACTTTCTGGCCTTAAGGTATGAAATAAAATGACCTTTAGACACTGCTGAACTACTCCTTCACTCTAAAACTGGCTTATTAGGAAATTGAAACTTGACTACTCGAAAACTGCAATCAACTGAGGCATAACAAGCATAAAGCCAATCTATACCTAGAATAACATCAAAGTCCACCATATCCAGCCCAACTAAGTCAACCATGGTGTCCTTGTGATAGAGAGAGATGGTACAATCACGATAGACTCTTTCTACTAGAATAGACTAACCAACAGGTGTGGAAACACTTAAGGGGTCGAGAAGTTGTTCGGGGGACATGCCGAACATCATGGCTACATAAGGAGTCACAAAAGACAAACTCGCACCTGGATCAAGTATGGAATAAACATCAAAAGTAAAGACTTTAAGCATACCAGTGACAACATCTGGTGAGTTTTCCTAATCCTGGCGACTAGCCATAGCATACAGACGGTTTGCTCCTCCGCCTGTCCCTAAAGTAGCTCCTCTCATAGCAGCTCTGTCTGCTAAAATATATGGTCATTTGAAGTTGACCCAAAACTAAAAATGGATGGTTACTTGTAGAGCCTCTCTTTAGCGCTTTTCGAAATCTAAAGTCTTATAGTTATAATGCCGAGGTTATTGTCGACAAGTGCTATAATGCCGAGGTCTTTACCGACAAGTGTTATAATGGCCGAGGTTTTTTTTGGCAAGTGCTATGATGCCGAGGTCTTTTCCAGCAAGTGCTATTTTGGGAAAAAAGCCAAAGAAAAATGGTTCTGGCTAGTGATATAAAATACCGAAGGGGAAATGATTCCGGCAAGTGAAATAATGTGAAAGCCGAAGGGAAATGGTTCCGGCTAGTGACATTGTACCGAAGGGAAATGGTTCCATCCAATGTTGACTTGTGATCAATCTACTTGATGCATACATTTTGACTTATTTAATGCATATTATTGATGTTATTCGTTGCGTTTGATTCGGTTTACTTGATATATGAGTGAACATATTGCTATTTGTGAATTGATATGCCTTGTACTTGAGAGTAAATGATTTGACTCTTATCAGTTGTTGAGATGTGACTTTTGGTCTATGATCCTTGAGCCTTGAGACTTGTGTATTGTAGAACTATTAGGTTGGGCTGATTTTTGTGCAGGTTGTAGTTTGCGGATGTTTGGTTGGGATGGAAAGGAGTATTCAGTTTAGCTAGGTTGCCTAGTTCATTAGGTTGCTTGCTGGGTACCGTGTGCATGGTACATATTGCTTCTACACTTATGTAGGTTCTGAGCCCAGACCCGCATGATCTTCTCCTTTCATTATTCGAGGCTTGTCAAGGACTTGAAGAGGTAGTTGCTTGTCATTTTGGCGGGACCTCTTTTTTCTTTTATTATGCTTTGTTCTATTTGAGAAGCAAAGACATTGAGACTTGTATTTATCTTTCACATTCCGTATTTACTTTAGTGGCTTGTACACATGACAACCAGTCTTTGGTGTGTTGTTTAGAATGAATAAGATTTCCGTGTTTGTTTTGTTCTTGCTTTCTTTATTTCCACTTTTCTTTCATTTTCGTTGGGTTGAGGTTGACTTGTCTTGGTGGGAAAAGACAAGTGTCATCACGTTCATTTTCGGGTCGCGACAATTTCGCAAACGCACCACCTATGGATATAGTGTAGGTTACTCTGCTATAACGCCCCTTGACTATGTGTGCTTTTCTAATAAGGCGAGTTTGTTGATATTAAATGCGAACTTGTTTTTTTGTCAAAAAGAAATGTAATTTAGTCAACCCCTATTTATAACAACCTTGTTTGTTATGATAACTTTTGTTTTTTATGTGATTGTCTATTATACAGGTTCAAAACCTTCATAATATTTCTTAAATTAATTCTGGTTTATTCAAATATTCACACCACAATTAACTTGCAGATTAGAAAGAACACCAGCGAAGGAGATGCTAACTTCTACACTTACAAAAATGCGTTCTTGATATTGCTAAGCCTCTTGACTACATCTTTCATGCTTATCCTGTAGAAATGACTTGTTCTTCCTCATAAAAAAATTGGCATCCACGTCCATTATAGTCCCTGAAAATGATTATGCTATCCATTTTCTCAAGTCAAGATTTTCGTTGCACATCTTTTCAGCTGTTGGCCTTCCTTTGGTCAAAATCTCCGTCAACATGATTCCATAGCTATAAACATTACCACTAGTGGACACTATACCCTTCGAGCCATATTCTTAGAAAAGAATTGAAGAAAAGTTACTCAATTGAAAACTCATAATTCTGCATAAATAAAGACTTGTCTTTTGTACTTCTACAATTTGGAGAGGCTTAATTATGAGAAGAGAAAATCAAGGTGAGTAGAATTTTTTTATACCTGGTGAAATGTATCCAAGAGTGCCCAAATGTCTCGGTATAAGCCATGGACTTGCTTATCGCTAAAATTTTAGGGATACCAAAATCACCAACAAGAGCCACCATATCTTCATCCAAAAGAATGTTGGTTGACTTTAGGTTGCAATGAACTATCAAAGTGTTATGACCATATAAACGTTATTCTGGAAAGACTGGAAAGATCATATAAAAGTAGTCAGAGAATGGAAAAGAAATTATTAAGGCTATTCGAGTTTCACTGAAAATCTATTTTTGGAGAAGGCATATAAAGGCACAAATATTTCATGTTGTTTGAAAAAAGGTTTTCTATTGCAATTTTAAATGAAAATCCTAACTTGGAAGATTTGGCCCGATCTCTAGATAAAAAGGATGAAGCTATCTTGTTTAATAATAGAACCAATTAATTTTTAGCACTCTAGATTTAACATTTAATAACTTTTTTTTAAAGTAGTGCACATTCTAGAAATTCTAGATTCTCCTTTCATAAGGCACCCTCTACAAGTCAAGGAGGAGCCAAAGTATATCCATGTCAAGAATCGGTATGCAGAATGGAATACCAGTAAAATAACTTTTAGTTCGAGCATCTGACTCAATTAATTGTATATGGCTTGAACCATAACAATTCCCCAACATAAAAAACATTAATCGTATACCACAAGGAAAATGAAAAGAGAACACAGAGCAAAGCATACGTTAGAGATTGAAAAAAAGAAAGAAAGAAGCATACAGATCAAAGCATACATTCGTGATTGAAAAAAAAGGAACACAAATCAAAGCAAGAAAGATTTATTGTCAATTTTACCATAGCCTTAAAACATTTTAAAAAATTGCCGGTGCAACAGAATAAATGTTGAAACACTTCAAATTGAAATTTTTACCATTTTCAAGTAGTTCAAGTGCAATGCTCCAATATTGAATAGCAAATGCCGAGCTCTATCAATGCTAAAATCCGTCACTTCAAAAATCAAAGCAAAGAATGAAAATAAAATAATTAGAATAGATTATGGGAATCTGATAAAAAATAATTTAAGAAAAAAAGAGAATCTTACTCTCAACCTGAAAACTCAATCATGGAAAATACCACCAAACATAGCACCAAAAATATTGAAGATTAAAAATAAATAAATAATAATTTTCACATATAGATATACTAAGTTTATAATCCTCACTAAAATTACTTATCTAAAATGAGTAAATAAACAAAAAATTGCTTCCTTTTTGATATTATAAAACTTTTAAACAAGTTCATATTATGCATTTTTAAGAAAGAAGAGATTATCAAAGGTGAATTCTATGTGATAAATTCCGGTGTAATTAATGAATTAACCAAAGTGATAGAATTTTTAGCCGAGGTGTTCACCCATGGGCGGAGCTACACTCAAACACCCTTCGTCGGAAAATTATACCGTATACATAAGTAAAATGATAAACGGAGTTGTTAAATAACATGTTCTGGATACCTTTGACACAACAACGTGTTGTAGCACATTAATTTTAGGTGCCTTGAAAGAGCCAAAACATGCGAAGTTCGTGTGTTTGAATCTCACTAGCAATAGCTCTAAAGAGCAGGCTCACTTTAGCAGCTTATTAACCCTAAACATTTCTATAAAGTGAAAATATTAGGTAGCTTATTTTTAAAAATTTTAGTGCACTCATTTGTCCCAAAAATGTACTTGTGCAATTTCTGGACACCTTTCGTGAAATTTCTGGCTCCGCCACAGAGTTCACCTCAATCGTAAATCACCGGTGAATTCTCCTGATGAAATCTAGCCAAATTAATTAGAGAGGGTTTTTAGTTCATTGTTTTGCTAGATTCTTAAACACTGAAATTTGACAAGTGAGAGGAAGAGAAAC
This sequence comes from Solanum appendiculatum, assembly GCA_018342035.1. Taxonomy (NCBI): domain Eukaryota; kingdom Viridiplantae; phylum Streptophyta; class Magnoliopsida; order Solanales; family Solanaceae; genus Solanum; species Solanum appendiculatum. The sequence goes on along the minus strand of JAGDQO010001371.1, from coordinate 466,887 downwards.
CTCAGGGGTTTATGTATTAGTGTGATGCGTGATCCTATATACAATGTGATTTACGAAAAATAATATGTTATGTCTAGTTGTATTAATTGTGATATGTCATGAGAGTCTTGTTAAATAATCTAAAATAGGTTGTCACAATTAGTAGTAGTTCACTGGGGCCGCTAGAATGGAATAAACTGTAAAAAAAAACATTGATTAATTAAATTTTATGGTCAAAGATTAAGAAAAGGATCAAAATTGTCCTTTATCTTTGAGTTAAGAGTCAAAGTAATCCTTGTCTTTTAATATGGAGCACTAATAGTCCTCTATGTTTTAACAATTGGTGCAATTTTGATATTCACTCGAATATTCGTTAAATTTTTAATGGTGTTTTTTGTTCACAAAAACAATATGGGAATTTCACCAAATTAGTTGCGCACTAGATTCACACTAAAACAGCACTAGAATTACACAAAAATAGTAGCAGAGAAGTACCATAACTACATGAAAAAACACTAAAATTGCACCAGAGAAGCCTCAAAATAGTACCGGAATTAACCAAAACAATAGCACCAGATTCATTGCACTGAAACTGCACCAAAATAGCAGTAGAAAAACACCGAAACAACACCAAAATTGCACCAGAACAACATCAAAACAATCCCCAAAGTTGCACCAAAACAATTGCACCAGATTCGCACTAAAATAGCACTAGACTGCACTCAGAAACAAAATTAGATTTCCACAAAAAAAATGAAAAACAACAGCAAAATATAGTTTAAACTTGAAGGCTTGATGACGATGAAAACTGTTTGCATTCATAGAAACAGAGAGTTTTACTTTTGCCGAAGACTTCCATTGAAGGGAGATGAACAAAAAACAAAAAGGAAAAGAAGAGATTCTTCAAAAGCAACAAGATGCAACTGAATGAGTCTTACTTATCCAATTACTAATCTCTTTATTTTTATTCTGGGAGTCAAAGTTATGAGATTAGGGTTGGGGAAAATCCGGTTAGCAATGGTGGAAATAGTGTCATGGCATATAACATATGAGGCTTTCTCGCGTGGACACAAATGTCACCTTTAAAAATTAGACGGACTATTAGTTCTCCATGTGAAAAGACAAGGATTACTTTGACTCTTAATTCAGAGATAAAAGACAATTTTGATCCTTTTCTCGTCAAAGATTAGTAAGTAGAAAATTATTCATATATATACTTGTTTTGTCCTAAAATACATGATCACATTAATTTTGAGCAGTTCACCTCATCAACTATAGCTCACCGATGAATTCTTGCAAAATCCGTTAGAGAGTGTTTCTAGTTTAGTATTTTTTGTTGCTTGAGAGAAAGAGGTATATATACTAGTGTAATGAGTGATCCTATAAAACATGGTCTACGAAAAATAATATGAGATGTCGAGTTAGATTGACTATGTTATGTCATGTAAGTCTTATTAAAGAATCTAAAATGAGATCTCATAATTTAGTAGTAGTTTATTGAGATCCGCTAAAATGGAAAAAAAGGTAAAAATATTTAAGTTTTAAACTTTCTAGTCAAAGATTAGTTAATAGAGTATTATCCATATATATGCTTGTTTTATCCTAAATTACTTGATCACACTTATTTTAAGAATTTAAAATTTTCTCCATTAATAGTTTTAAGATTTAATAAATAATTTATTTTTCATATATGCCAACATTATCCTAAATTGCTTGATCCCACTGGTTTGAGAATTTGATTTTTATTTATTAACAGTGTGAAAAGTATTAGCATGCTCAAATATAATTTGAGAATTCAATAATGGAGACATCTAAAATTGATTTTGAAATGATATTATTAGTAGATTATTAATTATTAGAGAATCTCATAAATAAACAAATAAAATTTAAACATAAAAGGCTTAAGGTTTTAATGATGTAACAATATTTTTATAAAATAAATTACGTGTGTCTGGTACTCACACCAACTCAGCAAATACATGACACATATCAGAACTTACACTTTGATTATTAAATATTATAGTCATAGATTAGTAAAAGTAAAATTATTCATATATATATTTGCTTTGTCTTAAATTACTTGATCGCACTTATTCTTAGAATTTACATTCAAATTCAATTTTTCTTCATTGAGTTTTTAAAGATTTAGTTTTTTTTTTCATGTATGCTCATTTTATCCTAAATTGTTTGATCACGCTTGGTTTCATAATTTAAATTTTCTTCACTAACAATTTTTAGATTTAGTAAATAATTCTTTCTTCATATATGCTCATTTATCCTAAACTAGTGTTTGGCTCTCCTACAATCATAGGCTGGGGAGAGGATGCCGCTGCCATGGATTTTCATTTATTTGTTTAAACATATATTCTTTTTATCTTCAATATATGCATTCTGCATATACCTCTGTTCTCGAGAAATGACTGTAGAGTGGAATTTGCGAACACACCATCCGTGGAAATAGAGGAAGTTACTCCACTATAACGCACCTTGAATATGTGTGCTTTTCTAGTAAAACAAGTTTGATGATATTAAACGCAAACTTGTTTGTTTTTACTTTTAAAAAAATTAATAATTTAGTCAAACCCTCTCTATGACAGTCTTGTTTGTTATGAGATCTTTTGTCTTTTATTTGATTGACCGTTATTGTCACGATCTGATTTCTCGAGTCATGATGGCGCCTACCAACCCACCAGTAGGCAAGCCAAGACCCTATCCCGGAACTTTGCAGTAATGGGATTCAGGGTGGGATCTAACCTCAACTATGCGGAAGCATAAATAAAGGAACAGATAAAGGAACGGCGGAAGCGAAACATCTATATACAATAACAATACCTCCCAGAACCTAGAAGTCACATGTATAGAACTACTAAACGAGTACAAGTCCCAAAAGTGGACCACAGAAACAAGCTGTCTAAAAAGAAAAAGACAAGAAAATATATATAACATAAGGAGACAGGTAATCCAGAACGCCATGTGCTCACCCTCGTCTCTAGAACAGACCGCTGCAGACTCGAACTCAACACTGATAACTCGTGCTCGGACGTGCATCACAAAAACAGATGCAGAGTATAGCATGAGTACCAATGCAACAGGTATCTAGTAGGCATCATAGGCCGACTGAGCAAGAAAGGTAAAAACAGACTGAAAGGAAAGAATCTACAATAACAAAGGTCAAGCGAAAGTGAAACAAAGCACACGACCGCACCGGAAATAAAACTAAGTACAACTAATCTAAACCTAACTGGAGCCCATAAGCCCAGAAGGTACACTCGTGCATAAGTTTAAATAAAACCCAAATGGACCCCCATAGTTTCGACAGGTACACAGAAGGGCTAATCTACGAAAACAACACGCCTCCAACGACACATTCTCCACATTCACGGAGGTCTGGGGAGTCTTTCTCTCTACGTTCACGGACCTCTGCGTTCACTGGCCCCAAGCCGCGTTCACGGAGTGTTGATTGTTTTCCTTCGGTGTGCATGGCCTTGGCCGCGTTCGCGGAGGTCAGCGACTGCAGTGCTTATAAAAGTGAGGTTGAGGCTCATTTGGATGGAATGTTGGAAAATTCATATCTCCCTCATATTAAGTTGGTTTTCGGTGATTCGAAGTCCCAGGTGCTCAAAATTCCGTTGGCTTCGTGGGTTGTTGATCAGTTTGTGTTGGGTGGTCCTCGATTTCCCTGAATTTGAGGAGTAAGTTGCTATCCTAAGATAATTGTGTAAAGTTTTGCATTGCTTGTTTTGATTGCTTGGAGCTGACCCGATCCCGGATGGGTGTTCCATTTTGTAACATAGGCTCGGGGAAAGATTTGGGATCTCTTCACGAAATCAATTCTATAAAATCCAGAGCGGGTCCAACGTTTCTCAATTTTGACTCCGAAATTGGTTTATCTTCGATTTTGATGATTTTAGTGTTTAAACGACCATACTGAAGTTGTGATTCTATTTATGATAGTGTGGCAGCGTTCTGAGGCTGTTCGAAAGGGAAAAGCTCAGGTAGAGTGATTTGGAGTGCTTGCGATTGGCCTTTTGGTAGGTTACAGCTTCCCTTCCCTTAGATTGAGCTGGAATGTGTGAATACTTGCTGATTTGTGTGAATCTGAGGTGGGGCTATAGTATCTCTTCTCTTCTTCTCAGAAACCATGCTTTAGGGTTGATTGTCTGGTTAATTTTGGGGATTAGTACCATATTAGTGGTGGGGTTGCTTATCAGTGTTTTATGATTATCTGTTGGACTATTTATATGTTGCTGCATGCGGAATGTCTGGTTGGTTGCTTACTGTAGTAGAGCTTATCTTTTGCCTTAGTTTAGGATAGAGTAATACTAAATTAGGCCCATGCACCTGTTTGACTGTGCTATGTATCCGACGTCGATTCATATGACTAGGTCCTTGTAGACTGGCATAGCAGACTCGGGTCTAATAGACTGATAGACTCGTTGCTTGGGTCTTCCTTCGTTTATGTAGATTAGCCCTTCTGTGTATCAGTCGGGCTTATAGGGGTCCGTTCAGGCTTTATTTAAACTTGTGCATGAGTGTACCTTCTAGGCCTATGGGGTCCAGTTAGGTTTAGATTAGTTGTACTTAGTTTTATTTCCGGTGCGCTTGTGTGCTTTGTTTCACTTTCGCTTGACCTCTGTTATTGTAGATTCTATCCTTTCAGTCTGTTTTTACCTTTCTTGCTCATACGGCTTATGATGCCAACTAGGTACCTATTGCATTGGTACTCGTGCTACACCCTGCATATGTTTTTATAATGCAGCTCCGAGCACCAGTTATCAGCATTGAGTTCGAGCCTGCAACGGTCTGTTCCGGAGACGAGGGTGAGCAAATGGCGTTCTGGATTACCTGTCTCCTTCTGTTATATATTTTGTCTTGTCTTTTGCTTTTGAGATAGCTTGTTTTGTGGTCAATTTTTGGGACTTGTACTCGTTTAGTAGTTCTGTACATGTGACTTCTAGGTTCTGGGAGGTATTGTTATTCTATATAGATGTTTTGCTTCCGTCATTCCTATATATGTTCCTTTATTTATGCTTCTGCATAGTTGAGGTTAGATCCCACCCTCAATCCCATTACTGCTAAGTTCTGGGATAGGGTCTTGGCTTGCATACTAGTGGGTTGGTAGGCGTCATCATGACTCGAGAAATTGGGTCGTGACAGTTATACATGTACTATAACAAACTTGAATTCCTCACTATATATATTAATGAGAGAACTAGAACGCAATTTAAAATTTTCGAGTTGTAATTGCAATACTCAAACTACTGAATTATAATGGAAATACTAAAATAAAAAGTAACTAATAATAGAGATAAGAATGGAGATGAGAAGCTTAGATTTTAGAAGAAGAGAGGACAAACCTTTTCTTCAATGTATACCTTATAGAGCTATTATCATGCTGTAAACAACGCTATTTACCTTAATCTCAACTCATTTATAACCAAAACATTTAATATCACAAAATTCAGAACTTCAGAAAGAATGTTCAAAGCCAAAATACAAAGTTTTATAAAAGAGAAAAAAAGATTTTAAAATAACATGTTTAGCGGTCACAAACATGAAAAGACAATAAAAACACAACACCATTTGCCACATTTGTCTATAAAATAAAAAATGAGTTTGCAGTTTCAAAATAAAAGCATAGAGTTTTAAGGCCTCTAATTAGAATTTGACTTTAGTTCACCGAATGTTCAGCTGCCCCTTGACCAGGAGCACAAGATCCATCAGCAGATCAAAATGGTTTAATTTGCCGCTTCATTTTTTGCAAGTTGATATTCTCTAGCATCTTGTAAGTACTCGATCTGGATACAAGACCAAGAAATGAGTTTGTTAGAATACAAATAAATAATAAAAGATTATGACTATAAGGGTGCATTCATGGAGATCAAACAAAGTATTCACCTTTGAAGGTTTGAAAATTTTCCGGGTTGATTGGAGAGCTAACGATATTTTGAATTACCCCAAAGTGCATTTCCGGAGGGATCTTCTTCAATTGTTGGACAACAGCATGAATTGTCTTCCAACTATCAAAGTAAATACGATTGTTAGGATGATCGCTCTTGCAACCAGCATGCCTTTCAAATTCCAAAGCACTTAGATATTTCTTCTTCTGCATAAGAGACATAATGCCCCGTTAGACATGGATAATTAGCAAGAATATGTAACAAAAGAGTAAAAGAAAATCTAGCCTCAGACAACTTGCAGTTATCACAGCTACATAGGTAACCATTCCCTTCAATAACTCCTTCAAGAGTTATCTACATAAAAAAAACATACTTAGAACCAAAAACCTCGAAACCTCAAAGAAGAACTTAAGATCAATACTCACCTCCCATGACGTTGAGATATACCTCACAGGCACTCCATCAAGTAAACCACTTGACAATAAACTTTTTACATGGGTAGGGAAAGTGTTCTGATAAGTCTGAGGTGTGCTCTTCACTTTCTTCTTGGAGCCAATATCAATATCCTTATCAGGATTCATGGGGTTTTTTCCCTTTGCAGGGTTGTCCCCCATCGAAATGCCTTTACCTTTTCCTTTTCCAAGTTCGAGAGATGTAGCATTTATGTTACTGATGTTGGATATGTTTGCGCTTGCATGTGTTGAAATTGGTCTGTCACTGACATATTGCACAACTTGTTTCTTATTAGAGAATAACTCTCTTTCTAAAGCATCCATAACAGATTCATTAGCGTGCTTCTTTTCGATATTCACAGACATTCTTATACCCTTCGCTCCATCAGCTAGAGCATCAACATCATTTACCACCTCAGAGCCCTTATTCTTTAAAGACTAGAAAGATCATAAAACAGTTGTTAGAGAGTAGAAAAGAAACTATTAAGGCTATTCGAGTTTCACAAAAATCTTTTCTTGGAGAAGGCATATAAAGGCAAAAATGTTTCAGAGTTTATAGTTAAAAACATCTAAAGTATTCTATTTTTTTCTGAGTTTCATATATGAACTAGCAGGGTGTGTGAGTTTTCTACCTGAAATATTACCAACTATTTTATTAACACACATTAAATATTAATTGTTTATTTTTCCTACCTGAAATATCACCTCGTTCAGGCAGTAAAAGTGAATAATTAATAGTTGAGGTGTGTTTTGATAATAGTTGGTGATGGGTTCAGGCAGGAAAATTGCACTTCAGGTATGAAATTAAAAAAAAGGGGATACTTTAAATGTGTTTTTGATCCTTCACTCAAAGTTTCATGTTATTTTGGAAAAAGTTTGCTACTTCAATTGTATATGGAGATAAAGATTCTTGCTATGGAGACAAAAAATTTCACCAATCACAGTCAAGAGAAAATGTCTGCTATATACTTTTCTGTTTCCACATGCAATAAAGTACTGACAGTAGAAAATTCAAGATGTATATAAGCTAAACTTCCTGAGAACCTCATTTTCCTTTCACAGATGGCTTGATTCTTAAAGACGCTAATACCAGCATAAAAAATCTATGGATGTCGGAAGAACTATAAAAGAAAAATCAAATTTCCCCATTGATTACTAGCTTAACATATGTCATCCCCCCCCCAACCCCCCAATCCTCATGCCGCTTTTAACTATGTCGTATTTATGAGCTGTCTTGAGAAATAATATTTCATATACAAGTAGCATTTAACATAAAAGCTTTATACCTAGCTACTTAGAAAGATATACATGACTATTCCTACTTTGTCTTATGAGATTAAGATCCTTCACATATGTATAAGCGACAGAGTTAAATTAAAAAAGATTATTCCATTGGGATATTTCATTTACTTTTTTCTTATGAGTCTATCAATGTGGAAACTTTTATTTTCCTTTATTAATTTTCTCTTATCATCTTCATTAAATTACAATTTTGACCAACTTTTCCAAGGTTCGTCATCAATAATTTTCTCTCTCTTTCTTCTTAGTGTCTAAAGAAAAGAAATCATCACGTGAAATTCGGAACGCAAGGAGATGTGATTGCATAAAAATGATAACTTTAATTTGTGTCTGTTGGGGAAAGGTGATAAGCGTTGTCAAAGGTATTTTCTATTCAGCAACGACATCTCCTCGCATACCAAATTTCATGTGATGATTCACTTTCTTTAGTCATTAGAAAGAAAGGGAGAGAAAAGTTAATCTTATACCACAAAGAAAAAGATCAAAGTGCACAATCGAGATTGGAAAAATAACATAGATCAAAGCAAAGATATTCTTATAAAATTGTAAAATATTGTTGCTGAAACAGAATTTACATAATTGTTGGAATAATTCAAGTCGAAAACTTTACCATTTCCAAGTATTTTAGATGCAGTCCTCCAACAACGAATAATAGCTATCGAGCTCTTCCAATGCTAAAATCTCACTTCAAAAATCAAAGCAAAAAATGTACATAAAATAATTAAAACATATTATGAGAATCTGAAAAGAAAAACTTAAAAAGAGAGAATCTCATTCTCCACCAGAAAAAGTCAATTATGGAAAATACCGCCAAACAGAGCACCAAAAATATTGAAGATCAAAAATAAATAAATAAATCTCTTTCAGGTAGATTTACTAATTTCTAAATCATCGCTACATTAACAACAAAAAAATAATTCAAAATCACCACTAAAATCATTTGTTTAAAATGAGTAAATAAACAAAAAAAATGTTTCCCCTTTTCTAATTTTTAAACAAGTTCAGGTTGTTATAAATAGATCATGCATTTGTTAGAAATGGAAGATGATCGCAAGTGAATTCTACGTGATGAATTCCAGCAAAATCGATGAACAAATCAAAATGATAGATTTTTTTTGTCAAGTAGTTTACCTCAATTGCAGCTTGCCAGTGAATTCTCCCGGATGAATTCTGGCAAAATTAGTTGGAGAGTGTTTTTAGTTTAGTGTTTTTTTCTTGAGATAAAGAGAAAGCTCAGGGATATATATACTAGTCTGACAAGTGATCCTATACAACATGGTCTACAAAAAATAATATGTTATGCCGAGCAGAATTGACTATGTTATGTCATGTGAGTGTTATTAAAGAATCTAAAATGAAATTTCATAATTTAGTAGTAGTTTATTGGGATCAGCTAAAATGGAAAAAAAGGAAAAAATATTTATTTTTTAAATTTTCTAGTCAAAGATTAGTTAATAGAATATTATCCATATATATAAGCTTGTTTTGTCCTAAATTACTTGATCATACTTATTTTTAGAATTTAAATTTTCTCCATTAATAGTTTGAAGATTGAGTAAATAATTTCTTTTTCATATATACCCACATTATCCTAAATTGCTTGATAATTTAAATGTTATTTATTAATAGTGTGAAAAGTATTTACATGGTCAAATATAATTTAAGATCTCAACAACAGAGACACCCAAAATTGATTTTGAAATGATATTATTAATAGATTATTAATTATTAGAGTATCTCCTAAATAAACAAATGAAATTTTAACATAAAAGGCTTGAGGTTCTAGTGATGTAACAATATTTTGATTTTAAAAAAAGTATGTGTGTCCTGTACTCACACCAACTCAGCAAATACATGACACATATCAGAACTTACACTTATTCATGTAATATATATATATATATATATATATATATATACTTGTTTTGTCGTAAATTACTTGATCACACTTATTTTTAGAAAATTTACATTCAAATTCAATTTTTCTTCATTAAGTTTTTAAAATTTAGTATTTTATTTTTCATATATGCTTATTTTATCCTAAATTGCTTGATCATGGTTGGTTTCTTCTTAACTAACAATTTTTAGATTTAGTAAATAATTTTTTCTTCATATATGTTCATTAATCCTAAACTAGTGTTTGGTCTCCTACAACCATATACCTGTAGTGTAACTCAAATATGATACTCGTTCATTAGTTTAAACATATATGTTTTTTTCTTCAATATGTGCATTCCACATAGACCTCTGTTCTCGAGAAATGATTGTAGAGTGGATTTCGCAAACACACAACCAGTGGAAGTTACTCCACTATAATGTCCCTTGACTGTGTGCTTTTCTAGTAAGGTGAGTTTGTTGATATTAAATGCGTACTTGCTTTTTTTTAAAAAAAATTGTCAAAAAGAAATGTAATTTAGTCAAACCCTTTAACGACCCTGAAGGTCATTTTTAGTAATTTTTGGTAAATGACCATTTTACCCCTCCCGAAAGTTGCCCCGAGTCATATTTGACTGATATCTGAAGTTAGTTTTGCGAAGTTCTTGTTAATTGTTTTTTGGTTTTTGGAAAGTTTTGAATTCTAAAGGCAAGTTATCAAAATGTGGTTTTTTGGGTCATTCATAGTTTCGGGTCTAGGATGGGGATTCTGTCGATTCCATCAGCTCTGGAATGTGAAATTTGGTCAAGGAGAGTTGACGGAATCAGATTTGGGAGTGTACCGTGAATTTTAGGCCTTGAGTTGGAAAATTGTGAAATTTTGATCATAGAGTTGACTTTGGTCAACATTCGGAGATCAAATGCTCGAAATTTGATTCCAACAAATCCGTTGGTTTCGAGGGATGATTTTAGGTCTAGGGGTGGCCTTGGTTGAATTTTTAGATGTCCCGAACTTGATTTGAGTTTTTGAGGCTTAAGTTAGTTTTGTTGTGATTTATCGGGTTCCAAGTCAAGGAAACCTCGAATTCGAATTACGACGGTTCCATTGAGTCTAGAACGTCGAATTTAGTAAGGTGGTATATATGGTTTGTGTGCACGGGGTTCCAAACGAATCCCGAGGTTCCTTTCGGAGACTTCAGCAAAATCAGCAATTCCACAAGTCTCCGAAAGGACCCTCGGGATTTGTTCGAAACCCCGTGCACACAAACTATTTGAAAGAGGGTTTTTTGTGGAAACCTTGTGGGTAACTAATTTTAACTCTAAACCTTGATTATCCATTGATTATTTCATGATTTCAATTTGACAATTGGGTTTTTGAAGTTGGATTTTGGGGGTTTTGCATGAACTTCAAATTTTTGATTAAATGGTGATTGTGGACTGGTTTGATTTCCGTTTTCAAAATGGTTTTCACTAATGATTTCCTAAGGCTTTGAAGATTATTTTCATGTGAGAAATTCCGGATTCAAACCTTGTTTCCGAAACCCAATTTTTGAGCCATTTGGACCCCTTTGCATAATTTTCGTGTTTTTAGTGTTGTTGGTTCCGAAATTTGATTATGATTCATAATTTGATTAGATTGTGTTGCTTTGGATTGCTCTCGGAAGGGAAAAGCTCCGGTCGTTGGTTGATTTCATTTTCGGTTAAGGCAAGTGGACTTCTAAAACTTTGTGAATCTTGTAATATTCCGGATTTCCCCTTCTTGATTGTGTTGGGGAGTAATGAGATTGAGGTATGGGTTGAGCTCTTGTATGAATCAATCTAATCTAATCGGCGGGTTTAATAAAAATGGTTGTGTGCTAAAGTGTTATGCCAAAGTGTGTTGGGCCGTGATCTTGACATTGATGTGTAATTGATGAAAAGCTATAATAGCCTCGATGTGATTGTGAAATTGATGAATATGTCTTTTCTATGGATATGGGACTAGACTTAAAATTCTTTCTTAGCAATTGATTTTACTTGTGATGAAAGGAGTAGTGAATTGGAGACTAGGCAAATGATCTTGTAGTAAATGATGTAATTGTTGAGATTGATATATTGTTGATAGTGCGACGTCATTTGCATTGATATGAATTGCGTTGTGATTGTAAATACTATTGTTTTCTCATTATTTGTGTGAACATGCTTATGTACATTGGTTCTGAGACACTATGATGAGACACTTTTATGATTATGCCGATGGGAAATGGTTCCGGCGAGTGATGATTATGCCGATGGGAAATGATTCCAGTGATTGATGATTATGTCGATGGAAAATGGTTTCGATGGATACATGGTCCATGTGTGGCCCCCATGGGTTCCGGTCTGAGATTCAGCGAATGTGTATCATAGGACAAACCTGCATCACTCTACGTGACATTGCATTGCATTATTTCATTCTTGTCATTATGGAGTTGTGTTTATGCCTTGAGACTGTGATAATTGCATACTTGATGCTGATGTGAGTTATTTCGGTGATGCTGTTAGGATGTTGTTGATCTTATGTGTTATATGAACTGTGAATTTGAATCTGTTAGGTTGGGCTGATTTTCTGTGCAGGTTGTAGTTATTGGAGGTTCGGATGGAAGTCACGGATTCGTGAATTTTATTAGATTTGCCTTGTTTTATTAGTCGATTTGCTGGGTACCATGTTGTTTGGTACTCACTCTTGCTTCTACACTTGTGTAGGTTCCGAGCCCAGACCGTGATCTCATTCATTCTTCTTCTTCTTACACCGAGGCTTTTGAAGAGACTTGAGAGGTAGTTGTTTGATGTTGGCGATCTCACTCGACCTTTTTACCTTATGTCTTGTTCTATTTGAGACACAAAGACATTGAGACTTGTAATTTCATTTCGGTTCTGTATTAGTGGCTTTTACATGTGATAACCAGTCTTGGGATGGTTTGTTAAGTTTTGAAGTCTTCCGTTTATTGTTATTCTCCTTGAATTGCTTATTTTCGCTTCTGTTTCGGTCTTGTTGCGTTTAGGCTGTCTTGTCCTGGTGGGATAGGACAAGTGCCATCACACCAAGTTTTGGGTCGTGACAAATGGTATTAGATCCAAGTTTCATAGGTCTCACGTGTATAAGCCAAGTCTAAGTAGAGTCTCATGGATCAGTACGGAGACGTCAGTACTTATCTTCGAGAGGCTATGAGGACTATTAGGAAACTTCTTTCATTTCATTCTCTCTTGTCGTGTGTGGTTCTTATCGCTTGTGCTGAGTGTCGCGTGATGTTTTTGCAGATGCTGAGGACCAGAGCTTATGTTTCGAGTGATGTCCCCGAGGCATGGTTAAGGCCCCAATCAGAGGTCAGGGTAGGGCCCGAGTTGGAGGCCGTGCTCATGGAGCAGCACATGGGAGGGGCCGTGCCCAAAGAGTGGCACCTTTTTGAGGCCCTGGTAGAGAGGCTTCCCCAGAGCCACAGGTTGAGGTTGGTGAGGACCAGGTTCCTCTTGGGTTCTCAACACCGTTCTTTCAGGAGACCTAATTAAGGATGCTGGGAGTTATGGAGAGCTTTACTCAGGGTGCTGCAGGCACGCCACTGGATTCACAGACTAGGGTAGGGGTGTAGACCCCAGAGCAACAACAGGATTCGGTAGTTCAGGATCAAGTGGGTCAGCCACCATTGGTTCCTGCGCCAGCTGTCGGTGCACAGGTTGCTTCAGATGTGATTCTGACAGTGGAGGACCAACAGTGTTATGAGAGGTTTTAGAAGATGATACCACCCCATTTTCAGGGTGGTAAGAACGAGGATGCTCATGAGTTTCTGACCTTGTACCGTGAGATGCTTGAGGCGGTGAGGATGGTATATGCGAGGGGTGTCTATTTTGTTGCTCTCCAGCTCCGTGGGCCAGCCAGGGAGTGGTGGAGGTCTTGTGTGTTGTCCATGCTAATGGGATCTCCTCCGGTTGAGTGGGATGCTTTCTTTAGTGCTTTTCGGGATCACTTCATTCCCTAGAGTGTGCATGAGGAGAGCAAGTTAAGGTTTGAGGGTTTGACTCAGGGTGGCATGTCAGTTGCAAAGTACGAGGCACGTTTCTGTCAGTTGTCTCGTCGTGCCACGTCTTTGGTTCCAGATGAGGCGGAGAGGATCCACAGATTTTTGAGGGGTTTAACTTTCTCAATCAGATCTTATGTGTTCAGATCATCCCTTGAGGGTGCTTCCTTCCAGTCCATTGTGAGTATCGCCAGTGAGGCGGAGTTGTTGTTTTGAGAGGAGTTTGGGAATTTCAAGAGGCCCAATTCTAGTGGCTAGTTTTCTGGTGCCTCGTCTGGAGGCAGAGGTTCTCAGAGAGGTGGTACTTCATTTCAGCGTCAGAGGCCTATTCATGCTTCCATGCCAGCAGCTGAGGGTGGACAGTCGTCCCAAGGGTCTTACGGGTCTGGTGGAGGTGGCCATAGTATCTCACCAGCTTCGTCGCAATAGCTCTCTGTTCTGAGGTCTTGTTATAGTTGTGGGGATCCAGGTCACTTGATGCGACATTGCCCTCTACAGACTCATTCAGAGCCCCATCATACTTACCGAGCAGCTCCAGAGAGGGATCCAGCACGCCCGGCTAGAGGTCGAGGTAGGGATCAGACAGCGGGTAGAAGCGGAAGAGCCTCGGGTAGTGGTGTTGCGGCTCAGCGTGGAGGTAGAGGTGTGGCTCAGACAGGAGGTGGTAGAGGAGCCTAGTGCTATGCTTTTTCGGGGAGACCTAAGACTGAGTCTTCTGATGCAATTATCACATGTATTGTCCCAGTCTGCCATCGAGATGCATCTGCATTATTTGATCCAGGGTCTACTTTCTCCTATGTGCTTACCTACTTTGCATCTGAGTTTGATTTGGTATGTGATCATATGCCTGTGTTTGTGCCTGTGCATGTTTCTACACCCGTGGGTGAGCCCTTAGTGGTGGATCGAGTGTATCGATCTAGTCTTGTTTCTGCGGCTGGGTGCGACACTTGGGTAGACTTGATTATTCTGGGGATGGTAGATTTTGATGTAATAATTGGTATGGAATGGCTTTCTCCTTATCATGCGATCCTTGACTGTCATGCTAAGACTGTCACTTTAGCGATGTCTGGTGTTCCAAGGGTAGAGTGGAAGGGTACTAGTGGTTCTTACGCTAGTAAGGTTATCTCCTACATCGGAGCCCAGAGGTTGATTGATAGAGGGTGTTTGTCTTATTTGGATTTTATTTGGGATACCAGTGTTGAGCCACCTTCCATGGAGTCCGTTCCTGTGGTTCAGGAGTTTGCTGATGTGTTTCCTCCTGATCTTCCTGGTCTTCCTCCTGATCGAGATATTGATTTTGCTATTGACTTGGAGCCAGGCACCTAGCCCATCTCTATTGCCCCGTATCGTATGGCTCCAACTGAATTGAAGGAGTTGAAGGACCAGTCGCAGGACTTGTTGAGCAAAGGGTTTATTCGCCCTAGTGTATCGCCATGTGGTGCACTGGTCCTTTTTGTAAAGAAGAAAGATGGCTCTATGAGGATGTGTATTGATTATAGGCAGTTGAACAAGGTGACTGTTAAGAACAAGTATCATTTTCCTTGCATTCATGATTTGTTTGATCAGCTTCAGGGTGCGGCGTTCTTTTCTAAGAATGACTTGAGGTTCGGTTATCATCAATTGAAGATTAGGCCATCAGATATTTCTAAGATAGCTTTCCAGACTCGTTATGGCCACTATGAGTCCTTAGTGATGTCTTTTGGGCTGACTAACGCTTCTGCGACGTTTATGGAGTTGATGAACGGAGTGTTCCATCCGTACTTGAATTCCTTTGTGATTGTGTTCATTGATGACATTTTGATATATTCCAGGACCGAGGAGGATCATGTCCGTCACTTGAGATTGGTGCTTCAGACTTTGAGGGAGCAGAAGTTGTATTCCAAGTTCTCTAAGCGTGGGTTTTGGCTTGATTATGTGGCATTCTTGGGACACTTGGTGTCCAAGGAGGGTATTAGGGTTGATCCGGCCAAGATTGAGGCAATTAAGGGCTGGACGAGACCTACTTCTCCTATCGAGATTCAGAGTTTTGTGGGGTTGGAAGGCTATTACAGATGATTTGTGTAGAGTTTCTTTACTATTGCAACGCCTTTGACTAGATTGACTCAGAAGACTGTGGATCTTCATTGGTCCGATGAGTGTGAGGCGAGCTTTCAAAAGCTCAAAACTTTGTTGACTTTGCTCGAGGAGGACGTGGGTTTTACCATGTATTGTGATGCCTTTGGAGTTTGTTTGGGAGGTGTGTTGATGCAAAAAGGGAAGGTTCTTGCATATGCTTCTAGAAAGTTGAAGGCTCATGAGAAGAACTATGCTACCCACGACCTAGAGCTTGCAACAGTGGTATTTGTGCTTAAGTTGTGGCGGCACTATTTGTATGGGGTTCACTGTGAGGTGTTCACCGATCATCAGAGTCTTCAGTACGTCTTTAATTAGAGGGATCTAAATTTGAGACAGCGTAGATGGCTTGAGTTACTGAAGGACTATGATATGACTATCTTGTATCATCTTGGGAAGGCCAATGTGGTGGCCAATGCTTTGAGTAGGAAGGCTCTTAGTATGGGGAGTCTCACCGCGATCAGTGTTGATATGAGGCCCTTGGCTAGAGATGTTCAGAGGTTAGCCAATAGCTTTGTCAGGTTGTAGGTTTCTGAGGAGAGCGGTGGTTTGATTGCATTCATTAAGGCCCGTTCTTCCTTAGTTGAGCAGATTCGTGAGCATCAGTTCGAGAATGAGAAGTTTTGTCTCATTCGAGACAAGAGGCTGCACTTGACTCTGGTGGAGTTTTGAGGATTGGGGGTCGGATTTGTGTGCCCAAGGTGGGCGAGCTTATTAGACTGATTCTAGAGGAGGCCCATTGCTCTAGATATTCTATCCATCCAGGAACAGCGAAGATGTGATCTCAGTCAACATTACTGGTGGTGTGGTATGAAGCGGACTTCGTATCTATATGTTTGACCTGTCAACAGGTTAAGTGTGAGCACCAGCGGCCCAGAGGTATGTCTTAGAGGATGCCCATTCCTACTTGGAATTGGGAGCGGATAACTATGGACACTGTTGTGGGTTTACCTACCACCGTGGGTGTTTATGATCCTATTTGGGTGGTTGTTGATAGGCTGACTAAGTCCGCTCATTTCATTCCAATTCGGGTGAAGTATACATCGGAGAAGTTACGCCAGCTCTACATCAGTCATATTGTTAGGATTCATGGGGTGCCGATATCTATAGTCTCAGATCGGGGTTCCTTATTCACTTCGCACTTCTAGAGGGCCTTACAGAATGGTTTGGGTACTCAGTTGGATATGAGTACATCATTTCACCCTCAGACAGATGGTCAGTCCGAGCGGACAATTTAGGTGTTTGAGGGCATGCTTCGTACTTGTGTGATTGACTTTGGGTCTAAGTGGGATCAACATTTGCCCCTAGCGGAGTTTGCCTACAACAACAGCTATCATTCCAGCATTCAGATGGCCCCATTTGAGGCATTGTATGGCAGACAGTGTAGATCGCTGATTAGATGGTTTGATTTGGCTGAGATGGATTTCTTAGACACTGACTTGCTTAGAGATGTCATGGATCAGGTTCATTTGATTCAGAGTAGGCTGTTGACTGCTAAGAGTCGGTAGAAGAGTTATGTCGATCGGAGAGTTCTAGACTTGATATTCATGAAGGGTGATCATGTTTGGCTCCGAGTATCACTCATGAAGGGTGTTTGTTGTTTGGAAAGAAGGTCAAGCTTAACCCTAGATTCATTAGTCCTTTTGAGATTTTGGACCGAGTGGGAGAGGTGGCCTATAAGTTGGCCTTGCCACCTAGCTTGTCAGTTGTGCATCCTGTGTTTCATGTTTCTATGCTTCGGAAGTACATCCCAGATGAGTCTCATGTGATTACACTCGATTTGGTGGAGTTGAGTCCTGATTTGACTTATGAGGAGGAACCTACAGCCATTCTCGATAGGCAGGTCTGTAAGCTTAGGACCAAGGAGATTGCTTCAGTGAAGGTGCAGTGGGGTCACCGTTCAGTTGGAGAGGCTACTTGGGAGTCCAAGTCTGACATGCGTGTCAGATATCCTCAGCTTTTTGAGGCTCCAGGTCCTTTCTTTTACTTTATGTTCAAGGACAAACATGATTTTTAGTGGTGGATGATGTAACGACCCTGAAGGTCATTTTTGGTAATTTTTGTTAAATGACCATTTTACCCCTCCCGAGAGTTGCCCCGAGTCATGTTTGACTAATATCTAAAGTTAGTTTTTTGAATTTGTTGCTAGTTTTTTTTGGTTTTTGGAAAGTTTTGATTTCTAAAGGCTTAAGTTGTCAAAATGTTATTTTTGGGGTCATTCAGAGTTTCGGGTCTAGGATGGGGATTCCGTCAATTCCATCAGCTCCAAAATGTGGAATTTGGTCTAGGAGTGTTGACGAAATCATATTTGGGGTTGTATAGTGAATTTGAGGCCTTGAGTTGGAAAATTGTGAAATTTTGATCATAAAGTTGACTTTGGTCAACATCGGAGATCGGATGCTCGGAATTTGATTTCGACAACTCCGTTTGATTCGGGGGATGATATTAGGCCTAGGGGTGGCCTTGGTTGAATTTTTAGAGGTCCCAAGCTTGATTTGAGTTTTTGAGATTTAAGTTAGTTTTGTTGTGCTTTATCAGGTTTCGGGTCAAGGAGACCTTGAATTCAAATTCTGATGATTCCATTGAGTCCGGAACGTCGAACTTAGTAGGGTGGAATATATGGTTTGTGTGTACGGGGTTCCGAACGAATCCCGAGGGTCCTTTTGGAGACTTGTGGAATTGCTGATTTTGCTGAAGTCTGGTGCATGATTTTTGGCCTCCCCGTTCGCGTAGGGCAGTGGCGCGTTCGCGGAGCTCATGGTGAGCTGGCCTCCGCGTTCGCAGAGTGATGGGCGCATTCGTTGAGCTTTGCGGGTTAGGCTTCCGCGTTCGCTGAGGGTTGTGCTCCGCGTTCGCGGAGTTCATTTTATGCCTGAAATGGTGTAAATTCGGGAAATGTCCCATTTTCACCATTTTCAACTTTTTGAAGCTTTGGGAGGCAATTTGAAAGAGGGTTTTTCATGGAGACCTTGTGGGTAACTAATTTTAACTCTAAACCTTGATTACCCATTGATTCTTTCATGATTTCAATTTGAAAATTGGGTTTTTGAAGTTGGATTTTGGGGGTTTTGCATGAACTCCAAATTTTTGATCAAATGGTGATTGTGGACTAGTTTGATTTCCGTTTTCAAAATGGTTTTCACTAATGATTTCCTAAGGCTTTGAAGATTATTTTCATGTGAGAAATTCCGGATTCAAACCTTGTTTCCGAAACCCAATTTTTGAGCCATTTGGACCCCTTTGCCCGATTTTAGTGTTCTTAGTGTTGTTGGTGTCGAAATTTGATTGTGATTCATAATTTTCTTAGATTGTGTTGCTTTAGATTGCTCTCGGGAGGGAGAATCTCCGGTCGTTGGTTGATTTCATTTTCGACTAAGGGAAGTGGACTTCTAAAACTTTGCGAATCTTGTAATATTCCGGATTTCTCCTTCTTGATTCTGTTGGGGAGTAATGGGATTGAGGTATGGGTTGTGTTCTTGTATGAATCAATCTAATCTAATCGTCGGGTTCAATAAAAATGGTTGTGTGCTAAAGTGTTAGGCAAAAGTGTGTTGGGTCGTGATCTTGATATTGATGTGTAATTGATGAAAAGCTATAATAGCCTCGATGTGATTGTGAAATTGATGAATATGTCTTTTGCTCATTGTGGATTATGGGAATAGACTTGAAATTCTTGCTTAGTGATTGATCCTACTTGTGATGAAAGGAGTAGTGAATTGCAAATGATCTTGTTGTAAATGACGTAATTGTTGAGATTGATATATTGTTGATAGTGTGATGTGATTTGCATTGATATGAATTGTGTTGTGATTGTGAACACTATCGTTTTCTCATTATTTCTGTGAACATGCTTATGTGCATTGGTTTTGAGACACTTTGATGATTATGCCAATGGGAAATGGTTCTGGCGATTGATGATTATGCCGATGGAAAATGGTTCCGGCGGATACATGGTCCATGTGTGGCCCCCATGGGTTCCGGTTTGAGATTCAGCAGATGTGTATCGTAGGACAGATATGCATCACTCTACGTGACATTGCATTGCATTGCATTATTTCATTCTTTTCATTATGGAGTTGTGTTTATGCCTTGAGACTCTTATAATTGCATACTTGATGCTGATGTGAGTTATTTCAGTGATGTAGTTGAGCTGTTGTTGATCTTATGTGCTATACGAAGTGTGAATTGGAATCTGTTAGGTTGGGCTGATTTTCTGTGCATGTTGTAGTTATTGGAGGTTCGGATGGAAGTCAGGAATTCATGAATTTTATTAGATTTGCCTTGTTTTATTAGTCGATTTGCTGGCTACCGTATTGTTTGGTACTCACTCTTGCTTCTACACTTGTGTAGGTTCCGAGCCCGGACCGTGATCTAGTTCCTTCTTCTTCTTCTTACTCCGAGACTTTTGAAGAGACTTGAGAGGTAGATGTTCGATGTTTGCGATCTCTCTCGACCTTGTTACCTTATGTCTTGTTCTATTTGAGACACAAAGACATTGAGACTTGTAATTTCATTTCAGTTCTGTATTAGTGGCTTGTACATGTGACAACCAGTCTTGGGATGGTTTGTTAAGGTTTGAAGTCTTCCGCTTATTGTTATTCTCCTTGAATTGCTTATTTTTGCTTCTGTTTCGGTCTTGTTGGGTTTAGGCTGACTTGTCCTGGTGGGATAGGACAAGTGCCATCACACCCGGTTTTGGGTCGTGACAAACCCTCTTTATAACAACCATGTTTGTTATGAGATCTTTTGTCTTTTATGTAATATGTTGTAATACAGGTTCAAAACCTTCATAAATTAATTCTGGTTTATTCAAATATTCACACCACAATTAACTTGCAGATCAGAAAGAACACCAGCGAAGGAGATGCTAACTTCTACACTTACAAAAATGCATTCTTGATGGTGCTAAGCCTCTTAACTACATCTTTCATGGTTATCCTATAGAAGTGATTTGTTCTTCCTCAGGAAAAAATTGGCATCCACGTCCATTGTAATCCTGGAAAATTATTGTGTTATCCATCAAGTCAAGATTTTCATTGCATATCTCTTCACCTGTCGGCCTTCTTTTGGTCAAAACCTCCATCAACTTGATTTAGTAGCTATAAACACTACCACTAGTGGACACTATTTCCTTCAAGCCATATTCTTAGAAAAGAATTGAAGCAAAGTTACTCAATTGAAAACTCATAATTCTGCATAAATAAAGACTTGTCTTTTGTACTTCTACAATTTGTAGAGGCTTAATTATGATAAGAGAAAATCAAAGTGAGTAGAATTTTTTTTATACCTGGTGCAATGTATCCAAGATTGCCCCAATGTCACGATATAAGCCATGGACTTGCTTATAGCTAAAATTTTAGAGATACCAAAATCACCAACATGAGCGACCATATCTTCATCCAAAAGAACGATGGCTGGCTTTAGGTTGCAATGAACTATCAAAGTGTTATTGACCATATAAAAGTTATCATATAAAGCTATTCCGAAAAGACTGGAAAGATTATATAAAAGTTGTCAGAGAATGGTAAAGAAATTATTAAGGCTATTCGAGTTTCACTGAAAATCCTTTTTTGGAGAAGACATATAAAGGCACAAATATTTCATGCTATTTGGAAAAAGGTTTTCTATTGCAATTGTAAATGAAAACCCTAGCATGGAAGATTTGGCCCGATCTCTAGATATAAAGGATGAAGCTATCTTGTTTAATAATTGAACCAATTAATTTTTAGCACACTATATTTAACATTTAATAACTATTTTTTTAAAGTAGTGCACTTTCTCAAAATTCTAGATTCGCCTTTGATAAGGTACCCTCTACAAGTCAAGGAGGAGCCAAAGTATATCCATGTCAATAATCGGTATACAGAATGGAATACTAGTAAAATAACTTTTGGTTCGAAAATCTGACTCAATTAATTGTATATGGCTTGAACCATAAAAATTCCTCAACATAAAAAACATTAATCTTATACCACAAGGAAAATGAAAAAAGAACACAGATCAAAGCATACATTAGAGACTGAAAAAAAGAAGAAGTTTGTAATTGAAAAAAGGAACACAAATCAAACCAATAACGATTTATTGTCAATTTTACCATAGCCTTACAATATTTTTAAAAAATTACCGGTGCAACAGAATAAATGTTGAAACAATTCAATTGAAAATTTTACCATTTTCAAGTAGTTCAGATACAATGCTTCAACATTGAATAGCAAATGTCGAACTCTATCAATGCTAATATCTGTCTCTTCAAAAATCAAAGCAAAAATTGAAAATAAAATAATTAGAACAGATTATGGGAATATGATAAAAAATAATTTAAGAAAAAAAGAGAATCTCATTCTCAAGCTGAAAACTCAATCATGGAAAATACGGCCAAACATAGCACCAAAAATATTGAAGATTAAAAATAAATAAATAATTCTCACAGGTAGATATGTTAAGTTCATAATCATCACTAAAATTACTTATCTAAAATGAGTAAATAAAAAAAAATCGCTTCCTTTTTGATATTATAAAAGTTATGTCAAGTGGGATCCTATCACTAAGCGTAAGGATGAAGGGGTCTTGGTATTACGAAAGCAGAGCTAAAAATAATGCTTCCCTCTCAAGTCTTGCTTGGCGCCTCCACTCCGATCCCAATAGCCTTTGGGCAAACTTCCTAATTAAGAAATATGCTTCTAGCTCCCCTACTGCTCGTACCTCTTTCATTTGGCAAAGCTTTAGGTCTGGATGGAAAATTTGTAGCCAAGGAATCTTTTGGAATATTAGAACTGGTAATACTATTAACATTTGGAATAAGAACTAGATCCCTCCCAATCGTAGCTTGCGCTCTCTTATCTTTGGTCCTCTCCACCCTAGTGATCTCAATAAAAAAATCAGTGACATCTATTTCAATGGTTCCTGGCATCTTGATAGATGTTCCTTTATTTTCCCGGAGGACATTAAGTTGCGTATTCTTCAATCGTTACTTATGATGGTCTCAATACGCCTGAATTTTCTCTTGGTTCCCTAATGGTAACAACCTCTTCTCTGCTACATCTACTTATAAGATCATCTCCCCTCCATCTAATCTTCCTGATAAGTTTTCTTGGATTTGGGGAACTACCACTCTTAATAAAATCAAGTTCTTCCTGTGGTTGTGTACCCACAACCGTCTCCCTACCAACTCTTTCCTTTTCCATCTCAAGATCAGTTAGTCTAAAATTTGCAACATTTGTAAAACTGTGGAAGAGAGTTCTGAACATATTTTTCTTACTTGCCCCATAGTCAAAGCTTTCTGGACAGCCCTTCGAATTACTCCACCTATGGGAAACCCTCTTTGGATTCTCAATCTTAAAAACGCTAACCATGACCTGGACCACCCCCTCATTACCTGGGAACTCCTTTTTCTATTTTCCCTTTGGCAAATCTGGTTAAACCATAACCATAACACTTTTAATAATAAAGCTTTGCCCATCTCTATCCCCAATCTGTTTACTAGGGTTCTTGAGTTCAAATGTACTGCTAACTCTGGTTGTAGTAATAGGGATAAAGTGCTTATTAACATTAGATGGTTCCCTCCAGTGTCGAATGGCCTTAAGTTTAATCTGGATGGTACATATAGACATAACTCTTTCTTCAATGGTATTGGAGGGGTTTTTACAAATCAACATGGTACTTGGATTGCCGGTTTTTATAAGAAAACAAAATGGATAAATCACACGCACGTGGAATTACAAGCCCTTCATGAAGGCCTATTTTTGGCTGTCATCCACAAACTGAATATTGTTGAAATTGAAACTGATGCCACTGAGATAATTCAGATGTTAGAACACCCCTCTCCCCTTTTTGCTAATATTATTAACATATGCAGGTCTACCATGAGGAAACTGGGGAATCCCCATATCTGGCATAACTTCAGAGATGGAAACAAATTGGCTCAATACTAGCAAATGAAGGTGTAAAAAGGGCCACTTCAAATGAAGTTCAGTTTTTGATGGAACCTCCACCATGGGCACAAGAATGTCCACAATAAGATGTAATTGGAGGATATATAACTAGAAGCATAAGTATTAAAGTTTGCAGTAATCTAGGAAATTTTGGTAACTTAAGTATTTTGAATTCCAGTACTCTGTCCCTTAGTATGGCCACTGATGTAAATAGGAATAACACTTCTGCTGACCTCTAGCTACTGATGAGCACCTTGTAGGATCAGGTGCAACTACTACTAATGTAATGCCTCTTTAATATGCAATATATATATAATATCTTTGTCTGACCAAAATAAAAAATAAAACTTTTAAACGAGAAACTTCATATGACGCATTTGTTAGAAAGAAGAGATTATCAAAGGTTAATTTTATATGATAAATTCTGGCGTAATTAATAAACTAAGCAAAGTGACAGAGTTTTTGGTTGAGCAGTTCACCTCAATCATTGCTCACCGGTGAATTCTTGGGGATGAAATCCGGTCAAATTAATTAGAGAGGATTTTTAGTGCAGTATTTTGCTAGATTCTCAAACACTTAAATTTGACAAGTGAGAGGAAGAGAGAGCTCAGGGATTTATATATTAGTGTGATGAGTGATCCTATATACAACACGGTTTATGAAAAATAATATGTTATATCTAGGTGTATTGACTGTGTTATGTCACGAGAGTCTTGTTAAAGAATCCAAAATGAGATGTCACAATTAGTAGTTGGTCACTACGGCCACTAGAATGGAATAAACTACAAAAAATAATGATTAATTAAATTTTATGGTCAAAGATAGAGAAAAGGATCAAAATTGTCCTTTATCTTCGAGTTAAAAGTCAAAGTAATCCTTGTCTTTTAATATGGTGCACTAATAGTCCTCCGTGCTTTTACAATTGGTGCGATTTTGATATTCTCTCAAATATTCGATTAATTTTTAATGGTGTCTTTTGTTCACCAAAACAACATGGGAATTTCACTATATTAGTTGCGCACTAGATTCACACTAAAACAGTACTAGAATTGCACCAAAAAAATAGCAGAGAAGTACCATAACTGCACGAAAAAATACTAAAATTGCACAAGAAAAGCAACAAAGCAGTACCGGAATTACACCAAAATAGCAGCACCAGATTCGTTGCACTGAAACTGCACCTAAATAGCAATAGAAAAACACTGAGACAACACCAAAATTGCACTAGAACAACACCAAAACAATCCCCGAAATTGCACCAGATTCGCACTAAAACAACACTAGAATGCACTCAGAAACAAAATTAGATTTCAACAAATAATAAATGAAAAACAATAGCAAAATATAGTTTAAACTTGAAGGCTTGATGGCGTTGAAAACTGTTTGCATTCATAGAAACAGAGAGTTTTACTTTTGCCAAAGACTTCCATTGAAGGGAGATGAACAAAAAACAAAAAGGAAAAGAAGAGATTCTTCAAAAGCAACAAGAAGCAACTGAATGATTCTTACGTATCCAATTACTAATCTCTTTATTTTTATGTTGGGAGTCAAAGTGATGAGATTAGGGATGGGGAAGATCTGGTTAGCAACGGTGGAAATAGTGTTATGGCATATAACATATGAGGCTTTCTCACGTGGGCACAAATGTCACCGTTAAAAACTAGACGGACTATTAGTTCTCCGTGTGAAAAGCCAAGGATTACTTTGACTCTTAATTCAGAGATAAAGGACAATTTTGATCCTTTTCTCATCAAAGAATGTAAATAGAAAATTATTCATATATATATTTGTTTTTTCCTAAATTAAAATTGATCACATTTATTTTGAGCAGCACACCTCATCAATTGTAGCTCACTGATGAATTCTCCAAGATGAATATTGGCAAAATCTGTTAGAGAGTGTTTCTAGTTTAGTGTTTTTTGTTGCTTGAGAAAAAGAGGTATATATACTAGCGTGATAAGTGATCCTATAAAATATGGTCTACGAAAAATAATATGTTACGTCAAGTTAGATTGACTATGTTATGTTGGCACGATACAAAAATGGACATGATGGCACTTGTCCTTTCCCATCAAGACAAGTCTGCCTCCACCCAACAAAAACGAAAGAAAAGCATAAATAAATAAAGCAAGAACAAGACAAAGGCAGAAATCTTATTCATTCTAAACAACTCCCCAAAGACTGGTTGTCACGTGTACAAGCCTTTAAAGTAAATACAGAATTTGAAAGATAGATACAAGTCTCAGTCTTTGTTTCTCAAGTAGAACAAAGCTTAAAGAAAAGGAAAGAGAAGAGTCCGCTGAATTAGTCCTTGACAAGCCTCGAATCAGAAAAGGAGAAGAGATCACACAAGTCGGGGCTCAAAACCTACACAAGTGTAGAAGCAAGGAGTGAGTACCACCAACACGGTAACCAGCAAGAAACCTACTGAACTAGGCAACCTAGCTAAATTGAATACTCCTTTCCATCCCAACCGAGCCTCCACAAACTACAACCTGCAAAGAAATTAGCCCAACCTAACAATTCAACAATAAACAGGTCTCAAGGCTCAAGATCAAGATCAACAATCACAATTCAACAACTGATAAGTATCAAATCATTTACTCTCAAACACAAGGCATCTCAATTCACACATCGCAATATGTTCAACTCATATACCAAATAAACGAATCAAAAAACATCGAATAGTTCAATCATATGCATCAAATAAGTCAAAAAGTGTATCAAGTAGATTGATCACGAAGGCAACATTGGCCGAAACCATTTCCCTTCGGCACAATATCACTAGCCAAAACCATTTCCCTTCGGCATAATATCACTAGCCGGAACCATTTCCCTTCGGCCTACTAATTAATTCACTTGCCGGAACCATTTCCCTTCGGCCTTCGAATTAATTCACTTGCCGGAACCATTTCCCTTCGGCATTTATATCAACAGCCAGAACCATTTCCCTTCGACATTTATATCAACAGCCAGAACCATTTCCCTTCGGCTTTCACATTAATTCACTTGCCGGAATTATTTTCCTTCGGCATTTATATCACTAGCCGGAACCATTTCCCTTTGGCTTTTATCACAAAAGTAGCACTTGCCGGCAAAGACCTCGGCATCATAACACTTGCCGGTAAAGGCCTTGGCATCATAACACTTGCCGGTAAAGACCTTGGCATCATAATCATCACATGTCTCATCACAGTGTTCACAATCAATGCACACAAGAAATATCACACCATATGGAAGAGACAACAATTCATATCACACAAGTCCACTTTCATGCATTCAAGCAATTCACCAACCAAATCAAATAGGGTCACAACAAGGCAATTCACAATTTAGTATAATCATCAAGAAGCCTTTTCATTTTTCCCCCTTTTTGTTGGTTTATATAATCAAGTGGAACAATTATAACCCTTTATCTTATTCCCGACTACTCCCAACACATAGGCAATGAAGAAAAATAAACAATTCAACTAAATCGCAAAGTTTAAGATATCACTTGCCTCAAATCAATCAATTAATCGCTTCAAGAGTGGAGTCTTCCCCTTCCGAGTCACTTCTAAAGCCATACAATCTATAATAATCAAGTATTCACAATCATCTATCGGAAATCACAATACCCACACCAATACACTTGAAAAGAGGGTCAATCAACACAAACCCCCAATTTCAAAAGAAGGTTTAAATCCGAAAATTTATACTTGAAAACATTACTCAAGGCTTTAGGAACTCACTTGAGAAAATCATTTCGAAAAAGAGATTAAAATCATTTCAAAATCACCATTTTATTTTAGGAACTTGAGTTCATGAAAACCTCCATATGCACCAATCAAAATCTTACATATTGATGTTAAAACTCATAATTAATCAAAGAAAATTGAAGGATTAGGATCAAGAAGGCTTACCCAAATGATCTAGTACAGAAAAATCCTTCAAAAATTGCCACCAAGTTTTCCTCAAGTTCAAAAATGGTAAAATGGGGCTTAAACCCCGAAATTGCAGGTCAAAACCACTCTCTAGTGTCGCAAAAGCAACCAGAGATTTGCTTTAAGCGAACACCACTAAAAATGCGAGTCTCGCTTAAGCGAAGCCTCCTTCGCTTAAGCGATAGGACCTTCGCAGCGAAGCCTGCACCATCAGAAAACTCAGCCAACTCTCAAAAAATCAAATCGGCCCTCGGGATTCTTTTGGAACCCCGAACACACAAACTAGATATGCAAATCAATTATACTCGACGTTCCAGACTCAATGGAACCGTCAAAACACGAATTCGAGGTCTGCTTGACCCGGCATCCGTGTAAACCACAAGAAACTAACTCAACACCTAAAAAGGCCATAACAAGCTCGAGACCTCACAAAAATCAACCAAGACCACTCCTAGGCCTAAAATCATCCCTCGAAACCAACAAACTCTCGGAATTCCGATCCGAGCATCTGAACTCCGAATTTTGATCAAAGTCAAACCAAAGGCTAAAATTCCACAATTTCACAACTTAGGACCTCAAATCCTCAAAAAAACTCAGAATCAGAAATCGACAACTCTCATGGATCAGATTTCACATCTGAAACTAATGGAATCGATGGAATTCCAGTTCGACACTCAAAACTCCAAAAGACTCTGAAAAGCACTTTTAAGTAACTTAAGCCTTTCAAACTCAAAATTACCAAAAGAATCTCAACTTTTAACTCAAAGTTCGGAACCAATTTCCAAAACTCAGTCAAGAAATAACTCGGGGTCAAAATCGAGAGGGCAAAATGGTAATTTTCACAAAAATATCAAAAATGACCAACCGAGTCATTACATATGTCATGTAAGTCTTATTAAAGAATCTAAAATAAGATCTCATAATTTAGTAGTAGTTTATTGAGATCCACTAAAATGGAAAAAAAGGTAAAAATATTTATATTTTAAACTTTCTAGTCAAAGATTAGTTAATAGAGTATTATCCATATATATATGCTTGTTTTGTCCTAAATTACTTCATCACACTTATTTTAAGAATTTAAAATTTTCTCCATTAATAGTTTTAAGATTTAATAAATAATTTATTTTTCATATATGCCAACATTATCCTAAATTGCTTGATCCTACTAGTTTGAGAATTTGAATTTTATTTATTAACAGTGTGAAAAGTATTAACATGGTCAAATATAATTTGAGAATTCAACAACGGAGACACCTAAAATTGATTTTGAAATGATATTATCAACAGATTATCAATTATTAGAGAATCTCATAAATAAACAAATGAAATTTAAACATAAAAGGCTTAAGGTTCTAATGATGTAACAATATTTTTATAAAATAAATTATGTGCATCCGGTACTCACCGCAAATACATGACACATATCAAAACTTACACTTTGATTATTAAAAATTATAGTCAAAGATTAGTAAAAATAAAATTATTCATATATATACTTGTTTTGTCTTAAATTACTTGATTACACTTATTCCTAAAATTTACATTCAAATTCAATTATTCTTCATTAAGTTTTTAAAGATTTAGTATTTTTTTTTCATATATACTCATTTTATCCTTAATTGCTTGATCACTCTTGGTTTCGTAATTTAAATACACTAATAATTTTTAGATTTAGTATATAATTTTTTCTTCATATATGCTCATTTGTCCTAAACTAGTGTTTGACTCTCCTACAACCATAGGCTGGGGAGTGGTTGTCGCTGCCATGGATTTTAATTTATTAGTTTAAACATTTTTTTTTCTCTTCAATATGTGCATTCTGCATATACCTCTGTTCTCGAGAAATAATGACTGTAGAGTAGAATTTGAAAACACACCACCCGTGGATATAGTGAAAGTTACTCCACTATAACGCACCTTGAATATGTGTGCTTTTCTAGTAAAAAGAGTTTGTTGATATTAAATGCAAATTTGATTTTATTTTCTTTTCAAAAAAATAATAATTTAGTCAAACCCTCTCTATGGCAGTCTTGTTTCTTATGAGATCTTTTGTCTTTTATTTGATTGACTGTTATACATTTAAAAAAGTTGAATTTCACACTATTAATAAGAGAACTGGAACTTAAAATTTTAGAATCGTAATTGCAATACTCAAACTACTGAATTATAATGGAAATACTAAAATAAAAAGTAACTAAGGATAAAGATAAAAATGGAGATGAGAAGCTTGGACTTTAGAAGAAGAAGAGAGGACAAACATTTTCTTCAACGTATAACTTATAGAGCTATTATCATGCTGTAAACAACGCTATTTACCTTAATCTCAACTCATTTATACACAAAACATTTAATATCACAAAAATCAAAACTTCAGAAAGACTGTTCAAAGCCAAAATACGAAGTTTTATAAAAGAGAAAAAAAGAGTTCAAAATAACATGTTTAGCGGTCACAAACACGAAAAAACAATAAAAACACAACACCATTTGCTAGGATTGTCTATAAAATAAAAAACGAGTTTGCAGTTTCAAAATAAGTGCATAGAGTTTTAAGGCTTCTAATTAAAATTTGACTTTAGTTCACCGATTGCTCAGCTGCCCCTTGACCAGGAGCACAAGATCCATCAGCAGATCAAAATGGTTTAATTTTCCGCTTCAACTTTTGCAAGTGGATATTCTCTAGCATCTTGTAAGTACTCTGGCTACAAGACCAAGAAATGAGTTTGTTAGAATACAAATAAATAACAAAAGATAATTATCACTATAAGGGTGATTTCAAACAAAGTATTCACCATTAAATGTTTGAAAAAATTTCGGGTTAATTGGAGAACCAACAATATTTTGAATTACTCCAACGAGCATTTCCGGAGGGATCTTCTTCAACTCTTGGACAACAGCCTGAATTGTCTTCCAGCTATCAAAGTAAATATGATTGTTAGAATGGCCACTCTTGCAACCAGCATGCCTTTCAAATTCCAAAGCACTTAGATATTTCCTCTTCTGCATAAGAAACATAATTCCTGTTAGACATGGATAATTCGCAAGAATATGTAACAAAAGAGTAAAAGAAAATCTTGCCTTGGACAACTTGCAGTTATCGCAGCTACATAGGTAACCATTCCCTTCAATAACGCCTTCAAGAGTTATCTACATAAAAAAAACATACTTAGAATCAAAAACCTCAAAACCTTAAAGAAGAACTCCAGATCAATGCTCACCTCCCATGATGTTGAGATATACCTCACAGTCACTCCATCAAGTAAACCACTTGACAATAAACTCTTTACGTGGGTAGGGAAAGTGTTCTGATAACTCTGAGGTGTGTTCTTGACTTTCTTCTTGGAGCCAACACCAATATCCTTATCACAATTCACGGGGTTTTTTCCCTTCCCAGAGTTGTCCCCCAACGAAATGGCTTTTCCTTTTCCTTTTCCAAGTCCGAGAGATGTAGCATTTATGCTATTGGTTTTGGATATGTTCGTGCTTGGAGGTGTTGAAATTGGTGTATCACTGATACACTGCATGACTTGTTTCTTATTAGAGAATAACTCTCTTTCTATAGCACGCTTCTTTTCAATCTTCACAGACATTCCTCTACCCTTCTCTCCATCAGCTAGAGCATCAACATCATTTAGCATCTCAGGGACCTTATTCTCAAAAGACTGGAAAGATCATAAAAGAATTGTTAGAGAGTAAAAAATAAATTATTATGGCTATACGAGTTTCACCAAAATATTTTCTTGAAGAAGGCATATAAAGGAAGAAATGTTTCAGAGTTAATTAATAGTTAAAAACACATCTAAAATATCCTATTTTTATTTTGTTTTATATATGAACTATCAGGGTATGTGAGTTTTCTACCTGAACTATCAACAACTAGATATCACCATCTATTTATCAAAACACACCTCAAATAATATTAATTGTTCATTTTCCGTACATGAAATATCACCATCATTCGGGCAGTAAAAGTGAATAATTAATAGTTGAGGTGTGGTTTGATAGTAGTTGGTGATGGTTCAGGCATGAAAATTGCACACCTGATAGTTCAGGTATGAAACTAAAAAAATATGGGAAACTTTAGGTGTGCTTTTGATCCTTCACTCAAAGTTTCATGTTATTTTGGAAAAGATTTTCTACTACAATTATATAGGGAAAATACATATTCTTGATAAAAGCCGAAGTGTCTGGAGATAGAATTCTTCACCAAACACAGTCAAGAGAGATTGTATACTATATACTTCCCTATTTCCACATACAATAAAGTACTGACAGTAGAGCTATCAAGATGCATATAAGCTAAACTTTTTGAGAACCTCATTTTTCTCTCACAGATGGCTTTGATTCTTAAAGACGCTAATATCAGCGTAAAAAATTTATGAATATTGGAAGAACTATAAAAACAAAAACCAAATTAATTTCCCATCGATCACTACCTTAACATATGTACATTTAACATAAAAGCTATATACCTACTTAAGAAAGATATAAATGACTATTCCAACTTTCTCTTATGAGATTAAAATCCTTTACATATCTATAAACGATAGAGTTAAACTAAAAGAACCAAAAAATAAATAAAAATGATAACAGTTACATGAATTATATTACAAGTTAGGTTATTCCATTGGGATATTTCATTCACTTCTTTCTCATGAATCTGCCAATGTGGAAACTTTTATCTTCCTTTATTAACTTTCCCTTATCATCTTCATGAATCAGTGTTCTGACCAACTCTTCCAAAATAGGTTCGTCATCAATAATTCTCTTTCCCTTTCTTCTTAGTGTCTGAAGAAAGGAAATCATCATGTGAAATTCGGAATGCGAGAAGATGTCATTGCATATAAATGATACCTTTAATTTGTGTCTGTTGGAGAAAGGTGATGGAGTTGTCAAAGGCATTTTCTATGTAGAAACGACATCTCCTTGCATACCAAATTTTATGTGATGATTCACTTTCTTTAGTTATTAGAAAAAAAGGGAGAGGAAAGTTAATCTTATACCACAAAGAAAAAGATCAGGGTGCACATTCGAGATTGAAAAAATAACATAGATCAAAGCAAAAGTATTCTTACAAAATTTTAAAATATTGTTGCTGAAACAGAATTTACATAATTGTTGAAATAATTCAAGTAGAAAACTTTACCATTTTCATGTATTTCAGATGCAGTCCTCCAACAACGAATAATAGCTATTGAGCTCTACCAATGCTAAAATCTCCCACTTCAAAAATCAAAGCAAAAGATGTATATAAAATAATTAGAACATATTATGAGAATCTAAAAAAAAAAATTAAAAAAAATGAAGAGAGAATCTCTCTCTCCACCTGAAAAGTCAATTTTTGTAAATACCAACAAACAAAGCACCAAAAATATTGAAGGGCAAAAATAAATAAATAAATCTCATTCAGGTAGATTTACTAATTTCTAAATCATCGCTAACATTAACAACCAAAAAACTAATTCAAAATCACCACTAAAATCATTTGTTTAAAATGAGTAAATAAACAAAAAAAAGTGTTTTCCTTTTTCTCATTTTTAAACATTTAAACGAGAAAGTTCATATGATTTAACAATAAAAATCAGGTTACAACTTAATAAAATAGATGATGATTGCAAGTGAATCCTACGTGATGAATTCCAATGAAATCGGTGAACAAATCAAAATGGTAGAGTTTTTTTTTTTCAAACAGTTCACCTCAATTGCAGCTCGCCAGTGAATTCTCCGCGATGATTTCTCGTGAATTCAATTGGATAGTGTTTCTAGTTTAGTGTTCTTTGCTACAGAGAAAGAGAAAGCCCAAATATATATATACTAGTGTGATGAGAGATCCTATACAACAAGGTCTACGAAAAATAATATGCTATGCCGAGTTGAATTGACTATGTTATGTCATGTAAGTCTTATTAAAGAATCTAAAATGAGATTTCATAATTTAGTAGTAGTTTATTGGGATCCGCTAAAATGGAAAAAAAGGTAAAAATATTTATGTTTTAAACTTTCTAGTCAAAGATTAGTTAATAGAAAATTATCCATATTTATGCTTGTTTTGTCCTAAAGTACTTGATCACACTTATTTTGAAAATTTAAATTTTCTCCAATTAATATTTTTAAGATTTAGTAAATAATTATTTTTCATATATGCCCACATTATCCTAAATTTCTTGATCCCACTAGTTTGAGAATTTAAATTTTATTTATTAACAGTGTGAAAAGTATTAACATGGTCAAATATAGTTTGAGATTTCAACAATGGAGACACCTAAAATTGATTTTGAAATGATATTATTAATAGATTATTAATTATTAGAGAATCTCATAAATAAACAAATGAAATTTAAACATAAAAGGCTTAAGGTTCTAATGATGTAACAATGTTTTTATAAAATAAAGTATGTGTGTCCGGTATTCAGACAAACTTAGCAAATACATGACACATATCAGAACTTACACTTTGATTATTAAATATTATAGTCAAAGATTAGTAAAAATAAAATTATTCACATATATACTTATTTTGTCCTAAATTACCTGATCATAATTATTTTGAGAATTTAAATTTAAATTCAATTTTCTTCATTAACTTTTTAAAGATTTAGTATTTTTTTTCCATATATGCTCATTTTATCGTAAATTGCTTGATCACGCTTGGTTTCATAATTTAAATTTTCTTCACTAACAGTTTTTAGATTTAGTAAATAATTGTTTCTTCATATATGCTCATTTATCCTAAACTAGTGTTTGTCTCTCCTACAACCATAGGCTGAGGTGAGGATGCCAATGTCATGGATTTTCGTTTATTAATTTAAACATATATTTTTTTCTCTTCAATATGTGCATTTTACATAGACCTCTGTTCTCGAGAAATAACTGCAAAGTGAAATTTTCAAACACACTACCAGTGGATATAGTGGATGTTACTCCACCATAACACGCCTTGAATATGTGTTCTTTTCTAGTAAAACTAGTTTGTTGATATTAAATGCAAACTTTTTTTTTTTCAAAAAAAAAATAATAATTTAGTCAAACCCTCTCTATGACAGTCTTGTTTGTTATGACATCTTTTGTCTTTTATGTGATTGACTGTTATACACGTATGATAATATTATATTTCAATATTATTTTCACTTCTGCAGCTAAAGTAAATATTCTTTCTTAACTGCTCCTAATTTGTGCATTGGCATGTAAAGATCAAATCTGAACCTCTTACTAAGCAGATACATTATAGTTACTTAGATGTGCATTTTTCTGCTAAACAAGTAAAAGGATGAAACTAATGAACCAAAAACTCAATTACTAAAGTAAAACAAGGTTCAAAACCACTCAAATCTAAAATCACAAAATGAGGGAAATGCAATACTTTGAAGTACAAAAAATTTTATTTAAAAAAAAATTAAACATCACCATGATTCCGTAACTATAAACATCACCACTAGTGGACTTTATTTCCTCCGAGTGATATTCTTAGAAAAGAATTGACAAAAATTTACTCAATTGAAAAACAATACTAATTCTGCATAAATAAAGAATTGCTTATTTTTACTTCTAGAATTTGGAGAGGCTTAATTATGATAAGAAAAAATCAAAGAGAATGAATGATAATAACCGCAACTTTGTAAGGTCTCGTGATACAAGACCAAGAAATGAGTTTGTTAGAATACAATAGTAATAGGGGGTGGCAAAATGGGTTACTGCAACAACTCACAATTTCACAATACAAACACGGATATATATTAGTAATATGTTTTACTGAATACAATAGGACAAAACAAAGGCAATTGCAGGGAACAACAATACAGGAAAAACTCTCAAAAACTGAACTAGAAGTCTAAAAGGAGACGAGAATATTCAAAATCATAATTAACTTCCTTATCTCTTCCTACCCACGTTCTCACACTTCTATACCAATTCCATTACAAACTTTGGCCTTGCTCGCATGACTTTCTTCCTTCCCAAAAGTAATTGTCCAACCTTTTAGGTGGAAATACCACCAACGTGGGTTGCCAATGCAGAAATACCCAAGGCATCAGGAGTTGGGATCCTAGAGGAAACACCAATATCCTTATCACCTTTCACATTGTTGATTGTGTTGTTTGTAGGATTGATGGATTTTTTTCCCTTTGCAGAGTTGTCCCCCTGAAGAAACCTTACCTCATATTCAAGAACCAGGTTCTTGTTAGTTTGCCTAGATAAAATCATAACACAACAGAACAGCGATTTTAACGTGGAAACCTTACTCCCTCAAGGAAGGAAAAAACCACACTCTAGTACTATTAACTTCAAGAACACTTTAAGATTACAACTCAATCAATTAAAAGAACTAACTCTAGTACCTTTACTCTACAAGGATTAACTATAATCGAAGACTCTACTCTCCAAGAAGCCAAACCCACTTCTTGTTACAATTCTCTCAACTCTCTCTCAGACTCTACTCTCCAAGAAGTCAAACTCGCTTCTTGTTACAATTCTTGTCACCTCTCTCTTAAACTCTACTCTCAAACACTGATTTAAATATAAATCAATGCACCTCTAAATTTCAGGAAGAAATCCTAACTCTAGTAATTCTTTCTTCCGCTTTCTTAATCTCTTTGAATAGTTTGGCCTTCGCAAGAATAACTCTCTTGATTGTGATTTCGCAAAGACAATTTTTCCTTCTTCAACCTTTTCCTTTTAAAGAGATTGAGTTGGAGCTTAATCGACTTCTACACAGAAAGAAATTTGTTTTCCTAGAAACTAGTCATTTTCCTTATAGAACTTGTTTGCCTCCTTCCTTTTCCGCCTAGGAGTCATATGCTTTTATTCTTTTCCTTATTTAACTTGGTTTGCTATTTTGAACGCGTTTGAAAGTGTTTTCCTACTTCATATCTTAATGAGTGATTTCTTCTTCTTCCCGCTTCTTTATACATGTTTATGAACCTGGTTCATGTTGTCATTATCAAAAGTTATTTGAGGGTTTTGTCAAACCATCAATTTCCCCGTTTTTGATGATGACAAATATATGCCATTTCCTGCACATGTTTCAACCAAAACAACCTTCCCCCATTTGACACATCAAAAAGAAGGGATAAAGAGCAAAAACAACACAAGATCATAACAAACTCAGAGCCAATAGGGGCAACACTCAGACAGAACAATAGATAATCGAGCAAAATCTAAGGATATTAGCCATCCAAACAAGATACAAAAAAAACACTAAGGCAAAGATAGGTAACCAAGTAAAAACAAGATGCACAATGGTTTAAGCTCCGTAGAGCTCCAGCAAAATATCCAGCATACACAAACACAAAAATTAAAGGGTTGTCTTAAAAGAAGCCACAAAAACTAATAGGGCGAGGGAGCAGTTTCAAGAGGAGGAGGAGGAAGGAGGTAAGAGTGGTTTGAGATAGGGAGAGAAGTTGTAAGACATGATCCACACGAGCATTGCTCTCCAGTTATTGTTGCAGCAACTTGTAACACATCAGATTAGAGAAAGGCTAGAAAGGAGTCAATCGGGCAAGTCAAGAGCCCAAAATGGACCATGGACCCTTCACAGCACCCTAGATGGCCCGTGAAGGGGACCATAACCCGTTAAGGGGCTCGTGAACTCTTTCCAGAACCTGCCTCAGACAGGGGCCACTTGTCGGTGACCCAGACGGCACGTGATGGACTTGACGGCCCATTAAGTGGGTCGTATAAGTCACCTAGTTGGTAGGGTGTGACCCAAGGTCACTGGTCAAGGACCACGGACGTCTAAACGGCTCGTGAAGCCCCACACGGACTGTGAAGTCATCTGTGAAGAGGGTTTGTTAGACTTAGAGTTTAGGGTCAACTTCAAACGATCATATCTTTCAGTACAAATTGAATTAGGCGGCCCATGACCTATCAAATTAAAGTTCTATGAGTCCTCTTTCCAACGCCACTGAGTTTGCTCCATTTGATGTTTGGAGAAAAAAGTTATGCCCGCAAATAGTGAAGACCTATCAGGCTGATGAATCTTCACGACTTGCTAGACGGGTCGTGGTGATCATGACGGCCCGTGAAGCCCTCCTTGAAGTCGTTTAGGCAGTTATTAAGTCAGGGTCATTCCAATTTTTTCCCAATTGTTTTAACTCGATACTAAGTCATTTTGCCTTCTACCCTAGGCCCTATAAACACTTTTACCCCAAAATCACCCAATTTAATTCATTCTCTCAAATCACAAAAGTGATCAAGTCATCCTCTCAAATATTCTCTCTCTAAGGAAGAAGAAGAAGTCAAGTTAGCGTTTCAAGATCAAGTCTCCAATTCATCAATTGCTTAAGGGCTTTGAACTCCAAGGTATGATAATCTTCACCTATGGAGCCCTTTCCTCCATAGGGTTCCTAAATTCTCCAATTTACAAGTTAGAAATCTCCAATTGAAGTTAGGGTTTTCTTCCATGTCATGGGTTCCTTTCAATGTTGATTCAATTGATTGTTTTATGAAAAATTATGTATGAATTGAGATAATTCCATGTGTTTAAGATGAATCCCTATAAACCCATGCATAACCCCATGTTTTCTAAGCTATGATGATATAATGTGGGTTTTGAACTATGAAAGGTGAGTTTATGAAGATATGCATGTTATTTATGAAAGTGATGAAAATGATTTAAGATTGCTTTGAGAATAAAGCATAAATTTTATTGTTGTTGTTGTGAAAAGATTTCTCACATACTACTCAATACATGCATGTGAAAGGGTTTTCTCACATAAGGATTCTTAGAGTTGAAAGGTTTCTCAACTAAACTTTGAATAATGATTTAGGAGCTATTCTAAAGAAACCTAGCTCGGATTGTCTATTTGATGTGTCTTCCATGAAAGATAAGTCAAGTAAAGAATTATGACTATTTCGTGGGATTTATGCTTAGCACCGAGAGTATATTGAGATGGAAGCTCTCCCGTAGCTAGAGTTCAGGTTTCTAGTAGCAATCTCCTTATTCCATACCTATGTACCACCATAAGATGATTGTCTTAGATAGACGATGATTGTCTTAGATAGACATTAGCTAGTGGATCCACATAAGCTAGAAGTTCATGGTCTTACCTTGGCAAGTAGGACACCCCTTTTCGGTGTGGGGCAGACACCGGATTCCATGTTATATATCACATAGTCTCTATGTCAGTTAAGGCTACTTCCCACAATAATGAAGAACTAAGGTTACTTCAAGAAGTATCTCACAAGTTTTCAAAGATGAGTTTACTTGCATTGACCGTGATTTTGATGATGTTTTCTAACCTCTTATTTTATGGTTTTAACTTGGTCTTTTCATGAGATGAAATGTCCAATTTAGCATGATTTCATAACTCTATGCATTGTTATCATACTTGGTACATCTTTGTAATAACACGTACTTTTGCCTACATTGTTTCACTATTGTAGGGCGTGACAACTCTTCTCCATTCACCCGTGGCTAGAGATTGCCTTAGTAGACATTGAATATTGGTGAGTCCTCATGTTCCGAGGACCGAACTTTATTGCTTATTGTCTTTACTTCCTTTCAGTATTGTATATGATGTACAGGTTACGTACCGATCACTCTTGATGTACTAGATGGCTTTGAGACTATGTTAGACTTCCGCTACATTTGATAAACTCTTATGATTTGAAATTGTTTTTTTAATCTCTTGATTTTCTATTATCTTGTATGATGTATGCTAAGTGGCTTGTATAGGGCCTGTCGGGGGTCTTATACGTCATGTCACGTCTAGGGTCTACTTTGGGTCGTGACAAACTTGGTATTCAGAGCACAAAATTTAGAAAGGTCCTAGGAAGTCTCATAATCCATGTCTAGTAGAGTCTTGTTCATGAGTGTGAAGCGCGCCACATTTATGAATGAGAAGCTACAAGAAGATTAGGAAATTCCACTTCTTTCACCATTCTAAGTCGTGCGATAGAGTATAACTCTATATGTCTTTCTCTCCTAATCCCTATTCGATGCTTTTCAAGAAATGGCCCATCAAAGAGCATACGTTAGGAGGAATGTGAATGAGAATATGGAACAAGACGCTCCTTCTCAAGCTCCTCAAGTTTCAGTCAATCCTTTGGCCAAGCAAGTGACTAATGCAAAGTTTAGGGAGGCTTTTCAAGTGTTGGCTCAAGCCATGACGACTCAAGCCAATAGGGAGGTTGTGGTCCCCGTGAACCCAAATGTGGGTACAGCGGCAACTAAGGTGAGAGACTTCACTAGAATGATTCCTCTTGAGTTTCATGGTTCTAAGGTTGAGGAAGATCCTCCAGAGTACATTGATGAAGTGTAAAAGGTGTTGATGATCATGGGAGTGATGCCGATGGAAAAGCCGAAATTGGCCACTTATCAACTTAAGGGTGTTGCTCAAGTTTGGTTCAACCAATGGAAGAAAGAGAGGGCGGTTGATGTGGGTCCTTTTGATTGGGAGAAGTTTAAGGTTGCTTTCCTTGATAGGTTTTTTCCCCTTGAGATGAGGGAGGCAAAGGTACTTGAATTCATCAACCTTCGTCAAGGAAAAATGAGTGTGAAGGAGTATGCTTTGATGTTCACACAATTGTCTAGATATGTTCCTACTATGGTTACCGATCCTAGGGCAAGGATGAGTAAGTTTATTTCGGGTGTATCTGAAATAGTAGTCAAAGAATGTCGTACCGTTATACTTGTACATGATATGGAAATTTCTCATCTTATGGTGCATGCTCAACAAATAGAAGAAGAGAAACTTAAGGGAGGATCTAGGGAGACAAAGAAGGCAAGGACGGTGATGGTGACTTTTCACGTTCAAGGTCCGATGGACGTGGTCGTTCTAGGTTTCGGACAAGGCTCCTCAAATGCTCCTTCTAGATTCAACAAAGATAGGGTGTCTAACCCAAGACCTCAAGGAGGAAATGGTAGTGGATCTTCATTTTCTACTTGTGCTAAGTGTGGAAGGAAGCATGACGGTAGATGCTTAGCCAGTATGGATGGCTGCTATGGTTGTGGTAAGAGTGGCCATAAGATAAGGAATTGTCCAACACTTACGGCTAAGGGAAGAGAAGGTAGGCAAGCTCCGCATAGTGGTTCGGGTTCAAGTGCTCCAAGGCAAAACCGATTCTATGCACTTCAGACTCTTCATGAGCAAGAGGGTTTTCCCTATATGGTTACCGGTATGTTGAAAGTCTTCCATCTTGATGTTTATGCTTTACTTGACCTCGGTGCTACCTTGTCTTTTGTGACATCATATGTGGCTATGATGTTTGATATTCTTCCGGATGTGTTGTTTGATCCTTTTTCTGTCTCTACTCCAGTTGGTGATTCTATCATGGCTAAGAGGGTGTATAGGAATTGTCTCATCTCTTTGTCCCATACAGTCACTCATGTTGATCTTGTAGAGATTGATATGCTAGATTTTGATGTTATCCTTGGTATGGATTGGTTGCATTCATGTTATACTTCTATTGATTGTAGAACCTGTGTAGTCAAGTTTCAGTTTCCAAATGAGCCTATCCTAAAGTGGAAAGGGGGAAATTCTATGCCTTCGGGTCAGTTTATTTCTTGTCTTAAAGCTAGAAAGATGATCTCTAAGGGTTGCATATACCATCTTGTTCGGGTTAACGATATGGATTTCGAAACCCCTACTCTTGAGACGGTCCCCATTGTTAATGAATTTCCAGAAGTGTTTTCCGATGATCTACCCGATGTTCCTCCCGAAAGGGAAATAGACTTCGGTATTGACCTTCTTCCAGATACACAACCTATTTGTATTCCTCCTTACCGAATGACTCCAGCAGGACTTAAAGAATTAAAGGAGCAATTAAAAGATTTATTGGATAAGGGCTTCATCCGACCGAGTATCTGTCCATGGGGTGCTCTAGTTTTGTTTGTTCGAAAGAAGGATGGTTCGCTTCGCATGTGCATTGGTTATCGGTAATTGAATAAGGTTAATATTAAGAATAAGTATCCTCTCACAAGGATAGATGATTCGTTTGACCAACTTCAAGGAGCGAGTTACTTTT
This sequence comes from Solanum appendiculatum, assembly GCA_018342035.1. Taxonomy (NCBI): domain Eukaryota; kingdom Viridiplantae; phylum Streptophyta; class Magnoliopsida; order Solanales; family Solanaceae; genus Solanum; species Solanum appendiculatum. The sequence continues at coordinate 425,423 of JAGDQO010001371.1, read as the reverse complement.
CCAAGATTGACCTTCAATCGACCTATCACCAATTAAGGGTGAAGAAAGATGACATTCTGAAGACAGCTTTTCGGACTAGATATGGCTATTACGAATTCTTAGTAATGTCGTTTGGTTTGAGAAATGCTCCGGCTGCATTTATGGATTTGATGAATAGGGTGTTTAGAGAATACCTAGATATGTTTGTGATTGTGTTCATCGACGATATTTTGATTTACTCAAGGAGTAAAGATGAGCATACCAATCATTTGAGGATTGTGTTGCAAGTTCTTAAGGACCAACAACTCTTTGCGAAGTTTAGTAAATGAGAGTTTTGGTTGAGGTCCGTGGCTTTTCTTGGTCACATTGTTTTTGGTAAGGGTATTGAGGTAGATCCTAAGAAGACGGATGTGGTTAAGAGTTGGCCTAGACCTCTATCCCCGTCAGATATTCAAAGTTTCTTGAGTTTGGCTGGTTATTATAGAAGGTTCGTAGAAGGGTTTTCTTTGATTGCTTCTCCGTTGACGGCATTGACTCAAGAGAAGGTTAAGTTCATATGGTTTGAGGCATGTGAGAAGAGTTTCCAAGAATTAAAAGATAGACTTACCTCTGCTCTGGTGTTGACCTTACTGGAAGAATCCGATGGATTCGTGGTCTATTGTGATGCTTCAAGAATTGGGTTAGGATGTGTTCTTATGCAAAATGGGAAAGTCATTGCTTATGCTTCAAGGCAACTCAAGATTCATGAAAAGAACTATCCTACCCATGACCTAGAACTAGTGGCGATTGTGTTTGCCTTAAAGATTTGGAGACATTACTTATATGGTGTTCATGTTGATGTCTTTACCAACCACAAAAGTTTGCAATATGTGTTTAAGCAGAAAGATCTAAATCTTTGCCAGAGGAGGTGGCTTGAATTGGTAAAGGACTACGACATGAGTGTCCTCTATCACCCCGGCAAGGCTAATGTGGTGGCGGATGCTCTTAGTCAGTTTCATTGAAGTTATTCTCTTCCAAGTGCTTTGGTAAAGATATTGGCAACCTGGTCCTCAGTTTTGCAAAAAGTCATGACGATGAGTCATTTCTCCACATTGTCCTTGAGAAAATGGTGACGTATGTCTATATGCTTTGTTCGTTTGTGTTGAACTTGGTTCTTTGCTATATTCACACCACTTGTGTTGTCACATCTAATAGGTATGCATTGTACTTTGATTCTGAAACCTTCAAGTTGCTGCTTTATTTATAGCAGTTGAGCACAATAGGAGGCTGTTGCAAAGTATTCAGCTTCAGCAGTAGATAGGGAAACTGAGTTCTATTTCCTTGTAGCCCAAGACACTAAGCATGATCCCAAAAAGTGAGCCATCCCTGATGTGCGTTTTCTATCGACCAGGTATCTGGCGTAGTCAACATCTGTAAATCCTACTAGATCAAACGAGTCTCCTATTGGATACCATAGCACCAGGTTCATCGTTCCTTTAAGATATCTATTAATTCTTTTCACACCCTTTAAATGAGATTCCTTTGGACAGGATTGAAAACATACAAATAGACCAATGGTGAATACAATGTCTGGCCTGCTGGCGGTCAAGTATATGAGGGATCCAATCATTCCTCTGTATTTTGTGTCGTTCACCAGAGAACTAGGTTCATCTTTATCAAGCTTGCTTATCATTTCAATTAGGGTATCATTTGTCTTAGCTTCATTCATCTCATACTTCTTAAGCAGCTCTTTGATAGACTTTGCTGATGAATTGACGTGCTGAATGGAGACTGCTTGATCTTAAGTCCTAGGAAGAAGTTAAGTTCTCCCATCATACTCATTTCAAATTCACTGCTCAGTAGCTGTGCAAATTTAACTCCGAGTTCTGCATCTATTCCTCAAAATATTATATTATCTACATACACCTGAAGTATGAGTAAGTCGTTACCCTGCTTTCAAAGAAATAGTGTGTTGTCAATCTTGCCCCTTGAGTACCCATGTATAAGAAGGAAGCTTGATATGATCGTACCATGCTCTTGGTACTTGCTTTAAGCCGTACAGTGCTTTGTCTGGCTTGTAAACAAAGTCAGGGTGGTCAAGATTTTTGAAGCCAGTAGGTTGTTTTACATATACTTCTTCTTGAAGAAGCCTATTTAAAAAGGCACTCTTAACGTCCATCTGATAAAGTTTGAACTCCATATGGCAGCAAATGCTACCAGCATCCTGATTGTTTCCATTCTTGCTACCGGGGCAAGTGTTTCATCATATTATATTTTTTCTTCCTAATTATATCCATGTACTACTAATTTGGCTATGTTTCGGGTAACTTGTCCTTGATCATCAAGCTTTTTTCTGAATACCCATCTAGTTCCTATAATAGTTTTATCATGAGGTCGAGGAACCAGGTTCCAAACCTTGCTTCGTTCAAACTCAATTAGTTCGTCTTGCATGGTGATAATCCAATCTGGATCTAGGAAAGCTTCTTTGATGTCCTTTGGTTCAATCAAGGAAAAGTAAGTTGAGAAGGCACACATGTTCCGTAGTATAGATCTGGTATGAATTCTGAATTCTTGAATCCAAAGGAGTATGAATGTTTTGTACTGGATAAGAGCTCTAGTGTTTCCAGTTGCTTAGATGAATTGAATGAGCACTTGCTGAGGATGAATTGTCTGAGCACATGCTCCAAAAATTTGGTCATCATTGAATCTCCTAATGGGTAGCCCTTTGACTAAGTCTCTTGATCTAAGCTTGTTCATCGTTGAGACACTGATATGTCCCAGACTCTTATGCCAGAGAAGAGAGCTGTCAGTAACAACACTTAGCCATTTAAGTGAGTTCTCTTCAGGACTCACGATGCCAGCTTTATACACATTCTTGTGCCTCTTTCCAAGAAGAACCAGTTTCCCAGAAATTGAACAAACTACTCTACATTCATTCACGGTAAAAAGAACATTGCTTCCTTTGTCACACATTTGGGATACACTCAGCAGATTATGTTGTAGTCCCTTTACATAGTACACGTTGTCTATTGCTTGAGTATGATTGAAGCGAACCTTTCCAATTCCCTGTATTTCTCTATTTTTCCCATTTCCAAAGGCTACGTTTCCACCTTTGAAATTGCTCAATGAGAGGAAGTTATTTGTGTCTCCAGTCATGTGTTTGGAGCATGCACTATCCATTGCTTCAGCTCTCCTCCCACTGATTACTGCATCAACATTCAAGGGTTAGTTTTGGGTACCCAAATCCACTTGAGTCCCTGTTTGTTAGAAAAAGGGTGAATGAGATTCCTCTTAGCCCATCTTGGTAGGAATTTTGTTTTGGGAACCAATTTCTTGATTCCTCCCCCAAATGATGCGTAACTTTTATGTCCAGTTAATCCACAATTACTACATAAACAATCTATGCTGGGATTTTTGATTTCAGTAGATTTTTTTTTAAAGCCTATTCCATGTCTAGCAGGAGATTGACTCTTTTTGATGCTATCGAGCATTATGGAGGACCTGATCCATCTCATACTATGCTCTGCTTCCATCTTAGTCGTATGAAGTTCTTTGTAGAGATCTTCATTCCTTTTTGTTATGGAATGTAAGTTATTGCTTAGTTCCGTTAACTTATTCTGAAGACAATAGTTATGTTTCTCAAGATTCTCATATTCTTCTCTTAAATATGCATAGTCTTCCATAACTTGCTCTTTTTTAGAGCTGGTTGACTGATATGCATCTATGACAGTGTACAGTAGAGGTTCTAGTTCCCTTTTAGAGTAGGAATTAAGATTTTCTTTGATATGATGAAAACTTACTTTGCATTGTTTGTCATCTTCTTCATCATTCTCAAAATCGGTTCCAACCAATAGAGCCAGAATTGCTTCTTGCGATTGATAGGTGTTCCTTTCTTCTTCCAATTCTGTGTCAGCAACTAGTGCAATGAAATCAGATTTTTTCTCCTCTTCTATTGCAAGTAGTGATCGATTCTCAAATCCCCCATCTTTAGATTCTTCTTTTGATAAGTTCCCGATGGCTGCAAAAGCCTTTTTCATTGAGAGATCAACTTATTGATTGGTCATCCGTCTGTTTGTAGGAATGTACTTATGATTGTTGGTTTCTTTTGCCTTTTCTGACCCGTTTCTCTTGTGCTCTAGAGCCAATAGAGGACAAAACTTGATAAAGTGATCTGGGCTTCCACACTTATGACAAAATTTTTCTCTTGGAGTTTCAGTTGTTTTTTTAGAGTTCCTTCTTTGAAAAACTTGTCTTCTCTTTAACATTCTAGAGAACCTTTTAGTCATTAGTGTGATATTTTCATCCTCAAAATCTTCTGGCATTGTAACCTTGAGAACCAGCTTCTTCTCTTTTCTCTTCCCTCTGATTTCCTTTTCTTGGTTTTTCTTGAGTTTTTAGGTCACGAGATTTCCGATGAGTTCATCCATAGTTAGTGTATATAAATCACGTGCTTCAGTAATAGCTTCTACTTTGCTCTCCCATGATTCTGGGAGAACACTCAGAAGTTTTCTGACTGCCGTCCCATTGGGAATTATTTCTCATAATGAGTAAATTTCATTAATGATTGCAGTGAACCTAGTATGCATGTCTTGAATTGTTTCACCTTCTACCATTCGAAAAAACTCGTATTGCCTGTTCAGGTTGTCTATTTTAGACTTCATTACCTGAGTTGTTCCTTCATGAGCTGTTTGTAGCATTTCCCATATAGCTTTTACATCTTGACATGATAAGATCCGATTATACTCATCTGGACCTATACCACAAATCAAGATCTTCTTAGCTTTAGCATTATTTTGAATTGCAAGTTTATCTGTAGCATCCCATTCCTTCTTGTCCTTTGGTACCTTAGTGATTATATTCCATCAGTTCCAGTCTTCGTGGGTACGGTAGGATCATCCAAAATAACTCCCCATAAGTCTGGGTTTTCTCCTATCAAGTGGTCCATCATGCGGTTCTTCGTCCATCCATAATATTTTTTGTTGAATAGTGGTGGTCGTGTTTGGGATGCTCCTTCTTAAGGTGTAGGAGGTGCATCCATTGATCCTTTTCAAGATGTGAATCTTTGATGAAAAGACCTTTCTCTGATACCAATTGAAGAAACCTTACCTCCTATCCAAGAACTAGGTTCTTGTTAGTTTGCCTAGATAAAATCGTGACACAACAGAACAACGATTTTATCGTGGAAACCTTCCTCCCTCAAGGAAGGGAAAAACCACACTCTAGTTTTATTAACTTCAAGAACATTTCAAGATTACAACTCAATCAATTAAAAGAACTAACTCTAGTACCTTTACTCTACAAGGATTAACTATAATCGAAGACTCTACTCTCCAAGAAGCCAAACCCACTTCTTGTTACAATTCTCTCAACTCTCTCTCAGACTCTACTCTCCAAGAAGTCAAACTCGCTTCTTGTTACAATTCTTGTCACCTCTCTCTTAAACTCTACTCTCAAACACTGATTTAAATATAAATCAATGCACCTCTAAATTTCAGGAAGAAATCCTAACTCTAGTAATTCTTTCTTCCGCTTTCTTGATCTCTTTGAATAGTTTGGCCTTCGCAAGAATAACTCTCTTGATTGTGATTTCGCAAAGACAATTTTTCCTTCTTCAACCTTTTCCTTTTAAAGAGATTGAGTTGGAGCTTAATCGACTTCTACACAGAAAGAAATTTGTTTTCCTAGAAACTAGTCCTTTTCCTTATAGAACTTGTTTGCCTCCTTCCTTTTCCGCCTAGGATTCATCTGCTTTTATTCTTTTCATTATTTAACTTGGTTTGCTGTTTTGAACGCATTTGAAAGTGTTTTCCTACTTCATATCTGAATGAGTGATTTCTTCTTCTTCCTGCTTCTTTATACATGTTTGTAAACCTGGCTCATGTTGTAATCATCGAAAGTTATTTGAGGGTTTTGTCAAACCATCACCCCCATAGAAATTACGTTTCCAACTCCATGTCCTAGAGATGTAGCATTTATGATATCTTCTCCAGTATCTGAAGATTTTGGCACAAGAGCATCAACATCATTAAGTGCCTCATGGAACTTTTTCTGGAAAGACTCGAATGATCATATAAAAACTTGTCAGAGAATGAAAAAGAAATTATTAAGGTTGTTCAAGTTTCATCGAAAATCATTTTTTTGGAGAAGGCATAAAAAGGCACAAATATTTTATGTTTTGAAAAAAGGTTTTCTACTGCAATTGTAAATGAAAAAACCCTAGATTGGAAGAGTTGGCTCGATCTCTATTGATGAAGAAGACAAGGGGAAATCAATAAACACAAATGACTAGATATAAAGGATGAAGCTATCTTGTTTAATAATTGAACCAATTAATTTTTAGCACACTAAATTTAATATTCAACAACTATTTTTTTCTTTTTTAAGTAGTGCATGTTCTAGAATTTCTAGATTCGCCTTTGATAAGGTACCCTCTACAAGTTAAGGAGGAGCCAAATTATATCCATGTCAAGAATACATATGCAAAATGGAATACCAGTAAAATAACTTTTGGTTCGAACAACTGGCTCTTAATTAATTGTATATGTCTTGAACCATAACAATTTCTCAACATAAAAAATATTAATCTTATACCATAAGGTAGATGAAAAAAGAACACAGATCAAAGTACACATTAGAGATTGAAAAAAAAACACACAGATCAAATTAAAGCATACATTAGAGATTGAAAAAAGGAACATAAATCAGGCAAGAAAGATTTATTGTCAATTTTACATAGCCTAACAACGTTTTAAAAAATTGTTGATGCAACAGAATAAATGTTGAAACAATTCAAATAGAAAACTTTACCATTTTAAAGTATTTCATGTAACACCCCGAAAATTTCTAAGGCCCGAACCATCCTTTAATTGCATGTAAAATCTTATCGGGTGATTCTTAAATTGCTCATATGTAAAAAGGTCAATTCTTTAGTGTTGGAATGGATTTGGATATGACTCAAGGCCACACCAACCCCCCTGACACAAAGTTGAGTTGAAAGCTTCCTTACCGATTAAGTTTTGACATAAGATTCTACTTAGGTCAATTTCAAATGATCATATCTCCCAGCACATAATGAATTAGGTGGCACACAACCTATCAAATTGAAGGTATTTGAGTCCGCTTTCAAACTCCACCAAGTTTGCCTCATTTCAAGTTCAGAGTAAAAGGTTATGGCCATTTTACCAGAGATTGCCATATCAGAGTCGTACTGTCAAGTCGTCAAACTTCAGAGACTCTAAATTTTGGGGTTCAATTCCTACGGATCCATTCTATGGGCCGTAGGAACTTCTATGGGCTGTAGTTTGGACCCATAGAATGGACTTTTGAGCTCGAAAATTGTATAAAGTCTACGGATTGGATCTGCGGTTCGTAGAAACTTCTACTGGTCATAGATTGGATCCGTAGAATGGAATTTTGAGCCTTCAAATTTAATATAAATTCCACGGATGGGGTCTACAGACTGTAGAAAAACAATGAACCGTAGATGGACCCGTAGAAGGTTTTTCTGCAGTTTTAAAGGAGGGTAGTTTATTCTTTTTTCCACCACTTCTAAGCCTAAACCACAATCCGTTTTAACCTAATTAAGGGTCTAAACAATGTTAAAACATTCTTTTACGTTCTTTAACACTTCAAAGACTTAGAGGAAGGATTCAAAAGGAGAAAAGCTAGGTTTTCTAGCGTTCTTCAAATTTCATCGATTTCACCAAGAACTTTGTTCTTCTCAGGTATGTAAGGACATCATAGTGATTGACTGAGTTCGTCCTCACGCACTAAATCTACTTTCTATCAGTAAAGAATAATCTAGGGTTACATCCTTAGTTTTGATAATTCTTGAGATGAGTTTCGTTGATGAGTTCTGAATTCTATTTCCTGATTACTGAGTTGCTTGATCTTGCATTGAGATTCTCAAGTTGATTGTTCATGTCTATTTTCAGCATGAACCCTATTTTTGAGTTATAATTGAGCATTTATTGAGTTATTATTGAAAATCCTTTTTAACCAAACAATGGTCTTGGACTAATTTTCTGAGAAAGCAAAGATGAGTTTTGAGAAGAGTTTCATACATGATTGAGAAAGAATATAAGGGAACTAAGTATTTCCAAATGTATCATTTTTTAAATTGAGAAAAGAGAAACTTTAATTTCTAAAAAGAGTTTATGAGTTCAGAGATATTTCAGAGTAGTTACCTCTTTTAAGAGGTTATTTTGAGTAATTACCTCAAACAAGAGAAAGAGTATGTTTTATACATTTGAGCATGAGTATATTATTGGGAGTAGTATTGAGCACCGATATGGGGATGAGTTCAGACAACTCAAAATCCTAATAAACCAAGTCTGCCAACATGGGTAAAGGATTATACTTTTTAGATGAATCTTTATTGCTTAGTGGACCCACTTATTTGAGAGGTTCTATACCCTGGCACGGTATAGGACAGTTCTAGTAGCGTGGGTGAGACATTGTATCATCACGTAGCTCATAGTGATGGCTATTGGTTAGAGAATCTACCAAATAGAGTTAAAGTGTATTTTCACTATATCACTTATTATGTTGAGTTTAGAGAATAAGTAAGTACTTGTAAAGTTTTAAATGATTTAGTTCCTTTATTTCTTTACATATATTTTTATCTATTACAATCCTTTCTTTCAGTTGTTTCGCTTCGGCTATATTACATACTCGTTCATTAAATGTACTGATGTCATTCGACCTGCATCTTTTTATGTTGCAGATATGGGCTTTAAGAGTTTTGGTGACTCCTCCTTGCATTTCGGAGGGCAACGTTTTTCATTTCAGTATTTACTTTGGGGCGTCGAGGGTCTTGTCCCGACATCCATGTTGAACTTAGAGGCTTCATAGATAGCTAGAGTTGAGTTGTTTTCAGAAATTCTCTCTTTAAAGTGTTTTGCGAATATTATAATTTGCTTAGATGAGTATTTGAGACAGTTAAGTTATATGTTTTCTCCTTAAAGCTTTTAATTTGCTTGAGTCAAATCTTCCGCTAAGTAATCAGTCAGACCGAGGGTTCGCTTGGGAGCCATCAATGGTTCTAGAGTGCCAGCCACATCCAGGGTGTAGGCTCGGGGTGTGACATTTCAGCATTCCAACATTGAATAACAAGTATCGAGTTCTATGAATGCTAAAATCTGTCACTTAAAAAATCAAAGGAAAAAATGAAAATAAAATAATTAGAACAGATTATGGGAACCTGATAAAAAATAATTTTTAAAAAAAAGAATCTCATTCTCAACCTGAAAACTCAATTATAGAAAATAACACCAAACATAGCACCAAAAATATGAAGACTAAACTAAATAATTAAATAATTCTCACAGGTAGATATGCTAAGTTCATAATCATCACTAAAATTACTTGTCTAAAATGAGTAAATAAACAAAAAAAAAAATTGCTTCCTTTTTTGATATTTTAAACTTTTAAACGAGAAAGTTCATATGATGCATTTGTTAGAAAGAAGAGATTATCACATGTGAATTCTATGTGATAAATCCCGGTGTAATTAATGAACTAAGCAAACTGATGGAGTTTTTGGCCGTGTAGTTCACCTCAATCGTAGCTCACCGGTGAATTCTCCGAGATGAATTCCAACCAAATCAATTAGAGAGGGTTTTTAGTTCAGTGGTTTGCTAGATTTTCAAACACTCATGAAATTTGACAAGTGAGAGGAAGAGAAAGCTCAGGGATTTATATATTAGTGTGATGAGTGATCCTATACAATGCGGTTTATAGGAAATAATTTGTTATATCTAGCTAAATTGTCTGTGTTATGTCACGAGAGTCTTGTTAAAGAATCTTAAATGAGATGTCATAATTAGTAGTTGTTTACTAGGCCCGCTAGAATGGAATAAATAAAAAAAATATTGATTAATTAAATTTTATGGTCAAAGATAAGTAAATAGAAAATTATTCATATATATACTTGTTTTGTCCTTAATTACTTGATCACATTTATTTTGAGATTTTAAATTTTCTTCATTAATTGTTTTAAGACTTAATAAATATATATATATATATATTTCATATATGGCCATTTTATCAAAAATTGCTTGATCACACTTGTTTTGAGAATTCAATTTTATTTATTAATAGTATGAAAAGTATTTACATGGTCAAATATAATTTAAGATTTGAATAACTTACATTATTAATAAGAGGAGAAACCTAAAATTAACTTTGAATGACACCATTAATAGACCATTAGTAATAATTATTGAATCTCAGATGTAAACAAACGAAATTTAACATAAGAGGGTCGAGGTTCTGACGACACAACAATATTCTAATAAAGATTATGCGTATTCGGTGTTTATACCAACTCTGTAAATACATGAAACATATCATAACCTACATTTTTACTGCTAATCATAGTTAATTAATAAAGATTATATATTTAATTTTGGCTTAATCATAATAAAATAGTATAATTTAATGTAAACATCGAAACATCCATGGTATATTGGTATAGTATGACTTTAATTTCGATATCACATTTTGTAACAAATTATTATGTCTTATAATCAATTTCTCTTCCAACTACTCATGTAATGATCAGATTGGTCATTTTTGGTATTTTTGAGAAATTTACGATTTTACCCCCCCCTGGACTTTTGGCCCCGAGTTATTCTTGATTGAGTTTTGAAAGTTGGTTTCAAATCTTGTGTAAAAAGTTGACATTTTGGTAAGTTTTGAGTTTGACAAGGCTTAAGTTGCCTAAAAGTGATTTTTGGTATCATTCGGGTTTTGGATACTCGGATCAAAATTTCAAAAGTTCTATTGGATTCAGGAAATGATTTTAGGCCTAAGAGTGCTCTTGTTTGATTTTTTGAGAGGTCCCGGGCTTGTTTTGGCCTTTTTAGGTGTTTTGTAGTTTCTTGTGGTTTTCCACGGATGTCGGGTCAAGGAGACCTCGGATTCGTCTTTTGACAGTTCCATTGAGTCCGGAGCGTCGAGTATAATCGATTTGCAAATCTGGTTTGTATGTGCGGGGTTCCAATCGAATCTCGAGGGTCCTTTCGATGATTTTTGTGTTGGCTGATGTTTCTGGTGCTGCAATCCTCGCATTTACAGAGGGCCTTTGCTTTTATGATCTTTGTTTTAGTGAAGACCGACTCGCAAAAGCAAGACTCGCCTTTTGGGTGGGGTTCGTTTAAGTGGACCAGAGCACACTTAAGCGGAGCCCGGTTTGCAAAAGCGAGACCCCCACTTTTTGCGGGGTTCACTCAAAGCGAACCCATGGTGGCAAAAGTGACATCAGAGAGGGGTTTTAACCTGCAAGTTTCGGGGTTTTAGCCCCATTTTTTTATTTTTGAGCTTGGGAAACCCTTGGAGGTGATTTTTTAAGAGATTTCTTGTGCTAAATAATTTGGATAAGCTTTTGTGACCCTAAAACTTCATTTCCCTTTGATTATTATCGATTTTAGCATCATAATTTGAGATTTGATTTGGAAAATGGCAAGGTTTTGCAAGAACTTGAGCTTTGGTCTAAAATGAAGATTATGAACTGATTTTGATCCCTTTATCAAAATGGTTTTCGTTATAAAGCCTAAAACATCATTATAAGTATTGATTTCACGATTCAAACCTCTTTTTTGAAATTGGGTTTTGAGTTAATTGACTCATTTCTCTAAATAATTTATGTGGGTATTGTTGTTTCCGAAGAGTGATTGGGAATACTTGATTGTTATAGATTCTGTGGCTTTGGAAGTGATCCAGAAAAGAAAAGCTCAAGCTTCGAGTTGATTGATTGATTGCTTTAAGGCAAGTGATCTCTTAAACTTTGTAATTTGGTTGAATTGCTTACTTCTCTTCATTGTCTATGAGTTGGGGAGTAATCGGGAATGAGGTGAAGGGTTATTTGCTTCACTTGATTAATGTTAACCAACAAAAAGGGGAAAAATGAAAAGGCTTCTTGATGATAATTATAAGTTGTGAATTGCCTTGTTGTGGCCCCTATTTGATTGATGGGTGAATTGCTTGAACGCATGAAAGTGGATTTGAATGATATGAATTGTTATCTCTCTGTGTGGTGTGATATTTCTTGTGTGCATGGATTGTTGAACACCATGATGAGATACTTGATAAAAGCCGAAGGGAAATGGTTCCGGCAAGTGATATTTTGTGATAAAGCCGAAGGAAAATGATTCCGGCTAGTGATATAAATGCCAAAGGGAAATGGTTCTGGCAAGTAATATTTTGTGATAAAGCTGAAGGGAAATGGTTCCATCTAGTTATATAAATGCCGAAGGAAAACGGTTCTGGCAAGTGATTTAATGTGAAAGCCGAAGGGAAATGGTTTCGGTTAGTGATATAAATGCCGAAAGGAAATGGTTCCGGCAAATATTGACCTTTGTGATCAATCCACTTGATGCATATATTTGACTTATTTGATGCATGCGATTGAGCCAATTGATGTGTTTTATGGGTTTATTTGATATGTGAGATGAATCGTTGATATTTGTGATTGAAATGCATAATACTTAAGAGTAAATGATTTGATACTTGTCGGTTGTTGAAATGTGACTTTTGGACTATGATCATTGATATTTGTGATTTTTAAACTGTTAGGTTGGGCTGATTTATGTGCAGGTTGTAGTTTGTGGAGGTTCGGTTGGAATGGAAAGGAGTATTTGATTCTAGCTAGGTTGCCTTGTTTACTAGGTTGCATGTTGGGTACCATGTTGGTGGTACTCACTCCTTGCTTCTACACTTGTGTAGGTTCCTGTCACGCCTCGAGCCTACACCCTGGACGTGGCCGGCACTTGAGAACCATTGCTGGTCCCCAAGCGAACCCTTGGCCTAGCTTACTACTTAGCGGAAGACTCACTCAAACAATAATAGGCTTAAAAACAAATTTTGATCTCAAAATAAAACTCAACTCGAATATCTGAAAATACTCATTTCAATAATTATAATAGTTTGCAAAACATCTTTAAAGGAAAGAAAGTACTGAAACACTCCTCGACTCTATCTATCTATAAAGCCTCTAATGTTTAAGATAGGTGTTGGCACAAGTCCCACGATGCCTAAAACAACTAAACTGAAAGTAAATGTGAAGTCCTCCGGAATGCAAGGAGGCTCACCAAAACTATTTGGAATGTAGAATGATCTCAACTGAACGTCTGTTGATGACCCTGAACACTTGTATCCGCATTATAAAAAGATGCAGGTCAAATGACATCAGTACATTTGAATGTACGAGTATGTAATATAGCCGAAGCGAAATAACTGAATGAAAGAACTGCAATAGATATAGCATGAACTCAACTGAATGTAAAGAATTAAAGAAATGAAATCATTTAACTTTACAAAATTACTTACTCATCTATCAACTCAACATAATAAGTGTTATATGAAAAATACACTTTAACTCTATTGGGAGATTCTCTAACCGACAACCATCACTATGAGCTACGTGATGATACAACATCTCACCTACGCTGCCAGAACTATCCTATATCGTGATGGGATATAGAACCTCTCAATTAAGTGGATCCACTAAGCTATAAGGATTCATCTAAAAAGTATGATCTTGTACCCATGTTAGCAAGACATAGTTTATGGGGGCTGTGAGTTGTCTGAACTCTCCCCCATATCGGTGCTTAATACTACTCTCAATAATATATACTCTTACTCAAATGTATAAAAACATACTCTTTCTCTAGTTTGAGGTAATTGCTCAAACTAACCTCTTAAAAGAGGTAATTGCTCTGTACTCTATCTTTCTGAAAACTCTTTTTTTTCTGAAACTCTGCTTTACTTTCTCAAAAAAAAATAGTATAAACCATTGTTTATTGTGATCTGATCATTGATGACTCAGGAAGTCATACGGCATAAACATTGATGACATATCTAGATGTCATACTGCTTACACATTGATGGCAACTCGACTGTCATACTAATCATGAATCATAGTTCTATTCTCAATGTAAAAAATGAAAATTTGAGATTACTTAATCCCCTTATACTCTTTCTCAAACTCTTCTTTACTTTCTCAAACACTCAGTTTAAAGCAAAAAACATTGGCTTTAAAAGATTCTCAAAACTTATAACTCAAAATAGGATTCATGCTGAAATATAGACGTGAACAACTCAACTCAACGATCTCAATGCATAACATATAGCAATTCAGTAATTAGGAATAGAATTTTAAAAAGAATCAGGAACTCAACATCAACTCAACTCAAGAATACTCAAATCTAAGGATAGAACCCTCGATTACTCTTTTACTGATTTGAAAGTAGATGTAGGGTGTGAGGATGAACTAGTCCAACACTATGATAGCCTTACATACCTGGAAGAATAAAGTTCTTTGGTGAATTCGAAGAAACTTGAAGAATGCTTGAACCCTAGCTTTTCTCCTCTTGGAACCTTGCTCTAATGTCTTGAAGTGTTAATGAACGTAAAAAAATTGATTAACACTTTCTAAGCCCTTAATTTGGTGTGAAACGACGTAGTTTAGGCTTAGAATAGGGTTAATATGACATAGTTTAAGTACCCAACGCATAGGGGGAAAGACCAAAACGACCCCAACTTTTAAAACTAAAAAAGTGCCCAAAACGGCCAGTCTCACGAGCCGTTTAAGGCTTCACGGGCCGTATAATGCATCACGGCCCGTATAGTGGGTTGTCAAGTTGCCCTTTCCGACAGGGCTTCACTAAAATGGACATAACTTTTATTTCGGGCTCAAAATGAGGTAAACTTTGTGGCGTTGAAAAGAGAACTCAAAGACCTTTAATTTGATAGGTCATGGGCCAGCTAATTTATTATGTGCTGAGAGATTTGATCATTTGAATTTGACCCAAGTAAAATCTCCTATTGAAACTCAATCGGTAAGAAAGCTTTCAACTCAACTTTGTGCTAGGGTATTCTAGTGACCTTAATTCATCTCCAAAATCATTCCCACACTAAAGAATTGACCTTAACACCTAAGAACAATTAAAAATCACTCGGTACGACCTTATACACAAATGAAGAATGGTTCTAGGCTTAACTTAAAAAATTTGGAGTGTTACAATCTCTACCCCTTGGGATCATTCGTCCTCGAATGATGGTTAAACTAAGAATGGAAGGAAAGGAATTATTCTTACTATATTTTTGACTTATGAACTTGTCTACCAACATAGGCAGAAGCGATTCATACTGAGAGTTTTGAAACTGGACTTGAGCATACTTGGCACGAAGCTCACCTAAGATTTCAAGATTACAGACCATGACATGAAACAAGGGTATCTGGGCATGAACAAAGTATAGGACTATTACGCCTTAAGTAATACAAATGCTAGCTTTCAAGCCTAGCAACACCTCTAAACCATGCCCTCATTTATGAATACCACACCTCATTAGCTGCAACTCATAACTCCTACAAGGGTTTATGACTACTCTTACCAAGGTCTAAGTTAAATTGTTTGCTCTCAATGTGTTCAAGCCTAATCTCTAAATCACAAGATGCTAAACATGAGATGTTTATGCTAATCTAAACCATAAGATTCAGGTTTTATGCCTCTATAGGTAATCTCATCCCATGAATACTACTCCTTACCACTACATTCAATCAAACTTCGAGTCCTAGTCAAGAACCATCTAATGCATCATGTATTCAGCCACATGTAACAATACCACATTCAAGCCTAGTACTATAGTCAATCCATGGACTCCTACTAACCAATCCTTCTAAGAATTCATCCTCCTCTCGTCATCTATATCAATTGAAATTTCACGCATCACTATAAAGAACTAACTAACTACTCTCACCAAACTATTACTCATAGTAAAACTTCATTCATCATTCCTCCACTTTTATAACCTTAGATGGAATAAGCACACTACTGCTACCAAAATAAGAAACATAAACCTTCTCCTTCTATTATCACTCAACTACTATCATCAACATATCTCTCTTAACTAAAAAGGATCACTGAAAGAGCTTTAGGGAGAAAGATCATAAGCACGATTCATTCGAGAATTGTGATATAAGAGTATGCATGACATAACAATATGTTGCTACCCATTGAGATCAAATCATAAATTTGTGATACTAAGCATACCATGAGACATGAGTGCTTATCTAAATAGGTTCATATTATGAGGCTGATATCCATAAATTTATGGAGTAAGATTGAGATCAATGGGCTAAAGTCTTTGCCCCTCATTTTGGGAACTGAGCATAGATGTGAATCTTTCTGAAGTGTATGAGCACGGGTTATGGACACAATTATGATATTAGAAACATTAATAAGATATTGGAATGATTGAACTTTGAGGAATACGTAAGATTATGAATGGATCAATATATCAATTTAACTCTTTCAAAACACATCAATATCTTATTCTCAACACTTGACTTGGTTTCTCATCTTATCATCTCCCCTTTAGGGCTGAAGCTGATACTTTAAAGTTATGGATCTATTCTATCATCTCTAAACTAGTCATATTCAATTTACTCTAATACTCAGGAAAGGCTAATCCCATGGATACTGAACTCTCCATATGAAGGTACTAAGATTCATTCTAAGACCTCTTTCTCAGATGCTTCTCTTAACCTCTTCTTAGTTGCTTATAAAGCCGCTTAGTCTAACTCTTAATAGTCTAACTTCTCCTTCTTAGCCCACTAATACCGTCCTTCTAAGTTCATATCAACCTAACCGGAGGAAACTTGAACTATATTTGAAAGGC
This sequence comes from Solanum appendiculatum, assembly GCA_018342035.1. NCBI lineage: Eukaryota > Viridiplantae > Streptophyta > Magnoliopsida > Solanales > Solanaceae > Solanum > Solanum appendiculatum. Next base: position 408,782 of record JAGDQO010001371.1, on the reverse strand, counting down.
TCATCATCGGCTATATATAGTCCCTTTGACCAAACTCTTAAGGGGAATAAATAATACTTACATCAGCCTACCCCAAATTGACAGCTCAACTATACTATCTAGGCACACATGAGAAAAATCATAAACTTAATTGGAACCTCGTTCGACTACATATGATTTAGGGTACACCTCTTAATGCTCTCGCTAATCTAATGACTTAGCCAAACTTCATTTCTCTCATCTAAGGGTCACAATGTCACACTTGTACCACTCACACTTATCAAAAAGTAACACCTTAATTTCTCACCTAATTTATGTCAAACCTACTAGATGAGATCTCGAACTAGCATCATCAGCCTCATGTTTCCATCCTTTTGATCACGACACTCATCTCAATTTCAAGCTTAGTGTCTATTTCTAAACACGGATATCAATATAATTGCTCACATACTATACTAAATTACAACTACTAGATAAAATTAAGAAACACTCTCCCACTAAGACCTCATGACAAGTAGTCAATCTTTATCTCTCAGTCTACATACTTCCAGTTTACCGTCACATTTCCTTTCACAACTTAAGTACTATTTACCCACTTACTATACATCACTACTTAATTAGTTCTATAATCCTCTGAATATCATGGGCTCTCTCTTAAAAATCATAAGCCTAGCTTAGATCTATCACCCCATGAATACTCTGCTCTTCTATTCAACATCTATACTTGGTCTTCGCTAACACAATGGTACATCGACATAAACTTTTCTCTGGTTAAAGTATACTCTAACTCATCCTACTAGTAACTATTACTCTACCTTCTATCATGAAATCTACACAAATTCATCACTTCTTCTTAGTGTTGAGTTCATACTCGACTGTCTTACTAATCATGATTCATAGTTCTCTTCTCAATGTAACAAATGAAACGTTTGGGATAACTTAATTCCCTTATACTCTTTCTCAAACTCTTCTCTACTTTCTCAAAAACTCAGTTTAAAGCAAAAATATTGGCTTTAAAAGATTCTCAAAACTTATAACTCAAAATAGGGTTCATGTTGAAATATAGACTTGAACAACTCAACTCAAGGATCTCAATGCATAACATATAGCAATTCAATAATTAGGAATAGAATTTTAAAAAGAATCAGGAACTCAACGTCAACTCATCTCAAGAATACTCAAATATAAGGATAGAACCCTAGATTACTCTTTTACTGATTTGAAAGTAGATGTAGGGCGTGAGGATGAACTAGTCCAACACTATGATATCCTTACATACCTGGAAGAACGAAGTTCTTTGGCGAATTCAAAAAACTTGAAGAACGCTTGAACCCTAGCTTTTCTCCTCTTGGAACCTTGTTCTAATGTATTGAAGTGTTAATGAATGTAAAAGAATTGATTAACACTTTCTAAGCCCTTAATATGGTGTGAAACGACGTAGTTTAGGCTTAGAATAGGGTTAAAACGACGTAGTTTAAGTACCCAACTCATAGGGAGAAAGACCAAAAAGATCCCAACTTTTAAAACTGAAAAGGTGCCCAATACGGCCAGTCTCACAAGCTGTTTAAGGCTTCACGGGCCGTTTAATGCATCACGGCCCGTATAGTGGGCCGTCAAGTTGCCTTGCCCGACAGGGCTTCACTAAAATGGACATAAAGTTTTACTACGGGCTCAAAATGAGGTAAACTTGGTGGCGTTGGAAAAAGGACTCAAAGACCTTTAGTTTGATAGGTTATGGGCCAGCTAATTCATTATGTGCTGAGAGATATGCTCGTTTGAAGTTAACCCAAGTAAAATCTCCTATTGAAATTCAATCGGTAAGAAAGCTTTCAACTCAACTTTGTGCTAAGGGATTCTAGTGACCTTAATTCATCTCCAAAATCATTCCCACACTAAAGAATTGACCTTAACACCTAAGAACAATTAAAAATCACTCAGTCCGACCTTATACACAAATGAAGAATGGTTCGAGTCTTAACTCAAAAAATTTTGGGGTGTTACAATTCCGATCCTGGACCCATGTGATCTTCTTCTTCTTCTGATTTCGAGGCTTGTCAAGGATTTTGAGTGGTAGCTGTTTGTCATCTCAGTGGACTCTCTTTTCCTTTTATGTTATGCTTTATTCTATTTGAGAATCAAAGACATTGACACTTTTACTTATTTCTTAATTTTGCACTTTATGTAATAGAGGCTTGTACACGTGACAACCAGATTTTGTGGTATTAGTAGAATGAATAAGTTTTTCGCCTTTGTCTTGTTCTTGCTTTATCTTTCCATTTTTCTTTCGTTTCATTGGGTTGAGACTGACTTGTCTTGGTGGGAATAGACAAATGTCATCACGTCTATTTTTGAGTCGTGACAACTCCCTCATAGGAATGTTCATAAATTGATAAAAATCAAAATCAAACAATCGAAATATAAAAAAGAAAACTAAAAATCAGAAAAAAAAAATCTTTCCATATTGATAAATTGAGTTTAATTTTTAATATAATAAGTGAAATATCAAAACTAAATTGTTGTTAATTTAAAATTCAATCACAATATATAAAAAGTATTCGGGGACACAAATTCTATGTACATTTTTGCAAACATAAAGAGTAGAGTGATAGTCTCTAACTCTCTATCTTTCGTAGCTTGCATTCTCATCTGTATCACAACTAATCCAGTAAGCGGCTCTCTAAGGCTTCAATTATTGCTTTCTTGCACCTCTCCTTAGAGTCAAGTGACTTTTCGCTGCTCTCTGAGACAATTCATTTAGCTGGATTGTACTAGCTAGTATCTGCCATTAAAACATCATGAAAGATTCAGTGAACGTCTCGAAACTTAATAACACAAGACATTTCACTGTATGGTTGTTGGCTCTATTAGAGGATTCTGGAATCAACAACTTATAATTGCCTGGGCTTTGAGTCGGAAGCTCGCCCCTCTTTTTTCCCTCTAAATCCCCCTGCTCCACTCATTGTGATTGGAGATAAGGTTACTACATACTACACTATAACAAAAGAGACATTTGTGGCAATAAATTTTTCTTTTTATTGCCGCAAAAATATTTAGTGGCAATTAAGTTAATGTCATTACATACATAGTTGCTAAACTCTTTAGCAACATTTATATAATGCTAATTATAAATATCTACATTAATTATTACTGCTAAATATAAAATTGTGGCAATATCATTAATCGTGAATTGATTAAGGTAAATGAAAGAAAAAGCATCTCTCCCAAGTCTCAGGTGTATACTAAAAATTGATATGCAAAAGGCATAAGAGTCAGTTGGAATAGGTGTTTCTTGAACATGTATTTTTCAGTCTTAACTTTCCTAGTATATATATATATATATTGGTTTTTGGGCACGTGTTTCCCATATAATTTTTTATAGATCCGTATAAACGATTAAAATTCCTTTTAATCTTTAAAATTATCCCTTATGAGCAATCAACTATAATATTTGAACTTTGATTAGTAGCTAGCAAACTTCCAATAAAGTCACAGATTGCTAACTTGAGTGCATATAAAAATGCAAATTTACATCAATAAAAATTTCATAGGAAATTAATGGACCATGAAGCTACATTGTAAAACCTAACTTTCAAAAAATCAAAAGTCTAATCAAACCATTACGCAAATATTTCAATTCACCACACCACATCTTACATAGCATAATTGATTATTTTCAACTCCCCATGCCTTGCCCGCTTAGCTTCTTCAATTATAGGCTTTTCAAATATACAATTGAAATAATTTGTTTTGCTTTTTTGGTGACCCAAACAACACTACTTTGGATTTCATAGAAATCTTGAACTAAAATTCATTATTAAAGGATATGTATTTCAAAGAACAATGTTCACCAGTTATAATAGGTGACTTATATTTACTTGCAGGGACATAAAAATTTTACCTTGTTATACTTCTTTCAATTCTTAATTTCTTTTTTTTTATGATCATATATATATATATATTTAAGTTTGTTTTTCTTTCGTGTACATAGAAAAATGATAGATTTGTTTTTTATTTCACGCAGTTTACAATAACTAATTCAAAAGAAGTAAGAGAACAAAGGCACTATTTGACAAAAGGATAAAAATCTTCAAAATTGGAGCAACATTCATCTTTATCTCTTGCACAAATCATAAACTCTTCACTGATGAATATGTTGTACTAAAATGCTGGCATAATATACCACAAATATAACAAATTACAGTTGAAATAAAATGAACAAAAATCAACAAGCAAATCTTTAGGCTGAGGCGCAGATATCTCGCTCTCTTTAAGGAGATTCAAGCCCACTGCGGCATAATCTATACCGATCCAGCAATATCACTCTTGACTTGTCCCCTCCAGGATACAACAGCCCAACAACGTCGTATAACTCAAGCAACTCCAGATTAGTTAAAGAGTCCAAAGCTCCACAAAAAGAACACCTTCCTTCAACATAAAGTTACTCTCTTTTGTATAGTGAATATAGTTGAAGACTTAGAATATTTTTCTATGTCTCAACTCTCTCTTTCACTACACTAATCTCAATACAAACACAATGCAATACTACTCATCTATATTTTCTTGTATATCTCTTCTACTTTTTCACAAAGTAAAACCATCACTATTTATAGGTGATGAATTCTTCCCTACAATGAATAGGAAGATAATGGGTGGTAAATTGGGCAAATGAATGGCCCAAAGGTTACATAAGTTACAAGAATAATTAGGTAGAATAATGGGTGAATAGGTTACAAAAGTTACTAACAACTAATGATCACATTCTACTACAATTGATGAGAGTAATGAGGGCATATAATGCCATTAGGGAACAAATCAAATGTTGCACAACAAGAGCCACAAACGTGCAGCATATTTGGAATTTGATAATTTGGAATTATGCATTTTAAAATAATATCAAAATGCTTAAACTCCAACAATTCCCCACTCATTTTAATATTATGATAAGAGAGTTCTTCACAATTTAGTTGAAGCTAGACTATTATGCATAATGAAGGTGTGCTCTGCATTGAACCTTCACTTAGTAAAACAATAACCTTTACTCCAGAGTCAGTAGTGGTCTCAGATGACTGCTTAGGGGAAATAAAGTATCATTGCTTACACACAATAATCAAGGTGTTGACATAAGCTTTCATAGCCAGTACATTACGGCCTTGTGCCTTCCCGATTTTCATGAGCGATTTTTAGAACAAGCTCATTCTTATAGAAAGCAACCTACTTTCACACTCACATAGGTGAAATCTGTCAAGGGTGCTCCTATAATTTTACACCCCACTCATACGAGATACAGAATTTCATTAAGAGTTCAAAGACTCAACCTCCACAAACCATTATAGGATAAATGCACTCACATCATAGGAATTGAATAAAATTAATATTAGTGCATTTCACAACAAGTCATCACATGATTCATTTTTCCCATTGAACCTAGTTATCGGATCTCTAGTCCCCAGGTTGGATTTCCTCATATATGACTCGGTATTTATGAGCTTCAATTTCATCCCCTTCGATGTACTTCGGACCCTTTATCTTTCTAAGGCCTTAGTTCATGAATCTGCAAGATTATCATAAGTTTTAACACAATTAGTATTGATGGTATACCAGTGATCTATATGATCTCACAATATTGTGTTTTCTCCTTATGAGTCTGAATTTACCATTATAATAATGCTTTTGTACTCTACCAATAATATTGGTGCTATCACAATTTATAAAAATTAGAAAAATTAATTTCTTAAAATAAAATGTTTGATATAGTAAAATCAATTCACTTTTTTCACTAGTTGAAGTTTAATTTTTTTACTTCAACCTCCATGAAAGACTTAGCAAATAATATGATTTGATTTTCTCACTTTCATCAAATAGCACCAAGTTTTCTCATCTGCACCAACAAAACTTTTAAGTATAGTATAATATTTTTTTTCTCATAAAACAAGCCACCAAATTTCATACCAAGTAAATTTACGTGATATGCTTGTACATGCTATACTTTATACACAATATCATAAAAGGAGCAATTTGCTACATATCTCTTTTTTTTGGGCTAGCAAACTCCTTTTTTCTTTGTCACACCATTTTCACACAATTGAATCAAAAAGAGTTGCAAAACTCACACAACCAACAAAATCGTATTTCACAATTTTTCCAACATAATGTGACTTGACAAGGAAAATTACATCACATATTTTATGGTATTTTTCATTTCAAGAATGAAAATTTTCTCACCCAAAACATTTCGTGTTAAATGACTACTCAACATGACTTTCATAATTTATTTATAACTCTCATGTTAGAGCCAAAAGTCAACACATTATAGCTAAACAACAACATGTGATTTATTCCACAATAAATATATGCACTTGCAATACTCTTTTTTAGAGCATTTTGCAAAGATGCAAAAGATCACAATTTCACAAATATTTTTTTCATTTCATGAACCCTCACTATTTTAAGAATTTAAATATCATTTCTTTTCATGAAAAGTAGTATCACTTTATTCATGAAAATATTAGGGAAAAAGTTTTTTTCCTTTACCTTTTCTCCACTTGAATTGAGCAAGTAGAAATATAATTTACCGTACACCTCTTCTCTTCCATCTCTTGAAGAGAGCAACGTTGAGATCCCTATCTTGATATCCGCACTTTTTCAAACTGTAACAAAAGCATGAATCTCTTTAAAATTGCTGGTGTAATATACCACAAATATAACGAATTATAGTTGAAATAAAATGAATAAAAATCAATAAGCAAATCTTTAGGCTGAGGCGCGGATATCTCGCTCTCTTTAAGGAGATTCAAGCCCACTGCGGCATAATCTACACCGATCCAACAGTATCACTCTTGACTTGTCTCCTCTAGGATACAACATGTCACGACCCAAAAACCGAGGTCATGATGGCACTCATCCCAAAACCCCCTGATGTGTAAGCTGAACAATAAAACACATACGAGACTCCCAAAAAGGAAGTCAGGGCACAACTGGAAAAAAGAGAATAACAACGAAGAATTTCCCAAAACCTGGTGTCATAAGTGCAAAGAGCATCTATAACAATCCCTGAATATAAGTACATCATAAGTCTCCGAATAATAGTAAAGACTGAAATGGAAGATGGAGTTAATGGTGATCCGGAGCACAGGATCTCACCACTACTCCGAAATGAGCTTGCTCGCTAGAAAAACAACCGCCATGAGGAGTACCCTGACTAAAATCTGCATCAAAAGGGATATAGAAGTAGGGGTGAGTACAATTCACATGTACACAGTAGGTTTGACCGACTGAGTATAAGGAATTAATCAAACTTATGAAATAAACTAAGGAACGCTTCCACCTGCATACAGAAAAGTCCCACTCCGGCATCGGTGCCACCAGTTTATATAGAACGGCGCAAGTAAAGTAAACACATAACTCATAGTAATATAGATCTTCAGATAAGACACAAACACAAAGATCGATGCAATGCAATAAGATGATGCAACGATGTGGTGGTACGGTGAAATCTAGGCTGTCGCACAACCAGTCGTATACACCCTGTCGAGCTAAGGCTTCCAGACAAGGACCCATGGGGGACTCGCAATCCATATACCAAATCACAATCTCAAAATTTCATCAACTTTCCACCTAGCTCATGGTCAAGGATATGAAAAGTGTCTCATTTTCTTTCTCAAAAAGAATCTCCACATATGTCAACTTCCCAAGATCAATGATATGATGAATGAGGATGAATACATCACAACACATATGGCATGGAGGCATTAATCAACTCAACATGTAATGAAAGATTCAAAGTTCTCAAAACTCGACCAAATCATGTTAAACACCCTCATATAAAAATAATGGGAAAGAGTTCATTTGAAATAAGTGAGCACCATTTAGAAAACATTTCATTTCTCAAGGTATGCTAAAATCCCCAACTCAATCCCTCTCTCGGGAATTACAAGTCAAATAGTGTTACAAGCCTCTCTCACAGGCAACTCATGAATCACACGCTCACAAAGCAAATAGAGTAACAACTAAGGCCCCCACACGGGCATCACAATATAATCAACAATCCCAAATCATATTACGATCCCATCGCAAAGCCTATGACATAAGAATAATCAATTACCCAATCCCAGTCTCAAAGAAGGATAGCCAAACCTACCTCGAAGGTCGAAAACTTCACCTGAACACTTTATCGGAGCTTTAACCTCAAATACCAACTCCGAAATGATCCCCAACTATCAAGAATGGAAAGAATTCATCAAAAGAAGTTCAACGATACCCATATTGCAAGGTTTAAGAACCAGGGTTAAAATCGTCCAAAAATCACCTTGAAAATGACAAGGGCAAAACTAGAATTTAGTTGAAAATTAGGTTCTACACATCAAGAGGAGTTCGTGATTGAAAAATCCATTAAAATTGAGTAGGAAACGGATTCGAAATCATGAAATTACTAGTTTTGAAATTTGGGGCAAAAACCCCAAAATTCATATTGAGATCTTGAATTTTAAAGAGCTTTGGAAGATAAAATCGTTAGGAAATGATTTAGAAATGATAAAGAGACTTACTCCAACGAATTTCCTCAAAAGATTGCTTCAAAATTCGTCTCTCCTAAGCTCCAATTGTGTAACAATGGTGGAAATGAGAAAAAGAAGGAAGAAAGCCAAAATATTGGCTATTTTCAGTCAAAAAGGGTCTATTGACCGCGTTGACCAACACCAATTAAAACATATTTTTAACCCTCGGAACTCATTCGGAACCCTATAAACATGAACCAATAGTGCAAATTAATCAAAAAACATGTTTCGGAGCCAATGAAATCATCAGATTTCCCAAAAAAAATTGATATGACCAAAATACCCCTACGGACCTCTTTTAGGCCTAAAACTCAACTTATAGCCTAAATACCCAAAACGAATTATAAGGTCTCGGGGCTCTAACCAACCACCCTACTAGACCAAAATCGACGTTTCGGACGCAACGGAACTGACAGAATCACCATCCGATGCTCGGATCTTGGAATATTGACGAAAGTCAACTATCTCCTTAAAAACTCTACCCAAGGTCTCAAAATCACTAAAATCCCTCTCGATCGCATCGGGGACCATACCAACCACTCCCGGAACACAAACAAAGCATGAAACCGCTAAGGGGAAATGCCAAAATGGTAATTTCACACAAAAAGGTAATTTCACAAGAATTGGGACATTACACAACAGCCCAACAACGTCATACAACTCAAGCAACTCCGGAATAGTTAAAGAGTCCAAAGCTCCACAAAAAGAACATCTTCCTTCAACACAAAGTTACTCTCTTTTGTATAGTGAATATAGTTGAAGACTTAGAATATTTTTCTATGTCTCAACTCTCTCTTTCACTACACTAATCTCAATATAAACACAATGCAATACTACTCATCTTTTTTCACTCTATATTTTCTTGTATATCTCTTCTACTTTTTCACAAAGTAAAACCATCACTGTTTATAGGTGATGAATTCTTCCGTACAATAAATAGGAAGATAATGGGTAGTAAATTGGGCAAATGAATGGCCCAAAGGTTACATAAGTTGCAAGAATAATTAGGTAGAATAATGGGTGAATAGGTTACAAAAGTAAGTAACAACTAATGACCACATTCTACCACAATTGATGAGAGTAATGAGGACATATAATGCCATTAGGGAACAAATCAAATGTTGCACAACAAGAGCCACAAACGTGCAGCATATTTGGAATTATGCACTTTAAAATAATATCAAAATGCTTAAACTCCAACATAAAACAATGGATATCAAATTACACATAGATTTATATAACAACCACAACATACATACAATATAACCAGTTGATTATAATAATTGAATTTAAAGACATTTTAGGAGGATAGTAATAAATAGAATCATTATTAAAAAATGAGAGGATGAAATAATAATTAACATATTTATTTTTGTCGAATAAAAAGCAAATAGAATTGCAGGAAAAAAAATATAATATAAATAAATAAAATTGACCAAATATTTCTCCAACCTATTTAAATATTGATAAAAATCTCTCCTTTCCTTGGTCTCGGATCTTGACTCACCTTGTGCTCTATACCCTTTTATTATATAACTACAAAATAAGAAGCCGAACTCCATATATTGAAACCGATTGGTACATGTAAGAGATGAAAATAAGAAAATAAAAACATAAAACAAAATATTTAACCATTATACGTTAAATCATTGAGATGATAGCAACACAAATGCGAATAAGTTGGTGTACCAGATTTCTTATCACATGTAGCAAGTATTTGTGATTCTTATGAAGGAAAAAAGAAACTTTGAAAATATTATATAGAGACAGGTGAATCCATGAGAATTAAAACACAAGGAAAATTTTAAAAAAACGTTTTAATTTGTAAAGTAACCATTTAAGTGGAGTTAGTTAGAGGATTAAGGATAGCCTTTTGGGTTTCAGAAACTGAAAAAGATTATGAGAAATAAAGAAGATTAAATAAGGGAGGTGTAATTAAGAAAATATAATTTGAAAGTAATTTTTTAACTTTTTAATATAATACATAACAGAGGAAAAATACGGAAAATTTTAAAAATTTGAGGAAAAAAGATAAATATGAATGGTGGTCATTGAGCAGTGTCACATCACCTAACTTATATTTAGTTTTATATATATATATATATATATAAAAAAAAAATGTTTGAACATTATGGATATGAAAAACATGAAAGTTGTGGATATTAAAAGTAGCAATTGAATAGGTAATTAGATATGAATTATAAAGATAAATATTTAAAGCAAGATAACGAAGAAAAATAATAAATAAAGAAGTTAAAAAAAATTAGTGCAAATGTTATTTAAGTGTTGTAAGTAATGTTCACTTTTAGTTTTATTGAGTAACGGTCTTCTTCTTTGTTTGAGTAAAATAAATATGTGGGCATTCAAGCAACTTTTTTTGTACCGTGATTATATAATTTGATATTTTAAGGGTGAAGAATATAAAGTTGTAACACCCCAGAAATTTCTAACTTAAGACCCAAACCATTCTTGAATTTTGCGTCTAAGGTCATACCGAGTAATTTTTAGCTGTTCTTAGGTGTTAAGGTCACTTATTTAGTATTGGAATGATTTTGGATATAACTTAACGTCACAAGATCCCCCTAGCACAAAGTTGAGTTGAAAACTTCATTATCGATTAAGTTTTGACATAAGATTATACTTAGGTCAACTTCAAACGACCATTTCTCTCAGCATAAAGAATTAGGTGGCCCATGAGCTATCAAATTGAAGGACTTTGAGTCCTCTTTCCAATACCACCAAGTTTGCCTTTATTCAAGCTCGGAGTAAAAAGTCATGACTGTTTTACCAGAGATTACCATGTCTGAGTTTTCTGAGTCTATGAACGACGACTCCAACCGATGGGTCGTAGGTTGAATGATGACCCATCCTGTCAAGTCATCGGTAGAGTACTGAGAGTCAACTTTTGAGACCCAAAACCTACGGATCCAACCAACGGGCCATAAGTACTACTACGAGCCATCGTTTGGACCTATAAGTAGACTTTTGAGCCTTAAAAATTCAATATCAATTCTACGGATGGGATCTACGGTTAGTAGATCAAACCACGAACCATAGATGGCCTCGTAGATCAGTTCGGCAGTTTTAAAGAGGGGTGTTTTCATCTTTTCCCGCTCTTTTATAATTAAAACCCTAACGTTTTTTTGACTTACTTAAGCCCCTTATCAATATCCAAAACACATATACTCTCTTTAACACTTAGAATTATTGAGAGCACGATTGAAGAGGAGAAAAGCTAGGGTTTCAAGAGCTTTCATTGAGGCCTAGAAATTGCGATTGTAACCTTAATCTTCCAGGTATGTAAGGTTATTCATAGCATTGGACTGAGTTCGTCCACGCGCCCTACATCTCAATTCCGTTATTAAAGAGTCAAGTTGAGTTCTAACCCTAATGCTATTGAGTTTTCGAATGAGTTATGATTTCCATCATTGAGTTCCATATTTATTTATTCTCGAATCGCTATTCATGCCTAGTTTCACATGAACCCTAGTTGAGTTACTACATTGCTTCCTTTAATGCACTGTTTTAATTGAGTAAATGGTATTTTTTATGCTATGAGTAAGAGAAAAGTTTTGAGGGAACATGAGCGTCCATAAGTGCATTCATTTGAGTTTTGAAAATCTTGAGTCATCCATTATGATGCATTATTTTAAGAATACGTTTTGTGAAGCTTTTGCATTACTATTCATTATGTATGATTTCCAGAGTTCGAGTAAGATAAAGTATCACCCTTATTCACTATGCATGATTTTCAGAGTCTTAATGAGTATAGAATCGAGCATAAATGATGTTTTCGAGAAAAGAGTTTGATGAGATGTGAGTAGGTCTTAAAAGCGTTTTTGAATGAGAATGAGTTGAGTTAGAGTTGAGTCAGAAAGGTTTTTAAATTTCTATTATTTTGAACATGAGTACTTTGAGTATAAATGATTGATTTAGATAGAGTCTTGAGAAGATATGAATGAGTTATGAGTACAGAGATACTTCAGAGCAGTTACCTCTTTTAAGAGGATCTTTTGAGTAATTACCTCAAAATTGAGAAAAGAGAATGTTTTTAAACATTAAGCATGAGTAGATATATTTATTGGGAGTAGTATTGAGCACCGATATGGGGGAGAGTTCAGACAATTCACAGCCCCAATAAATCATGTATGCCAACATGGGTAACTTTTTAGATGATTTCCTTAGTGCCTTCGGGCAGAGCTTAGTGGATCCACTTAGTTGAGGTGTTCTATACCCCGGCAAGGTATAGGACAGTTCTGGCAGTGTGGGTGAGACGATGTATCATCACATAGCTCATAGTGATGGTTGTCGGTCAGAGAATCTACCAAATAGAGTAAAGAGTACTTTCATTGTATTTTCACATAAAATTTTCTTTGAGTTATTATATCATTATACGTTGTGAAGCTTTAAATGATCTTGTCTCTAATCATGCTTTACATTGAGTTGAGTTGAGTTATTTCTTTCAGTCTGGTCAGTTCAGTATATGCTATTATTGCATTCTTTCAGTAAGAGTTTAAATGAGTTTTCCATCATGATTATATTATATTTCAGTTGAGTTACTGCCAGAGTTTCAGTTCAATTATTTTGTTATTCAGCTATATTACATACTCGTACATTCAATGTACTGATGTCATTCGACCTGTATCTTTTATGATGCAGATAAAGGTACTTAGGATCCTCAACAGGAGTTTCGTTGAGATCACTTCATCCGCTTGTCAGCTTTTGAGTAAGGCCTCTTAGTTTCTGGAGGACTCCAGTTTTATAAGTAGTTAGTAGTAGTTCTCTTGAGGAGTCATGGGTCTTGTCCCAAGACTCATCTTTATACAGTAAAGGCTTTATAGATAGACAGTTTTGGAGAGTCTTTCAGTTACAGATGTTTTACCTAAAACTTTATGTTTTATACTCAGTATTTTTAGATAGTTTTGAGATTCAGTAAGTTGTATTAAACTTTTCTTTAGTTTTGATGCTTGTGTATGCTTGAGTTAGTCTTCCGCTTATAGTCAGCCAGGATGAGGGTTTGCTTAGGGACCAACAATGGTTCTCAAGTGCCGGCCACGTCCAGGGTGTAGGCTCGGGTCGTGACAAATATGGTATCAGAGCACAAGGTTCAAGTGTCCTAGGGTGTCTATGGAGCCGTGTCAGTAGGATCTTATTTATGGTTGTAAGGGCCCCACTTCTACAAATAAGGGACAACAGACATTTAAGAAAAGATTCCCTTCTTTCATACTCTAAATCGTGCAATAGAAATGTGTCTTAAGGAACTTATTCAAACTCGTGTGTTTCTCAGATTCATTTGACTACCCCTCATACTCAAGGTAGTTGAAAAGTAAAGCCCAGATCCTTGTCGATGAGTTACTCCCTACAAAAGTCTTCAGAAAGTCATAAGACTATAGAGGGGCTTGAGAGAAGCCTGTGAGTGAGCTTAAGTGTTGAATTTGAAAGAATGCACTCTTATTCATACGAATTGTGTGTTCAAGCTAAAAGCGAGATGTACTCCCAGACTCTCTTCTCTAAACCTTATTCAGGTGAGACCCTTATGAGGGAAGTGTGTTTTAGAAAGCTTGGGTAGTATTTTCACCCAAAAAGATAGTTTGAGTTACGATGTTATGAGCCAGTAGTAGTAGAAGTGCCTAGAGTTAGAAGAATGCATACAGAGGTATAGTAATCTAAGAAAGGGAGATAGTGATGAGGTAAATTATATTATTGCAGTCATGCACCCAGTAAGTTATTAATGAGGAATTTTTCCTTATGGGTAGACTAATAAGTGATGAGTTGGTATAGATTTCATGATAGAAGGTAGAGTAAGAGTTACTAGTATGGATGAGTTAGAGTATACTTTAACCAGAGAGAAGTTTATGATGAGGTGTTAATCCATTAGTGGCGACCAAGTATATGTGTTGAATAGAGGAGCGAAGTATTCATGAGGTGATAGATCTAAGCTAGGCTTATGATTTTTGAAATGAGAGCCACACGATATTCAAAGGGTTATAGAACTAATTAGGAAATGATGTATAGTGAGTGGGTAAGTGGTACTTAGGTTTTGAAAATGAATGTAACGGTAAACTATAAGTATGTAGACTGAGAGATAAAGATTGACTGCTTGTCATGAGGTCTTAGTGGGCGAGTGTTTCTTAATTTTATCTAGTAGTTGTAAGTTAGTATAGTATGTGAGCAAGTATATTGATATCAGTGTTTAGTAATAGACACAAAGCTTGAAATTGAGATGAGTGTCGTGATGAAAAGGATGGCGACATGAGGGTGATGATGTTAGTTCGAGATCTGATCTAGTAGGTTTGACATAAATTAGGTGAGAAATTAAGGTGTTACTTTCTGTGATAACTGTGAGTGGAATAAGTTTGGGATTATGACCCTTAGATGAGAGCAATGAAGTGTGACAAAATCATTAGATTAGCAGGAGCATTAAGAGGTACACCCGAGATCGTATGTAGTCAGACGAGGTTCCAATTAAGTTAAAGATTTTTCATGTGTGCCTAGATAGTATATTTGAGCTGTCAATGTGGAATAGGCTGATGTACGCATTATTATTTTTCGTTTTCTTCCTTAAGAGTTAGATGAAGCGGCCCTATAAGCCAATGTAAAGAGGTTCAAAGGAGCATCTTAGAAAGAGATCTTAGAAGGAACCCGAGTACTTTCACATGGAGGGTTCAAAAGCCTTGAGATAAGTCTTTCCCGAGTATTAGAGTAAAGCAAATGTAGACCAGTTTAGAGATGATGGAATAGATCCATAGCTTTAAAGTATCAGCTTCAGACCTAAGGAGGAGATGATAAGATGAGAAACCAAGTCAAGTGTTTAGAGTCAGATAGTAATGTGTTCTGAAAGAGTTAAAGTGTTATATCGATCCATTCATACTCAAGTGTATTCCTCAAAGTTCAGTCGTTACAACATCCTGTTGATGTCTTTAATATCGGAATTGTGTTCATGACCTATGCTCAAACACTTCAGACAGATTCACATCTATGCTCAGTTCCCAGAATGAGGGGCAAAGACTTTAGCCCATTGATCTCAATCTTACTCCATAAATTTATGGATATCAGCCTCATAATATGAACCTATTCAGATAAACACTCATGTATCATAGTATGCTCAGTCTCGCCAATTCATGATTTACTCTCAATGACTAGCAACATAATGTTATGCCATACATATTCTTATATCACATTCTCGAATGAATCGTGCTTATGATCTTTCACCCTTAAGCTTTTTCATTGATCCTTTTCAATTTTGATAGCGATGTTGATAGTAGTAGTTGAGTAGTGATAGAAGGAGAAGATTGAAGTTTCTTATTGTGGATGAGTACATGATACAATAGATGCTTCTTGACTAGGACTCGAAGTTTGGTTGAATGTAGTGGTAAGGAGTAGTATTCATGGGATGAGATTTCATATAGAGGCATAAAACCTGAATCTTGTGGTTTAGATTAATATAAGCACCTCATGTTTAGCATCTTCTCACTTAGAGTTAGGGCTTGAACATAGTAAGATCAAACAGTTTAAGCTAGACTTTGTTTAAAGTAGTCATGTACTCTAGTGGGAGCTATGAGTTGTAGCTAATGAAGTGTAGTATTCAGAAAGAAGAGCATAGTTGAGAAGTGTTTCTAAGCTTAAAAGCTACTAGTCATAGCACTCAAGGAATAGTAGTCATATTCTTACTTTGTGCCCGGACACCTTGTTTCATGCCATGGCATGTAATCTTGATATCTTATGTGAGCTTCATGCAAAGTGTGCTTGAGTACAGTTTTAAAACTCTGAGTATGAATCACTTCCGCCTATGTTAGTAGACAAGTTCAAAAGTCAAAAAGATAGTAAGAGTAACTCCTTTCCCTTCCATTCTCAGTTTAACCATCATTCGAGGACGAATGATCCCAAGGGGGAGATATTGTAACACCCCAAAAATTTCTAACTTAAGACCCAAACCATTCTTGAATTTTACGTATAAGGTCATACCGAGTGATTCTTAGTTTTTCTTAGGTGTTAAGGTCAATTCTTTAGTGTTGGAATGATATTGGATATGACTTAAGGTCACAAGAACCCCTTAGCACAAAGTTGAGTTGAAAACTTCATTATCGATTAAGTTTTGACATAAGATTCAACTTTGGTCAACTTCAAATAACCATATCTCTCAGTACATAAAAATTTAGGTGGCCTATGAGCTATCAAATTGAAGGTCTTTGAGGCATCTTTGAAACGCCACCAAGTTTGCCTTTTCACGAGCTCGGAGTAAAAGGTTATGACCATTTTACCAGAGACTGCCATGTCAGAGTTTTCTGAGCCTATGAACGACGACTCCAACCGACGGGCCGTAGGTTGAACGACGATTCGTCCTGTCAAGTCATCGGTAGAGTACTGAGAGTCAACTTTTGAGACCCAAAACCTACGAATCCAACCAACGGGCCATAAATACTACTACGATCCGCGTTTGGACCCGTAAGTGGACTTTTGAGCCTTAAAAATTCAATATCAATTCCACGGATGAGATATACGGTCCGTAGATCAAACCACGAACAGTAGATGGCCTCGTAGATCAGTTCGACAGTTTTAAAGAGGGGTGTTTTCATCTTTTCCCGCTCTTTTATAATTAAAACCCTGACGTTTTTGGGACTTACTTAAGCCCCTTATCAATATCCAATACACATATACTCTCTTTAACACTTAGAATTATTAAGAGCAAGATTGAAGAGGCGAAAAACTAGGGTTTCAAGAGATTTCATTGAGGCCTTCAAATTGCGATTGTAACCTTAATCTTCCAGGTATGTAAGGTTATTCATAGCGTTGGAATGAGTTCGTCCACGCGCCCTACATCTCAATTCCGTCATTAAAGAGTCAAGTTGAGTTCTAACCCTAATGCTATTGAGTTTTCGAATGAGTTATGATTTCCATCATTGAGTTCCATATTAATTTATTCTTGAATCGTTGTTCATGCCTAGTTTCACATGAACAGTAGTTGAATTATTACATTGCTTCCTATAATGCACTGTTTTAATTGAGTAAAGAGTATTTTTTTATGCTATGAGTAAGAGAAAAGTTTTGAGGGAACATGAGCGTCCATGAGTGCATTCATTTGAGTTTTGAAAATCTTGAGTCATCCATTATGATGCATTATTTTAAGAATACGTTTTTCGAAGCTTTTGCATTACTATTCAATATGCATGATTTCCAGAGTTCGAGTAAGATAAAGTATCACCATTATTCACTATGGATGATTTTTAGAGTCTTAATGAGTATAGAATCGAGCATAAATAATGTTTTCGAGAAAAGAGTTTGATGAGATGTGAGTAGGTCTTAAAAGCGTTTTTGAATGAAAATGAGTTGAGTCCGAGTTGAGTCTGAAAGGTTCTTAAACTTCTATTATTTTTTAACATGAGTACTTTGAGTATAAATGATTGATTTAGATAGAGTCTTGAGAAGATATGAATGAGTTATGAGTATAGAGATACTTCAGAGTAGTTACCTCTTTTAAGAGGATCTTTTGAGTAATTACCTCAAAATTGAGAAAAGAGAATGTTTTTAAACATTAAGCATGAGTAGATGTATTTAGTGGGAGTAGTATTGAGCACCGATATGGGGGAGAGTTCAGAGAACTCACAGCCCCAATAAATCATGTATGTTAACATGGGTAAAGGATTCATACTTTTTAGATGATTTCCTTAGTGCCTTCGGGCAGAGCTTAGTGAATCCACTTAGTTGAGGTAGAATTTTCTCCACAACTTCAAATCATTTGAAATTTTGAACATAGACTCAAAAAATACTTGGGAACAAAGATCTAATGTCAAAAATAACAACAAAAACATGAATCAAAGCAGATTTTTGAAATTTTGGGACTAACTTTCATTTTTTTTGGAATATTTTTTGAATAGGGGTGAATTTTTTAAACTCCACAAATGATTTTAGAATTTTGATTTTTTTTAGAAAAAATAATGATGTGGCCGAAATTTGAAGTGATTTCGTGAAGAATTGAAGATGTTGGAAATTTGGAAGTTGTTGATGTTCTTCATGTTTTCTTGGTATTTTTTAGAAAGAAGAAGCAAAAATAGTACATTTGATCCAAAACTCCAATTGAAAAGTGTTAAAAGTTGTTTGGGGTGTAAAAAATAGTTTTGCAAAACCGAAGTTAAAAATAATGGAGCCTTTTCTTAAATGGCAATCGCATAAATGAACCAAACTTTTAACGAATGGCATAAATGAGTCTTTTCTAAAAGTTCGATGGCATATTTGGGCCTTTTCCCTTATTATTAATAATAACTTAACATCTTATCATTTTTAGTATTTATTAGTATAACATTATGTGATAATTAATTAGATATTTTATAATATTTTAATATAATATAAAGGTATAATCGTAATCCAACTTTGAACCTAAAACCTTCCCACTTTTAATAATATATGATCCGATTGTGCTACTTCAGTGTTTTAAGTACAGTTTATCACCTTTATTATTTGTGATTATTTATCACCTTTCTTATTATAGAAGTTGACGATTTAGAGTACTTTATTACTGCTAGAAATGTTTCAAAATAATATTTGAGGCCTCTCTTACAATTTGACTTTTGGTCACCGACTTCGTTAAGCCACGCTTGACCTGAAGCACAAGAATCAGCAGATCAAAATAGTTTTGCAGCTTGTAAGTACTCTGGATACAAGACCAAGAAATGAGTTTGATAGAATACATTAGTAATGGGGGTAGCAAAATGGGTTACTACAACAACTCACAATTTCACGATACAAACACTGATATATATTAATAAGTTTTATTGAATACAATTACAATACAGTACAACACAACAAAGGCAATGGCAGGGAACAACGATACATGAAAATACACTTGAAATCAGAACTAGAAGTTTAGAATGAGATGAGAACATTCAAAATCATAATCAACTTCCTTATCCCTTTCTACCCATGTTCTCAACACTTTTTTTTACCAATTCCATAACTAACTCTAGCCTTGCTCACGTGACTTTCTTCCTGCCCAAAAGTAAAGGTCCCACCTTTTAGGTGGAATTACACTTCTAATACTCCGACGTGGATTGCCAATGCACAAATGACTCGTCAAATCCTCCTTATTGTCCATATTAGCAGATGTATCAACTAAGTTCACAACAGTTTCTAAGTCAAATATTTAACAAAAATTGCATCAGTTAAACGGGTCTAACAATAAATGAGTGAAATAATTATGACTATAAGGGCATTAATTGAGAAACAAAGTATTCACCTTTCCATGTTTGGAAATTTTCCTGGTTGATTGGAGAACCAGTGATATTTTGTATTGCTTCAAAGCACATTTCAAGAGGGGTATTCTTCAACTCATTGACCACAGCATGAATTGTTGTCCCGCTCTCGAAGTATATATGATTGGTCTTGCAAGCAGCATGCCTCTCAAATTAAGAAGCACTAATTACATTCTGCATAAGACATATTAAACATGAAGTGACTTGGATAAAATTGACAAGAACATGTAACAAAAGAGTAAGAAGAAAATCATGTCGTGGAAAGCGTGCATTCATCGCAACTACATAGGTAACCATACCCTTTAATAACTCCTTGAAGAATTTTTTGCATCAAAAAACTCTAAACCTCAAAGAATATTAAAAATGACTTTTTTTCACTAGTTCTTGCAGTCAGATCACTAGGTTCTGTCCCAACACAAGTCAGAAGATTATTTTGAAGAGGATTAAAGAAACAGGTTCTTTCACAAGTTCCAGCTGTCAGATCAGTAGGTTCTTTCCCAATACTAAATGAAATTTTATTTTTAAGAAGATTTGACATACGTCTTCTTTCGATTTTCACATTATCATTGCCTAAAGATAAGATGTTTTTAACGCCAAACCTAAATGTCCCTTCAGGCTCAGGTGCACATAAACAATCACTACAATGAACTTGAGCAAACTGAAAATTTGATGTGTTACCCTGGAAGAAGTTTGCACTTGTAGGTGTTGAAATTGGTGTATCACTGACAGACTGCACAACTTGTTTCTTATTGGAGAATAATTCCTCTTCTGAAGCATCCGTAAAAGATTGATGAGCACTCTTCTTTTCGATCTTCAAGAAAGTTCCACTACATATCTCTCCATCAATGAGAGCATCAACGTCATTTAGCACCTCAGGGTCCTTATTTTGGAAAGACGGGAAAGATCATATAACAGTTGTCAGGACATAATAGTAAAAGAAGCTCTAAAGTTTACGACAGTGATTAAGGCTACTCGAGTTTCACCTAAAATCTTTTCTTGGAAAAGTTAATAACAAACAGAAGTGCCCGAAGGACAAGAACTCTTCAGCAAACACAGTCGAGATAGAATGTCTACTATATACTTTCCTATTTCCACATACAACAAAGTTACTGATGGTAGAGCAATCAAAATGTGCATAAGCTAAAAATTTTTGAGGACCTTATTTTCGTATCACAGAAGGCTCTATTTCTTAAAGACATTAATAACAACGTAATATTCAGAGGATGTCGAAAGAACTATAAAAGTCAAAACCAAATTTCCCCATCGATCACTACCTTAACATATTTCATCCCCCTCTATCCTCATGCCGCTTTTAACTATGTCATATTTATAGTTACCTTGAGAAATAAGAAAGTATTGGGGAACACAAATTCTACATACAAGTAGTAGCATCTTGCATAGAAGCTCTACATGTACTTAGTCAAAATGCACACAACCTGATCCAAACACCACCAACATTATGAAAAAAATGAAAAAGTAGGTAAACCCTACATAGAATTCGTTGTACTTATTTATAGGCGAAATGGTCTAACGGACCTTTGTACTTGTATGATTTTGTATTCTGAACCCTCCTACTCAACACTTCGCCAACTAAACCCTTAAACTCATTAAAACACATTATTTTAAATCTTTTTCTCATCAGATCACTATGTGTGTAATTCAATCGATTACACATGTAATTCCATGTCATTTTTCAATGACATGTAAGAAATTAAATATTAAAAAAATATTTAAAAATAAATATGTCACTTTTGTAAATTTTTTAAATAGTCATGTTCTTCAATCTTCATATTTGCTCACAACTTGAGCATCAAATTCATGTCAAATAGATGAAATTCTTCTCTATTTGACTTGAAATTTCAACTACAAGTGCACCAACACAAATCCAAAGAACCCCAATCACAAATTTGAATAAATTTCACAAATCCATAAGACCCATTTGTTGTTCTTCAAGCTTTCTTAAGCTTATCAATGGAGTTTTCAAAATTTTCAATACCCACCATTACCCTTTACGTTAATCCATATACATACCTCCTCTTTGAATCCAACTAATACAAATAATGGTCTCAATTTTTTTAGAATAAAAAACACCAAAAATTTGGAAAAAACGAGGCAGAAAAATGTAATTAGGGATAGAATTTTGATTTGTTGCAAAGAGGAGAGTGAGCTGAAGAAAAAGAAGAAAAAAAGAGTTTATGGTAGGTGATTTCGAAGAAAAAGAAGAGAATGGGTGTGGTGGGTGATTTTATTGAAGAAGAAGAAGAGAAGAAAGTTGAGGGTTATGGATGGGGAGAAGGCTGGGGAAGAAGAGAAATTGGAGCAGCGTGGGGGTGGGGGTGGGGTGGGAGATGGTTGAAGAAGAAAAAAGTCTTTTTTTATTAAAAAATAATATTTTTAATATAAAATAATGTATTTATGTGCTTGGACGCTAGTGCATTCACACATTTTTCTAGTTCAACAATATTTATGCTACATAGGTTCAGTCAATGGTCAGAGGGGTTTCAAATATTGTGTTTTAATAAGTTTAAGGGTTCAGTTGACAAAGTATAGAGTAGAAGGGTCTACAATACAAACTCATACAAGTACAAGAGTCCATCATACCATTTATGGCTAACTTTAAGATAATCTATTTCTCTACAATGAAATATTATGGCAAGTGATACATAATTGACTTATTGATTTTGTCACGACCCAAAGTGCCCCCTAGGTGTGACATGGCGTATAGGACCCCAAGAGACCCCAAACAAGCCACTTAGCATACATATACATAAGGTAAAGAAAAAAAAAATGAGGAAAGCGATAGACAATCCCATATAAGTAAAGAGTTTACAAGCGGAAGTCTTGACTATGTCTCAAAAGCCATCTAATACAATAGAATGATCGGGACGTAACCCGTACATCATATACAAGTCTGAAACTGAAAAGTAAACAAAAGCAATAAAGTATCTTAGTCCCCGAAGCATTAGGACTCACCAACGCTGATAGCTCGAACTCTAAAAGCAACTAACCACGAGAGTGCGAAGGATGACTGTCTTACGCTACATTATAAGAGAATGTAGGCACAAGTATGCATTAGTACGTGGAACGTACTAAGTATGAAGCCAATGCATATAATCACATAAATCATGCCAATGAGATGCTTTCATATAGGAAATCATGCTAATGAGATATCATAATGAACATGCAATGACCAAACTAAATCATGTGACATTAGGGTTAGAAACTCAATGCATAAACATGGTCAATGCAAGCTAGTCATATCATAAGTCTTGTTTCGTGAGATACTTTTAGTACCCTAGTTAATTATTATGGGATTTTTACGTTTAACCGACGTAGACCATGTGAGCTATAACATGGAATCAGTGTCTGCCTCACACTGAAAAGGGGAGTGATGCCTACCCCACACCACTAGAAGGGGTTTCCTATTTGCCAAGGTAAGGACTATAAATCTGTACCTTACGTGGATCCACTAGCTATGAGTCTATCTGTGACAAAACCTACGAGGCACGTAGTTATGGGACTTAGGGATTGCTACTAAAGGTCCACGAACGCTAAACGAAAACCTTCATCCCAAACGCCTGCTCGGTGCTAATTAAAATCCCAAGGAATAGTCAATTAAGCTTATTCATATTTTAACCAAGGAAGAGGTACATCTAGGGTTACCAAATCCAAGCTAAGATCATATCAAGACGTTTCAACTACCATGGGCTTGCCCCAAGCTTACGTCACTAGAATAGCTCCTAATCGATTCATAAGTGAGGAAGCCTTTCAACCATATGAACCCTAGTTTATGTGAGAAAACCTTTCACATTCATATTCTTAGCTTATTGTGAAGAAAACTTTTTCACGACTCATGGATACCATCATCTATATGCACCCTAGCAATTATAAGCATAATTCTCATGAAACATGCATCTCTTATGCAAGCTATCCATATACATGCATCTCTTATGCAAGCTATTCATATGTTCATAAATCATGATCTAGTATGGGTACATGTCAATTCATCTTAGAATCATGCAATAAACTAGAATCATGCATATTTTCATCAATTTCACAAGTTCATAAATGCATGGATCATACTTCATCATGAATTCATAAATAGGAATCATAGCTCATGCATGGGTTCATACAATTTCTACTCAAATCATATAAATTACGCTAGATCGTGCACTAAGAATCATAAAATCAACAATTGGAATCATAATTGAAGAACCCATAAGAATTGATTAAAACCCTAACTCAATTTGGGGAATTAAACCTTGAAAATTGAAGAAAACTAGGGACCCAATGGAGGAAAGGACTCCAATGGTGAATGCTAACATACCTCAACAAAGCCCACAAGAAATTGCTAAAAATTGATGACCTTCAATGGAGGATCCTAGCTCTTCTTCTTCCTTGAGAATTGAGAGAACTTTCTAGAGAGAGAATTATTTGGGAAATTGGGAATGTAATTAATGAAGGAAAATTTGGGAAGAAAGACTTATATAGTGGGTCAATTTAGGGGGAAAGTCATAATTAAAAAGACTTAAAAGAATTGGGAGAAGATATAAAAATCCCTGAAAAATAACTGCCGGATGAAGTCTATGGTTCCAACCTACGTTTCGTAAGAATTTCTACGGACCGTCCTGTTAGACCGTAGAAAACTTCAGAAACCCAAAATTCAAGACACTTTCTACGACTTCGATCTACAGCCCGTAGGCCGTTCTACGGTCCGTAGGTCTAACCCGTAGAACCCAACTTGACCCTCAGAAATTTGACTAAGTCTGGAACACTTGGACGGAACCTTTCTACGGTCCGTCCTGTTAGCCCGTAGACTTGACTTTAGAGACTTGATTTTAAAAACATTTTACCCTCTTTCTATGAATGCATTCTACAGCCCGTCAACTGGTCTACGACCCGTAGATTGTGTCCGTAGAAAGTGACTTTGGGCCAAAAATTGGAAAAATTTCTTTTTTGAAAAATGAGGTGTTACAGATTTGATTCAACAACAATTCTAATATTATGTACTTGCAATAAAAAGGGTGGCTGCTTCTCATAAATTACAAGTGCTCTTGGTCACTTTTCAACCAAATACATACCGTTGTTTGTTTCCTATATATGAAAAGAAGAAAAACATTGTATCCCCAAAACTCAAAAATTCTCCTCTTTCTCTTAAATCAACAAAAACAACAATTTTCTCTATGGAAAAATGAGCGATCTTAAGTCCAAATTCTTGGAGGATTACAAAGCACTGAAATCTGAGCTTCTTAAGGATCCAGATTTCAAGTTTACTGATGATGGTCAGTAAATTCGAAATTTGGATCATTATGAAGCTCAAATTTCAATAATTTGTAAATCTCCCAGAACTTGGGCTTCAGATAGCTCATTTTTTCACAGAGAAAAAGTTGTTGTTTTTGTTAATTTTAGAGAAATGAAAGAATTTTTGGGTTTTGGATAGTCCTGGCAAGGGGATCGGGATGGCCCTGCCCGGCCCAGTACTGGCTCGTCTCGCCGGTCCCGTTCTCATGTGGTGAAGCGGGATAGCGGGATAGCGGGATAGGGGGATAAGGGGACGGGGACGGGGACGGGACGGTTCTTTATTTTGTCCCGATCGACCCGACCCGATTTGGCCCGGTCTTGTCCCATTGAACCGGCCGGTCTCGTGAGATAGTTTAATTAATTTTTTTTATTATTATTTTGAAAATCTATCCATTGGGGCAACGACTAGCCCCCCCCCCCCCCACGGATATATCACACTTCTGGGAGTCCCAAACACCCCCCTACCACCCCCTACTCTTTAAACTTTTATTTTAACCCTCAAGTTACATAAAATAGACTTTAGTTCACTCTTTATATTATAAATACCCATTTATCCTTCACTATTTCTCACAAATTATCTACTCTCTCATCTATATTCTATATTCTCTCATTCTTGAATCCTGATTTTTGATTCCACTTAATTCTCAATCCTCAATTATTAATCTATATCATAATATTTATATTTCAATTAATATCATAATATTTATAATTCAATTTATTTATATTTTATATTGTTTCTATCAAGTATTCAAGTTACAAGTTACGACAATATTTTTGAAGCAAGTGTCAAGAATTGGTTATAACCGTCTGCTATTTACGCAGATATTTGGTATATTTGTTTCATTTCTTTATTTATAAATTTTTTCGCAATTAATTTTTGTGTTATTATTATTTTTATATTACATTTCACATTTTATTAAATATGAGTTCTAAAAAAAAACCGGTAAGGAAAAAGTAACAACCACTATTTCTAATATATTTAATTTTTCTAAAAAGATAGTAAGGAAAAAAATAAAAGTAAATGTGGTGATTCTTCTTCTAAATCAATGCCTAGAGTTAGAACTAATACAAATGATTCTACTTATGTTGATGATACTTCTTTCACTCCTCATTATAATATAGATACAAATATTGAAATTGATCATGAATTTTTAGAACGACATTATGGTAATACTAATGTTGATGAAAATTTAGGTGAAGAACTACAAGTTGATTTGGAAGAAGATGAATAAGATGAAACACCTACCAGTCCGGTGAAGGAAGCTCCAACTCAAACTAAAACTCCAACTTAGCAAGATAGTCAACTCTCTCCCCCCCCCCCCGTACCTCCTACAAGGGGAAATGTGAAGTATCAACGCCCTAAAACTTCTGTTATGTGGCAATTTATGACTTTAGATACTGTAAACTCTCTTTCTATTTGTAATAAGTATAAACAACCATTTGTACATAGAGTCGGTGGAGGTCATGGTGGGATAGAGGGTTTAAATAGACCTTTGCTATCTTGTAGACCGATTGCATATAAGGCGGCCAAAGCTTTAGCCGATAAAAAAAGGGAATTCAAATAGATGATCTTGATATTAGTTCTAATGTTAATCAATCGGTAGAGGGTTCTAACATGGTTAAAGGAACATTGGATCCTTCTAACCACGATGGTCCAATTACACAATTTAAATATAATAAAGAAAGAGATCGCGAAAATTTAGCTAAGATGGTTTCTGTTTGTGGTTTGCCTTTTGATTTTCCTTCACATTCCGATTTTATTGAATATATTCAACAAACTTATAATCCGTCTTTTAAAGGTGTTTCAAGAAATACAGTTAAATCTGATGTTTTTGAATTTCAAGGTTAACATTGTCAATATCTTCGTTGTTTATTTAACATATTAGATTGTAGAGTGTCTATAACTTATGATATGGATCGTAGTATTAATGGACGTGATTATTTAACTGTTATAGCACATTGGATTGATCATAACTGAAATTTGCAAAAAAAACTTTTAAGTTATAAAGAATGTGTAGAGAAAATAACTGGTGCTTATATAGCTTCAACTGTTTTAGGTATTTCAGATTTTTATATGCTTTGTGATAAAGTGATGAGTGTCGCATTAGATAATGCCTCTAATAATACAAAAATTAGACTATGTCCAATTGATAATAACTCTTTCCATGTTAGATGTGCTGCACATATATTAAATTTAATTGTACAAGATGGTATTGAATTATTTGATTGTGGTTGTATGAAAATAGAATATGTTGTTTTATGAATTTTTTGTGCTCATAGACCTGCTAGAATTAGGAAATTTAACGAGTGTTGTGTACTATGTAATCTTACACCACGAAAAATTCCAAAACATGTTAAAACTAGGTGGGATTCTTTTTATGAAATGCTTTCAATTGCTTATGAATATCAAGGACCCATGCAAATAGTTTTTAGTGCCCATAATTCTGACCCACTAGAAAGAATTTGTGAAGAAGATTGAAAAGAAACTAAAGAACTATTGAATTTTTAAATTTTTTTTTATAAGGCTACAACCATATTTTCTGGAATTTATTATCCCACTATTTCATCAACTTTAATAAATATTTGTGCTATTTCAATTCAATTTGTTAAATACAAAAAATTGAAAAATTTAGACCGTCAATTGAAGCTATGATTGAAAATTTTTTAAAATAAATTTTTTTCTGTTCCTCAAATTTATTTAACTGTGACTTTACTTAACCCTCAATATAAATTACGAGGTGTACAAGCACTTGTTCAAACTTTTTATGACAATTTAGAAATTTTACAGGAAGAAGTTTCAAGCTGTGATTTTTGTAAGTCTAGCATAAAAGTGCAAGCCAAAATATATATGATAAATATAAAATTGTCACGACCCAAAACCAGGTGTGAGGGCACTTATCTTATCCCACCAGGACAAGTCAGCCTAAAACCCAACAAGCTAAAGAAAGTAACAGAAATAGCAAAAGAAATAAACAAAAGCGGAAGACCTCATCTATTAAACCAAACCCAAGACTGGTTGTCACATGTACAAGCTTCTATTACATAATTCAAAACTTTTCAAAAACTTCATTTTAACTCAAACTTTCACAAAACCAATCGGAAACATTTCAAACATGACTCGGGGCAACTCTCGGGAGGGGCAAAACGGTCATTTTACAAAAGTTACCAAAATTGACCTTCAAAGTCATTACATTACATTTGTCACGACCCAAAACCCGGTGTGATGGCACTTATCCTATCCCACCAGGACAAGTCAGCCTAAAACCCAACAAGCGGAAGACAGTAACAGAAATAGCGAAAGAAATAAACAAAAGCGGAAGACCTCATCTATTAAACCAAACCCAAGACTGGTTGTCACATGTACAAGTCTCTATTACAGAATTTGAAATAAAACTTCAAGTCTCAATGTATGTGTCTCAAATAGAACAAACATAAGTAAAAGGCCGAGAGAGGGATGTCGCTGCAATGGTGGAGAAACCCTGCACAAACCGCCGATAGTAGCCTGCTAGCCCCACGAAACTCCAAATCTCAGAAGGAGTAGTAGGCCTCGTCCAACCCTTCACTACCTCAATCTTGGCTGGATCAACCCGAACACCCTCTTTGGACACCACGTGTCCCAAGAAAGCCACAGACTCGAGCCAAAACTCGCACTTGGAGAACTTGGCGTACAACTTGTGCTCCCTCAAGGTCTGAAGTACCGATCTCAGATGACGGACGTGATACTCCTCAGTCCGGGAATATATCAGGATATCATCAATGAACACAATCACGAAGGAGTCCAAATAAAGACGGAACACTCCGTTCATCAACTCCATAAACGCCGCAGGAGCATTAGTCAACCCGAACGACATCACCAAGAACTCATAGTGGCCATAACGAGTTCAAAAAGCTGTCTTAGGAATATCAGATGGCCTAATCTTCAACTGGTGATAGCCGGACCTCAAATCAATCTTAGAAAACAACGCCCCACCCTGAAGCTGATCAAATAAATCATCAATGCGAGGAAGAGGATACTTGTTCTTGACAGTTACCTTGTTCAACTGTCTATAATCAATGCACATCCTCATAGAACCATCTTTCTTCTTAACAAATAGAATCGGTGCACCCCCAAGGCGACACACTAGGGCGAATAAACCCCTTACTCTACAAATCCCGCAACTGATCTTTCAACTCCTTCAACTCAGCCGGAGCCATACGATACGGGGCAATAGAGATGGGCTTAGTGCCCGGCTCTAAGTCAATAAAAAAATTGATCTCTCTATCCGGAGGAACACCAGGAAGATCAGTAGGAAACACATCAGCAAACTCCTGAACAACATGAATGGACTTCATGGGAGGTGGCTCAACACTAGTATCCCGAATAAAGGCCAAATAGGACAAACACCCTCTGTCAATTAATCTCTGGGCTCAGATGTAGGAAATCACCTTACTAGGGTAAGAACCACTAGTACCCTTTCACTCAACCCTCGGAACACCAAGCATCGATCGCTAGGGTGACTGTCTTAGCATGACATTCCAGAATCGCATGATAAGGAGAAAGCCAATCCATCCCCAAAATCACATCAAAATCTACCATCTCCAGAATAATCAAGTCTACCCAAGTGTCGTACCCAGCCAAAGAAATAGAACATGATCGATACACTCGATCCACCACTAAGGGCTCACCCACGGGTGTAGAAACATGCACAGGCACAAGCATACGATCACATACCAAGTCAAACTCAGATGCAAAGTAGGCAGACACATAAGAGAAAGTAGAGCCTAGATCAAATAACACAGAAGCAGGTCGATGGCATACTGAGAAGATACCTGTGATGACTGCATCAGAAGACTCAGCCTCGAGTCTACCCAGAAAAGCATAACACTAAGCCCCTCTACCACCACCAGTCTGAGCTGTACCTCTGCCACCCCGCTGAGCCACAACCCCACCACCTGACGCTCTGCCACCCCTACCAGCTGACTGACCCCTGCCCTGACCTTCTAGCTAGAGGAACTGAATCTCTCTCTAGAGCTGTAGAATAAGTACGCTGGGATCCTGAATGAGTCTGAAGAGGACACTGTCGCATCAGATGACCCGGATCCCCACAAGTAAAACAAGACCTCGGAACAGTGATCTGCTGAGATGGTCCAGATGAAGTACCACGGCCACCCTGGCAAGAACCATGAGAACCACGGGACACCTGTCCTCCCTCGGCCGCTGGCATGGAGGCATGAACCGGCTGCTGACGTTGAAAGGAAGTACAACCTCTCTGAGAGCCCTTGCCTCTCGATGAGGCAGCAGAATACTGACCACTAGATCGAGCCCTCTTGGAGTCTCCAAACTCCTCTCGAACCATCCACTCTGCCTCCCTGGCAATACTCACGATGGATTGGAAGGAAGCACCCTCACGGGATGATCTGAACACATACGATCTGAGGGAGAAGTTCAAACCCCTCACAAACCTGTGGACCCTCTCCTCCTCATCAGGAATCGCAGACGTGGCATGACGAGATAGTTGACAGAAACGTGCCTCATACTCGGCAACTGACATGCTGCCCTGAGTCAAGCTCTCAAATCCCAGCCTTTTCTCCTCATGCACACTGCGAGGTATGAAACGATGACGAAAAGCACTGGCGAAAGCATCCCACTCAACCGGAGGA
Organism: Solanum appendiculatum; assembly: GCA_018342035.1. Classification (NCBI taxonomy): domain Eukaryota; kingdom Viridiplantae; phylum Streptophyta; class Magnoliopsida; order Solanales; family Solanaceae; genus Solanum; species Solanum appendiculatum. The sequence goes on along the minus strand of JAGDQO010001371.1, from coordinate 378,064 downwards.
GACCCTATCGGCAGGGACTTTGCCCAAGACCTCCACCACTCCCTGACTGGCCCACGGAGCTAAAGAGCAACAAAACGGACACTCCTAGCATCTACCATCCTCACTGCACCAAGCATCTCGCTGCACAAAGTCAAAAACTCATGAGCATCATTACTCTTACCACCCTGAAACAGGGGTGGTCTCATCTTCTGAAAGCTCTCATAACACTTCTGATCCTCTACCGTCAAAACCATATCTAAATCCTCCTGTGCACCAACAACCTGGCTCTCATACCATTTGTCACGACCCAAAACCGGGTGTGATGGAACTTATCCTATCCCACCAGGACAAGTCAGCCTAAAACCCTATTAGCGAAAGAAAGTAACAGAAATAGCGAAAGAAATAAACAAAAGCGGAAGACCTCATCTATTAAACCAAACCCAAGACTGGTTGTCACATGTACAAGCCTCTATTACAGATTTTGAAACAAAACTTCAAGTTTCAATGTCTGTGTCTCAAATAGAACAAACATAAGTAAAAGGCCGAGAGAGGGATAGCCGATATCAACAACTACCTCTCTAGTATCCTCAACGAGCCTCAGAGAAAGGAAGAGAAGCTAGATCACGATCCGGGCTTGGGTCCTACACAAGTGTAAAAGCAAGGATGAGTACCAAAACACACGGTACTCAGCAAATTAACAAATAAAATGAAGCAAAACTAAAAGAATCACGAAACCCCGACTTCCAATCGAACCTCCAATAACTACAACCTGCACAGAAATTCAGCCCAACCTAACAAATTTCCAAGTCATAGATCCAATGATACAAATCAACAATAGATCCTCAACAAATCATTGATATATCCAAATATGGTCCACAACAGTTCAATAACAGTCCACTAACAAATCAACAAGGAAGTTCAACTCAAATATCAACAAGTCATCTCAAAATCAAAAGGCACCACATAGCACCCCAATAGCAAGGAACAGACAATACAATGCCATGTCCTGAATGCATGTCTGTCCTATGATACACATCCGTTGAATCTCAGACCGGAACCCATGGGGGCCACACACGGACTATGTATCCACCGGAAAAGACCTCGGCACCTCATATCGCCGGCAGAAACGGCATCACACATCGCAGGCAAAAACCTCGACATAATCACATATCGCCGGCAGAAACCTCGGCATAATCACATCACTGGCCTCACATGGACCATATATCGTCAAGAGTCTCATCATAGTGTCTCAGAACCAATGCACACAAACATGTTCACACAAATAATGAGAGAAGGATAGTGTTCACAATCACAACGCAATTCATATCAAGATAAATCACATCACTATCATCAATATATCAACAACAACAGTCAATATCTCAATATCCTCAATATATATATATATATCAATGATGTCAATTGCCTAGTCTCCATTTCTCTACCCCCTTTCATCGCAAGTAGGGTCAATCATTTAGCAAAAGTCTCAAGTCTAGTCCCATAATCAACAATGAGCAAAAGACAGGTTCAACACAATCATAATCACATCGAGACTATCATGGCAACACATCAATCTTTCAACAATATCAAGTCTATGGCCCAATCACACATTGGCCTTTCACATAGTACACAAGCCATTTTATTAACCCCGCCGGTTATTATTAGATTGATTCATGCAAGAACTCACCCAATACCTTAATCCCATTACTCCCCAACGCAATCAAGTAATGAAATCGAGATTCTAAGAGATTTACAAGGTTTTAAGAGTTCACTTGCCTTAATCGAATCGGAATCAATCAACAATCAGAGCTTTCCCCTTCTGTGAGCAATCCAAATCAACACAATCTATTCACAAACAAAAACCCAATCACAATCCGGGCATATGAAGACCAAGAATACAAAATTCGGAAGAAAAAAATGGAACAACCCCAAACTTCGATTTCGAAAACGGAACTAGAATCCTGAATTTCTTTCATAAAACTCATCCTCAATATCCTAGGAACTCAATGGTGAAAACCATTTGGAAAACGGAGCTCAAATCTGCACACAATCATCAATTTTTCTCAAATTCGGAGTTCAACCAAAAACCCCCAAAATCTCACATAAAAATCCCAAATTCCAATTCAAAATCGTGATATAAACATTGGGTAATCAAAGCCAAAGATTAAAAACACTTACCCACACTGATTCCCAAGAATTTCTCCTTCAAAAATAGCCCAAGAAGCTCCAAAATCATGAAAATGGAGAAAATGGGACAATTCTCGAATTTACACTGTCCAGGAAGAAAATTGCTCTCCGCAAACGAGGCTCACTTAGCCCGCGAACGCGGAGGCAAAACCTCATACACTCCACGAACGCGCCTCAGGCTCCGCGAACGCGGAGTTCAGACATCCAACACTCCGCGAACGCGCCTACCTTCTGCGAACGCGGATGACAGACATGGGACCCTCCGCGAACTCGCCCTAGCCTATCCGCGAAGACCAAAGCCACAAACACCAGATACAACAAAATCAACAATTCCTCAAGTTTCCGAAAGGACCCTCGGGATTCGTTCGGAACCCCGTGCACACAAACCAGCTATGCAACCCCATTAAACTCGACGTTCCAGACTCAATGGAACCATCGTATTTTTGATTCGAGGTCTCCTTGACCCGGAACCCGATAAAGCACCTCAAAACTAACTCAAGCCTCAACAACTCAAAACAAGCTCGGGACACTCTAAAAATCAATCAAGGCCACCTCTAGGCCTAAAATCATCCCCCGAATCCAACGGAGTTGTCAGAATCGACATCCGAGCATCGGATCTTCGAATGTTGACTAAAGTCAACCATATGATCAAATTTCCATAATTTTCCAACTTAGGACCTCAAATCCACAAAACAGCCCCAAATCTGACCCCGTCAACTCTCCTAGGCAAAAATCCACATTTTGGAACTGATGGAATCGACAGAATTCACATCCGAGTCCCGAAACTCCGAATGACCTCTATAACCACAAATTGGCAACTTAAGCCTTCAAAATTCAAAACTTTTCAAAAACTTCATTTTAACTCAAACTTTCACAAAATCAAATTCGGAAACATTTCAAACATGATTCGGGGCAACTTTCGAGAGGGGCAAAACGATATTTTTACAAAAATTACCAAAATTGACCTTCAGGGTCATTACAAAAACTATGGAAATTAATGACGGAGATATTGCTCAAACTTCTAATGCTAGCAATAGGGATTGTATTGATAATCAATGCTAGGTTTCTTGGTATTAATTTTACTAACCATGATGATTTTGAAGAATATCTTAATTAGTGTTTGGAAAAGATTATCCACGAGCAGGGCAATGTATAAATATTAGACTGGTGGAGGAAACGTGGCAATGCATTTCCAATTCTTAGCAAAATGGCTCGTGACGTTCTAGCTATTCAAGCTTCATCAGTTGCTTCAGAAGTTGCTTTTAGTGCGGCAAGATTTCAAATTGGAGATCATAGACATTCATTGGCAGAAAAAAGCTTGGAGACATCAGTTTTATTTAGAGACTGGATCAACACCGAGAGAAGGATTATAATTTGCCAAAGTTAACCGCCAAACAAGAAACTTATTTTAATTCAATAATTGGATGTAGTAGTGACGATGAATTAGAGGCACAAGAGTTTCAAGCATCATTGCCAAAATCGGAGGATGTTACCTCCGATTTGATACTAGAGTTAGAAAAAAGTTTTATTGGACAATACAGATATTAGATTTACATACGAGAAATAATTGAAACAGAGCCCTTCCTAGAAGGTGGCTGCGTAGATTAGTTACTCCTCTAATATTTGTTACAAATATTAGATTTACATACGAGAACTTTTTGAAACAGATTCCTTCCTAGAAGGTGGCTGCGTAAATTATTTACTCCTCTAATATTTGTAAATTGTAAATTGTAAGATGCAATTTAATTTTATTTGAATAAATTTAAAGGCCTTGCATTTAAATTTAATACTTTACTTATCAAAACTTACTTTAAAATTTGAATTTTGAAATTTGAAATTTAAAAGATGAAATTTCAAATTTGAACTTTCAAGTTTTAAATTTCAAAGTTCAAATTTGAAATTTGAATTTTGAACTTTGAAAGTTAAAAGATGAAATTTGAATTTTTCAAAACTTAAGCATTTTTACTTAGCTAAAAAATGTAATTCAAAACCAATAAAAATTAAAAATGTCATTCAAAAAAATATAACTTCAAAACAATTAAATAAATATATATAAAAAATATTAAATCCCACATCCCGTCCCGTCCCGTCAAACACTGTCCCATCCCATTAATATAGTGGGACAGGACGAGACTTAAACTTGTCCCGCGAATCCCGGCCTGGTTCATCCCGGGACCGATTGAAATCTCAGTCAACGGTTGGCCCGTCCCGCTGTCCCCGTCCCCGTTCCCTTGCCAGCCCTAGTTGAGACACCCAACTTTTGGCTTTCTTTTTTGTAAAAATTTAAATTTATGGGTCAAGTTTTATACTTTTAAAAAAATTGAAGTCATATAACTTGAAATTTGTGAATTGTGATTCTACTTTTTGGAGAATTTGAAATTTGAATTTAAATTAAAATTTTATTCAAATTTGAGCCCCAAATCTTATTTCAAATTTGACCCAAATTTTTGTGAGAAGTATTTTGCTTTCATGCCAAACACACCCCACGTATGGAGCATGCTGAGCTCGAAAACATCTACATTCTACACACAAGACCCAACTACTATCTGAACAACTTTGCCGCGCTAAAGTTATCCCCTTATAAAAAGAACCCGCCTTTTCCACATCAAAAACTAGGGTTTCGAGTTCAAAAACTTACCGGAGAAGCTCTATTTCAAATCAGGCATGACCGACCATGAGGCGTCAGCCATGGAGGTGGAGCGCCGCCAGTGGAATGGGGGAGGAGAAAGAGAAGTAGCAGTAGAAGAGGAAGAAGATCCATTTCTTCAATTCATTGAATACGCTAAGTCTGTTCTATCTCCCGATGGCGGCGTTAACGGAGATGATCCGAGGGGACCTAGTTGGAGATGGATTGTTTCAAGGATTCTCAAGACTTGCATTGCTTATTCCTCTGGAGTTACCTCCGCCATTCTCCTCTCCGATCTCTTTCAGGTTCATTACGCCCATTTTTGGTGAATTTTGTTAAATGAATAAATTTAAAGGTGTTTTTTTTTATATTTTCCTTTAGTAACTTTGTGATTCAGTAATTTGCTTGTTCTCTGTCAAGAATGTCACTATTGCTTATAAATATGTAAATTTAATTGGAAATATCACTCCATCCATTTGATTAATTAACATTTCTTTTGAGCTGACCTCTTCGATTGTTGTGCAAGTTACTTGATGAATCTATTTTATCCTAATTCATCTAAGAAAAAATTCAAGCTTGTAGGTTTAAGAGGGCTTAACTCCACTACATGTCGTATGCATATACTAGAATAACATGATAAAAATAAAAAATTATGTCCAATTTAAGTGATCTCAGTTGATCCCTCCTTACTGTGCAAAGGAGCTATAACAGGTAGGGATGACATGATTAGGCATTGTGACATTTTGTACTCACAAAAAACAAATGTTTATAAATATCTCATCAACGTAAAGTGAAAAGTTTGAAATCAAATCCTTTCTAAGTATAGAAAGCTATACTTTTTTTGGGGACACACTAATGAGGAAAGTGCATCACATAAATTGGACAGGGGATTAAGAAAGTGATCTCTGAATTCAGACCGGAAATTAAATGTGGTTGTGCTCGTACCCTGGACATTGTCTTTTTTTCGTTCTCTAAGTAATATGCTAGGTTGAAGTTGCATTTTTGAAGTTTAAATGTTTTAGGGATTTAATAATAATGATATGCAGGCTTGGAATGAATTGAATAAGAGTGGAGCTCCAAAGAAACAGTCAGAGTGTATTTTTCAGTTGAAGAAGAAACACAAGAGGGCAAAGCTTCCTCATACCGTCACCATTGACTCCATATACGAGAAAAAGTTTTTATCATTGAATAGTGTAATTGAAGGTGTTATTATAGACACTTACATTCTTCCAGGTACATTTGAGCTTTTAGGTTTGATTCGCGAATGTACATATTATGTCATGAGGTGATAATGCATGGATATTACATTTGTGCTATTTTGAATAAACTGTCGTAATCTGTTGTACCTTGATTGATAAATTATTACATTTTCTGTTGTCTTTCACTTGTCTATGCTTTTATTCTATATCACTATTACGAACCTTGTATTATGCAAATGATGCATAAAGTCTTTGCACTTGAAAAGTGTTTATTTCTTGGAGAATCCTTTTTGGATCACTTGCATTGTGTTCAAATGTTAGTAGCAGTTCTTTTATTAATTAAATAATGATAAGAAGAACACATGCCAAGTTTAATCCGTGTATTGTTTTGGAAATATTGAATTACAGAAAGTCACTTTTTCTGCATGGAGTTTTTGATCCGGTTCATTTTCCATACTCTGGCTTTCTTGTAATTGGCTCACTCTTAAGATTGTATTTAACAAATATTATATGCTGGTTTTCTTCCAGGAACAAGCATTTATATGCTTCATCTGGGTGATTTTTGGAGTTCTAATACAATAGATCTGTATCTTCACCGCAGGTATTGAGCTTTTTTGTCTGATAGAGTTGAATTATGATGATCCTTCACTAAAATTTATTTTGCTAACTTATCAGAAATAGTCTCTTTACCTCTCACAAGGTAGGGATAAGGTGTGCGTACACCCCACCCCACCCTCCCCAAACCCCCACTTGTGGGATCACACTAGGTATGCTGTTGTTGTAAAGTCATTACTTGATCTGTATCCTCTTCTTTAAAATTTCATTATGTTTCCACCCTGACCTTCATACCAAATTTAATGTTTCCTTGTCCACTATATATCATTTTCTAGCTCAAATTACTTACTTAGACCCTCTTCTCTCTCTCTCTCTCTCTCTCTCTCTGTAGATGTGTAACATGTGTAAATAAGATTCCACAAAGTTATGCTGTCGTGTAACTCAAGCATCATTAATGCAGTTAACCTACAATGGTTTATGAATGTTGTATGTATAAAAGATTTATCTGTTTTCAATAAACAATTGTTAGTCTTCATGTGGTAACGATGATTTGACATAATACCAATGTAGTGTTTGGCCTTACTTTACTCGATATTGATATATTATATGGACTTAAGCACAAATATTAATGGTGATGCTACATAACTTACGTGATCTGATATCCATATAATAAGAATTTAAGCTGTATGTGAAGGAACCAAGATGTTTTAAATTTCAGGGCGTAGCTAACATTGTTTTGCCTCTGAAAATTGTCCTTCATGTCCTTTTGGTTCTACTTAACAGCCGCTGCATAATTTGTTTCTAGTTATTGTACTTCTCAGACTTCTTCATAGATCTTATTTGTGATAGAACAGATTCTACAGCTTAGCGGATCCAAAGAATGGTATTTTGAAGAAAGGTCGTGAAGTTTTCGTCACAGGATGCCGCCTCCGAACTGCCACTGGGGGTTTAGGTCATGCACGTCTTTTGCCAACTGAATATCTTGTGATACTGTTAGATGAGGTAGTGTCAAAATCTGTGTGTTTCTGTGCTTCAGCATTTAATGGTAGTTGGTTTCATGTTTCAGTGTTATCAAAGATTTACTAATATTCTAGACATTTTAGGCATAGTATGTCTTTTATTGTCTTTCAAAACAAACTGTTGTGAAAGAGCAGCGCCTCAGTAACCATCCTTCTCCTTCTATCTGATAAGTTAGCAGATATTTTGCTGGATTACTGCTAGTATAACGGCTTGAAGGGAGGATAAAAGATGAGATCAGTAGGTTCTGCACATTGCTGGCTCAAGGGGCAATCAAATGAAGCGGCCTCTTTAAGTCCCTTTAATCATAAGAAGTATGCCTTTTTGCAAAAAATATTGAATACTTCAATGAAAAAAAAGACAAGATCTATAGGACTATTTCTTATGTAATTGAAAGTGAATTTATATACATCTTGGGTAATTTACATATCTAATCCAAATTTTTCTTGTTAATTTCTTTTTTCGTTTCTCATAAGAAAATTTGTACTTTATTTAGTGTAAAAATATAAGAGAACTTGTACTGTATACTCTCTTTTCTTCCTCCTTCTAAGCTCTGTATTCTCACGAAAACAAGGGTTGAAGCGCTATGGATAAATCAAATTTCACATTCTTCTTCATTCTTTCTTGAGTTCTCAGGCATTGCATCAAGCAAACAAAAGCAATGACATGTTTTTTTAGACATCAAGTTACAACTTCTAGAATCATGTTTTGTTGCTCTAACAGTCTGACTTGCCATTCTCTTTTCTTTTTAAATTTGAAATCTGTTATTTATTTTTATATTCTCACTTCATAGGTCTATATTCTTTTTATATAATTCATTAGAATTAAAATATGTCAACTAGAAAATATGAATCAGATTAATTACTCAAAACTAAAAAAAAGTTCGAGTTGGAACTTTTATACTGTAATTGTATGGAAGAACTTGTTTCTCTATTCACAAACATACAAGGTATGTATACAATTACAAGGATTCTACAAAAGGGAATAAAACTTTTATACTGTAATTGTATGGAAGAACTTGTTTCTCTATTCACGAACATACAAGGTATGTATAAAATTACAAGGATTCTACAAAAGGGAATAAATCAAAATAAATAAAAGGAATTATTCTAGAATTGCTCCTATGATTTGGTTGCCATATTCCAATGTCCTAATTTACAGCAAAAACGTGATTCTTATTTGAAATGCAGGACCAAAATGATGATATGATGTTGCTTTTAGCACAATTTTGTGCAGATAACTTCTCTGCCATTTCTCTCAGCGATGCCAATCAGGGGGTCTCCTATTCATTACGTGGAAGGTGCATCCTCCTGCCATATGACTATTAGCAATTCAACTATAGGTCTAGTATTCCACATCTGGCATTGGTATTGTGCATTTTGCTACCTTATTGATGTACCCTAGTCCCAAATGACTATAGGATTGAATCAATTACTTCTCTGGAGGTTCAAGGGAAGTATGGTAGTTTGCAGAGGAAGCAAATTGATCTTGTTGATGATGAAGGTGTCAGTTCAAAATTTCTTTTGTGGGGTGAGCAGGTTCTGCTTGCAAGCCTATTCAGGTAGAATACCGTATGTCCCTTCAATTATTTTTTTGCTTTTCTCTTTTCCTTTTCTTGTACCTGGCTGTAACTTCGTTCTATTCAGTGTGGGAAGTATGCTTGCCCTGGATAGACCATTTATCTCAAGTTCCACGGATAGTGCTGTTGAAACATCTCAAGAATGTTGCCTTGAATATGGTACTGCAACACAGCTATATCTGGTGCCCTTTATTCAAAATGAGGAGCAAGTAAGTCCTGAATAATTAATGTAAGAGATGTTAATTTTGTAACTGCTTGAAAACTTAGATCAGGGTCTTCTCAGGTATCCCTAGCACTGACACAGAACCATAACAAAGGACCAAAACTATCAAGAGCTTTGGATCCAAGTCAAGGACTTGTAGTCTCCCAAGTTTTCTTGCCTTGTGATTCTCAAGGTTCTATTGACTTCAGTAATTATCCTTTCCGAGTAAGCTTGCACTCCTTAAAACTTTCTATTATCAGATGCTATACATATATAGATTTTTGGAATTTCTATCTTCTTTGCATTTAACTCTGAATTTCAGAAATTAAAAAGAAGAAGAAGAAAGGCTCTTTTTGAGGTGTTTCTGACTTTTAACTACATATTGATTGACATGCTAGTTCATTCACCTTCACCATAAAATGTTTCGTTTGCATGACTTTTGGTCTTCAATTTAGGGTTTTTACATCCTTTGAGGGTGATGCCACTGCTTCTGACTTGACTATGTATTTGTTATTTATGGCAAGCTACTTTTCTTTTCGTATCTAGATTTCACAAACAAATCTATTGATGTCTGTTTCTCATACATAGAGCTTTATATGCATTTGGATGCACTGCATAAAATTGTAAATGAAGTTTTAGAACCTTTTATGTTTACCTTTGTTCTTACAAAGCATTCTCTAAAGTGAACAGTTTGAATAGTCTGTAATCATGTTGGTTGGTGATAAAATAATCTGGATGGTCTTTTTGTTGAAGAACATCATTGCTCACCATTATGCAGTTGCATTTGTTATTGACATCTTACATCTTTAAAGTCTGCAGTCATTTGTTGTTGATCTTCGGGAGAAGATGACTGGAATAAGCCTCTACGGTATTGTTTCTGACATCAGAAGTACTCAAGAGCCAATACTTTCTGTTATGATTCAAGATGTAACTGGTGCAGTTTGGGTGAGACTACATTTTGCTCGATCCTGGTAGGATTATTTTTCTCAAACCTTAAAGTCACATGCTATTCTCTTTGATCAATCAATTTGAAAAAGATCTCTCTCAAACCAATTAAGTTATTTGATCAATCCGTGTGAAATACATATTCACAGAAATATATCCCTTGCAGGTCATTGGGGAGACTAGGACTAGGGCACACTATTTACATATCTGGTTTGACGTGTTCTGTGGGTACAGGAAAAAGGTGAATGTTCTTATCATATGCAATCTTCATAGATGTTAACATATATATATATATATATATACCTTCATCTTCCATGGATTTTATATAAAGAAAAAATTGGGATAAAAGTAACTTAATCATTGGTTCTTTCAGCTTGATCATCTTACTGTGCCACTCTTTCTACTTTGACAGCCTAGAATTGCGGTGGGTTGAGAATGACGTTGGAGCTTCATTTATTAATATTAGTTGCCTACCGGCACTGATTAACTCATCTTGTCTTCACAAGTTATCGTGCCTCTCTGATTTATCAGCCGAGCCTACTGGTACTCGTGTATGTTCTCTTGCTTCGAACATTGTCATTCATGTTCAAGATCTCACTGCAAAGGGCTAGGATTCTGGCCTCCCTTGATGTCAAAGGGGGGTATTTACTTTATATGAGCACTGGTTTATAAGATCTGGGTTTATTGCTTTATGCTAGTGTTGACTTCCAATGATTGCATGTGGAGAAAACAGACAAGCTTCATGACAATTTAACAGTACTATTTTTTAAGTAGTCTCTTAGAACAAGCAGCTTAGGTATTGCTTCTTGCTCAAGCTTTACAGTCTCTGCAATCTGCATCACATGAAAAGTTGAACAACTTTCTATATAATTGGGGTCTGTTCAGCTGCTTGATCACTTATTTTCTTTTCAAATAATAAAGAGCTTAATGAAGTTAAAGAATTGTACTTTTGAAGTAAATGAGTTTCCTATTAAGCCCCTCTGGTACCTGTTAGTTGAAATGCTAAAGATACAGAGAATATTATCAACTTATTAGAGTTTCATTGATTCTCTTTTCTGTAGTCATTATGCTACTTATGCAGAACTGAAGTGATTGGAGAAACTGCACTCTCAGTTATGATTGTGTTGCTGTTTGTATTCCAGGTATGTAGAGTCTGGCTGGATCAAATTGAACATTGTCATGTGACTGCGAGACTTTCGCATACATCTTGTGGTTATTTTCTTGATGATGGTTCCAGTGAAGACCTCAAGTGCAACTTCTGTCAACGTAAATGCAATGCAGAACTAGCATGGAATTTCCATTTAAAAATAACTCTTGCAGATGAGAGTGGAAAGCTCTTTGCCTGGTGTACTGGTCAAACTGCTGTGGAGTTGCTGCAAATAACTCCTGATGAATTCTGTGAACTACCAGAGGTAAAGACCAACTACCTGACATGAAAACTGGAATTTGGATTATTAATTCGACAATTTTCTGAACTCATTCCGATATATATATATATACCAGCTCATTTATCTCAGGAGAAATTTGTTTCAGTTACCATGAATTTTAAGAAAATGGTGAAACTTAACTACTTCGATTTTTTTTTTCTAATTTGTGAGTGCTATCGACAGGCAATTAAAGTATTCCATATGTAGTCTCCAGAATTTTAACATACTTTGGCACTTCAAAATGATTACTGTATACATGTTTCTTCAAAGACTTTGCTATATGCTCAACAAAGTATCTGCTGCAGATTTCTCTATAGAACCAGTACTGATTGACCTTTGATGGGAGCTTTGTGTTTGATGTTTGATAGCATGAAGAAGTGTGCTCATTTCTCCTCTTACTATTTTTCATTTTATGGATTTTGACATATCAGGAAGAGCAGATAATGTACCCATCATCCCTTGAGCACGAAACATTCAAAGTTGCATTGGTGAACTGCAGGAAAAAGGTTGAAGGACTTATGGATCAAGATCATGACACAACTGCATGGGAGATCACCCGCGCAATGAAGTGTGAATAAACTTTGAACCATTACTTGCATCTCAAATATGATAGTTGATAGAGGTTCTGCCAGCTTCATGTATGAGATTTGGGATTTGAAAGAAATATATTGCCAACATCTTAAGACATACAAAATAAATACATGTTCTGCCTGAGGTAAAATTAACCCTCTGTCTTTATCATCTATGTTAATGACTAGGGCTGGGCATTCGGTTATTCGGTTCGGTTTCGGTTTATTTTTTTCGGTTTTTTCGGTTTTTGGTGCTTGTATTTGTTGTACCGAATATCGAACCGAAATAATTCGGTTTGGTTCGGTTTTTAATATTTCGGTTCGCTATTTGTTAGTTCGGTTTTTTGTTATGGGCCTGCTTAGTGGGCTTTTTAAAATTTAAAATTTTACAATTTTTATTTTTATTTTTCAGCTTAATGGGTTGAAAATATGTGTTAAAGTTATTACTCTATTAAATATAAAGTGATAAAAATTTTTTGGTGCTTCACTATTTATCAAATTTCAAATATGAAATATTTATTATTTAGTAAAAATCCATAACAACATGAAGGAATAAGAACTACCAATATTTTACCAACAAGTCAACAATGATTCAATAGTTTCACGTAAATAGTAATGACTAGCAATCTAGCCAACTATAGCCAAAAAGGCACAAACAACTCAAGTAATGACTAGCAATATTTAGTAATGACTATCAATCTAGCCAACTATACTAGGCATTTAACAAGTAAAGATAATAAAGCCAACAAGGCACAAACAATTTAACAAGTAATAAAACTTCACTAGACTTCACAAATACAATGATCAATTGATATTTTATCATGCCATTACACAACAACATAATAACAATCTAACAAGTAACAAGTAACAAAGTACAAACTAACAATAATGCACCAATGTAGTTTCTTCCATAAGACCACTTTCAAGTTTAAGTGCCAACAATAACAAATAACAATAATGAGCAACAAGCCAACAATGTAGTTTCTTCCAAGAGATCACTTTCAAATGTCAACAATAACAAATAACAATAATGAGCAACAATGTAGTTTCTTGACTTTCTTCCATGAGACCACTTTCAAGTGCCAACAAAAACAATAACAAAACTTTAGTATTTTACGTCTTTCTTCATTGTCTTGACTCTTGAGTCTTGACCACTTGAACTTGAACTTGAACCTTTTAAGATAAAATCAAACGTTAGAATACTATTTTTAAGATAAAAATTAAAAAATGACATAATTAAATAAATAGCGTATTGAACTCACCACTATTAAATACTTGAAACTTGCAATCATAGATCAACAATACAAGAGTTTCTTCCACTATTTGTCATCTCTAATAATAAGAAAATCAAATATGTCATACTACACAATAAGTATTTTATTTTTTGCGAAAACAAATAAAAAATATAAAGTCTTACCAAGTTCAATTTTCTCAAGAAACTCCAAGTTTTCTTCAACACAAATAGGATTAGTTTCTTGTCTAAGCCAATCTTGGACACAAATAAGGCATTGCACACATTTGGGAGTCAATGAACTTCTAAATGGATCAAGAATACGACCACCGATGCTAAATGCACATTCTGATGCCACACTCGACATAGGAATAGCCAATACATCTCGAGCCAACTGTGAAAGTATAGGAAATCTAGGAGAATTAACTTTCCACCAAATTAAAATATCAAAATCCTCAGATTTAGGCTCTTGGTCTTCAAGAAGATATCTATCCAACTCAGATTTAACACCTAAACTTCCAGAATCTTCCTTTTGTTTTTTCATGTAAAATTTAGTTCTCAAAGAATTTGTTTTCACATTTTGAGAAAGGCCACAAGTAGCTGAATCAGATGAGTCAGATGAAGTGTATCCGGGTGAAGATGATTGATTTTTAGAACCTTTTGCATACTTGTTTACATAGACCGCAAACAATTTCTTCAAGTAAATATCTAATTCATTGTTCACTATCTTTCCCTTTTCTTCCCCAAGTAATTCTTCAAGAGCAAAACTAACATACACAAATTTATTGCGAGGATCCAAAACAGAAGCAATAAAAAGCATTTTGTTCATCTTTTCAGGAGTACCCCAATATTTCTTGAACTTTTCTTTCATCCCCAAAGCCATTTTATACAAATCAACATCATCACTTGTCATACATGACTTCAAATATGCATCAAGCTCACATATATCCTCAAAATGAACATTACAAGTAACATACCGTGAACCTGAAACTTTTAATGTGAGCTCATAAAATCTTTCAAGAAACTTTGTGACATTTCTCACGTTAACCCAATCCTCATTTTGAATTGAACCTGCAATACTTCCATCTTCACAAACATCAGTAGCAAGAAAAGAATTAAAATTACCATCATAAAGATCAAACCTCTCAAAAGCCTTCTCAAACTTTTCTGCCGTGTCCAACATCAAATAGGTGGAATTCCACCTAGTAGGCACATCTAAAGACAACATTTGATCACATTCTATCTTTTGCATTTCAACACATTTCAAGAAGTTTCTTGTTCTTGCAGAAGATGATCTAACATATTTCACCATTTGTCTCATCCGTTTGATAGAAGGACCAATTTCTTTCAAACCATCTTGCACAATTAGATTAAGTATGTGAGCCATACATCTCACATGGAGATGCTCACCATCCATCATATTAGTTCCCCACATATCTAATTTTTTGGACAACTCTAAAACTGCCACATCATTTGAAGAAGCATTATCAGCCGTAACAGTGAAGACATTGTCCAAGTTCCAATCAAGTAAACAATTACTAATAGACTCAGCTAAATGCTCACCTTTATGACTAGTGATAGGACAAAAATTCAATATTCTTTTATGAAGCACCCAATCCCTATCAATAAAGTGAGCAGTCAAACAAATATAATTGATTCTTTGCACCGAGGTCCATGTGTCTGTTGTAAGACAAATTCTTGGTTGTATTTCTCTAAAAGACTTTTTCAAATTCATTCTCAATTCACCATAAACTTCATAAGAATCCCTTGTTATGGTTCTACGTGAAGGAATCCCAAACAAAGGTTGGACTTTGCTCATAAACTTCTTAAAGCCTTCTTTTTCAACAAAACTAAAAGGTAGTTCATCCAAAATTATCATCTCAACTAAAGCTCTCCTAACTACCTCTTGCTCAAATTTCCAATTCTCTATTGAAGAACTGTCACTTTGAACACTTAATAGTTTTTGAATACTAGGTGCAACAGGCGGGGGCTTATACACTTTACATCGGTTAGTCAAATGTTGTCTCAGTCCACTTGTTCCATTTCTAGATGTATTCGCAGCATAATTTTGTTTACAATGTAAACACTTTGCTTTAAATAATACACCATTTTCAAAAGTTTTATCAAAGTGTTGCCAAACAGTAGACCTAGGATCTATTTTTTTTCTTTTTTTTGGTTCCTCTGTGCCAATTGACGCATCATTGCTACTAGTAGGTATATTATTCGTAGAACCAGCCATACTTATTCGACTTTGATCAGCTACACCCACATTTAATTGATTTTGATCAGCCATCTATATAAAAAAAAAATTCACAATTCACACACTAACTAAGGCTAAAATCAGAAAGAAAAAAAAAAGAAAACAGAAGAAGAAATCAAGAAAAAAAATCAAAAATACCTCAACTTAGAGACTGGTCGCCGGCTCGCCGGACGCCAGTCGCCTACTGCTGGAGTGCTGGTCGCCGCGTCTGCTGCTGCTGGTCCTCCAACGCCAGTCGCCACTGCTGGTCGGTGGTCGCCGCTGCAGCGCTGCTGGTCCTTGTCGCCGCTGCTGCGGTGCTGCCTCCTGGAGTGCTGGTCGCCGGTCGCCGCTGGAGTGCTGGAAGTAGAAGTGGAAACTGGAAAGGGGGATTGGGGAAAGCAGGCAGCAGCTGCTGGCCAGTGGCCACTGTTGAGTTTGGTGTTGAAAAATCAAAAATGAAAATTTTGGAGTTGGAAGAAGATTGACCTAATACTAAATACTAAATAGTAATGGTTATAAAAATATTAAATATTTATTATTTAATGTTAATAATTAATATAATATTAATTTTAAATATTATTATATATTTATAATATAGTGTATTTCGGTTAAACCGAAGTACCGAATAATACAAAATTACATATCGAATACCGAACCGAATTACCAAAAATATGAAAACATATACCGAAAACCGAATCGAAAACCGAAACACCGAAAAAATTCAGTTCGGTTCGGTTTTTTGGTTTTTCGGTATTTATGCCCAGCCCTATGTTAATCCATACTCTTTAATCAAATTAACAAAGCAGTGTTATGCTCTAAACAAGATGCTTGTAACAGCATAAATCATCTAAATTTTGTTACATTTGGAAATATATGCATTTTGAAGATACCTTTTTCAGTATAGAAAGAATGATTGGTTGCTGTGAAGCTAAAAGGCTAGTTGAAAACATGAAATGCCTTTTTTATGCTAACTTGCATTATGTTTAACCTATTAATTATCCATTTATTCATTGCAACATTTATACATACTAAAATGTACCGGTGATCATCGTAATTTTTTGCATTTCTATTAGGCGGCTAAAGATTGGGGAGTGATCGCTTGTTAGGATATCTAATAATCCTAGATAAGGATGGGTAGATTTTGAATATTTGTATACAGTTTTTTTTTTTTTGGTCATAAAATGTGAAATATTACCATATCAAACAAATATTACACCCTAAGAGCCTCTAGTGTTTTCAGCAACCCTCTAGGAAAGGTACCTCATAACCACTAGATCTCGAGAAAACAAACATCTATGAGCTCTCTTTGTACTTTGTAGCATGTATACCCTCTAGTGTTTTCAGCAACCCTCTAGGAAAGGTACCTCATAACCACTAGATCTCGAGAAAACAAACATCTATGAGCTCTCTTTGTACTTTGTAGCATGTATACCCTCTCACGTATTTCCTTTTGTATTTGTGTAATTGCATATTCTGGCTGTACACTCTTGTGCTTAAAAATTCTAGAATTCCTTGACTGCCATGTGTAGTAGATTATTGTCCCCCATACTGATGCTACTATCTCCTTTTGAACTGCTTCCACCTGTTTCTCTTGATCCATTGAAGTGTGCTATACACTCATTTGCATTGTATTGCTATCCCTAGCCAGCTACTCAATTTGCTCCTGACTTCAGATATCCATCGACATTATGCAAACATGTGCATTTGTCTCTTCTTGGTCCTCCTTACATAAGCAACACGGGTTGGTATCAATAGGAATGTTTAGGCGTATTAACCTTTCCTTTGTGAGCAACCTTTCGTGGTATGCCAACCAGACTATAAATCGCTGCTTGGGTACCATTTCTGCACTCCATATAAGACCAGCTTCATGCGTTTTAGGCAAAGTTCCCAACAAAGGTTGGTAGCTTTGTGAAACAGAGTAGCTTTCTGTTGGGGTTAGAATATACCTTCTTTATACCAGAACGTCATCTGGGCCTTCAAAGAGTTCAATTTCTTCCAATACCAACTACAATCCACCGGTGGTATATGTTCCCAGATATTTCAACTTGCCTTCATATAGATACCATTGACCCATTTAACCCATATGATGTCCTTTTTCCTTGCTAGTTGCCATAATAACTTCCCTACTGAGGCTATGTTCTAGTTGCAACATCCCTTAATGTTGAGGCCACCATACTTCTTTGGGACACATACTTTGGTTCATTTCACTTGTGCTAATTTCCATTTACCTTCTGTAGCTTCCCATAGAAACTCCCTGCATCTCTTGTCAATCTCTTTTAGTACACTTTGGGGTAAAATGAAAACTGCACCCCAGAAGTTATACATAGAAAATAATACAACCATGATAATCTGTAACCTACCAGCATAAGATAGGTGTTTAGAATACGCCTCCCTAATCCTCTTCGTAATTTTATCCACCAATTGTTGACAATCCATTTTGTTCCATTTTTTAAAAGTAAGTAGAAGCCCCAAATACTTGATAGGTAGTGATCCCAGTACGAAACCAGTTTTTCCGAGGGTGCTTTGTTTGACACTATCATCCACTACAGCTAGAAATATGCTTGACTTGTCCATGTTGGCTACTAAGCCAGTCACCTCACTAAAATGGGTAAGTGCTTCCATAACTCGAGAAACAGAACTCAAGTTCCCTTTACAGAAGATCATAAGATCATCTGCAAAGATTAGATGAGTTAATTTGGTTCCCTTACACATAGGGTGAAACGGAAAATCAGGCAGTGTGCTCATTTTATTCAAGACTCTTGACAAATACTCCATCACAATAACAAACAGTAGTGGGAATATGGGATTACCCTGCCTGAGTCCGCTCCCTCTGTCCCTTGAAGTACCCATGTCCCTCCCCGTTAACCTTTACAGAGAACTTTGTAGTTGTGACACAACTCATAACCAACTTGGTAAAAGTTTCTGGGAGACCAAACCCTCTCATAGCTTCTTAAATGAACTTCCAACTCACCATGTCATACGCCTTCCTCAGATCAATCTTCATAAGGCATCTTGCAGAAGTCTTTCTGTTATAATGTCTTAGTAAATCATGACATATTAACACATTGTGAATTAGTGATCTTTCTTCTACAAAGGCTGCTTGGTTTACTGCTACCAAGCTAGTAAGAACCTTCTTTAGTCTTAGACACAACACTTTTGATATGCATTTGTAAAGCAACAAGAGATGGGTTGAAATTGGCTGGCATATTCTGATACACTGTTACTTTTGGAATTAGAGATATAATAGTTGAGTTAATTTGCTTTAATAGCTTTCCATTCTCCAGGAACTGTATGATTGCTTGAGTCACATCTTCTCCGACCACATTCCAAGCTTCTCTAAAGAAACCACTTCCATAACCATCTGGCCCAGGGCTCTTATTCACATCGATACTAAACATTGCTTGCTTTACCTCCTTAGTTGAGTAATGCTTTACCAGTTCCAGTTATTGTGGTATTGTAAGTATATGCCCATTCTTCAAAAAACTACCAAAAGCTTTTACTCTGTGCCATTCTTCCTTCCCCAACAGTTCCTCATAATACTCCACAAACACCTGTGCAATAAATTTGTTCTCATTTTGAAATTCCCTGCCTTGTCTTTGATTTGTGTGGTAGCCTGTTGAAGTCTTTTGTGTATGATAATAGAGTAAAAATACCTAGTGTTATCATCTCCCAGCCTTATCCAAGTAGCTTTGCAAAAACACCTCGGCCAAATACGATGATTTCCTATACCTTTGACATTTTTGTTTCTCTTGTTCCTGAAGTGTTGTGTCAGTTGGGTTGCTATGTAGAGCTTTTTGTGCCACAGCCAATGCTTCCCTATCCTTCTCTACTTCAGCAAGAATATTCCTTAAGTGGTCTTTGTTGAGTTCCTGGAGTCTCTTTTTCAGCAACTTGAGTATCCTTACTACTTGTAACATCTTGCATACTTCAATTTGGACCTGCCATCCTTTCTTAACAATATCTAGAAAATTTGGGTGTTTGGCCCATACATTGCAATACTTGAAAGCTCTCTTTGTTCTTTTAACGCTTCTCTCTCCATGCCTAGTTTCAATGGACAATGATCACTTATGCCCTCCACCAGGAATTTTGCCTTAAACACTGGCATAATGTCTAACCACTCCTATTTTTGAGAAAATTCTACTATTTCCATGCTTATCATTCCAGGTGTATCTGTTCCCATTATACGGTAAGTCACATGTTTCAATACACGCCTTGAACTCAGCCACCTCTCCTGCGCTAACTAGATTACCTCCAATTCTGTTATCAGCTTGGAGTACTGAGTTAAAATCTCCTAGTATTATCTAGGGTGATGTTATCCCTGTACTAATACCATTCAACTGATTCCATAAAACTCTTTTCTCTTCTCTTGTGCTAAAAGCATATACAATTGTCAAGTGAAGCTCAATTTGAGCAACTTTATCCTTTACAATACATGTTACACTCTGTGCATCTCTAGTGACCATGTCAACCTAATAATAATCAGGTCTCCAAAATTGCAATACTCTACCATTATAATGGTAGTCCAAATTTGTGATGTAATTCCACCCTCCAAACATTCTATTAGCTATGTACTCAATTTTACTATTTTTCACTTTAGTTTCCAGTAACGCTACTAGGCCTATATTTTCCTCATTACATAGAAATACCACCTTCTTATGCTTGTTAGGGTCATTCAAACCCCTAACATTCCAACAAAGTATGTTATCCACGTCCTAGAGGAGCCAATACAGTGCCTCCCCCATGTTGAATTGGACTGCTATGTTTTACTTTACTAGTACTCCCCTCACATAAAACATTAAAAGGATTCAACCTGATTTGCACCGAATGCTCTTTCCTCCTTGGTGATCTATTCTTGTGAGGTGGTGTTATCCAATCTTCCTGTCTAGCATGCTGTTGTTTATCTCGATTCTATCCCATTTCCTATATTTCCTTGTTACCATCACCAATAGATGTTGCTGCATTCTAGCTTCTCAATTGTTCTCCTTTATTCTCTACAGATCATTTGTTTGCAGGACCCCTACTGGTCTCTCTCCCATAGGCTTATGATTTGCATTCCTAATGCTTTCCTCCCTCTGAATATCCTTCACGTGAGGTTTCTTTTTTCTACATTCCATTTCAGAATGTCCATACTTCTGGCAATAGTTGCATAAAACAGGCTTCCAATCGTATTAAATTTTCTGTTCAGTGAGCATGCCCTTCTTATTCTTAAAATATACAATATCTGATAGATGGGTGTCTACATCCACCTCAATAAAAAGTCTCGCAAAGTTTAGCCCTAGCTTCTTTTTCGTGTTCTTGTCCACCATCAATGGTTTGCCAATGAGACTGCCAATCTTGCTTAGCCCCTTTGGACCCCAGTATTTAAAGTCCAGACTAGGGAGCTTCACCCAAATTGGCACTGTATACAACTCTTCTCGTGTAAAATCCATGTCCTCATGCCAAGCCTTGACAACGAAAGGCTTATTGTCAAAATGATATATCCCCCCTTGTAACACCTCATTCTTCCCCTCTGGTTTATCAAACCTTACTAGGATGATCCCATTCTTCAACATAGACACTTTGTTTATCCCCTGCTTCCCCCATAGCCTCTGGATGTATCCATTCAATACTGAAAATGGTGGATGCGCTCCCAATATGTAGCATACTACAACATTACTCCAGTAAGCTATTTCAGATGTTATATCCTCCAGATCTATTTCACACACATGAGACTCTCCTTGTGTAATTGGGGATACAAATTCTAGCTTAAACCCAACATTTGTTGTTTTTGTGATGTCAAAATTTTCCCAGATTGAGGGTTTCCTCATTTCAGTTTCAGCCTCCACTTCGTCTGCCCATGATTTCTTTCCAGATCCAGTTGGTGCTTGTGTTGCTTCATTCCACTCCTTTAGTAATGTTTTAGGGCTATTCACATTTTCCTGCGAGGTTCCTGTTCCATTCCTGCTCACCTTCAGACCTATTGCTGCATCAATATCCAATTGAGATGGTAAATCCTCTCCACTCTGTTATTTCATTCCTTGCACTACTTTCCCGTTCTTTGTCACTGATTTCTCATCTCCTTGTGTCACAATAGTTGGAGAAATCCCTTTTGGGGTTCCTGCTACCCCTTGTTTCCCTTGATTCTCTTTCGTTTTCTGTTGCGTGTTCATCTGCCTCGTTATTGCATGAGCTTCTATGGTCTTCTGAGTAGGAATTCGAGCTCTCTTCCCCATGGGAGGCGCACGTTATGCTAAAATGTGCTCAAAGAGTTTTGTTTTTGCTTCTATTCTTATTGTATATAGTTATTGTAGATAAAGTTAGTACTCTTTCAATTCCCTTGGGACTCCAAGTCTTTCTCCTATCTATGCATTTAAATATCGGATGTATCATTGATAAATTATCAATTCATTCCTAACTCTTCCATGGTATCAGAAGTCGAGTAACTATACGCTTCCTTCGACCGTGGCTAACTCATCAATCAGTAGCTCATCCTCTACCAACTTCCACATCCAAATTTCATTAAGTTGGATAGAAATAATTATATATTGCGGAAGTCACAGATTTTACCGCAATAAGAGGTCATAACTTGGAAGGGTATGACTTTCAGAAGAATGTCGCCAAGTTATTTTGTCTTGAAGTTATGTTCATCATGCAATGGACAAATAGATACCAAATGTACCGACATTGCAATTTTTTGTAAAATAAAGTATTAATTTTTTAATGTTTTAAAATCACTAAGTTAATTTTTTTATTATATAAATTAGGTGAGGATAGTGGCATTAGGCAAATTGAAAATTGAAATGCGGGCATCACTAAGGTTTTTAAGATAAATTCAATTTTTATGTGGTTCAGTTTCTTTCAAATTATTATGTTGTATTAGCATACTTTCTAAATCTGTTAGCACTATTAAAGATGATAAGAATCTACACATCGTGCGAGTACACATACTAGTAACTAAACAAACCCAAGACACCTCTAATTGTCCCTTGAGTCAACAACTTCAAACCCAGTTGGACAACTCACTCCTCTGCATTCAATGATTGAATCTTGTTGGAAATTAGAATCCCCATAAAAATTGGTCAAGGGGAAAAGGGTGTCATTGCAGTTGGGTAGAAGTTACTTTACTTTGAACTAATCAGTATCATGAACAAAATCAAAATTTGGTGATCTACGGTCTGTTTGGTATGGAGGAAAGTGTTTTTCATGGGAAGTATTTTCCTTTAAAAAAAATCTTGAAAAATAAGTGAATTTCTTACTTATTTTCTAGTGCTTTATAAGTAAGCAAGAAATTATTATTCCAAGAGCATTTCTATGTTATCTAACAAATCACTATAAGGTGGGATAGAGTGAAGAGTGGGAGCTTGGGGGTGGTGAGGGGTGGGATGGTCAAGGGTTGGGGGCAATTGGTGGGTGGATGGGGAGGAGAATCAAGGTCTCAAACAACATTGTCGGAATGTTGGACTGATAACTGTTGTTGTCACGATCCGATTTCTCGAATCATGATGGCGTCTACCAATCCACCAGTAGGCCAGCCAAAACCCTATCCTGCAACTTAGCAGTAATGGGACTAGGGGGGGAACTAATCCTCAACTAAGCAGAAGCAACAAATACAACACATAAAGAAGGCTGAAGCGAAACCAAACTATATATACAAGACACCTCCCAGAAACTGGAAGTCACAAGTATAGAACTACTAACAAGAGTACAAGTTCCAAAAGTGGACCACAGAAACAAACTGTCTTGAAAACAAAAGACAAGTCAAAATATAATTACAGAAGAAGACAGATAATCCCAGAACGCCATGTGCTCACCCTCGTCTCCTGAACAGACAGCTGCAGGCTCGAACTCAACGCTGAGAACTCGTGCTCGGACCTGCATCACGAAAACAGATGCAGAGTGTAGCATGAGTACCAAAACAACAGGTACCCAGTAGGCATCATAGGCCAATTGAGCAAGAAAGGTAAAAACAGGCAGACAAGATAGAATCAGCACAAACAGATGTCAACAGAACGGAAGCAGAGAAAGCGGAAAGTAAACCAAAAACAACTAGGCTAAACTCAGCTGAGCCCCCCATAAGACCCGCTGGGCACACTCGTGTGCAAGTTTAAATAAAATCTGAACGGACCCCCATAAGCCTGACTGGTACACAGAAGAGCTATTCTACAGAAACAAAGGAAAATACAACTCCAGAAGCCTCAACACCCATGGGTCCCGGACACAAAAGATCACACCTGGGCCCCGCCCAATCATCAGTCACGAGGTGGAAATATCGGACTCTAACCATGTAACGTCAGCCTCTAGCTGGAACAATACCTGGGCCCAACTCAATCATCAGCCACGAGCTAGAAATACTGGAATCTAATCGGGTAACGTTAACCTCGGACCGGAAATCACACCTCTGGCTCAACAGCCTAGCACTGGAAATACCGGCTCTAACCGGGTAACATCAACTGCGCAGCTGGGACTAGTAGCCTACGAGCAACGGCCTCGCTGGAAATAACGGGCTGCAATCGTGTAACGTCAGCTGCGGACCGGAGCAAGTAGCCTAGCACTGGAAATACCGGATGCTAACCGGGTAACGTCAGCTGCGTACTGGAGCTAACAACCTTGAACCGGATAAAGCCACATACAAACAATACAACACAAGGCTAAACACCACGGGTCGCAACCCCCACAAGGATATCAACCGAAGGCTCCCAGCCTAGTACAATCCAACCGTCAATCGGCGCAACAGCAACATCTTCCGGTAGTACCTCAGAATCGCAGAAATAAGGGAGAAAGAATCGAAAGATCTGAAAGCCACGAAAACTCCTAAACTAAGGCTCAAGCTATCAGACCCAAGTCTTCTATACCAGTCTACAAGGACCTAGTCCATCCGAAACGACGTCGCATACATACTCAAGTCAACAGGTGCATAGGACTAAGGCAATACTGTCCTAACCTATTCTAAGGCTGGAACAATTACAGAAATCAACAAGAATCAACAGAAATCAAGCAAATATCCCGAACCCACAAATGCATCAACAGATAGCCACCCAACAGATAACTCACAGCAAATCAACAATAACCCAAGCCAACAACTCATCCTAAAGCATGATACTAATTCGGAACAGCCCAGAAATCAACTCTAAACGAAGAAAATCGGAGAAGAAGAACATAAATACTAGCTACCCACCCCAGATTCACACACATCAACCATCATTTACGCATTCAAGCTCAATCTAGAAAGAAGGGAAGTCGTAACCTACCAGAAAGCCGATCACGCGCACTCCAAGTCACTCTGCCGGAGCTTTTCCCTTTCTAAAGGCCTCAGACTGCTGCCACGCTATCAAAAATAGAATCACAACGTCAATGCGGTCGTTTAGACACTAAAATCATCAAATTCGGAGACAGACCAATTTCGGAGTAAAAATCGGGAACGTGGGACCCGCTCTGGATTTTCCAGAATTGACTCTGTGAAGAGGTCCCAAATCCTCCCCCGAACTTGTATTCCAAGACGGAACACTCATCGGGGCTCGGATCAGCTCCATGCAACTCAAACAAGAAAACGCAAAACTTTACAACTATAGGCCAAGAAAGCAACTTACGCCTCGAATTCACAGAAAAGGAGGTACATCCAACGTAATCCAACCACGAACCCACGAAGACAACGAGAATCTGAATGCCTGGGACTTTGAATCACTAAAAACTTACAAACGAGGAGGGAGATATGAATTTTTGAAATTTTCCTCCAAATGAACCTCGACCTCTCTTAAATAACCACTGACGCTCTTCTCTGCGAACGCGGCCCCAGGCCCCGCGGACGAGGAGGGAAACCTGCAAGAGCTCCGTGAACGCGGCCCCAAACTCGCGAATGCGGAGAACAAGAAAACCTCCACCCCACAGACCTCCGCGAACGCAGAGAACCTTCCACGGACGCGAAGCACAAGGTCACAGACCTCCGCGAATGCAGAGCAACTCCAGCGAACGCGGAGCACAGGACCCCAAACCTCTGTGAACACGGCCTCTTGCCCACCAACGCGGAGTAGACACTCTTACACCTCTAGGAACTCGGAGTCTATCCCGCGAACGCGGAGAGTAAATGTGTCTGCATTTTTGACAGTTGCAACAACTGAGTTTTGGACAACTCCAAAACTCTGACGGGGTGCTCAGAATTCGTTTGGAACCTCGTGCACGCAAATGAGATATGCTACCCCCTTGAATTCGACGTTCCGAACTCAATGGCGTAGTCAAAATTTCCATACGAGGTCATTTCAACAAAAAGTGGGTCCCACACCCAATGGGTCATTTTAGCCAATTTCTACCGGAGGCCTCGGATTTTGATCGGAAGCTCCCGGAAGTTCTCGAAGGGTCATTCTAGACCAAAATCGGCATTTCGGAACTAACCGCACTGACGGAATTTTTATCCGAGCATGTTTACCAAGAATGTTGACCAAAGTCAACTTTAAGCCAAATTTTGAAGGCTAAAGAGCTAACTGTACCCAAAATCACACTGGAAGCCCTGGGACTCGGGCAAGCCAAGCTTCTAGCCTAATTTGGCTGTTCCGGAGCTGATGGAACAGTCAGAATTCCCATATAAGGTCGTTTACCTAAAGTTATGACCGAAATAAACTTTTTAAGGTCCAAAAGCTCCAAAATAGGAAAATAGGGGTAAAAACCAAACGAACGATCAGACGATCGAACAGTCAGTGCTAGCAAGTCATAAATGACTTGGGGTCGCTACAGGAACGGTCTAAACGATAGAAAGGAGGCATTAACACAGAAATGACCTAGAGGGTCATTACAACATCCACTACTAAAAGGACTTTCGTCCTCGAAAGTAAGAGTCAAGATGTACCTGTGGGCTCAAATAAGCTAGGGAACTGCTCCCGCATCTCCCGCTCCGTCTCCCAGGTAGCCGCCTCAACTGGACGGTGCCTCCAACAGACCTTAACTACAAGAATGACTCTCGACCTCAACTGCCTCACATCTCTGGCCAAAATAGCAACTGGCTCCTCAATATAGGTCAAACGATCATCCAACTCAACTGCCTCATACTGGAGAACATGAGACTCATCTGGAACATATCGGCGCAGCATCGAAACATGGAAAACTTGATGAATAGCAGAGAAATCTGGAGGTAAAGCTAACTCTTAAGCCATCTCACCAACCGCCCTCAAAATCTCAAAAGGCCCAATATACTTGGGGCTAAGCTTGCCCCGCCTCCCAAATCTCATCACGCCCTTTATGGGCGATACTCGGAGGAATACTCTATCACCCATGACAAATCTCAACGGTCGACGCCTGCAGTCTGCATAACTCTGCAGCCTACTTTGAGCCGTCCTAAGCCGATCCTGAATCAATCTCACATGCACAATGGTCTCCTGAAATAGATCTGTCCCCCGCGGCCTAGGCTCTGTAGACTCAAACCAACCAACTGGAGTGAGACAACGCCTACCATACAAGGCCTCAAACGGGGCCATCTGAATGTTTGAATGGTAGCTGATGTTGTACGCAAACTCTGCCAAGGGCAAGAAATGGTCACACTGACCTCCAAAATCTATAACACAGGCCCGCAACATATCCTCAAGGACCTGGATAGTGCGCTTTGACTAACCATCAGTCTGTGAGTGAAAAGTTGTGCTAAGATCCACTCGGGTGCCCAACTCCTCCTAAAACACCCTCTAGAAGCTAGAAGTGAACTGCGGACCCCGGTCTGAAATGATGGAAACAGGCACACCATGAAGACGGACCACCTCCCGGATGTAAATACGAGCTAACCTCTCAACATGGAAGGATGTATGAACAGGTATGAAGTGTGCTGACTTGGTCAATCGATCCACGATGACCCAAATGGTGTCAATGCCTCTAGAAGTCCATGGCAGCCCCACAACGTAGTCCATGGTAATACGCTCCCACTTCCACTCCGGAATGGGTAATCTCTGCAACTCTCCACCAGGCCTCAAATGCTCGGCCTTCACCTGCTGGCAACACAAGCAACGGGACACATAGTCTGAGATGTCCCTCCTTATACTGCTCCACCAGTAGTGCTGCCTCAAATCACGATACATCTTAGCTGTGCCCGGATGGATGGAATACCTGGAATCATGGGCCTCGCTAAGAATCAGCTGGATCAAATCACCAACTCTCGGAACACACAAACGGCCAGCAAACCTCAAAACCCCATTTGAATCTAAGGAAGCCTGCCCGACATCACCCGCCAAAACTCTATCTCTGAGTGCCACCAAAGACTCATCCTCGAACTGACGACTACAGATCTGATCAAGAAGCGATGATTGAACCCCCACATAAGCTAACACTCGGCTGGAATCTGAAACATCAAGTTTTACCATCCGATTGGCTAAGGACTGGATGTCCATAGCCAAGGGTCGCTCTGAAAAAGAAAGGAAGACTAGACTACCCATACTCCCTGCCCTACGACTCAAGGCATTCGCTACTACATTCGCCTTGCCCAGGTGGTAGAGAATAGAGAGGTCATAGTTCTTCAGGAGCTCAATCCAATGGCGTTGCCTCGAATTAAGGTCCATGTGGCTCATAATGTACTGAAGGCTCCAGTGATCGGTATAGATCTCACAATGAACTCCATAAAGGTAGTGCCTCTAGATCTTAAGCGCGAAAACTACCGCTGCCAACTCCAGATCATGAGTGGGATAGTTGCGCTCATGCAGCTTAAGCTGCCTCGACGCATAAGCAATAACTCGGCCCTGCTGCATCAGATCACAACCCAAACCAACGCCGGATGCGTCATAATAAACCGTGAAGCCCTCACCCTTAACTAGAAGAGTCAATGTAGGAGCGGTAGTAAGCAACTCCTTAAGCCTCAGAAAGCTCCTCTCACACTCCTTCGATCACACAAAGGGAACATCCTGGCGAGTCAATTGAGTCAGAGGTGCTGCTATAATGGAGAAACCCTCGACAAAGTGCCTGTAGTACCCTACTAATCCGACGAAGCTCCGAACCTCAGTCACAAAAGTGGGTCTAGCCCGATTACGAATAGCCTCAATCTTCGTCGGATCCACCATAATACCATCCTTGGACACCACGTGCCCCAAGAATGCTATGGACTCAAGCCAAAACTAGCACTTTGAGAACTTGGCATAAAGCCGATGATCTCTCAAAGTCTGGAGCACTATCCTCAGATGCTGCTCATGCTCACCATGGCTCCGCGAGTATACCAAGATGTCATCAATAAAGACTATGACGAATGAGTCTAGATACGGCCTGAATACACGAGTCATCAAGTCCATAAAGGCAGCTGGGGCATTAGTCAACCCAAAAAACATCACTAGGAACTCATAATGGTCGTAACGAGTCCTAAATGTTGTCTTAGGGATGTCCGCTGCTCTCACCCTCAACTGATGGTAGCCAGATCTCAAGTCAATCTTCGAAAACACGGTGTCACCCTGAAGCTGGTCAAATAGATCATCAATATGAGGCATGGGGTAACGGTTCCTCACTGTCACCTTATTCAGATGCCTATAATCAATACACATCCGCATGGTGCCATCCTTCTTCTTCACAAACAGGACTGGGGCACCCCAAGGCGACACACTAGGCCGAATGAACCACTTACTCAAGAGGTTCTGAAGTTAAACACTGAGCTACTTGAGCTCTGCAGGTGCCATACGATACGGCGGAATAAAAATAGTACGAGTACCCGGTTCCGAGTCTATGGCGAATTCAATATCCCGCTCTGGGGTAGGCTAGAAAGGTCGGCGGGAAACACATCTGCGAACTCTCGGACTATAGGCATGGAATCAACTGCAGGGCCCTCCCTACTAACATCTCTAACATATGCCAAATAAGCAAAACATCCGCTGTCCACCAGCCTCTGGGCCTGAATACAAGAAATCACCTCGACTGGTGTGCAACCGCGAGAGCCCTGCCACACCACCGGCGGAATACCAAGCATGGCTAAAGTAACGGTCTTGGCATAGCAATCCAAGACGGCCCGGTGAGGGGATAGCCAATCCATGCCAAGAATCACATCAAAATCCCTCATACAAAGCACAATAAGATCGACCAGAGTGTCTTGCCCTTGAACAGTCACCACACAAGATCTACACACCCGATCCACTACTAAAGAATCCCCTACTGGGGTCGAAACATACAAAGGCACATATAAGGGCTCAGGACTCACTCCCAATCGAGGCACACAAAAAGCCGATACATAAGAATAAGTAGAACCAGGGTCAAATAAGGTTGAAGCGGACTGATGGCATAAAAGAATCGTACCTGTGATCACGGCATCCGATGCCTCGGCCTCAGCTCTAGCTGGAGCTACATAGAAATGGCCCTGGGCGCCTCTACCTTGAGCATCCCCCCTATCGCCTCTCCTGCCTCCCCGAGAACCTCCCCTAGCACCCTGCTGCTGACCTCCTCCCCTAGCTGGAGGTGCTACCGCTGAAACTGGTCTCACCGCCTGAGGAGCTGGCAAAGCTGATATGGAGACTGGGCACTCCCTAGCCCAATGACCAAGCTCCCCGTAGGTGAAGCAACCATGCGACGATCTTCCCACCGCTGAAGGCTGGCCACCCCGACCTGATGCACCTGACTGGAAACCACCTCGACCCTGACTCGGGCTGGCACTATGTCCACTCTAACGGTGCTGGTCACCCTTTGAGATCTGTAACGCTGCCTGATATGGACGACTAGACTGGCACGACTGGAACCCCTGATGAACCCGATCTCGGGTATCTCTCAACCTACGACGGCCCCCATTGAAGCTATCATCCGGCCTAGCCTTCTTGCCGCTGCCCCCATGGGTATTGCGACGGAGCTGCTCAATAGTGCGGGCATGGTCCACCACATTCAGAAACGAACGGCCCGCTGATAGCATAGACTGCGACTCAATCCTCAGCTGCAGCCTCAAACCTCGAATAAAGCATCGATCCCGCTCCTCCTCTGTAGGCAGAATCATGGTGGCATGATGAGACAACTCCAGGAATCTGGCCTCGTACTCCGATACTGTCATGAAGCCCTGCTCCAACCTTGTGAACTCATCACGGAGTCGATCCCTAACACTCCGTGGAATATACCTAGCCAGAAAGGCCTCAGAAAACTCTGTCCACGATACCGGTGGTGACCCAGCTGGCCTGGTCTCGATGAAAGAACGCCACCACTGTCTGGCCGGTCCGTCCAACTGATAAGCTATGAAGTCGGCTCCTCTGAACTCAACTAACCCCAACGTCTACAATCTCTCCCGACAAGTAGTCAGGAACTCATGGGCATCCTCCCCCACAGCCCCGGAGAACCTCGGTAGTGATCTGGGGCGGCAGCTGGTACGAGTGGTGGCTGGGCTGGTCCCGGCTCCACCAGCTGAGGAGGAATCTGATCTACCCGAGGCTCCAGCTTCGGAGTCCTCGCTCTATCGCGGCCTGGTGCCGCAACACCACCTCGACCTTGGGGTCGGCCTCCACTGCACGTGCGAGCCATCCTGCAACAGAATGAAGCAAGTGAGATTTCCTTAAACCAATCAGACACAACGTACGAACAGGAATCAAAATAAGAAAACCACCTACGGACACCCGGTAGCCTCCCGAAGATAAGTCACGGACGTCTCCGCGCCGATCCTCAGGACTCTACTAGGTGCTAGTTTTGTACAAGTGAGACCAACGAACCTAGGGCTCAGATACCAACTTGTCACGACCCGATTTTTTGAATCATGATGGCGCCTACCAACCCACCAGTAGGCCAGCCAAAACCTATCCTGGAACTTAGCAGTAATGGGATTAAGGGGGGGGAGACTAATCCTCAACTAAGTGGAAGTAACAAATACAACACATAAAGAAGGCTGAAGCAAAACCAAACTATATATACAAGACACCTCCTAGAACCTGGAAGTCACAAGTACAGAACTACTAACAAGAGTACAAGTCACAAAAGTGGACCACAGAAAAAACTGTCTTGAAAATAAAAGACAAGTCAAAATATAAATATAGAAGAAGACAGGTAATCCCAGAATGCCATGTGCTCACCCTCGTCTCCGGAACAGACAACTGCAGGCTCGAACTCAACGCTGAGAACTGGTGCTCGGACCTGCATCACTAAAACAAATGCAGAACCCAGTAGGCATCATAGGCCGACTGAGCACGAAAGGTAAAAATAGGCAGACAAGATAGAATCAGCACAAACAGAGGTCAACAGAATGGAAGCAGAGAAAGCGGAAAGTAAACCAAGAACAACTAGGCTAAACCCAGTTGAGCCCCTTATAAAACCCGCTGGGCACACTCGTGCGCAAGTTTAAATAAAACCCGAACGGACCCCCATAATCCCGATAGGTACACAGAAGAGCTATTCTACAGAAACGAAGGAAAAAAAACCTCTAGAAGCCTCAACAACCATGGGTCTCGGACCCAAAAGATCATACCTGGGGCCCGCCCAATAATCAGTCACGAGCTGGAAATATTAGACTCTAATCGTGTATTGTCAGCCTCGAGCTGGAACAATACCTGGGCCCAGCCCAATCATCAGCCACGAGCTGGAAATATCAGACTCTAACTGGGTAATGTCAGCCTCGGACCGAAAATCACACCTCTCTCTCAACAGCCTAGCGTTGGAAATACTAGCTCCAACCGAGTAACGTCAGTTGTGTAGCTGGGACTAGTAGCTTATGAGCAATGGCCTTGCGCTGGAAATAACGAGCTGCAATCATGTAACGTCAACTGCGGACCAGAGCAAGCAGCCTAGCGCTGGAAATACCGAATGCTAACTGGGTAACGTCAACTGCATACTGGAGCTAACAACCTTGAACCGGATAAAGCCACATACAAACAATACAACACAAGGCTAAACACCACGGGCCGCCGCCCCCACAAGGATATCAACTGAAGGCTCCCAGCCTAGCACAATCCAACCGTCAATCGGCGCAACAACAACATCTTCCAGCAGCACCTCAGAATCGTAGAAATAATGGAGAAAAAATCAAAAGATTCGAAAGCCACGAAAAAGCCAAAGCTAAGGCTTAAGCTATCAAACCCAAGTCTGCTATACCAGTCTACAAGGACCTAGTCCATTCGAAACGAAGTCGGATACATACTCAAGTCAAGAGGTGCATAGGACTAAGGCAATATTGTCCTAACCTATTCTAAGGCCGGAACAATCACAGGAATCAATAGAAATCAAGCAAATATCTTGAACCCACACATGCATCAACAGATAACCCACAACAAATCAACAACAACTCATCCTAAAGCATGATACTAATCCCGAACAACCCAGAAATCAACTCTAAATGAAGAAAATTGAAGAAGAAGAACAGAAATAATAGCTACCCACCCTAGATTCACACACATCAACCAGCATTTACGCATTCAAGCTCAATCTAGAAAGAAGGGAAGCTGTAACCTACCAGAAAGCGGATCACGCGCGCTCCAAGTCACTCTGCCGGAGATTTTTCCTTCCGAACAACCTCAGATTGCTACCATGCTATCAAAAACAGAATCATAGCGTCAATACGGTCGTTTAGACACCAAAATCATCAAATTTGGAGACAGACCAATTTTGGAGTAAGAATTGGAACGTGGGACCCGCCTTGAATTTTCCAGAATTGACTTCGGGAAGAGGTCCCAAATCCTCCCCCAAAATTGTATTCCAGGACGGAACACTCATCGGGGCTCGGATTAGCTCCATGCAACTCAAACAAGAAAACGCAAAACTTTACAACTATAGGCCAAGATAGCAACTTACACCTCAAATTCATGGAAAACTAGGAACACCCAATGCAATCCAACCACGAACCCATGAAGCCAACGAGAATCTGAACGCCTGGGACTTCGAATCACCGAAACTGACAACTGAGGAGGGAGATATGAATTTTTGAAGTTTCCTCCAAATGAACCGAGGGAAACCTGTAACAGCTCCGCAAACGCGGCCTCGAACTCGCGAATGCGGAGAACAAGAACACCTCCACCCTACTGTAACACCCCAGTTTTTGAAAAGAAAGAAAAAAAATGCAGTTTTAAAATTTTTCTGATGCCAGTGACGACGAAGGCCATCTACAGATCGTAGGTGGAGTGACGGCCGTGGATGGGAACCGTCGATGGCCCTGGCAACTTTATAAATTTTGAGTTTCTGAACCTTGACCTACGGAATAGCAGGACGGTTTGTAGTTCGGTTAACGGGCCGTAGATGGGTTCCGTAGATGCCTTCCAGACTTAGCCAAATTTTCAGTCCAAAACGAACTTTCTAAATCGATTGACGGAAGAGCAGAACGGTCCGTCAATGGATGTACGGACTGTAGATCCTGTTCGTCGATTGGCCCCAACAGTTTTATTTAAGGGCTTTTTGGACTTTTTCCTAAATGTTTTTTCCTTTTCCTAGACGATTTTACCCCTTAACCCTGGCTCTATTTATAGTTTCTAAGCCCTAATCCCTTCATTTCAACTCTCATCTCCCAAAAATATTCCTCCCTCTAGAAGAACAAGAAGAAGAAAAAGAAGAAGAGAGCTAGGGTTCTCATCAAGGTCATCAAGGTCATCAATCCTCCTTTTATTTCAAGGCTTTGGCATTAAGGTATGATAGTATTTACCATTTGGAGTCTTTCCTCCAATGGGTCCTCTTTTCTTAAGGTTTTCAAGGTTTAGTCTTGCCCAAGAGAGCTAGGGTTTTTGACAAATTCTTATGGGTTCCTCATTATGCTTTCCATTGTTGATATTATGGTTGATTGTGCACGATCTAGCGTGGTAAAGTAAGCTAGTGCATGATTTAGCGTGATTTACATGTAACTTGACGAATCCCATGAGTCCATGCTAAGTTTCCCCCAATTTATGATTATGCTTATGATTGTGGGTTGAATTGAGAAAAGATGAATTGCATGAACTCTTTGTGAATTGAGCTAAGGATTATGATTATCAAGCTATGAATTTCATGTAAGACTATGAATGATGAAAAGAGGATATTTTATGAAAAGATGCATGTTCAATCAAAAATCTATGATGTCCCTCTATTATGTGGTTTCCCTCAATTATGACTAAATTGCTTTGATTTATGGCTTTCTAAGTATTAGCTAGCATTGAATTGCATGTTTTGAGGTGAAGCTTATGAACTCATGATTTATGAGTTAAGAGCATGATGAGTTATGTAAATATGAAGCTTATGAACTCATGTATGTTTTATGAAGTTTATGATATGTTAATGGAAATGTTGAGTTGTGAAAGGGTTTCTCATGTAATGCTCAACCTATGAATGTGAAAGGTTTTCTCACACGTAATGATTCATAACTTGTTGAAAGGTTTGCTCAACTAAGCTTGAATCCACGATTAAGGAGCTATTCTATGAAGGGACAAGAGGCGATTACCCATGTTCCCTAATGTAGACAAGAGGCGATTACCCATGTCTACTAATAATGAAATCATGACTAAGGATAGACAAGAGGCGATTACCCATGTCTACCTAAGATAAAATGAACTATGATTAATCTGTGGGAAGTATGCTTAGTACCGAGTGGACAAGTGGCGATTACCCATGTCCCATAACCTATGTGCCACCATAAGGTGATGGTCTATGATAGACACTAGCTAGTGGATCCACATAAGCTAAGAAGTTCATGGTCTTACCTTGGCAAGTAGGACACCCCTTTTCGGTGTGGGGCAGACACCGGATTTCGTGTTGATAGCTCACATGGTCTCATATGTCGGTTAATGCTATTTCCCCACAGCTAATAAACTTGAGTGTTCTTATGATGATGTAAGGTAAAGGAATGATGAATAGCTTGTCTTGGCCATGGTTTATGCTTCATGTTTCTTATGTTCTATCATGTTTTAGCTTGGCCATTACATGTCATGATTATATGTCATTCTAGCATGTTTTATATGCCCTTTGTGCATTGCTATCATACTTGGTACTTGATTGTACTAACGCATACTCTTGCCTACATTGATTCTATTGATGTAGGGCTTGACGGCTCCTCTCATCCCACTCGTGGCTAATCAGTTCTAGTGATCGTGAAGACTTGGTGAGGCCTCCTATGTCCGAGGGCCTAACCTGTTACATTTGCATGCTTTCCATTATTTTGGATATTGTACTGGGCTGCGTCCCAAACCTTCATTTCTATTCTATTATGTTAGATGGCTTGAGACATGAGATGTAGACTTTCACTGTTTTGATTAAAGCTTTGATATAAAAATGCTCTTCTGAACTCTTACTTCTCTATTATCTTGTATGTTATGTATGCTAAGGGCTTGTATGAGGCCTCTCGGGGTCTTGTACGCCGTGTTACATCTAGGGGCTACCCTGGGTCTTGACACCCACAGACCTCCGCTAACATTGAGAACCTTTCGCGAACGCGGAGCACAAGGTCACAGATCTCCGCGAATTCGGAGCACAGGACCCCAAACCTCAGCGAACGCGGAGTAGACACTCTTACACCTCCGCAAATGCGGAGCCTATCCCGCGAACGCAGAGAGTTAATGTGTCTACATTTTTGACAGCTGCAACAACTGAGTTTTGGACAACTCCAAAACTCTGACGGGGTGCTCGAAATTCGTTCGGAACCCCGTGCATGCAAATGAGATATGCTAACCCCTCAAATTTGACATTCCGGACCCAATGGCACATTCAAAATTTCCATACGAGGTCGTTTAAAAAAAAGTGGGTCCCACACCCAATGGGCCATTTTAGCCAATTTCTACCGGAGGCCTCGGCTTTTGATCGAAAGCTCCCGAAAGTTCTCGAAGGGTCATTCTAGACCAAATTCGGCATTTCGGAACTAATCGTGCCGACAGAATTTTCATTCGAGCATGTTTAACAAGAATGTTGACCAAAGTCAACTTTAAGCCAAATTTCAAAGGCTAAAGAGCTAACTGGCGCCAAAATCACACCGGAAGCCCCGGGACTCTGGCAAACCATGTTTCTAGCCTAATTTGGCCGCTCTGGAGTTGATGGAACCATCAGAATTTCCATTTGAGGTCATTTAACTGAATTTATGACCAAAATCAACTTTTCAAGGTACAAAAGCTCAAAAATAGGAAAACAAGCATAAAAATCAAACGAATGACCAGGCGACCGAACAGTTAGTGCTTGCAAGTCATAAATGACTTGGGGTCGCTACAGGAACGCTCTAAATGATAGAAAGAAGGCATTAATATAGAAATGACCTAGAGGGTCATTACAATTGTTGTAAGAAAATTCTGGCAAAGGTAAGAATTGGTCTCAATGACCTCCAAATATCAATACCACATTCTCGGAGCACATTCTTTAGCACTTGAATAGTCCTCTCTGATTGACCATTTGTCTGAGGATAAAAAGTTATACTAATTAAGCTCCACCTAAGTATCCAATTCTTACTGCATAGACCTCTAGAAAAGCAATGTAAATTGAATACCTCAATTTAAAATGATGAAAATAGGCACACCATGCAAATGAACAATTTTCTAGAAGTAAATCATAACTAGCCTCTCAGAACTGTAGGTAGTCTGAAGCAACACAAAGTGTTTTGATTTGATCAATCTATCCATAATGATCCAAATATCATTGAAATTCCCCAAAGTCTAAGGCAACCCAACTACAAAGTCCATCATAAGACACTCCTCTTCCACTCAGGTATAGGCATCCTCTGAGTCATATCATCTGATCTTTGATGCTCATACTTCATTGGCTGACAGGTCAAACACTTAGACATAAATTATACAATGTCCCTCTTAATTTTATACCACCATTTATGTTGTTGCAAGTTATGATACATCGTTATTGCTCATTGATGAATAAAATACTTCGAATTGTAAGCTTCTTCCATGATCACTCTAGTCAAATCATCAACTCTAGGAACACAACTCCGATTCTTAATCCTTAAACACATTCTTTATCTAGAATTATTTTTTTAGCTTCACCTTTTAACACTTGATCTCAAATCATGCACAACTTCTCATCTTCAAATTATCTAGCCTTGATCTTCTCCATCAATGACGATCGCTCAACATTGATAAGAATCATATTAGGCTCCAAAATATCCATTCTCACGAAGCTATTTGCCAAACTCTAAACATCCACAAGCAATAGTCTCTCGTTAACTAATAGCAAAGCAAGACTATCCATACTCACCGCCTTTTAACTCAAGGCATCCACCACCACATTGTCCGTATCCAGGTGATAAAAAATAGTCATGTCATGATTCTTAAGCAACTCTAACCACCTTTGCTGTTTCAAATTAAGATCCTTTTGATTAAATATGTATTATAGACTGCGATAATTGACGAAAACCTCACAATAAACTCCATACAAGTAGTGTCTCCAAATCTTCAAAGTAAACACTATCGCTGCCTGCTCCAAGCCCTGAGTGGGGTAGTTCTTCTCATGGATCTTCAATCGCCTTAAAGCATAAGAGATAACCTTCCCCTTCTACATCAAAACACAACCAATCCCAACTCTTGAAGCATCACAATACATTGTAAAGCCTTAACCTTCCACATGTAAAGTTAAAATAGGAGCTGAAGTCAACAAGGTCTTGAGCTTTCGATAGCTGACCTCACACTCATCAGACCATTGAAACACAATATTTTTCTAAGTCAACTTGGTCAAAGAAGATACAATAGAAGAGAAACCCTCTACGATCTGTCTGTAGAAGCCTGCGAATCCAACAAAACTCTAAATTTTGATAGGTAGAGTAGTCCTAGTCCAATCCCCAACTGCCTGGATCTTCACCGGATCTGTCATAATACCATCCTTGGACACCACATCACTAAAGAATGCCACAATATTGAGCCAAAACCCTCACTTCAAAAAGTTAGCATACCACTGCTCATCCTTCAACCTTTGGAGCATAATTCTCAAGTGTTGCCCATGCTCTTACTCGCTACGTAAGCTCTCTAAGATATCATAATAATCCAAGTAGGGTTGAAACACCCCATTCATCAAAACTCCATAAATATCATTAGGGTATTTGTCAACCCAAAGGACATAATAAGAAACTCATAATGATCTTATCGAGTTCAGAAGGCTTATTAGGGACGTCTAAAGCCCTAATCCCTAACTGGTGATAGACTAACCTCAAGTCAATCTTCAAAAACACCAAAGCACCTGAAGCTTATCAAGTAAGTTATCAATGCACGAAATATAATAATTTTTCTTGATGGTCACTTTATTCAGTTGATAATCAATGCACATCCGCATAGAACTATCATTTTTTATCACAAACAACAATGACCCAAGGTGAAAACTAGGTCTTATAAAATCCTTACTCAGTAAATCCTGCAAATAATCCTTTAATTCCTTCAATTTTGTGGAGCCATCATATAGGGAGGAAAAGAGATAGGCTAAGTGCCCACTCCATATCAATACCAAAATTGATGTCCTAATTGGGAGAACACATCTAAAAATCCTCTACCATCGGTATTGACTCCAAAAGAGGTAAGTTGACACTAGTATTATGAATATAATCCAAATAAGAGAGATAACTCTTCTAAACTAACCTCTAAGCCTTTAGAAATGAAATTATTCTCTTCAGATATGAATCCTAGGTACCCTTCCACTCTATCCTAGGGGCATCTGGCTTGGCTAAGGTGACTGTCTTAGTATTACAGTTCAGAATCGCATGATACAGAAAAGGCCAATCTATGCCCAAAATCACATCAAAATCTACCATATCGAGAATAATGCAGTCTACCCATGTATTATAACTCAACAGGGTCACCACATAGGATCTGTACAACCAATACTCCACAAAGGAATCACCCATCGAGGTAGCAACACAAATAGGCATAAAAAGAGAATCACATATCATATTAAAACTCGATGCAATGTATTTAGACACATAGAAGAAAGTACAACTTGGATCAAATAATACCAAAGCAACACATGTGATAACTGCATCGGAGGCCTCTGCCTCTTATCTACCCGTAAATGCATAACAAGGAGCACTATCTCCCTCTACCTAAGCAACTTCTCTACCACTACCTCACCCAGTTTGTGGCATACTTGTACTTGCTTGAGAACCACCATGACCTCTAGCTATTGGTGTTGATGCACTAACATGTCCCTGTGAACTCTAATACTCGCATTCCACTCAACGTCTAGGGAAATACTCTTGATATATCCTGGCTCACCACATTCATATTAATACCTAGGTACCAATATTTGTTGAGAAGAACCCAAATAGCCTCAATGTACACTATGACTTGAAAATCTCTAAGACTGACCTTGAGAAGTCTATACCAAAAAACTATATGAGTCTCGTTCATAATAACCTCCCTTAGACGTTTGAATTGCTGCATGAACCGTTCTACTATCCCAGGACAAAACCTTTCCTGAATGATATAAAAGCTGATTTAGTTGCAGGTAGGAGTGGACTTACTAGGTTGAAGTTGAAAAATAGATTTCGCTGATTTGATCAATAATAGGATTCTTGGCTTAAAAAACCTTTGAGATCACTGAGTTCCTCGGGAATCCTTCTCTTGTCTAAGGAAGAAGACTAAGAACTATGGTTGGCGTGGACTGGGAAAAAGTAGCAGCTATTTCCGTCTTGGTACTTATTTTAGGGGAGTTGTGAGTGGAGAAGGAAGCGCTCATTGTGCATGGAGAACTTGGTCACCCGAAAGACTAGATAAATTTGAATTTCACACCTTTTTCCTTTTCCGACGGACCAATCATTCCCTGGAAAAAAATCCTCTATGAGGTACCACTAAAATAAATAGAAGTGCGGGACCTCTTGCACCTAAAATCCCAAATTCCTCGTGGATCACTGATGTACCGACTTGAAGTTTTGCATGTGTCCTAAGTATTTGTTAATAGATTTAATGGTCTTTTGCTTGGTTTTTGTAGGAAAATAGGTTTTGGAGCAGTCGGGATGAAAAGAGATGATGTAGCAGAGTTTTTTGGGTTTTGATGACTCAACCTACGAGACGTAGACCTTCTTACAAGCCAGAGGATTGAGTCGTGATTCGAAGAATTTTTTCAGGAGCTAAGTGTACAATGACGGAAGCTAATGATGAGCCGTAGTAACTTCTACGAGCCGTATAAAGGAGTCGTGGAAAAGTTTAGAAAAGTTGAGCTTCAGTACTTGGTTGATGAGATGACAGGATGATGGGTTGTAGAACATAACCGTAGAAAAGCCTAGAGTTAAGTGGAGAAGCTGTTGTTTGACGAAAGGTTCCTACAAACCGTAGGAGTTCCTATGGGTCGTAGGAATGAACCGTAGAAATGACTGCCTAAGCCAAATTTTTCTAGATTTCCTTTTCCTACTTTACTTAGGATGTTGATTTCTATAAATATTAGTTGTATTTTTCAATTTTTAGTGTACTAGACAATTAGATACTTTTATTTTGGCTTTGAGAATTAACTTGGGAACACTTTGTCTATTTAAATTCTTAAAGTTTTGGTTTTTAATGTAGCTTTTGTTCATCAATTCAAAATTCCGGATTTCAATTACTCGCATTGTAAGTTCATGATTTATTATAATCAAATTATTATCAATTGTAATCACCCAAGCATGAGTAGCTAAATCCACAACTAGGGTTGTGGGAACCATGAGTAATTAGCAACGTAGACCTAATAATTAAGTAATCCTTGAATAGTGTTTATGCATGTAATGTTGATCTCTTCGTTTTGATTACTTTTTAATGGTGCGCAACATTAGAACCCATCTTATACCTACTTGCCCAATCAAGGAAGTAATGAATAGGAAAAGAGATTAAACAACAGAGATTTGGAGAGATGTTTTGCTGTCTAATAGCTGGAACTATATATGTGAAGGCTAATCTGGGGTCAGGGGTAAAGGTTAGTAAAGCATACACCCATAGACCGACCTAGTTGTGTGGTGAAATTCCCTATTTGGATGACCAATCACTTAGGAGATACCTAACTTACTGACTTTGCATGTTAAACACTAGATAAGGGTTACTATTATAAGGTTTACTGCGTTAAGAACTTGTAGAGAACACATACACCCTAGTTTCATCTTTTATTGACTTAACAAAATATTAAATCCTGTTACTTGATTTCTTGTTACTATTCAACTGAATCAATATTACTTTTATGTTACAAATCCCCCCTTTTATGGAAATAATCTGACTAAAAGTACAATTAACAGTAAATTGGCCTAAGTCTAGACCTTATTACTCGTGGAATCGACCCTAAACTCTGTTAGGTTCTTTATTTGACAACGACCGCTTATGCTTCTTTAGGGAGGTGTAATTTGGACATATCAAATTTTGGCACCGTTGCCGAGGATTAAGGTTTTTGTATTAGACTAATTTTGTTATTACACTATTAGTCAATTATTTCCTAATTTTACGTTTTCTTTTGTTTTTGTTTCTTACAGGTTTGATTCGACGTGCATGCCCAATACACGAAATCAAGGCATTTCCTTGACACCTTACGACCCAGAGCTAAGAAAAACACTAGGAAAAATGGCCAACACAGGACGTGGCTAGAATTTGGAACTAGAAGATAATACTGGAGGAAATGGGGATCAGGCACAACAACTCCCACTTCATGAAGTTCCACCAAGGTATCAGGGAAATAATCAGAACAACCCTGCGATAGTGCACAATCAACCAGTACCCGATATGCGTATTAACTACATGGTTGATCATAACGTTGTGGGATCAATTTGTGCCATAGTTGTTCCTCCATTACCACCCGGACTTGTGGTTACAAGCAGTATGATGCAAATTCTCACATACAGAAGCTTATTTCATGGCATGCAATATGAAGACCTATATGCTTATCTGAGTAAAGTCATCAGAGTGTGTAATAGCAAAGTGGAAAGGCCGGATTTAGACATGGATGCAATTGAGCTACGCGTGTTTCCATTATCATTGATAGGTGATGCTACCGTGTGGTTATCTGAGCTAATATATAACTCAATTACCAAATGGGTGGAGCTGCATAGAGTGTTCCTCAAAAAATATTTCCCGTTGTCAAAGAAGTTAAAGCTTAAAGATAAACTCAACAACTTTGTAGCTCTACATGGGAGTTAGTCAGTGATTGCTGGGACAAATTTACAGGGTTCATGAGAGGTTTTCCGAACTACCGTATTGATGATGAATCGCTTAAGGAGTACTTTTACAGAGGACTGAATGACAATGGAAAAGCAGTGTTGGATACTATTGCCAGAGGATCTTACAAGGCAAACACATTTTAGGAGATTGCAGAGAAACTTGAAAAGATATCCAAGAATAATAAGGCATGGAGCACCAGAACTTTCGCTACCACAAAGAGTACTTTTTCAATACAAGCCACACCTAATCAATCACATGATGACATTCGCGAAGAGATGGCACAGTTGAGAACAGAGGTTGGCTTAGTTTTGAAACATGTGAGTGGGAGTGCCGAGAAAGTCAATGCAGTGAACTATCAAAATTGAGCACCACCGGCTGATGAGTTTATATATGAAGAGGATGTGAACTTTGTGAATGAGTAGACGGGGTTTTCGAACTAATGCTCAAGCATCCAATTAGGATAATTGGCACCAAAGTCAAGGAAATCAAGGTAAGAACTTTAGTAATTATAATCGCGAAGGACTTTATAATCGTGATGGGAACTATAACCGTGATAATAACTACAACAAAAATGGCTATAATAATAGAAACGATAAGAGTGGTCCATATGTCCCACCAGAAAATTGTGATGGAGGATCAAGTTTGAATCGCATTGAGGATATGATAGCAAAGATGATGAAAACGTTTGACTCAACTGATGACCATGTGAAAGAGATGTGTACTGATTTGTCTAGCATTAGGCAAAAGGTAGATTCACATGCAGTATCTATTAAGCAGATTGAGCAACAACTGAGTCAACTATCTTTAAGTATGAATCAGCGCCAACAAAGAAAACTTCCTAGCAACATAATCCAAAATCTAAAGAATGATGGACATTGAATGAGAGTCACTACTAGGGGTGAAAAACAAACCATTGAACCTTCTATACTGACTGAGGTGGAAAGTGCTAAGGAACTGAAAGGGGATGATGTTGAAGAAGAGGAACAACCTATAGATCACAATGAGAAAGACGTTGAAGTGGCTCAAAATATCATTCCAATGCCTATACCTCCACCTCCTTTTCCTCAAAAGTTGGTCAAGCGAACTGAGAAAGGGAAGTATTGTAAGCTTATCTCCATGTTGAAGCAATTATTGATAAACGTACCTTTGATTGAAGCTTTGGAACATATGCCAGTCTATGCTAAGTTTATGAAAGATCTAGTGACCCAGAAGAGAGATATCAGTTTTGAATATGATGATAAGTTCGAGCATTATAGTTCCATTGCTACTAGATCGTTAGTGCAGAAGAAAGAAGATCCTTGAGCATTTACTATTCCATGCATTATCGACGCATTACATTTTGCTTAAGGTCCTATGTGATTTGGTGCTAGCATTAATCTGAGGCCACTTTCAGTGTTTAAAAAGCTGGGCTTGGGAGTCCCTAAACCAACTGCAATTCGACTACTTATAGCTGATCGGACTGTAAAGAAGCCAATTGGGGAGCTACAAGACATTCTAGTTAAAGTTGAGGCATTCATATTTCTGGCTAATTTTGTGATTTTAGATTGCGAAGTTAATTTTGAGGTGCCTATCATCATGGGGAGATCATTTCTTACTACTGAGCGTGCTCTAGTTGATATGGAGAGAGGGCAGATGAAGTTTAGATTGAACAATGAAGAGGTAACATTCAATATCTGTAACTCAATGAAACATCAAAGTGATCTTAAGGTAGTAACTATAGTGAACATGACTATTGAAGAGCAACCAAAGGTACCGATTAAAGAGAGATTAGGTGTGGAAGCATTAGAAGCTGTGATTATGAACCTTGATGGGGAACATATTGAGGAGTACGATGAGATGGGTGTTGCACTTGATGGAATGAGATATCTTCGTCGCGCACCAAAGAAGCTGGATTTGGATATTAAAAATAGAGAAACTCCACTAGCAAAACCATCTATTGATGAGCCTCTGAAGTTAGAACTAAAGGCTCTCCCACCTCATTTACGATATGTGTTCCTGGGCTAGAATAATACTTTGCCAGTCATAATTGCTACCGATTTGAGTGAAGGGCAAGTAGAAGTTGTGATAGCGGTATTGAGGCGATTCAAGAGGGTAATCAGTTGGACTATAGCCGACATCATAGGTATTCCACTGGGCATTTGTTCTCATAAGATCCAACTCATACCAAAATGCAAGCCTAGTATTGAGCAACAGAGGAGACTTAATCCACCTATGCAAGAGGTTGTGAAAAAGAAAATCATCAAGTGGTTATATGCTGGAGTGGTTTATCCAATTGCAGACAGTAGTTGGGTGAGCCCTGTTCAATGC
Organism: Solanum appendiculatum; assembly: GCA_018342035.1. Taxonomy (NCBI): domain Eukaryota; kingdom Viridiplantae; phylum Streptophyta; class Magnoliopsida; order Solanales; family Solanaceae; genus Solanum; species Solanum appendiculatum. Next base: position 333,090 of record JAGDQO010001371.1, on the reverse strand, counting down.
ATGCCAAAGAAGGAAGGAACCTCTATGGTTCCCAATGCGAAGAATGAGCTTATACCAATGCGGCCGGTGACTAGTTGGAGAGTGTGCATGGATTATCGCAAGTTAAATACATGGATAGAGAAAGATCACTTTCCTATACCATTCATGGACCAAATATTAGATAGTCTCACTGATAAGGGGTGGTACTATTTTCTAGACAGTTATTCAGGCTATAACTAGATATCAATCGCACCGAAAGATCAAAAGAAGACGACTTTTACTTGTCCCTACGGAATGTTTACTTTCAAGAGGATGACATTCGGGTTTTGTAATGCACCGACTACGTTTCAACGTTGCATGATTCCTATCTTTTCTTATATGGTGGAAGATATGATCGAGGTATTCATGGATGATTTCTCTGTGGTGGGTGACTCGTTTGATGATTGCTTGGCATATTTAGGTGATGTTCTGAAATGGTGTGAAGAATGCAATCTCGTGCTAAACTGGGAGAAGTGCCACTTTATGGTCAAAGAGGTATAGTTCTCAATCATCGAATATCTCGCAAAGGTATTGAGGTTGATCGAGCAAAGATCGAGGTGATTAAAAAGCTGACACCACCTATCTCTGTAAAGAGAGTTGGAAGCTTTCTAGGACATATTGGTTTCTATCGGATATATATTAAAGATTTCTCCAAAATAGCACACCCACCATTCAAATTGCTCAAATAGGAGACGAATTTTATGTTTGATGATTCTTGTCTGAAAGCATTTGAAGGGTTGAAAGAGAAGTTGATTTCTGCACCAATCATTATTTCACCGAATTGGGGAAAACCGTTCAAAGTTATATGTGATGCGACTGGGGTAGCACTTTAATGAGTGAGTGATTTTCACCCATTTGGAGCTTTTTTTCTTATGATTTTGTGGCACTTAAGTAGAGAAAGAGGCTGATTATCCTTTGAATATGGTTGTTTCAGGTATATTTTGGTTGGCAAGGAGTTTTTATGGAAAAGAATAGAAATTGAGGCAAAATGGAGCTACAAACAGAGAAATTGGAGCTGGCAGCAAAGTGTTCTCCGCGAACACGGTCAACTGCCCGCGAACGCAGAGCTTCGGTCATCAATGAACCGCGAACGCGGTCAATTCTCCCGCGAACGTGGAGCACAAGCTTGCTGGGATCCGCAGACGTGCCTGTCCCTTTGCGAATGCGGAGAAGAAAACGTGCCTAGCATTTGGACAGTTTTGGAATTTCACCTTTTTACCACGATTCACAATATACACTGAGGCACATCCTTTTTTTGGGAGATATACTGAATTATTAAGAAATTATTGGAAGAACCAACCAAGAAAAGGTAGAGGCTTGAAATTAGGGCTTATCCTTGAGAGCAAGTTTCCACAACAAATACCATTAGAGTGAAGATTGAAACCTCGATTTATAATTATTTTTCATCCTTTCTTCAACTCTTTGTTTTGTAATGCTCAAATTCTAGGTGTTAATTGTTGTTTGGTGATTTGGATATTGTTTTAGTGATAAACAATATTTGGGTTGTTAATTTCTACCTTATGCTTTTGTAATTAGTTGAATACTTTTGTCATATATGAAATGGGTTTTTGATTATCCAATCAATTTCATGCTTTCATATTCCAATGGAATTGATCACTCATAGGATTGAGCTTGTGAGAGTCAATTGAGGTTGGTAAAGGTTGATTGGTGTATTATTTGAGGTGTAGCTACTCATATATCGGATAATAACTAGAATTAGTGAATCCTTGCAATGCCTATAGTTGGATTATTTGTGTAGTCACTTGACTAGGTTCGAAAGAACTAGTTGAGAAATATTTACCTATATTCGATAGAAATAGGTGGATAATTTAGATTCCAAGGCATATATGATTTCTCCCATGATTAATTGAGAATGTATGAAGCTAATTTGCAATGGATCGTATAGGTGTTGATTGATTTTCCATTTCAAAATCCCATTGGTATCCTTGCTTGAAAAGGCTTTGTCCCTTGTTCTCCTATATCCCCTATCCTAAATTGTTACTTGATATCATATTATAAATGTATCTTTTATTTTAGGTTCAAATTAGTAGCTTGCAATTCTTTATTTTTTCAATAGCCTACACATTTTTCCTCGTGGGATTGACCCCAACTTATCGTTGGGTTTATACTTGCTAGCGACCGCCTACACTTTGAATCATAAGAGGTGTAGTTGAGCGTTATCAAAAATGGTGCCATTGTTGGGGAACAATTTTGCGTATTGAATTGATTTAGAACTTATAGTTTACTAGTTTCTATCCAAATTGTGAATATTTGTTTTTCCTTTGTTTTTGTTTGGTTTTATGGCTTCTTGTGAAGAAGCAAGGTTTGGTGATTGCAAGCCCTATGTTGATGACACATGACCTTGTTGTTGAAGACTTCATGTTGGGAATGGTTATGTGGATGCCTCTTTGGATTAAGAGATGTGTGAAGAGATGGGTGTTGTGAGTCAAGCTTGGCCTTTGCACTTGTCTCAACGAAGGGTCTGAGGCTAAGAGATCTAATGTTCCAAATGAGGAATGAATTCCACAACCTGCACCTAGCTAGGTGCCATGAGATGATCCAACTCAAGTTCAAAATTGCAACTTTGAGGGCCAATATGAGATCAAGAGTTGGAGTATATAATGCTCCTTGTCAAGTGGTCAAAACAAACATGTTGAAGTTAGAGTCTCGAGAAAAAGGGGTTGTGATTGACATGGATGAAATCTTAGGTATTTTCAACAAACCAAGCAAATAAAATTCCAAGATGCCAAAATCAAAAAATGATACTAGAGTTGCAAGAAAAAGCCAAAAAGATCATGTATGGCAACTCTAGTTCATTTGAAAGTGATGGTGTCATGCACTTGAGGGACAAGGGTTATAAAGTTCGATGCTCGAATGGCCTAGTGACCCTATCACTATTGCCCAATTCTCCTCCACGAAAAAATGATGTGAAGTGGGGCAAGAAATTCAAATCTTTGAAGTGGAGAGATCGAGTGAAATTTGTGATGCTCTCAAGTTGTCTCCACACTCTTCGAAGAGAAAATGATTTAAAGTTGGAGAGAAGGTACATTTCCTCGAAGTGGAAGCACAAAGGGTGATGTAAATTGTGCGCTTGATGGGAGGCAATCCATCGGTATCCAAAATTTTAATTTTTAGTTAATTTTGATTTTTCTTTGATTTTTAGGATAGATTAGGATTTTATTTTTGACTAATCCTCATGATTTCAAAGTTTTTGAAAGTGTTTTAAACAGGTTTAGAAGCAAAAATTCAATTGGGATTGAGGTTTGGGGTTGAACTACCTTCAAAATGGGGTTTGGAACACTTTTTGGAAGATAAAAATCGCCAAAATGCATGGGGAGAGTCGCCAAATGGACCCAGCCCTCACCAAATATTCCATAGAACTTCCAGTGCTTTAGGCATCAGGTAATCTCCACGAACGCGGAAGGGAGTCGGCGAACGCGGAGGTCAAAGTGACAGACCCTCCGCGAACGCACCCTCTTCACCGCGAACACAGAGGTCAAGATTTCACACAGGGGCGCGAACATGCCCAGATATCCTCAAACGCGGAAGGTCAGGCATATTAATAGGCAAAAACTGTAAAGGGCAGTTTAGTTTCAAAACAAAAAAAAATTATATAACCCTATTTCTCTTTCAATTTCGAAAATCATCCCCAAAACTTCCATCTAAATTGCTCCCTTGTTTCTTACTTTGTGGTTGGAATCAACACTTAAGGTATGCTCTTCATACCTTAATTTAGTTTATTTTTGGTTAGTGAAACTTGATATAGGGATACTTGATTGCTATTGATTTGAACTTGTCTTTTTGTGTTTAAATGTTTGTTTTTGGGTAGAATTAGATGTTTGTTGTGTTGTTGTTTCTTAGTTATGTTTTGGGGGTATAATTGGGGGTTGATTTCATGAGAAAATGGGTGATAAAATAGTGCTCTCAAACTGTTTAAAGAAATGCCCAAATGAATTCTGATTTCTTGGGGACGATGACATCTCCGCGAATGCGGGACTCTAGCCGCAAACGCGGAGGTCTCTGACTCTATGTGCTCCGCGAACACGGAGGTCTAAAGTGTGCTAAGCCGCGAACACGGGTGCCTATCTGCGAATGCAGAGAAGAAACTGCTTTTGTCCCAAAATAGTAGCTTTACACTGCGTAGCTCGAGACCTCTTTTAATTATTTTCTTTGGCCTAAATACTTTCTAATACATTGTTTTAAGTGTCCATATGAACTTTTAACATGTTGGTTTCTTTTGTAGGTACTTTGAGCTTAAAATGGCTTCCGACGACATCTCTCATGTGCCCGAAATTGCTCCAGAAATTACAGATGAGGACTATTTTGATGCTAGAAGATTTCTTTCATCCAAATGCGCATGAAAATATGATGAATACTTCGGCCACACTGTGGTGAGGGAAAAATGCATTTGCTTGGACAAGCTTGAAAGTGGGATGCAGACTTCTATAACCGGGTCATATCTAGTAGGTGGATCTTCTTTGCTCCTGAGCCTATCAAGGCTAACCACACTCTAGTTGCAGAGTTCTATGCTAATGCTTTGGAGACCAACTTTGAAGACGCCGCGGTGAACATCGTCTGAGGGGTGCAATACCTTTCACCCCGACAGTGATTAATGCTTTATACGGTCTCTCGAACACTAACAATAGGGTGTACTTGGACCGTTACAATGAGTTGGGTAGTTATGGGCTTGTTGATAAGCTACATGACGGAGAGACTCCGGAATGGTTTGAGACTAAGAGAGGGATTGAGTCTCGTGACTTCACAGCTGAGGCCAAGACTTGGCTCTCTATCATATGTGCTCGGGTCATACCTTCTACTCATGATACTGAGGTGACCTTGGATCGGGCATTGGTGATTGTAGCTATTCTGGACGGGTTGGAGGTTAATTTGGGGCAGCTAATCGTTGATCATATCTGTGAGTTGGCTCAGGGGAGAGCCAAGAGCATCATCTTCCTTTCTTTGATCACTCAGTTGTGCTACAGTGTTGGGGTGTCAAAACTCCCTACTGATGAGGAGAAGAAACCGAGAAAGGAGATTCACCCATTAAAGAAGAAGGGTGTTCAGAGTAGCAGGAAGAAAAGGAAGATTGATGTGTTAGATCCTCAGTTTGGCCAGTTTACTTAGCCCAATTCTGAGGCCGGTACCTCCTATTCTGCAGGACCCCTTCAGTTTGGACCTACCACTATGAGCCATATCTCTTCCTAGATTCATGGAGTCGGTGATCAGATTAGGGAGTTGATTGCTGCCCTCCTTTCTGGCCCATCTGCAGCCACCACCTCTGAGGGTGTCCCACCACCTACTATTGCTTCTGTAGCTGCTGCACAGAAGGCCATGTCTGACCGACTTGAGTAGGTGAGTCAAAGGAAAGGGAAGATTGAGCAGTGCCAGAAGACTTTCCGGGAGCACAAGAAGAAGAAGAGCAAGTTCCTGAGCAAGATGATGGGCAAGCTTAGGAGCTTATGCGGTAGTGGTGCTTCTGATGATGAGGACCTGACCTTTAGCTCTAGCTCGAGTTCAGAGTGATACATCCCATGGAGCCCCTCATATTCTCTTGTGATATTTGTACTGTAAGGGTACAGTTTCATTTTTAGTTGGGGGTGCCTCCCTTGTGACTCTTGTTATGTATTTCTTGTTTTGGATGTTTATTTTGGATGCTTGGGATTGGTTTGTTGGATGCTTGTTTTGTTATGTGGATGATGTGCCCTTGTAGGGCTTTTGGATTGAAATTGTGAATTGTGTTGGATTAGTTGTTTTTTGTTTTATTAGTTTTTGTTTCTTTTGATAGCTTATTTATTTTTTTCTTTTATTGTGTGATGGTGTTGTTGATTGGAGATGTTGTTGATTGGTGCCCTATGATGGATAGAGTGATGACTTTCTTAAGGGTAAATCGTCGATTTGTTTTATGGTGAAGTCTGAGTAGCCATATGTGCGTTGGTGAAGTCTGAGTAACTATTTGTGGTTCAAGTCTGAGTAGCCGATCCCGAATGGAGATATGAGTTTGCCCAATGATGGATTGTTGACGGCTTTCTTAAGGGAAAAATCGTCGTCTTTTTTGGGAGGTTGTGGCTTGTTTGGTACTAAGAATATATTCTTGCGTGTGAAAAATGTGTTTTTGCACATACCCCTCCGTTTTGAAAATTGAGCATGTTTTGAATGATTTTGTGACAACTCTTGTGAATCTTTTTGTGACTATTGATTCGTTAGCGGTTTAAATGTTCGATGCTACCTGTATGTTGAAAAGGAAATAATATTTTGAGCCATCTTGAATGATTTGCATGCCATGTGTGGTGAGTTGTTGAATAATGCCTTGTGTTCGCTTGTGCAACCTAGAACTTGTCCGGTTGGTCGTGAAATATTGGTCTTAATTAAGTTGGGTTGGAAAAATGATCTTAGGCTTTCTTTGATTGTTCATGAAGTCCACTCGGCCTAAAAATCCCACCTTTGCACTAAATATATCCTTAGTTGTCCCCTTTGAGCCTAATTTCATTTTATTGGCAATCTCATTACAAGCCTTATCCATTTTGAAAATATATGTCTCTCTTGAACCCTTTCCCTCCTTGAACTAAAAATTGTGAAAGTTGAGGCTAAAAGCCTAAGTTAGGGTGTTGTGGGGAAACTCATAGAAGGGATGCTGTCACATAAGAGTTTTGATAAAATAAAAAAAAAGAGATTGGTGAATGGAAGAAAAAGTCATAAAAAAATTTTTGAAAAGAAAATGAATAAATAAGTCTTGAATCTCCAAAAATTGAAAATGGTTGCATGTGGGGCATCTAGAATGAAAATGAAAAAAGTGAAAATGTGAAATATGCATTGGTATGGAAAGTGAAGAAAATGTGGAAAAGATTGGAAAATGATAAGCTGTTGTGTAGAGTTCAAGGAGGGTGTAGTCACTTGTACCCAGATGATATCCTAACCTTCCCCAAGCCTACATTACAAGCTTAACAAAGTCCTTTGTGATTTCTAACCAAATGAAGTTGAGTCAATGTTGATTGAAAATATGGGCAAGCCTATGGTGTGGCATTTGTGTTCATGAGATGTTCTATTTTGAGTGTGAGTGTTTGTGCTTTTTTCCCTCGTTTGTAAATGCTTTGTGAGTGTTTTGGGGCATTTCTTTTCTTGTGAGGGGCATGTAAGTTGATTAAGTGGTGATTTTGAAAATTCCTAATTGAAGCAAGTAAGCATGTGAAAAAGCTAAAGAGTTGAGTCATTTCTTGAGTTTGAGTTGTTGTCACATAATGATTCATGGTTTTTGAAAAAAAAAGTACCATGAGAATGAGGGGTTTCTTTTGTGAAAAGTTTGCATGAGGTCTATTTGTTAGTACCAACCAAATTCATGATCTTGATCCTTAGTCCAAATGAAAGTGTGTTGTGCTTAATTTGATTGCCTCTTGTGGTTTTGATTTTGTTTTGCTTGAGGACAAGCAAAGTCTCTAAGTTGGGGGTGTTGATGAGTGGGTGATTTTCACTCATTTGGAGCTCTTTTCTTATGATTTTGTTGCACTTAAGTAGAGAAAGAGGCTATTTATCCCTTGAATATGGTTGTTTCAGGTATATATTGGTTGGCAAGGAGTTTTGATGGAAGAGAATGGAAATTGAGGCAAAATGGAGCTAAAAATAGAGAAATTGGAGCTCGCAGCAAAGTGTTCTCCGCAAACGCGGTCAACTGCCCGCGAACGCAGAGCTTCGATCATCAATGAACCACGAAAGCGGAGCACAAGCTTGCTGGGATCTGTGAACGCGCATGTCCCTCCGCGAACGCAGAGAAGAAAATGTGCCTGGCATCTGGGCAGTTTTGGAATTTCACCTTTTTGCCCCGATTCACAATATACACTGAGGCACAACCATTTTTTGGGAGATATACTGAATTATTGAGAAATTATTGGAAGAACCAACCAAGAAAGGATAGAGGCTTGAAATTAGGGCTTATCCTTGAGAGCAAGTTTCCACAACAAACACCATTAGAGTGAAGATTGAAAGCTTGATTTGTAATTATTTTTCATCCTTTCTTCAACTCTTTGTTTTGTAATGCTCAAATTCTAGGTGTTAATTGTTGTTTGGTGATTTGGATATTGTGTTAGTGATAAACAATATTTGGGTTGTTAATTTCTACCTTGTGCTTTTGGAATTAGTTGAATACTTTTTTCATATATGAAATGGGTTTTTGATTATCCAATCAATTTCATGCTTTCATTGCTTTCCAATGGAATTGATCACTTATAGGACTTGCCCATTCACTTTGATTGAGCTTATGAGAGTCAATTGAGGTTGGTAAAGGTTGATTGGTGTATTATTTGAGGTGTAGCTACTCATATATCGGATAGTAACTAAAAATAATGAATCATTGCATGCCTATAGTTGGATTATTTGTGTTGTCACTTGACTAGGTTCGAAAGAACTAGTTGAGAAATATTTGCCTATATTCGATAGAAATAGGTGGATAATTTAGATTCCAAGGCATATATGATTTCTCCCATGATTAATTGAGATTGTATGAAGCTAATTTGCAATGGATCGTATAGGTGTTGATTGATTTTCCATTTCCAAATCCCATTGGTATCCTTGTTTGAAATGGCTTTGTCCCTTGTTCTCCTTTATCCCCTATCCTAAATTGTTACTTGATATCTTCATATTATAATTGTATCTTTTATTTTGGGTTCAAATTAGTAGCTTGCAATTCTTTATTTCTTCAATAGCCTACACATTGTTCCTCGTGGGATCGACCCTAACTCATCGTTGGGTTTATACTTGCTAGCAACCGCCTACACTTTGAATCATAAGAGGCGTAGTATTAGCGCAAAGGAGAGAGAAGAATCTTCATCCTATATATAATGTGAGCAAAGCATTGAATGCTGCTGAAAAGAACTATATGTCACCGAACAAGAATTTAGTTGCGATAGTCTTTGATTTCGAGAAGTTTTGGTCTTATTTGCTTGGCACCAAAGTCATTGTACACACTGATCATGCAACATTGAGATATCTTATGGCAAATAAGGATGCAAAACTGAGACTAATTCCATGGGAGCTACTGCTGCAAGAATTCGATTTTAAGGTAACAAATAGAAACAAATAGAAAATCAAGTTGCTGATCACTTGTCTCGTTTAGAAGATGAAGCAATGTTAAAGCTAGACAATGGTGTTGAGATAGATGATGTGTTTCCTTACGAATAGGTATTGGCTGCCTCATATGACCTTATCCCTTGGTTCGCAGATTTCGCTAATTTCTTAATGAGTGATGTCGCACCTTCGGATTTGTCGTTTCACCAAAGGAGAAAGTTCATGTCTGATGTAAAGAAATTCTTTTGGGAAGAGCCTTATTAGTTACGTATTTGTGCTAATGGAATTATTTATTGTTATGTTCCTGAGGTATAGATGATGAGTATATTGGAAGCTTGCCATTCGTCTCCTGTTGGGGGTCATCATAGTGCTATCCGGACTACTCATAATATCTTGCAGTGTGGGTAATATTGGCATATTATTCACCAGGATGCTCGATTTTGCCAAATCTTGTGATCACTGTCAAAGAAAAGGAGGTATTTCAAGGAAGCAAGAGCTCCCACTTAATCATATTCTGGTTATTGAATTGTTCAATGTTTGGGGCCTCAACTTTATGGGTCCGTTTGTGAGTTTGAATGAGATGAAGTACATACTAGTTATGGTAGACTATGTGTCTAAAATGGTGGAAGTTGTTGCACTTTCAAACAATGAAGGAAATAGTGTCATTGCATTCCTGAAAAAATATATTCTCCAGATTTGGTACACCAAAGGCGATTATCAGCGATGGAGGTTCTCACTTTTGTAATAAGCTATTTAAGGTGTTGCTTGAGAAGTATGGTATTCGACACAGTGTAGCAACTCCTTATCATCCACAGTCTAGTGGGCAAGTTGAAGTGTCCAATAGAGAGATAAAGCAAAACCATTCGAAGATTGTGAATATGAACAGAAGTTATTGGTCTAGAAAGCTTGATGATGCTCTATGAGACTATCGTACTGCATTCAAGACTCCCATAGGTATGTCTTCTTACCAACTTGTGTTTGGGAAGTCTTGTCACTTTCCTGTAGAGCTAAAGCATAAAGCGATATGAGCACTCAAGAAGTTGAATCTATATTGGGGTGCTGCATCAAATTAAAGGTTAAATGAGTTGAATGGACTTGATGAGTTTCTTCTAAAATCATATGAAAGTTCAGCCCTGTACAAAGAAAAGATGAAGAGGTACTATGATCAAAAGATTGAAAAGCGTAAATTTGTTCCCAGTGATTTGGTCCTTCTCTTCAATTCAAGGTTGCGCATGGACTGGACCATTTAGAGTCGTGCAAGTGTTTTCATATGGAGCAGTTGAGCTAGAGAATGATGAGGGTACAAGATTCAAGGTGAACTGTCAAAGGATAAAACTTTACACAGGACAACAAGAAGAAGTGAAAGGGGTTATTGAAAAATGAGATCTTGATGAATTCTAAGTAGTCAAGGGGTCTGCGTCGTGCCGTGACATTAAATCAAGCACTGCTTGGGAGGAAACCCAAGATATAATTTAGCTAGTTCAGCAAAATTTTCTAGTTTAAAGTTTGATTTATAAGGTAGAATAGGTTAAGTTAGGGTTCGTGTCCGAACAAAGTGTCAAGAAAATGTAAAAGGAAGGCCTAATGTTTGCTACATGTGCAGGAAAGAAAGAAAAATCTGGAAAATTTCAAAGTGCAGAGGGTCCTACGGTTAGGTCCTACGGGTCATAGGAAAACCAACGGACCGTAGGATTGATCTGTAGAATCTTGGTGAGAGGTAAGACATTAAGGACTAGTTCTATGGTTTCCATCTATGAGTCGTCGTTCATTCGACTAACCGTAGATGGCATCCGTAGAATTTAAAGTTCAAGTACAGCTACAGCTTTAAGTCTATGAGTCTGTACTCGTAGACCCCAGGTATGTTTCTAAAATTTTCTAAGTGTAGATTTCAATGATGGAAACCTTCTATGAATCGTAGGAAATCCTACGGTCCATAGACGGGCTTTCGTCGAACCTGATCTATTAAAATTAAGTGACCCGACCCGCGTCGTTTCCACATATAAAACCAAAATTTTCAATTCTCCCCCCCTTCCATTATTCTTCCAACCGTTACACACCTTTAAAACTTCCACCCCTTAACCATCCCAAAAATTCCTCAAATTCCTCCACTTTTTCCATCTCCTAATTCATCCTTACATTCATAGAGTATCTCTCCTTTCCCAATTAGAGTATCTCTCCTTCCCCAAAATCAGTAAAATTCACAAAGGTGAGGGTCAGTCGATTCATTGAGTTGGGTTTCAAATTCTAGGCGGTTAAGTTTAGAAATTCACTCACGCAACTTTGAAATTCTTCTAAAGGTATGGAATTTAACTTAAATGGATTCATTTTAGTTGAAATTTGAAGTTGCTACTTAACCTAGGGTTACCTATGAATTGGTAAATTGATTCGGCGTATTTGACTAGCCCTGAGAAAGATGGTTAATTACGAGTGTTGTCAATGATTGCATAATGATTTTAAATTGTTCGTACAACATAGTCAACAAAACTTGACTTAGGGTTCCAACTATGATGTTATGAGTTATTTTGATCGAATAAAAATTAAAACTCCTAAGGATGATGGTTTGTAAGTTATGTCAAATTGTTGAATTGCACAAGAAGTTAGGTTGAATAGGTAGTGCCAATACAATGATATGAATTGCATAAGAAGATATCCTGAATTTACAAAAAAATTAGTGTTTATGACTTCGATCTACGGGTCATAGAATTTTCTACGAACAGTAGATCAGTCCCATCATTATGAAGCACAAAACAGTAGCCAAAGTTAGAAATGACGGTTCAACCTACGGCCCGTAAAAACTTTGACGGACCGTACTATTGAATCGTAGTTTCAACTTTAGAAGCTAAAATTTGACTTCCTTTCCTACGGTTGGGTCCTATGGCTCATAGAAAACTCTACGATCCATAGGAACTCAACCGTAGGACCAAAACAGTGTACTGTGTATGCAGTTTTTTTTATTTTCTCTTTTGGTTTCGTAGTTTCATTTTTACTTCTCTTGTTTCTTTTTTGTATATTTTGGTAATATTAAGTCTTCCACAAGTACAATGCTGCCTATGAATACAAAAACTTATCGCCGAAGAGGGAGGTCTAAGTCCACAACACCTTCGACTCAATTGCAATTAGTAAGTGAGCCTACTGAAGATAAGTTGAGTAGGTCTGAATTTGACCAGGCACATATAATGATTCACCAAAGGCATCTCAGACTACCCCCAACAAGCAAGATTACTTGACATAGTAGAGGTGCCAAATGCATCGGACTCCACCAGTCAAGTTAGTGCTTCCCAGTCTGAGGAGGGAGCACAAATCTCGGGAGAAGGGAGTGGAGAGTCACAACCCGAGGCAGCCTCAGGTTCACAACATGATGCCCAATCCAAGTCTGGCTCCGGCTCAGATTTAGTTGCAGCATCTGCTTCTGATGCATCTGAGACCGGAGAGGCACATGACCCACCACCCACCAGACCTTCTGTGCCAATACGAATTACCGGTGAGCCTAACCGATGGTGTTTGCAAGGCATGTTTCAGATATACTTGGACACCATCCACCAAAATGTTCAGCAAAAGCATGCCCGTCCCATTATGAAAGAGCGATGGGTTCTTACAGGAAGCCTCCACACTGTACCGGCCACATATGAGCTGCTTCGGAGGCACATGTGTGAGTGGATGGCAGAGACATCGGGTAGATATAGCCCTATTATGGTACAAAAGTTCTATGTTTCCTACGCTGCCACAGTGAAGAATGCCCTACCTCTGAGGGCCAAAGAGTTATACCAGCCTCCACTTCTGACTACTTTGGTATGGAATATTCCTGTATATTTATAAAAGACAACAATTTACCATTTTATTTACGGCCCATTGCATAAGCAGCCAATTAATACGACTAAGTTTGATTACCGCATACAACTTGTCCGGAGCAGAGTAGCCATGAGATATACAGATCATAGAGAGTTATTATTTTAGTGGGTAGCATGATGCATTGCTGAGTAGTGGGTGATGCCAAGTGGGCTCGGGACTTATCGCTCCCTATCAAGAAGGCCACCCTAAATTTTTCCGCCAAATTTTGGTGGTCTATAATCCGGACTAGATTGTCTCCCACAATGGCGAATAATCAATTGACTCTTGACTGGGTAGTGATGATAGCTTGCTTGATAGATGGGCACGAGATTGCATTCACCCATGTGATTATAGCCAAGATACATGAGAGGCTATTTCAAAAGACCTCTACACTTATGTTCCCTTACTTGATATTTAGGTTGTGCAGAGAGGCCACTGTCCCGGTGTATCTTGCTGATAAGTACATTGAGGTGACAAAGACCATGGATGTCGGTCTTATTAGAGAAGAGGCAAACCCCGCAACACCAAATGAGGTATTCAGTTTGACATGCCGCCTATGGGTGAGGCACTTGCACCAGAGCAGCCCGAGGAGGGAACCATTCCAGCCACTACTACCGAGCCTACTGGGATTGCTCCTCCATCTTCTTCCGGCCTGAGTGAGAGCACACCACGTGCTCCGCCTACCTCCGATTACTCCATGTTGCCGTTAGCCAGACTCCAAAAGTTGAAGACTCAGATGGCTTCACTGCTACAACATATTAGGCCATGGATGATGAAGGTAGTTGAGGACTCAGGGACACGGATGCAGGTTGTTGTTGAGGAGAAGATCCAAACGGTCCATCGGAGGATTGATTTATTTGAGCTACGGATGCTCAACCAGCCCAAGACTACACAAACTTTGGATCTCTCAGGCTTCCAGACCAAGTTAGACACACTCCAGGCCAAGGTAGATGCATTGACTGCCGCTGGATCATATGTACCAAAGCCTTCGCCTGCGGATACCGGAAGTGATGTTATCTTTGCTCTATTAGGTGATGAGAACCCTTCTCTTGACCCTCCTTGTCTGGCTGGGAAGCGCATACAAACTTCTAAGGATGCTACTATAGACCCTACTGAGGAGCGGCGAGCCCGCAAGATAGAGCGGCGTAATATTGAGACTGCCCAGTGGCAGTCATTGATTGATGAGGATTTGAGATTAGAGAGAGTCCAGTAGTTTCCAGTCGGAGCATCAGGTTCTGGGAGCACTACTAATGTCACGCCTCAGACAACTCCAGAGGGCGTTACTGATGGCACCACATAGATCGAAGTAGAGGCTACTCCTGAGTCACTGGGTCTACACTAAAGGACCCCAGGCCTCTGTCTAGCTCTTCGCCGCTTAGGCACCACAAATTTTTCTCACCCTATGTTTTACGTTATTTATGCATTGAGGGCATTACACTATTTTCCTTGTGGGGTGGGGTGAATGTATTGTGAGTGTTTGGGTGAAGTCTGAATAACTCGGACACTCGCAATCCTGTTTTGGGGTTTTCTTACCCGTGTTCTATTTCTCCAAGGAACTGTTTAATTTTTGTTGAACCAACATGTTTAGGATGTAAATTGTAGAAGTAGACTAGAAATAAAAGCATGATGGCATTAGAGTATGAAATGGATATCCTTCAAAATTTTGAATCATGTTTTATATCTATGTGATTAATAAGTCAACTGTGTAGGATCTTTGTATGACATGATAGGAATCGATTAGACAACATGACTTAAGTTGTAGCATGAACCAGATACACTAATAATTTGATAGTGAAACAATGTGTCATGTTTGTGTGAGAATGTTTGTTTATTCATAATGTATATGCCAATCTAGAACTTACCCTGTTAGTCTTACTAAGATGATTTAACTGTTAATTAGGAAAGGATCATAGGACATTATTGAAAGTGACTTCACTTAAGCCTAAAAACAACCAACCAAATTAAAAAATGCTCCCTTTGATCCAAATTATTGAGCCTGAATTAGACCATTCTTTCAATTCACCTACTTTACCTTCCCCGTGAAAATTATTTACCTTTGTTTTGGCCCTGGACCCTCCTTGGACATCGTGCACCCCAACTTAGGCTTTGAGGGTAGCTACTTTTAAGGAAAATTCATTACCTTGGTTTTGGCCATCGTGCACCTCAACTTATGCTAAAAACCTAAGTTGAGGGTGGCTACTATTAAGGAAAACAAGAAAAGAAAGGGACATGAAAGTAGTTGTGTGTTGAGAAAAGAAGAACAAATATGTAAAAAAAAAATGAGTGAAATGGTGTGGCAGAATAAAGAATATACAAAGCTAAAAGAATGAAAAAGTTGAAGAAAAGTTGAAACAAGTAAGAAAATCAAGTCAAAGTCACACCCGAGCTTCAATGAACAATACGAAGAAAAAGCAAAATTAAAGGCGATGCCAGGATTGGATGTGTAAGAGAAAAATAGCCAATGTAATGTCAAGGAGGGCAGAAAAGTCACTTAAATTTCAAATAAATCATACTAACCCTGACCCTACGTTACAAGCTAGAAAAGTCCTATAGTGATCCTAATTTAATAGTTTTGTGAGTCTAAGCGTAGAAGATAAGGGAAAGCTTATGGTATTGTGCATGTACTGTATTGAATTCAATTCTGAGCTTGAGCGTATACTGAGTCCCAAAAATTGAACTATAACTCAAAATTCTGTGTGAACAAAGAGATTTTTTACGGTGAGGGCACAAGTTATATTACGAAGAGTTGTGTCTGATTGGTACGTGTTTGTCATAAATTGATCCGCATGTGTTAACTTGTTGTTGAACTTAATGATTGCACTGCGTTGAAAAGTAATAAGGAGGGTTGATTGTTGAAAAAAAATGTCATGTGATTGTGTGAGTTTTTGGGTTGCTTTTGCATAGTGTCGATTAGAATAAATAGTTTGTTCTGAGTTAATAGTGTCGTTTGAGTAAATTAATAATTTTAAGTTGAGGGTGTTGATGTACCGTGGATTTACGGTACTTGTAATGCTTTAAACTTGGAGTTTTGCGTGTGTCCTAAGCATTTGTTAATATATTTAATGGTCTTTTGCTTGGGTTTTTCAAGAAAATAGGTTTTGGAGCAGTCGGGATGAAAAGAGATGATGCAGCAGAGGTTTTGGATTTTTACGACTCAACCTATGAGCCGTAGACCTTCTTACGAGCCATAGGATTGAGTCGTGGTTTGAATAATTTATTTCTGAAGCTAAGTGTAAAACGACGGAAGCTAATAATGAGTCGTAGTAACTTTTATGAGCCGTACAAATGAGTCGTGGAAAAGTTCAAAGAAGTTGGGCTCCAGTACTTGGTTGATGAGATGACAGAATGGTTCATACAAAGTTCTACGAGTCATAGAACATAACCGTAGAAAGGCCCAGAGTTAAGTGGAGAAGCTACTATTTGACAGAAGGTTCCTACAAACTGTAGGAGTTCCTATGGGTTGTAGGAATGAACCGTAGGAATGACTGCCTAAGCTAAATTTTCATAGATTTCCTTTTCTACTTTACATAGGATTTTGATTTCTATAAATATTAGTTGTATTTTTCATTTTTTAGTGTACTAGATAATTGGATACTTTTATTTTGGCTTTGAGAATTAACTTGGGAACACTTTGTCCATTTAAATTCTTGAAGTTTTGGTTTTTAATATAGCTTTTGTTCATCAATTCAAGATTTTGGATTTCAATTACTTGCATTGTAAGTTCATGATTTATTTTAATCAAATTCTTATGAATTGTAATCACCCAAGCATGAGTGGCTAAATCAACAACTAGGATTGTGGGAACCATGAGTAATTAACAATGTAGACCTAATAATTAGGTAATCTTTAAATAGTGTTTATGCATGTATTGTTGATCTCTTCTTTATTTGACAACGGCCACTTATGCTTCTTTAGGGAGGTGTAATTTGGGCATATCAAGCACAAGCTCAAACTCCTTGTCCACCTCGACCACTCTATGGAAAAAAAGCTCCGAACGAGGCTGTATGATAAGTTGTCACATAGATAAGATAAGTCAAAACTGTCACAAATCGATGAATCCTCTTGATATCAAAAGATACCTCGTGCAGAGTCCTAAAAACTCTTGAAATACTTTGTTAATTTATAAATTGGGGTACATGACGGAAATTTTGAAATTTGAATTGATCTAGGCTAATGTCAGCCCGCCATAGCACCTGGAAAGTCCTTCGCTATGGGAAGTCCACGAAATTTGAATTGATCTGGGAAGTCCCTTGTTATGGACGCGTTGCTATGGCGCCTGCATAGCCATTATAGTGGGGCTGACGAGACCAGATTCTAGAAAATACAATATATTTTATTTTTTCTCACTTTTCTTTGAGAAAATAAACAAGGGTTACACCAAAAATTCTCCTAAGCCCCTCTAAGTTCGGAAACAACGGAGGGGAGGGACTTCAGTGTAAAGAAGGTTAAAACTCATGGATTCCTGGTCTATGTCCGTCAGGATTCACCCCTACGGAGCCAAAAATACATTTTCTTAGTTCTTCAACAGTTTTTGGGCATCCAGATAGGCTAGCATTTTTTTAACTGAGTAGTTAGACTTGTCTTTTCCTATATAATATCTTGTGGTTTGTCGTGAGATTGCATGTATAGGCCTTCTGGCACATAATTCGGATAGTTTAATGGTGGTTAAGGTTGAGGATGGATTTACCTAGTTAATGATGATTTTATGATGGTTGTTGGGTGTTATCCTGGGATAGATAATTGTGGGAAATCGGGTTATGATCAAGGATTGTTTAGGAAAGAATCTTTCGGGTAGGTGATGGTTGTTTGTTTTCCCATTTTCATTGTATGTGCTTGTCAACTACTTCGTTAGTATTGCATGCATATGATTAGGAAAAAGGAAAAACATGATTTGAAATGTTAAATGTTGTCCATCGCATGCAATGAATGTGTTACTTAGGCATACAAGTATGATAACTATTCATTGTGGTTGTGATATGATTTGTGTTTGATGTGGATCGGGTACCATGCCGGTATATACTAACGGCTGGATAAGGTACAATATTGGTACATACTAACTAGTGGCTCAGGTACCACGCCGGTACACTAACAGTTTGTGTGTGGGTTCCATAAGAGATCCAGGTATAATTTCTCACAATGTAATTGTTATTCATTGGTTTTGTGAATGGGCTGAGTTTATTTATTATATTATATTTGTCACATTTTGGTCCTTGAAGGACTGAGTTGGTGTATTTAATTGCTGGGGTAGTCCTTGGGTAGGTCAAAAGTGCATACTAAATATTGTGGTGATGTTTTTAGGGATCCTTGGAAGTCTGGGTAATTTGAAGGGTGTGATGAACCAAGTATGTCTCGTGTTAATATTGCGGATCATATGAAGTGTGAATGTTAAGTTTGTGTAGGGACGGGGAGTTAGGGTTATGTTTTTTATAGTGGTTATGATTGTATATAGTATGTTTTATTAAAGTTGTTAAGGGCCAGGGTGCTGGCACGAGAGCTTGAGGGAGGATAACAGTTTGATTAATAGAGTTAGTGGTGACATTGTATTTGGGAAATCTCTATGTGATGGAAGGGGTTAGGTTATGATCTAATATGAGGGTGGAATGGCCTAGATGGTGGAGTTGGTAGTAGAAGGAGGTGGGTGACTTAAGACAGAGTGTATGGATTCTAAGGTAATGCTACTGGTAGTGAGAGTGGTGACTGAGTGGATTGGGGTCCTAATTTTATCTTCAAGTTGCATGTTTCTCTTGATTATTTGCATGATATTATATGATGGATTCGGATCGACCGATGATGCCTTCCAGTACATATTATTTGTATTGATATGATGCTTGTTATGCCACTTTGCATATTCTGATTGCAGGATCAGTGATGTTTCTTAGACGAAGATAAATATGATCTCCAACAACTTCTACTCCTCTTTCCTTATGGTGGGAGCTGTGTCATGTTTCCTTTCATAATTTGTACTCTTTTAAAAGCTCTTATATTTGTTTAGACTACTTCCTTGGGAAGGGTCCTGTGTATTTCTTTATTAAAAGGACTTGGTTTTAAATTGAGTTAAGAGTATTTCTACATGAAAATAGGGTGTTAGTTTTTAATTTGTTCACTTCCGCATGTAATGGCCCAGGTTGGGGGTAAGAGTTGTCCTATCTAGGTGTTAGAGTAGGAGCCCGCTTGGTCCGGTGGGTCTTGTCATGACAATTTGATATTAGAACCCAGGTTACCGGTCTTCAGTACAAGAGCAAATGTCAAATATAGTCTAGAGGATTTGTGTGTTGACGTCCACATTTAATCTTTCGAGGGCTATGAAGTATTTTAGAAAGTTGTATCACTTTTTCACTCTTTTCGTGCAGTTGTCACTTGTGATATGGGTTGAATCCAATTGGTATCTTTGGATTCCAATTGGTATCTCAACTGAGTAAACTGAATGATGTGTCTATTCCTAAAGGGACACAAGTAAGGTAAGTTGGAACTGGAAGGTTCCAACTAGTATCTGGCCTTAAAGGTCATGTAAATGCATGGACGGTCAGTTAGTGATCATCCATGGTGTAAATAGAATGTAATGAACCTGATTAATTTCGTGATAAAGGTTTATGGTTGTTATTATGTGCATGGTATTGCTTGAATTTCTGTTAGATGGTGGACAAAAAGTCATAACTTGATTATATGTCATGGTTTAGTGATAAATTGCTATGTGATTAACTGAACATGTTTTGGTGTGATCTAGATTGTATGATCATGTGATTTTAGGTGCTTAACTATGTGTGATGGCACTGCATCAAAAATAATCTTTAGTGGTAATAGCTTAATTGCCAATAAATATGTATTTTTAGTGGCAACTAGCACTCTTTGTTAAAGTCCCAAAAGTTTATAGCGACATTGGATCTAATAACAATTAACTAATGCTAGTAAAAGCTTTAGCACTCTTTGTTAATATATATATTTATTGTCGCTAAAAGTTATTTTTGTTGTAGTGTGGGTACGATCTTGGGGTTACGTTCGGGAATTTGTTGTGAGGACAATATTATATGTGTTTAGGAATGATTCTGGGGTTATTTTAGAAGCATAGTTCCATTTTCGAAGGTTGGTATGGATAGTGGGTGTTGGGGAATGTGGTAACTTATATTTTCTGGAATGACCTCGTCAAGGACGCCATAGCAGGGCTAGCCCTCTACAGTGCTCCCCGCTATGGCATAGATTTTTTCACTATAGAGGAGGCGTTGTAGCAGCATGATAGCCATTATAGCGGGCAGGGCGGGACAAAACCCTTACCCTACTTTCCCCTGTTTTGCTTTTCATACCCAGGGCATTTTAAATCACTATTTCAAGTTCAATCCAATAATGAAATAATAGAAATGCATCCCAAACAACCATAGCTTATATTATCGGTGATTAAGTAGTTAAAACATGCATCTACATGCTAAAAGAAACAAAGGAAAAGATGTGTGCATTCCCAAATTGGGCAAACCCAAAACAAGTCTTAAATATATCCAAAGAAGGGGGGAGAATATCCTAATCAGAGGACTCAAGATCATGCATGGACCACGCACCCGCCCATGCCTCATTCAAGAATGGGCACTCTCGAAAGTCCTTCGGTGTGAGCGGGGTGGTCTCCTATTCGGGGGCAACACAGGTGAAGATGACGTTGATGGTCTTCCACATCCTAGACAGTAGGCGGTCGCGCTCAATGTTCTTCTTCCTCTCTCAAGCCAGTTCCCTATAGAGTGTTGCATTCTCCTGAATAGTGGAGGGTGCTCCAACGGTGGTGCCTACCATGGATCTTCGGATGGTAACCAAGATCTCCTCCACGCGGCCGCAAGAAAGTGGGTGCTGGGACTGTAATGAGGGGCATCATCCTTAACATCGGCATTATCTCCCTCGCCCAAACCTGATGCGGCATGGTTGCTCTGCAACTTGCCTACTCTCCTCCTCTTATGCTCTACAACAGGTAGCTTCCTCAACAGTAGGAGCTTGAATTGAACATCCATATCCGCTACCCTTTCTGTGTCATCCTCAGGTACCCTTACCTGTCTATAAAGTGCGGACACCACCCTAGGTAGAAACAAGCCCTTCTTGATGTCCCTATAAAAGTCCTTCCATTTAGACACTATCTATTCCCCACATTCAGCTAGATCTCTCTGATAACGCAAGCTACCACTAGTGCCCGAGAATAAGCCACACAAATCAGGTTGCCTAGTG
Source organism: Solanum appendiculatum (assembly GCA_018342035.1). NCBI lineage: Eukaryota > Viridiplantae > Streptophyta > Magnoliopsida > Solanales > Solanaceae > Solanum > Solanum appendiculatum. The sequence continues at coordinate 311,994 of JAGDQO010001371.1, read as the reverse complement.
GGCGAATCCTCTGGCCTACAAGTGTCATCCACCTCCCTACATCTGCAGAAAAGTAAGCACCGGTAATGCCTTTAGTAGTGGGCCAATAGACCATACCCCTGTAGACCTTATCGACCAATGAGTCACGTGGCCACCTCATGTTCATTCTTCTACTTGGCCTCATATTCATCATTGGGAAAGTCCGGTACCCCTAACACCTTATTCACCATTTAGATACCCGTCGAGAATAGGACATAAAATTCCCTCACCCAACCTGAGTAAGAAGCACGGGGAGCCTTGACATGTGGACCCCAGTTGAATTCCTATATCCGATTGTTGAAAGCACCTACCTTCTCTGCCACTCCCCGCAAACAAAAAGCCCTCTCAAAGAAAAAGCCCATCATCTAGTATTCCATAAATCTCTCCCAACTAGCTTCATCATGAAACCTCTTGTAAGGGTATATTGGTCTTTAGTGAATAGCCATTTGTTCGTTAAACCTCGAAAATGTGTGAATTATCATATTAGAAACCATAAAATCTCATAAGAAAGTCTTTCAAATAAAAATCCAACTTTTGGCCAGATTGGGAGGCTACTGCCCACGGCCTCCCACTATAGCGGGTTGCATCCCGCTATGGCGGGAATTATTTCGCTATAGCAGAAAACAAGGTTGCTATAGTGGCCTTAATCGTCTCCAACTTTCAAAGGGTGCTTCAATGTCGCTCCTTGGCCTAAAAATTTCATTCTATCAATTTTACTATAGATCATTGTTTCTAAAGTACCCTACTAGCAAAATATGCAAGAATCCAAGCATTCTAACTCCTTAATCATACCTGAATCTAAGTCTCTAACAAAGAACAACCTTTCCACTTCCCCCATTATTACGGACCCGTTTTCGACACTATTTTCCATAATCCTTACGCCCAAAACACTTTAGTAATGTTCAAACGTAAGGGGAAGCCCTATGCTTCAATAATCCCTACAATTAAGTGAAATATTTCAAAAAATCAAATATCAATCAAAACTCCATTCTACTATATCGAATTCTAAAATGCAATAATCGATATGTGCGTAATGAAGCAAAGATAGTAGGGAATGAGATAGTTACCTTAGTTTGACGTTCAGGATGGAATAATCGTGAGAGAGAAAAAAGTGAGTTTGAGAGAGTGAAGGGGAGAAATGGATAGAAAATCCATTCCTCTCCCTCTTATTCAAATTCCGGTATGCTTCAATTGCTATAGAAGTTGGGCAGCCGCTACAGCGGCGCCACTATAGCAGGGTTCGGTTTGGTGGGAGGGGGAAAATTTTTGTTGTGGTTTCATTCATTCACATTTCTTATCCTGGTAATCTTGGGTACGGGGGGATCTTATAGTGTTATGTGGTTCGTGTGAAGTTGAAATTCTTTCTTGTCATTGTCAACTAGGTGTAGATCTTTCGTGGCTGATTTTTCTTTCTTTCCACCTTAATAATCATTTGAGGATGAACGAGGGATAAATTGATATAAATTGTAACGACCTAATCCATTGTTATTAAAAGACACCTCGTGCAGAGTCCTAAAAAGTCTTGAAATATGTTACCAATTCAAAAATTAGGGTACACAATGAAAATTTAGAAACTCGAATTGATCTAGGTTGACGTCAGCCCACTATAGTGGAAAGTCCCCTGCTATGGCGGCACCACTATATCGCCTGCATGGCCACTATTGCGGGACTGACGGAACCAGACTCTAGAAAATATGATGTCTTATATTTTTCCTCCCACTTTTCTTTGAGAAAATAGATGAGGCTTACTCCAAAAATTCTCCTAATCTCCTCTAAGATCGGGAACACTGGATGTGAGGGACTTCAGTGCAAAAAAGTTTAAAACCCACGGATTCCTGATAACGCCCAAATTATCCTCTAGACTAGTAAGAGAATAAGTGGTCTTCGTCAACAAAAACATCCAACTAAGAGTCGGGGTCAAATCTCACATAGAGTGATATAATGCAAGGAATTCAACTAGGAAACTTAGATTGTAAATTAATTCACTTGTAGCAATTAAAAGAGAAGGGTGAATGATTCCACCATTTTTTATAACGCTCAAATTATCCTCAAGACAAATAAGAGAATAAGAGGTTGTCGTCAATAAAAATACCCAACTAAGATTCGGGGTCGAATCCCAAAGAGAGTGATATAATACAAGGAATTCAACTAAGAAATTTAGATTGTAAATCAATTCACTTATAGCAACTAAAAGAGAAGGATGGATGATTCCACCAAATTTACAAAAAAGGTTTTGATATCAAGTGTCACAATCAAACTAGAATTTTAGAAATTTAAACAATTAGGAAAAATTTAGGGGTGCAGGGATTGGAATTGATGTCACATAGGGGTAGTTGTGTTTCTCAATAGTGCTAAACAATCATTGATTAGGCTAGGTCATCTACAATGACACTAATATTCTTTCGATCTCATAGTACCAATTCATAGAATCTCCTTTCGGTCTCATCTATGTGAATTACAAAACAATCCATTGCCTCACAGAATCTCTCTTTCGAGCAAACCATAGAAATCAAATCTAAATTGCATGTATTAAATTAATTATCCACACCAATTAATCTCTTTCAAGCATCAATCGGAGATCTAGAATAGGATAAAGTTTGCAACCTTAACCCATAAATTAATCCCATGCTAAGTAGCCTAAATCCATGAATGAACAATCATAAAACAGAGCAAAACACAATACCCACACATTAAATCAACACCCAACCCCATAATTGCACCCCTAGAGTTTTGATGTTTTAGCCACACATCATAAAAAGTAAATAAATTATACCTATCATGATAGCAACTATGGATGTGATGAAATTAAGCAATTATAATCAATACACACTTTGATTTCAACTTTCATATGTCAATTTTAAGAGTGAAATTCAAAATCCCAAAACGAAGAATATTTCTCTAAGAGTTAAAAAGTTAATTCTCCAAAACTAATACAAAATTAGGAACTAAAATTCTTTTCCAAAATCTTATATATTTTCTCTCTCCTTTGGGCTATTTATAGTTTCCCAAAATTTGACCCAAAATTCACTGCGTGACCAAATCGGTGACATTAGTTGGGCTCGCCAAGCAAACTCGGCGGATCACCATATGTTCCTTAGCTCGCCTTTCTTTTGCTTCAGGCTTCAGGTGTTTGAACCTCAATCGGTGAACTCGTTTGAGTCTGTCTTTCACATTCGGTGAATTGCTGATTACCACCATTGTTCGCCTTTTAAGCCTTCGTATTTCATCCAAGTCTTGTCACCTTCGGCGATGGTCATCTTGGCCGCCCTTCATTTTTGGTGAGTCGCCATTTCACTCCTCAGCTTGCCGACCTGCTTTTAACATCTTTAATTGTGAGCACAGTCACTTTAGGCGAGGTCAGGCCATTAGGGCGATTCGCCCTTTTGGTTAGGCGACTGCTAGAGTGGAGTTTAAACTTCTTTCACTGTTTTTGGTTTTTCTTTCAAGTATTCATCCTTGCCTTATCCTTTAACCTTCATAGCTGTAAATTATCAAAACATCATCAAAATAGGACAAAATTAGACATTGAGAACACTAATTGTTATATTAAAAAGGCCTCAAATAAGTGTAAATCTACCACTAATCAATTCCCAATCTACATCCGTCAAGATTCACCCCCATGGGGCCAGAAGCGCGTGTTCTGAGTTTTTCAATAGTTGCTTGGCATCCAAGTAGAGTTGGTTTTCTTTTAACTAAGTAGTTAGACATATCTTTGCTTACATACTATCTTGTGGTTTTTCAGGAGATTGCATGTATAAGCCTTTGGGCACGGAGTCTGGATGGTTTAATTGTGGCTAGTTCTTGTTTAGATTGAGAATGGATTTACCCAGTTAATGATGATTTTATGATGGTTTTTGGGTGTTATCTTGGGATAGGTGATTGTGGGAAATTGGGTTATGATTAGGGATTGTTCGAGAAAAAATCTTTTGGGTAGGTGGTGGTTGTATGTTTTTCCATTTATGTTATATGTGCTTATCAACTGCTTCGCTATTATTGCATGCATGATATATGATTAGGTAAAAGGAAAAGGCATGATTTTAAATATTAAATATTGTACATCGCATGCAATGAATATGTTACTTGGACGTACATGTGTGATTGCTATTCTTTGTGATTGTGCTTGTGATTGTGATTGTGATATCTGTTTGATGGTGGATAGGGTACCACACTGGTACATACCAACGGTTGGATCAAATACCACACTGGTACATCTAATGATTGTATTGGGTACCACACTCGGGTGCCACGTTGGTACACTAACAATTTGTACGTAAATTTCATGAAAGAACTAGGTTTAATTCTTTATGATGTGATTGTTACATGTTGATTCCGTTAGTGGACCAGATTTATTTATTGTGTTATATATGTCACATGTTGGTCCTTGAGAAGCCGGTTGGTGTATTCAAATGCTGGGATGATCCTTGGATAGGTTAGAAGTGCATATTAAATATTGTGGTAATGTTTTTAGGGATCCTTGGAGGTTCGGGTTATTTGAAGGGTGTGATGAATCAGGTGTGGCTCATGGTAATGTTATGGATCATGTAAAGTGTGAATGTTAAGTCCAGGTGGAGATGGGGAGTCATGGTTATGTTTCTGATAGTGGTTATGATTGTATGTAGTGTGTTTTATTAGATTTGTTAAGGTCCATGGTGATGGCAAGAGAGCTTGAAGGAGGATAAAGTCTGGTTAACAAAGTTAGTAATAGCCTTGTATTTGGGAAATACCTACATGATAGAAGGGGTTAGGTTATGATTTGATACGAGGGTGAAATGGCTTGAATGGTGGAGTTGGCAATGGAAGGAGGTCGGTGACTTGAAACAGAGTGGATGGGTTCTAAGGTAATACTACTGGTAGTGAGAGTGGTGATTGAGTGGATCGGGGTCCTAATTTTATCTTCAAGTTACATGTTTCTCTTGATTATTTACATGATATTATGTGGTGGATTTCGGGTCGACCGATGATGCCTACTAGTGCGTATTGTTTGTACTGATACTACTCTTGTTATGCCATTTGACATAGTCTGGTTGCAGGATCAGTGATATTTCTTAGACGAAGGCGAAGATGATCTCCAACAGCTTTTACTCCTCTTTTCTTATGGTGGGAGCCGTGTCATATTTCCTTTCATAATTTGTACTCTCTTAGAAGTTGTTGTACCTGCTTATACCAGTTCCTTGGGAAGGGTCCAACATAATTCTTTATTAAAAGGACTTGGTTTTAAATTGAGTTAAGATTATTTCTACATGAAGATAGGGTGTTGGTTTTTAATTTGTTCACTTCCGCATGTAATGATCCAGGTTAGGGGTAAGAGTTCTCCTATCTAAGGGGTGAATAGGTGCCCGCATGACTCGATTGGTTGGATCGTGACGAGATCATAATAGAATTAGATTGTTTTATTCTAACTAAGAAAGAATAGTAATGATAAAGTTAAAGACCACAAATATTTTCAAGTCTTTTTTGTCATCTTAGGACTAAATATAGTGATGATCAAGTTAAAGACTACAATAGGATTGAGTTTTTTCATTCTAATTGTAAAAGAATAGTGATGATCAAATTAAATACCACAATAGAATTGAGTTATTTTATTCTAATTATAATCCCACACATACACACCACATATGATTATTTTATGGGCAAAAAACTTAAGTATACAACTATATATGCTTAATAACCACTAGATAACATTGATAACAGTAGTTCTATTTTTCATCTACATGACAATAGTTTTTTTTCAAATATAGCAAATAAATTTTTTTTTTAAAATGAAAGAAAAAAATGTAAAAAAAAAAAAAGACCTCTAATTACGTATGATTTTTTTTGGTAACAAATTTTAATTCCTTAAATTGCTCTACCTTTGTTATTCACTTACCAAAAATCTCTCTCATAACCAAAATACTACTATACTAACCACAATCAAACTCTTTCTCTCTTCTGATAATCGTTTCAATGGCGGAAAGCAACAACATCTCAGTACGACGAAAGATGAGATGACCAGGTATTTTCAATCTTGTTTATTACGTATAAAATTTGTAGTTTTAATTGATTTTATAGTAAATCATATTGTTTTTAATTAATGTTTGAAATAAATCAACGTGGTTACCAAAGAAAAAAAACATTTTGTAATCTTGTATAATAAACTAATTATTTTCAGAAAAAAATTATTTAATTTACATTGTTCATATCTTGGTTATGCAGTAGGTTTTTTTATTGACGTTTTAATGAAAATTTTTTTATGAGATAGATTTTTATGTTAAATATTTTTATGTTTAGTTTTCACTGAATTGTATAGTACTATTTGTGTTTACAATCAGTTGCGCAGTTGTAATTTATTTTGTGGTTACAATGCATTGTGTATTATTTTTTCTTTTTTATATAAATTAGTTTGTGATAGATAGAATATGGTTATAAACCACATTGATGATATGTTAGTTTTAGGTTGAATATTTACTTTATTGAGAAATGTTATTTGACACCAAAGTTAAGTCGATTTCTACACCATTCATAATAAGTATGTTAAATCATTTTGTACGTTAGTGATGATTGTGGAAATAATTGCACATATTTTATTAGTTTATAGTGTACTCATTGTATTGCTATAAGATATAAACAAAATTCACTTTAGAAGTCATGGTTTGACATTGGTAAAATTCTTGATTATATTATGATGTTATGTATTGTATGATTGAAACATATATCTAAAATCAACTTTTGAACCAATTGTACACCTATTTATTTATATATTGTTATAGAGGTATTGCAAATGGTAAAATCGAAATGGACACCAATATTAAACCATAATTTGATAACAGATTTGTATATGAATTTTATTGGGATAAAAAATAATGTGCTTTATGTTTTAACTCGATTTTGATTATTAAAAATAAAATAAATTTCTATGTGAGTATGTTTTTAACTATATATGTAATGTAACGCAGGAATAATGTAACAGAATATCCTTCATACGATTACGGATGGTGCTAAAAGATTCATTGTCTTTCTACGTACTTGAATGTGTAGTTGTGGTAGATTTCAGCATGATGAAATTTCTTGTAGTCATACTATTGTTGCTATCTGATACAGAGACAAACATGGTGATGACTATTGCTCAGTGTATTACAGTAATGAAATATTTCGAGATACTTATGCAATACCAATTTTACCTTTGCCATGCGAATGCACATGGGAAATTCCATCAGATATTTTGAGAGAAATAGTGTTACCACCACATGCAAGACGACAATCAGGAAGACCACCAAAATACGATCGTAAGAAGAGATTTAACGAGGTGAAATTCAAGAGGTCTAAAGTAACTTGTAGTAAATGTGCTACAACGGGGCATAACAAGATGACTCGTACGAAATTTTCACTTCAAAATTAACATTGTTAGTTTTTTAAATTTTATTTAGAACAATAATTTTTGTAGTTAAATATTTAACGTTATTAACGATTTACCGGTGTTATTTGTTAATTGTATTCGTTCTAGTATTTTTTAATAGTATTCATCCTAATATTGATAACTTATCCATTGTCAGAAAGTTAGTTTTTTATGGTATAAAATGTTCTTTTGGCTAAAATTAGATGTTAAAATAGTTTCATATATATTGGTATATTTAAAGGTATGTTTTATAATAATTGTTGGTGTAATGTTATTTCAATAGTTGGTACAAGTGTTTGTATATTGCATGGTTGATTATTCGTTGAAAATATGGTACAAATTTGTGATATTTATTGGTATATATAGATTAACACACGGTGTATTCATCTTATGAACATAATTACTTAAGAATTACTAGGGGGCATTTAATGGTATAAAATTACCTATTAATATAAGAATAGTTTTATGTTACAATTTAAATATACCAAATTATATACCAACTTTAAAAATGATTGAATAATGATTACTAATTCAAATGGTAAGTTACAATTTAAATATATCAAATTGTGAAAGTTAGTTTTTTTATGGTATAAAATGTTTTTTTGGCGAAAATTAGATGTTAAAACTTAAAATAATTTCATATATATTGGTATATTTAAAGGTATATTTTATAATAATTATTGGTATAACATTATTTCTATAATTGATATAAATGTTTGTATATTAAATGGTTGAATATTCATTAAAAATACGGTACATATTTGTGTTATTTATTGATGTATATTGAGTTATATTGTTAACTTAACACATGATGTATTCATATAAAGAATAGAATTACTTCAAAACTATTATAGGTCATATATGGTATATACATATTAATATAAAAGTAGTGATATTGTTAGTATAAATTTTTGTAGTGCCTATTAATACCAAATGGTAATATTATACCGTTTTAAACCACAACAATTATAATTAAGAATAAGATCTATTTAAAGAAGGATTACAAATTGAGAGACGGCAAAAATGAATTTTCTAATTAATTGGATAAAAAGTGAAGAGAGAGAAAAACATAATTTTTTAAAAGAAGTAACTTATCAATTCCAAAAAATCAGCATACTAATCCAAAAAAAAAAGGAGAAAAATGGTATATTATATATCTCGTTTTAAAATTTTTTTTATTACGTTTATAATTAAAAACCTTATTTTATAAATAAAATAGAATAAATACATATATTATTAATTAAGGTCTTAAAAATAATATTTGATTTAAGGCTACACTTAATAATTTTGTGTTAAGGCTACCATTAATAATTTGATTTGATTGAATAAAAAATTATGAGATAGAAAATCAGTTTATGGGCAAAAAATAATATAAAAGAGTATAATTATCAATCCCATAAATTTAGCACATAACCCCTCCTCCCCCCCCCCCCCCAAAAAAAAAAAAAAAAAGAGGAAAAGAAATACGGATACTAAAAAATATATTAAAAATTTTAAAAATTAAATATTTTGTTATGTTTGTAATTAAAAACCTAGTTTTATAAATAAAAAGGAGTATATACATATATTAGACAACATAAATTTTCAGGTTTTCTTAGAATTATGTTATTTTATTTTTGGAATAAGCAGACACACATTTTCTTTCTTTTTTCTTTCTAAAGGTAACATATCTTTTTAAATCGACTAACAAATCTAAACAATAAATCAAATCAACTAATCAGCAGAGCGACATGAACATATGTGACAAAATTATAAAATAGCACATCAATAGTAACAATCTAACTCTAACACAATAACACAAATCAACATCAACAAATTATATTTCACATGAAAGTTGAAAATCTATGTTTAATATCATATAAATGTGAACAATAACACAAATTCTAACAAAATTTTAGTAAAACACAAACAAAAAATAAATAAATATAATAAAGAACTAATCTTTCATTTTGAACTGTGAAGTTTATCCCGATAGCTTTTGAACTCAATCACAAATTCTAATCTAAATAAATCCTAGATTCCTTCAATGATTACGATTAAGATAAATCCTAGATTCTTTGGATGAAATTGAGCACTAATTTAAGTATCAAAATGGAGCCTACAAACTAGGTACAAAATTAAAAATGAAAAAGCAAAGACATTTAAATTTCGAAAAGTTGAAATATTTTATGTTTAGTGAAATGGTAAAGTTGAAAAGTCTGATAAAGTTAAAAGATTTTTTTGATGAAGTCAATTTTTTTTTAGAAAAGTTAATTTCTTTTTGGTGTATATATATAGTTGAAATTTCTGATATAATTCATAGTATACTTGTATCAATTTGATTATTTTTTCTTTTGTTTTGAAATGTCAAAGTCAAGCTGTTAAAAATCTATTACAATAAATTAATCATCCATCGTAATTTCTTATTCTAGAATACTTCTGGTCACGGTCTATCGCGCCTGTTTTAAAAAATTACAACCGACCAAAACATTTGAAGAATTTAATCACTTAATTTATATTATTAGTCACCTTCAAATAATCAAATTAGATAACTTCATATTTAAATCTCTACCAGACAACAACATACAACAACATATATATATATATATATATTTGACTTCCAAATTCAGCCTGGACTCTTTCTCTTTGGTCATACATCGGTTTCTAAAGTGGCCTGGTTGGATAGACTTGTAATTTATGATTTATAAGTCAAAAATCAAATATTAGAAATTTTAATTTATAATTTTTGATTATTTTGTTATATTAGTTTAAAACTAACTATATATAAAAAAAAATTATTTATCTAAATACTATAAAAGTAATTAAAATTATTTTAACTTCAAAATACTTTTAATAAGTCCAAACAAGCTTTAAATAGACTTTTTAAGAAAAATGAAAAATTAATCTAAACAATCATTCACCCAATTGATTAAATTAAAAATAGACGACATATATATATATATATATATATATATATATATATATATATATAATTTGTGTATATTGACTAAAGAAAATAAACAATAAATCTGTCATATAAAAATAGCAAGCGCAAGAAAAAGGAAAATTGGAGAGAAATCAAACTCTTACGAACAAATTCTCCATTTTAGATAAAAGAGTTGGAAGATTCGGAGTGATAAATTTTGGAAAATTAATGTACAATGTGAGGAAAGGCAACACGAATTAAATTAGCTTTCCCTATTTGTAGTAAAACAAAACTTGATGAGTTAGATGTCGAAAAAAGAAGAAAGAGACAAGTGGAAATTTGGAGCCATAAAAGTGGGTCCTAATAACCGCATTTTGGCTTTACATGTGGTACCAAATACACCATTGACAAATCAACATCGCACTACTTGACTACTTTTCTTCTTATTTCATCTTCTTCATCATTCTATTTTGAAGTAGTCGTGACCCAATTGCTCTCTCTCTGTCAGTATTGTTTTTCAAAAACTCTTTTACCAAAGCAAAATCTTGGAGGTATGGAAGGAGGTGGTAGATTTGTTGGGGTAGCAGTAGATTTCTCAGCATGTAGCAACAAAGCTCTGAAATGGGCTATTGATAACATTCTTCGTAAAGGGGATCATCTTATTCTCGTTACCGTTCGCCCTGAAGGACACTATGAAGAAGGCGAGATGCAGCTCTGGGAGGCCACTGGTTCTCGTATGCCATCATCTCTTCCATTTATTTCTTTTTTTTCCCATCTCTACATTAATCTAATCCAACCCCAATAAATCAATTTAGGGATCCATCTTGCTCTTTGTGTTTGTGATGTAAAATAATGGAGTTCATGTGGATGGAGTTAAATTTGACTGATTTTATAAGCTCACATATATGTTAGGTTGGTCATTTACACTTGTTCTGTGTGGGCTTTGCAAAGAAACGGTCTCGCTCTTACATAAAGCAGGAGGATTGCGATAGATCTTCACTCAGGTGAAATAGGAATGGATCATCTATCTGATTGGATAAGGGGATTCACATAGTCGAATTGATTCATATGTATCTGATATCCTATGAGCCGTTTTTCTATTGGATATCATCAAGCTGAAATAACTCATTATACATAAGTAGATTCAGAAGCCGAGTTAGCATTTTAGCGATATGGGTTCGGATGAATTCTAGAATGACGACTTCAATGGTTAATAATTGGATTCTTAAATTTAATATTTGTAGATATTTAATGACTTTCTTAACCTAGATACACTGTTTAAGCAAAAGCTACGGGTTTGGCGAACCCGTATATGAGCTTGTTGTGTCCTGCTATATTTTTAATCGGTTTGAGCGTCGGCTTTTTGTAGCTTTGGTGAGCTACTAGTTCTAGTTCATAGTGTTGTAGAAGATCAGATAAGGTTTATTTCTCTATGGTGATGTACCTAGAAATATATCTGTTTCTTTGCCCTTTTTGGTTAGATGTCTTAGACATGGGAACTCTGGTGAATGGAATGGGTTAAATCACATGTCTATGTATGGGTTGTTTTTTATGTTTCATTAAAGAACAGACTTTTAATACGTACTCGGAGTTTCATCATCAGGATTGAAGATGCAACTCATGTTTTTTGAGTATCATAGAGAATCCCATCCGTGTCATACAGAGACATTACACGTATTTATTTTGGGAATTTCGTCTTGGTTGTTAAAGGTGATGGGAAACTAAATTACATTAGGAGTATGTATAGATGTGAAGTCTCAACAATTGCTTATATTTATATACCTTAAAGGGTGTGTTCCGTATGAAGGAAAATGTTTTCTTGGAAGATGTTCTCTAGGAAAAGTAGTGGATTTCTTACTTTTATATTTTTGTGTTCGGTATGCAAGGAAAAAGTATTATCCTAAAATCATTTGTGTATGATCTAGGCAAAAACTATGCGAGGTGGGGTAGGGGATGAGTGCAATGAGGTAGAGTGAAGATGAGGTGTGATGGAGGATGGGGAGGGAGGACATAATCAATGTGGAATACCACTTGTGAAACTTGTTTTCCATACTTCTATTAGGGAAGTCATTTTCCTTATTTTTGAGGAACTTAATTTCCTAGAGAAAATGCTCAAGGAATTTGACCAACCAGAAATGAGAAAATTGGAACACAGCCAAAGTTTTTAATCTTTTACTGGGTAGAACATTGCATATCCAGAATCATCTAATTCATGCTTGCGCCCATCTTTATTTATGAATAACTTTTTTGATGCGTCTAGGTGCAAGAGTTATAGTAGCTTCGTAAGAATCGTAGTAGTGAAAGCATGTCACCTTGGACTTGTGTTACTTGTAAAATATGTGATATTTGATTAGTGAGATTCCATCTTCTGATACATCTTTTGAGATCTTTTTTTTGTTTTTGCAGCTCTAATTCCTTTATCTGAGTTATGTGAGGGCCACACAATGAAGAGGTATGGGGTTAACCCTGACCCTGAAACATTGCAAATAGTAACCCTTGCCGCTAGGCAGATGGAGGTGATATAATCTCTTCTTTTATGAGATCCAGTGTTTCTCAGGAAGCATACTAGATCAAGTTTTCTTACAAGATTTCTTTTTGTTAGCAGATTACAGTAGTCATGAAAATTTTCTGGGGAGATGCTCGAGAGAAGTTATGTGAAGCAATTGACAGAACTCCCTTGAGCTGTCTGGTCATAGGGAACAGAGGGCTTGGAAAGATCAAGAGGTCTGATCGTTTCTAGAATTCCTTTTGCCACTGAACATCGTGTTGTATATTAAGTCAAAATGGAAATCAGTTACTTCACTGCTTTTTCTTTTGCAACTAGTGCGGAGAACTGGAGCTTTGGTTGCAGTTATTCCTTGACAAAGCTACCAATATGTTCTCGCTACCAGATTCCATATGTATTTACATAGCATGAGTGAAGATAGAATCTGTCTGCAGATATTACTCATAATCATTTAGCAATTTGCATTACTACGTCTGCTCGAAATAAAGGGAATAGTCTAACTTAGAGATTTTCCTCTTTTTGTATCTTTACAGGGTTATTATGGGCAGTGTAAGCAACTATGTGGTGAATAATGCTACGTGCCCTGTTACTGTTGTGAAGAACGCAGAAGACTAATCTTACAATGTGTGGAACTCCTTTACTGGCAAAGCTGAAAACTTGTGTTAAATTAATTTTGTCTAGTTTTCTAAGCTTGGTGTTGGATCAAACTTCTATATTATCGTGAACATTGAACATGTTGATGTGTGTATTGTGTACCTTCATGTTGAACCTCTGTAATTCCTGTCACTGTGAATTGCTGCAGTAAATAAACTTTTTCGAACTCCTTCAGTCTGGCTTCTTCATTAAGTACTTGCTATTTATGTGCCCATCTTCTAATTTTATAAGGTAGCTTCATATAAGCTTCATATATACTAATGTTGTTATACAAATGGCTCACATATACCTTTTCTTTAATAAAAGTGAAAAAAAGAATTTTTAATTATTTTTTTAATTAAAAAAGACAATCCATGTAGGGGTATGTTGGATGTTTCTCATACATTTTTTCTTTTGCTATTTTTATCCATCTACTTATTTGAATTTATTATTTTGATGGACAAATTTATTTTTCATTAATTTTCTTGTAAAATTTATTATAGATTCCCCAAATATTCTTTTTGCAGATATTAAAACTAAATTACAATATAGCCGCAAAAAAATTAAAATTTTTAACTTTTTAATCTTTTTTCATTCACACTTCTTTCATTTTATTTCTCTTATTTTTATATTTTAAAAAAGAAAAAAATAAGAATAAAAAACTAAAATTATAGTAATAATCGAAGAAGTCAAAAAATAATTTATTTGTGAAAAAGATCAAATACATGATTTTTTTAAAAATTGAAAACTTTAAAAATAAATTTAAAACTTTTTTTTTTCACTTTTATAATGGCAGAAGTATATGTGAGCCATTGTTATAATAGTAGGGGTATATGTGAGCTACTTTTGTAACAAGAAGTATATCAGCTCTAAATGACAAAGTTCAGGGGTATATCTGGCCATTTTCCCTATGTATACTAATTGAGTTGACTTGTTTGTTTGTTTGTCATAGTGTAACTACAGTGTAAATACAAATATATTGCGTTGTTGCACAAATATAATTATACAGTTTGAATTAAATTTTCTATTTTGTATATATAAAAAAACAATGGAATGACTAAGGGCATAATTGTAATTTCACAATTAATTGTTTTTTGGCTCAAAGATCGAAGTATTTTGACAAGAGATTAGCTTCACTCCACTGACAGTGGACAAGAAAATTGCACCATCAATTTATTTTTAGAAATACTTATTTTTCTTAATATATTCACATATTATTAATATTTAAATAAAATTAATAAAAAGAGTATTATATGGTAACTTGGACTCTAAATTAATTATAGGAGTTTGTTTATGATTCTTATTTGATTGCCAAAAATAAGAAGGATTCTTTCACTGCTTTCTTGCCCTCATTATTTTCACATCTTTCTCCATCAACACCATTGAAGCAATTTGAGGGGTGAGACAATCATCAACGGTAACTTTTTACTTGTTTTTTCTTTTTAAAATCTAGACTAATTAATCTCATAAAAAAATTATTCATAACTTATTAAGTCTTCTTCGCAATATGAAAAAGTGTTTGGACAAGTGCTTTCATTCTTTGGACGGTGTTTTCTCTTCTTAGTTCATTAAATCAACACTACAAAAATTAATTGAAAACAAACTTTGATCCACATACCATCATATGTACTCCAATTTATTTAAATAATACTCAAAATTGATAGTATCAAAAATATTTGAACGTTCTTTCAAAAAAAAAAATCTTAGATCGGTAAAACGTATTTTAAAAAAGAAAAAGAAAAACAGAAGCTGAAAATCATTAATTAAACTTTAAATGAAAAAATATAATAATTAAACTAAGAGAAATAAATATTTCTAAAAATAAACTGGTGTTGAGGGTGTAATGGAGAACTGCCAAACCCTAAAACCCAAACTCTCTTCTCTCTCTTTCAAGCAATATATGGCGTGAATAGCAGCCATGGCTGCTTCACCCTCTCCCCAACCTATGGTTGTGGGAGAGCCAAACGCCAAACTTAATACAGGTCGTACATATGCTTCGTTAATCAGCGAGAACCTACAATTTAGTGAGAAATCTCTCAAATCAGTCATTTTTTTACATGGAGAATCCACAGTGGTGTTTGACTCCAAAGACCTTGAAACGTTTAACACGGCGGAGAATTTAAAATACGTCTCATTGCCAAATTCTCACATGGAAGGCCTGAACTTCCAGATTTACGGAAAATATTGCCTCAACAATTAGGATTTAAGGGTGAATGTAACATTGGGTTATTAGAAAGTCGACATGTGCTATTGCGGTTCACTTTGAAGGAAGATTATATTGCAATCTTTTCAAAAACTAGTAGGTCGATTAAATTTGCTGGTACTATTGTACCGTTCAGAATCCAAAAGTGGACTCCTTCTTTTAGTCCTAGGGAAGAAACCTCCATTGCAATGGCATGGATTTCTTTCCCAAGTTTACCCTGTCAATATTTTGCTCGTAATGCTCTGTTTTCAATGGCTTCAGCAGTTGGACAACCTCTTGACGTGGATCGAGCACCCTATGATAAAACACGACCGAGAACACCAAGGGTAAAAGTTGAGGTGGATCTTTTAAGGATTCTTCCAAAAAGAATTAGAGTTCAATTCAAATATTTAGTCACTGATGAGATTACAAACGTATGGCAAAAGATCAATTATGATTATTTACCATATTATTGTAAGAGATGTAAACATCAGGGGCATAGAGAAGTTGATTGTTGAACTCTCACCGATGGTCAAGTTGATGCCACGGTCAGTGAAAATCATATTGAAGGGGAAAATTTTCAAGGCGATCTTCGTGATCATCTCAATGCTAAATAATCTGATTTAAATAGGCTGGAAGTTGATGAAAAGGATGATGAAGGAACAATTAAAGATTTAGAGATAGGGGCTGAAAAGAGTGGTGTTCAAGATCAAAATTTGGTGCGCCAAATTTCTGGGCAAACCAGTGTTAGACGACTACTCTTCCGAGAATCGAATGCTATCCTTAATTCCTCAAACTGATGAGTTTTTGTGGAAAAAGAATACTTCTTCTCCCAATCAACAAAGCTGTAATTCAGCTGATCGTGTTGGAGTTGAAGAGCAACTCGTTGTGGATACAAATCAGCAAATTAACAAATCCAAGGATGCACAATTTGTGCAAAAAATTAATGAGATAAAAGAGAATGAAATTAATGCTGAAAATTCAAGTATGAGGTAAGGTGATAAGCACACTCCTGGAAAACTTCACGAGGCTATACAGACGTCAAAATCTGATGTGCAGCTTGAGAAATTGGCAATTGATGAACAGGAAAAATTTACAGGATCAAAACATGGTGATTTGCAACCTTTGGAACCTATCGATTTGCAAGTTGAAAATTTCTAGTTGTGATGAGATGGCAACTGGGAATTGGAACACAATTGCACAAAAAAAACAATTTCTATGTGTATTGGCTCCTCGGCAAGTCGAAGTAAATATCCACGTTTTGAAATAAGCCGCAGGTAACTACTAATCTAGTAGTACAATCTAATGAATCGAAGGACATTGTTTGTACAAATACGTTTGAAGCACTCGAGGTGGAGAAAGAATTAGAGTTAGTTGATCATAATCCCACGAAGGAGAAAACTTTGGTTCGAGCTGATTATGATAATAATATACAATCAGTTAGCACGCCAATTGGAGTATGTAGCATGCCCATCAGAAAAAATGGTAATGTTATGAGTCCTACATTATATATCTCTAATCCTGAAGTAGCTAAGATTATTCAAGAAAGTGAGGCTGTCATGGTTCTCAAACACAATTCAGCGATCAAGCCATCCATGGTCATATCGAACACCCCAGCTCATGAGGTCTCGAAAGAAAAACAAGGGGAGATGAGTACTCCTAGGTGGGCTGATTTGGTTGATGAAGAAGAGTATGTTTCACCTCCTCTTTTGAATAGAAAATTAAACCCACAAGCTTTGGAATTTGTACCTAAAAGTACAATTGCAAAGAAGAATAAACAAGAGGCCGCAACATCAGAATTTAGTCCAAGTAGGGCTTATGCTTGTGATTTGGGCGATGATTCTTTTGATGAGGATGAGGAAGAAAATATGTTGGACATTTGCTTTGATAAAGTGGCTAGGGATGGGGATATCTCACCTAGGCATCAAAGAAGTGGAAGTAACAAAAATAAAAATAAGACACATGGAAGGCAGGATAGTTGGGATGGTAAAGTGACAGGAGAGTTTGTTTCAAGGCACCTACCGATGCGACTGGCAAAGCAAAACCATATGACAGTTTCAATAGCTTCAATAAGATCCAATACATCCAAGAAGAAATGATGAACTATAAAGTTTTGTTGGACAGATTTGAAGAAGAAGACAAGAGGAAAATACTTAAGATTACTTTAGATTGGCTATTTATCATTTTTAATTCACACATTTGTAAAAGTAAGTTTGAGGTTGATAACTCAATTTTCTTCTTGGATTTTATATTTATGCATTATTTAAGTATTCTTATTTGTAATATCATCATATTTTGTATTGCAAATTATGTGATGATGATAAAATATCTAGTTCTCTCTAGCTCTTATTTTTTTCATGCTTGTTAATTAGTAGAGGTTCGTTACATCATTAGGATTGACAAGGTAAGACCTATACCCCTTGCTTGTACTTATTTCTATTGAGAATTTTTATTTTAATAAAAAACTGTTAGACGCTCTGTCTAGTGGTATAAATTCAAAAAAAAAAACTGAGGATATAATTTTGTTGTCCAGTGAAGAGAAGTTAGATGTTAATCTCTTTTGACAAAGTGATTAATTAATATCCATCGATGGTGTAAGATACTTTTTTACACGGTGTCCACTTTATGAAATCAACGGATAATTTTACACTTAGTTCCTAATTTATCCTTATCATTAATTATAGTCATTTCCCTATTACATTTTTCAAGACATTGCATTTATTATATTCAAAGGGTGATAATAGTGGACAAGTATTGTTGGACAGATGGAGTAATTGATAATAACCGGTCACCATCCTAATTTTCAATTTTTATTTTTACTTTTTGAACGTTGCCTCATTGATTGCTCCCTCCCTTTCTCTCTCTCCTAATTCTTTGATCTGCTCTCCTCTCTCTCCCCAAGTTCAAAAAAGATTCAAGTTATTCGATGTTTGAACTATAGAAGCTTAATGTATAAATTTGGAACTTCTGATGCAATTTTGATAGCAATTAAGAAAATTAGAAGTTCCGCTTTGAGATTATTAGCTATATAAAAAGAGTTCTTTACTGTCAAAATTAACAATAGATCAACCACAAAAAAATTTCAACTCTAAAATCTTTTTTTTAAAAAAAAACTTAAATTTATAAAAAAAACTCCACTTGTAATATAGCTTCGATTATTTCGATGGTGTATATATGTTGCTCATTGCTTTAGTGATGTTGATGAAATAAAATATGCTTGAATGGGAAACCAAGAAAACGAAATCTTTGTATTTTTGGTAAACAAGTTCATAATTTATCTAGAACAATAAATGTAAATGGTAGAGTCTAAGTTACTTTATACTATTATTTATTTTATTGAAAACTTATCTTATACCATCCATGGATATTAGTTAGAAATAAGATAAGATATACGATATAAGATAAGATTCTGTAGTACCGACAATGTAGATATACCATTAGTTACATTAATTTGTTAACATTTTAAAGGTCCTCCTATTTTCATTCATGTCAACCAATTTTCTAAGGTAGTTTAGCTATCCTCCCCCCCCTTAATTAATTGTTCATCCTACTCTTTCTCTTCCTTTCTATTCATTCCTCCCTTTTACCATTTGCTCAATTAATTCAAAACTTAGAATAAAACATGGAATATTTATTCCTTTCTTTCCTCTTTCTATTCACCCTCACTTTAGCACAATCTATTAATAATGATAATCTAAACTTATCCCCAAATATTGCACCAAACATGCAACCAACAACTTCTTCAAAAGAAAATGCAAATGCACCAACTAGTCATTCTTCATACCCACCTGGATATGTAAATGAAAATGAAAATGCACCATCACAATCACAAGTACAATTTCCGTCTATCTTCCCTATTGATAAAATTTCTGGCCTACCATCTTCTCTTATTCCCACCAATACACGAAAAGACAAGGGTGGAAGTGGTGAGACTAATAATATTATAAAGAAGATATGCAACAATACTGACTATCCTGACCTTTGCACCACAACTGTCGCCCCATTTATGCGCGGAGGTATCATCAACGTACAAAATGTTCTCCAAGTGGCTATGAAACAGGCCGACTCGTTTGCCAAATTGGGATTTGCAACATTTAAAAGAGCTTCAGAATCCCCTGTTACTCCACCTAGAACTAAGAAAATGCTTAAAACTTGCCTCGATAGTTGGGATACTGTGTTGTATAATTATGAGGAAGCTTTAGAGGCTTTACGTATTCATGACAGTGGACGTATGAACACCATGCTCAGTGCTGCAATTACGGACATTTCTGATTGCGAAGATGCCTTTGAAGGTATCATTACTCCTATGTCTGGGTATAGTGACAGGATGACTAAAATGACAAGTAATTGCCTAGCCATTGGTTCACAACTCGCGAATTAGACTAGATGATTTCTTATTGAGTTAATGCTCTAAAACACACCTAAGTTATTATCTTTTCGCGAGTTTCATACCTTAACTATCCATTGTTCCATTTACCAATCTAAACTATCACTCCATTTATATTAAATCACACTCGATGCTGAGTTGGACAAATATGTATTTCTAATCGACAACAGTCACATGCAGGACAACTCAACATCGAGGCGTGTAGTTTAGATAGGTAGTTGATGGGACAATGAATATAGTTGGGGTTTGAATATCCCAAAAAATTGATAATTTAGATATATTTTTATCATTAATTCTTTGTTATTTACTAAACTAATTAGATATTAGTCTAGATGGATGAGTAGGATCACTACACAAGTGATCCTTAATCACCTCTCCTAATGTATTTTACAATTTACTTATTGTGATTATGTCATCTTTTGACTATGTGTGATTAGTGAGAAATACGTAGAAACAATCTATGTTGCAGAAGTAGAAGGGAAAGGACTGAATATAGATAGTGACCGAGCTAATTAAGAATCTTGGATTAAAAAGAAAATCTAAAAAATTTCACATTTAGGATTTGAATATGTATTTTTCTTATCTTTAGGGAATTTAAAATTTTACACATGTATAAACAAATTTGTCTTTATCCAATTTGTAAGATAAATATACACACAATATATTATGTGTTGTAATATAAATATATACACAATATATTATGTGTTGTAAGATAAATATACACACAATATGTTAAGTGTTGTATACTAGATATCCATATATTACACTTGGTGCCCAAAGTATATACATAACAAATAGATATCCATATATTACACTTGGTGCCCAAGTATATACACCTATATATGTCCCCTCTTCTTGTAACAAAGTGAGAAGCAAGAACAAGTGAAATTAAAATACTACACCTACTATTTTCTTATCCATCTTTCTTGTTATCTTAGCATTGATACTTTAACACGTTATCAGCACAAAGCTCCAAATTCTATCTCAGATATAATGAATACATGCCTTATATATTTTAGTTCTTACTTATTTATTTAATTTCTAGTTAGTTAACTTGATAATCCTTATTTAATCTATCCGACTCTATTATGATTCAATGAGTTATATTAGTTTTAGTATGTATTCAATTTTCTTCTAGCTATTCTTATATTTAAATAATATATAAATAATAATAATATCAGCATAGTTTATTTCTTCAACATCTTATGATACTACTTAAATTTTCATTTATATAACTAATTTTATGTACCTTGCAATATGACTATTGTTTAGCATATTTTTCTATTGATAACTTTATTTTTTAAATTGATTAAAAATCAATTAGATAATGTAACACCCCGAAAATTTCTAAGCTAAGGTCCAAACCATACTTTATTTGCGTGTACATGAGTGTCTAGTACCATAACAAAGATATGTTATGAGGTTTCAAATCACAATGATCACATGTTAAGATTTGAAGTCATGCATGTCGTAAAATAAAAGTCGGCAAAAGTTATTGCAAGTTATTTGTATAAACTTTCAGAAATTTCGGTCAAATGTCTTGGAGCTTTTCTCCCAATATATAAAACGTTAGAGGATCCACAACCATTCAAATCGGAGGCATACGAGTTTAGTTTGCAATACATTAAGCCGTTCGCCAATACAACTTCATAATAGAGAGATATTCACATTTTTGCGAGACTACGCAAGCAAGCACGTAGAGGCAGGCCCCCATGTCAGCGGGAAATAAATGGATATATCTTAGGACATATTTTTCATTCCAAATCAGTTCCAAAATAGTATCTCATCTTCCTCTCTCTTCTCTAGGGTTCATAGATGAATTCGAGGGGAAATCACCATTGAAACTCTCCCCAAGAAAAGAAACAAATCGGCGTGGTCGTAGAACTCATCTAGAATGTGTTTTCCCCGTCAATTTTGAGTTGTGTGGTTGCTAATTGAAGAACAAGCTCATAAGGGTTGTGGTGCATGTACTGTTTTCCTTCATAGAACGATAAGTGATGTGCAATTGTGGTTCGGTGTTCCACCGGTCCAGCGCAATCAAGGAGCGGAAGCTAAAAGGAAAAAAATGTACTCAGGGAATACAGTTCTTCCTTTAGAAGGTTTCATGGATAGAATAGGGATTTGTGTAATTATGTACCTTTATCTTCTTCCCAATTAGGAATAGTGAGTAGAGACCAACTTTGGGGAATTTACACTTATTAGTAGTGATAGAAATTAACTAAGAACTTCTCTTGCTTTGCTTGTAGAGGAAGAAATCTCAGATTTGCATCATCCTAAGCTACGATTTCAGATTTTGTTAGTTAAATTAGCTTAAAATGGAGATTTCCTACATGGGTATTGTCTCTATTTCTTCTTTTATGAGCTGGGTGTGTGTGTAAAACCCCAATGGATATTGATTAATTGGTTCTAAAATTGATTATATGACATGGATCTATTGTTGTTTTAAAGTTTTAATCTAAAATAAATGGTTGCAAATATTAGTTGAACTCTCTAATTCCGTTTTGGCTTGAGAAAACAAAATAAAGTTAGGTAAGACTCAATGGTGAGGACTTAATAAAATTATTTTATGGATTTGAGCCAGAGATAGGATAATCTGACTAATTTCTCATTTAATGATATGAGCTAGGGATAGTCTATCTACTCAAGTAATATTTGGTATTTTATTGATAATGGTCTTGGAGTTCGAGAGAATCAAGGGACATACGTTTAATAGTTCGAGAGAATATTGAATGTAGCCTAGACCAAATGCTAGTCATATATCAATCAATTTGGTTGCGATTTATCTTTACCTATTGAGTTGAAAACCCATCATAATGCACACACCCCTAGTCGTTTCCAAACTTGGTAGATCATATTTGCGTTGATTCCCTATTTTATTACTTGATATTGGCGAATTTTAGTTGTTTCTAACCCCCAATTATATATATATGCGTGTTGAGATTTCAATTTGCTAGTTTGTTTTGAATTGTGAAATCAAGTGAGAGTGATCCCATCTTCCAATTCTTGTGGTTCGAGCCTGTTGACACCCAATTTTGGTCTAATATTTTTCAAAATTCATAACTTTTATGTTTTATTTATTAAATTATTCAAAATACATTTTTATAATTTTAAATAAATTTATCAATAGTTATTCTTATTTTTTAAAATATTAAGATTTTATTAGTTTATTTTGAATTTTAGTTAATTTTGATTATATTATTTTTATCACAATCAGTTGAATATGTTGTGAATATTGTGTCAGTTTTATTAAATTACAATTTTCTGTTGAATTGCATTTTTGCATGACATTGATTTTATTCATGACATTTGTTAATATTCATTTTTATTTGTTACTTTTCATTTTGATATTTTGCGTAGTCTAGAAATTCATTCAAATATGGATAAGATTTGCATACACAGATATTTTATTAACTGGATAAGATTTCATACACATATATTTTATTGATCGGTGGTTTTTCATACACAAATATTTTATTGATCGGTGGTTTTGGCCCACGGTTTTAAAATAATGGTATTGTACTATCGGTGGTTTTCAATTTTCTATTTAAGCAATAGCTTGGTCATTAAATTAGGCGTGGTGGATAAGATTTTAGGATTTAAGAAATTTTTAGTGTTCATATTTTTTCTGGCCACCACCCTCGCCGGAGCATTTTCCGACGAGCCACCACCACCCGAAAGACCCCAGTTGCTCTAATTTTTTCCCTCTACCATTATTTTCCCAGTGAAAAGTCACCCAAAACCCAACCAGCTCCCTCGTTTCTCCCCTCTCCCCGTTACTGTTCCATTTTTTTTCACCTGAAACAACTACCATCAACTCCATTATTGCCGCCACCGGAGCTTCACAACCAGACCCCTCCACCACTAAACCTCCTACCAGCAATCAACTTCGAACCACCACTCATCTTCTTCCCTCAACGCCGGAGAAGCCATCATCGGAGAAAAACCAAACAGACCCAGAACCCTTTTTATTTTGTTCGCTTCTTCGGCGAAACCACCATCGCTCAACTCCAACGAGCTGGAAGCTCAGGCGAACAGAACAACCGGTGAGCATCAAGGCTAGACGAAACAACAGCCAACAACAACAGACCCACCAACCAGTCAGTCACGCAATCACGAAGCCACCAGTAAGCTGCCACCAAAATCCCGCTGCTCCACTTCGTTGCTGCTCACTCATCCCTGTTACACAACAAAACAACTAGATCCGGGTCAGGTATTTTTGTTTGAGTTTCTAAATTTATATTTTGTTAGGTAGATATTATATTATGTATATATGAATTCATTTTGTTAGATCTGTATGTATTTCTATTTGATTGCTTATATATGTTAATAGTTTGATTTCATTATTTTTGTCTAAGCCTATTTCCAGTGATAAGGTTTTTTTTATTTGATTCTTAAATAAGTTATGCATTGTTTAATTTTTGTTGATTTTCTTAAATATTGTTGGTTGCTTGCTTGTCTTCACTGTTTCATGTTATTATTTTTGCCATTTTATCTTCGAAAAATCACGTGTTTGTGATTCGTTTAAGTTAGTTGTTATTTTTGCATTTTTAAAAACATGAATGAGTGTGATGGATGGTTTTTTTTTTATATTTTATTATTTTTCTCCACTTTCCAATAATTTTGGATTCGTAGTGGTACTCCATGTAATCACAGATAGTTATTCTTAACTAATTAATTTGGATTGACTTCATTCACTGTGTAAGAAAGTGTCGATAAATTTTGTTTTGTTAATTTTCATTTGGGTCCTCTTTTCTTGTTTCTTTATATTATTTTTGTTGTTGGTCTTACATAATTTTGTGCTTGAAAAATATTATAAGTTAAAATTGGCCAATGAAAAAATCTCTCCGTCGATTTTAGAGGCCTCCCCAATTTTAAAGACTGAAATTTAGTTTAAATTTATATATGTCGTATGTTAAAATTGGCCGATGAAGAAATTACCGTCGATTTTCAAGGCCTCCCATGTTTATAAGACGGATTTTATTTTTTAGTTATTATTCTTTTTATTATTTTTTATATTTATTTATTACTAACACTTTTACTAAGTGTCTTTACAGGCACACCCCGGAGTTGCTTCCCAAAGAAGCTATACGGATGGAGTTCGAATGATATTTTTATTGTATATATTATTAACGTTAGGCAAACTTAGGCCGGCCTGTATCCCTCCTGAGGCTCTTCAGCCTGTTTGGTCAGAATTATATCGAAGATCTTGGGATTCGAAGTTGCATATTGCTTCAGCAGCTGGTGACCTCCTTCAGGTCCTCTTGTTGTCTATAGTTTTTCTAGTTTTGACACATAAGATTTCCTGGTTGCTATTCATGCATATCAACTGGAATTATTAGCTTATCAAAATTTACTGAGAGATTCTTCATCAAAAATGAAATATTTAGAGAAAGATGTAATAATTACTGAGAGCTATGTTGCTCGGGAACCTCAAAAATTCCATTGCTCATTTGTCTATGTTAAGTTGGAAAGTCATTTCCGGTCGTCATTGCAATAATTGTTTCTTGTTCACATGTATTTTATTCGCTTGTTACAATTTGTTCATTAATTTTATCATATATCTTTGACCTTCTTTTCTTCTTCTTTTTTTTCCTTTTTCAATTCATGGTATCTAAAGAAAAAAGAAAAGAAAAAGGAAATTATCTTGTTTTGGAACAGAGTTTCATGTTTCAAAGTAGGCTTGTGGCTTTGGAATTGATAATTAAATTAAGTACTGTTCGGAAACAATGTAAATAAGATATGCGAGTCTTCAATGCCATTGTAAGACAGATAAGAGAATAGAAAAAACAAGTTTTTGCTTCTGTCTAAATAACTATGCAAAGTTATAGATGAAGAACACTTCCATGGAACTTTTATAATTAAAAAAGATAACTTAGGATAAGAAATAGATTAAATATTAGAAGTAGCTTCTTAGGAAACATGGATTTAAGCATAAACCTACGAAAAATCCAGCAATGAATGGCATAACTCTAATCATCAAATTGAGTTATATATTCTTGGTACAAAAAGAAAGCTAATTTTCTTGGTTAAGACTTTGTTGGAATCTCCTTACAGATAGAGATGTATAGCAAATCAGAAGTTTTTATTAGCTGATGTAATGTGTTTTCGGACTGTATCTATTTGAAGTAGAGTCTTTTATTCGGCTACCAGCCGGCTGCTGCCAAATAAGGCATGAAAACATTGAGCTTGTCCTTGCTTTTGCTGTCCTATCTTCTATTTTTTTTCCTTATATATGATTAGATGGAAAAGGAATATGAAAATAGCACAAGTTTTTTGTCATCATGGTCTGAATAAAATGAGCTTCATTATCTAATGAGGATAGATTCAGAAAACCATTTATACTGAAGATTTGTCAAAACGAAGAACGGGGCATCTTGAAAAGTTTTTTAGCTTCCAGTAAGAAGAGAAGGACTTAATTAATCACAGAAAAACCCATGGATTCAAGTCTTGCAAATAAAGGAAAGGATCAAATGCAAAGGCCTCATTGTGCTGAAGAAAAGAAGGAAAGCTCTTGTCTACCTTCCGCATCATGCACAATTCTGCAGGAGCGTTATTGTGGAGGAGATATAAGAGAGAAGCCCCATGATATTCCATGCAGCAACACTTCTGAATCTCATGTACCATCAACAGTAAGCATATTTGAAATGGCACGAGCACATTTACTTCAGCAGACCTCCAAGAAAGAGGATAGTTCCTCCTTTACTTCAACACATATTGTGGTCAGTATCCTAAAGCTTCAAAAGAATTTGAGCTTGCTCTTCTACTTCAACACTCTGCTGAAATGTTCTCCAAGAGACACTATGAACGTGCAGCGGAGTTACTAAGATTGTGTAGCCTGTCTGCTTCTCCATCAGGTACTCCTGTTCAAAGAGTTGTGCATTACTTTGGTGAAGCTCTTCGAGAGAGAATTGATAAGGAGAAGGGAACATTATCACCTAATAGACATGAAGGTTGGGAAGAGAAACCATTTGATTTGGACAAGGTTCTGCAGACTCCAAAGCTTTTTGCAGTTGTATGTTATCAATCATCACCTTTCTTCCAAATCCCGCAATTTGCTGGAATTCAAGCCATCTTAGATAATGTCAAGTCAGCAAAGAGGGTTCATTTAATCGATATTGGAATCAAAATTGGTTCACACTGGGCAGTCCTCATGCAAGCACTTGCTAATATAGGTGATTGTCCACTTGAACTTCTCAAGATAACCACTGTTGGAGCATCACAACAGATGGTTGAAGAAATGGGACAGAGATTGTCATCTTTTGCTGCTGAAAACATCAAGTTTCCCTTTTCCTTCAAGGCTGTAGTGTCGGAAATGAAGGACCTCAGTAAAGATCTCTTCGTGTTAGATACTAATGAAGTTGTGGCAGTTTACTCAGAGTATACTCTTGGGGGCATGTTAGCATTGCCCAATCACCTGGAAGCTGTTCTAAGATTAATTAAAAGCCTTAATCCTTGTGTAATGGTTGTCATTGACTCCGAGGCAAACACTAACGCGCCAATTTTTACGGACCGTTTTAATGAAGCACTATTTCTGTATGGTGCAGTCTTTGACTATTTGGATGTTTACATGGGACGAGACAATCATTACCGGATGACATTTGAAGGACTTATTTTGAGGAAGATCATTCAAAATATAATCACTTGTGAAGGAAACGAGAGGACTTTCCGCAATGTAAGACTTGAAGTATGGAGAGATCTGTTTGAAAAGTTTGGTATCAAAGAAACTGAATTGGGCGAATCATCCTTGTACCAGGCAAATCTAATGGCCAATAGGTCTGGTCATGGTTTTTCTACTCTGGATATGAATGGAAAGGGCCTTCTAATTAAATGGAAGGGAACTCCAATTATATTTGCTTCAGCCTGGAAGTTTCACCATGAATGAAAGATGCCCCTACTTGGTGGGTGTGGCACGGAGCCTATCGATGTATGTAAAAAATCAAATGGAAATAACTCATCTTGTTTTAAGAACCTTTTGATCATAATCTGCTGTAACCTGAAAAACTAAGTTATCATAGACTTTATACTCCTTCCGTTTCAATTTGTTTGTCTTACTTTCCTTTTTACTCCATTTGAATAAAGAATGCTTTTTTTTTCTTTTTTTGGTAACTCTTTAATTTCAACTTTCCATATGACATGTTTAAGACCAAAAAATTCAAAAGTTTTCTTTACTTTCTCAAACTTCGTATCAAGTCAAAATAAGACAAATAAATTGAAACCATGGGAGTATCTATTTATTTTCATTTGTATTGCATGCATTGCTTCTTTGCCTGCCTTAGGACAACATTTCATTAGTTCAACTCCATCTATTAAAATTTATTCCATAACTTCTCCATTCAGGTCCTTATGCAGCAATCTTTGATATCTTAAAAAACTTACATGGGGAGAAATAATCAGTACAGCATTCTAACTGAAACAGTTATTCTAGGAAAAGTCATTCATAATGTGACCGCATCTGAAGGAGAAAAGAGGTTTTTTTTTCACTTTGCAAGGCTGAGAGTGTGGAGGAACTTATTTGCAAAATTCCATATTAGTAAAACAGAATTGAGCAGTTCATGTGTATACCACACAAAATTTAATGGATCGGGGTTTGCTTGGTGCAGTTCACTCTGGATATGGATGGAAATGGAATGATCATTAGATGGAAAAGAACCCCGAATACCTTTTTTGGGTCTGGAAGTTTGACCATGATAGAAGATGCCCTCATATGCAGAGGGGTGTACTGATGCAGAAATACTGTCATGATGAAGATAAAATACCTCGATGTCCTACTTCTTAAACTGCTTTTTATTTAGTAGGGGTACTGCATCGCCTATCACGTTTGTAGCTTTTTAATCATGCTTGATCTATAGCTCTATGGACCTCCAATAGCATATATAGGTCCTTTATCTCTTATGATGCTTGTTATTTGCTAATTTCCCAATCATTCTTGTGTAGTATATGAATGGACCTGCAATACGCTTCTTTTTATGTATGAGTCACAAGACAAAATATAAAGATGCAAATGCAACTTCCTGAACAACCTTACTTTCATGCCTTAATGTGGCCTTGAGAATGGAACAAGAGCACAACTTTATTGTTTCATCTACACAACCTACAAGCATTCGGGAAGTATGAATCGCTCCCGAAAAGGAATCTATTGACTCTCTCCCAATTGGTTGGACCATAGGTGTGATGATTTACTTCACGGCCTGTGTGGAGGACATAAGACCAGAAGTCTCAAGGATGTTTTTTAGAGTCCCTTGTGCTCACGTCCAGGTCGCTACTTTTGAGAAAAAGGAATTTCGCTACCTTAGGACAGTTAGAGTTGCTGCCGTTTACCGGGGCTTCCATTCAAAGCTTAAGTATATTGAAAAGCTTCAAATATCTTCTTTTTCTTTTCCTATTATGATTCATCCTCTACCTGTGTCAACTCTCTTTTTATTTTCCCTGCATTATGTTATATGGGAGATCAAGACAGCTTGTTTATGTTACCATGTAAGATGTAGATGCAACATTTGTTTAGCCTTTCTTTGTCCAAATGAGCACAATTGGTCATCTTTGCAAGATTAGATAGAGCCATAGAGGGATTTTCCTAAGTAACTACACTCCATTATAATCTAAAATTTAATTCGAGTTTTCCTGTTAGAATTTCAATCAGAGAACAGAAGAAACTGTGTAAGGAAATCTAGTCTAAGAGTTAATTTTGTCCTGTAGAATGAAAGCCTTGTTCTTGGATTGCACGTTATTTTTTTTTTATATGAATATAGTAAAGCACTTGCACCTTTTTTTTAAAAATCAATCTGACATCCTTTTATTTCGAGATGGCAATAGCCAGGAGGACAATTGTGGGCACTTTCATTATCTGTTTTTAAAAGAAAACCTCCAAGGTATTGCCGTCCTAAGGTTTATTCTCAATATTGTCATGGTCCTATTCTTTGACCACATCTGTTTGGACTGTTGTCTCAAGTAATTAATATATTGTTGTGGTGATTTATACTATTGACAAAGATGAGATTCATGCTGAAGCAGTGAAAGATGCAGAAGATTTTGGTGTTCCAAATAAGGAAAACACCCTCCGGGAATTCTGAGGTATAAGAGTAAGGGAAAGGTGAATGAGATGAATTTAGCTATGCCAAGTCACATTTCTGGCCACTCTCCGGTTCTATCGACAACAACCATCATGAAAATTGCTAAAGAGCAATTAAAACTTTATACCTCACAGAATCATGATGCTTATTCCATTATTTTTAGTCCCTTGATTGCGGATTTGGGCCTTTCTCCTCAAGTTACAGAGGAAGTGGAGCTCGTTCTACTGCTTCTAGTTTCCGCTGAAATGCTAGCCAATCGACAATTTGATTGTGCAAGAAAGTTGTTGAACTTGTGCATCAACTTTTCTCTTTCAGCAGTTAATCCAGTTCAAAGAGTTGTCTATTATTTTGCTGAATCTCTTCGAAAGAGGATCGATAAAGGGAAAGGAATACCAACTATAGCAGCAAACATTGATGCAGTGAATCTAAATATTATGGAAGACGTTCTCATGGATCCACGAACCGATGTTATTGAGACTGAACAAATGCTTCCCTTCCGCAAAGTGACTCAATTTACTGGAATTCAAGCCATCTTAGACAGTGTTAAATCATTCAAGAGGATTCATTTGATTGATCTTGGGATAAAAACCGGATCACAATGGACAATCCTTATGCAAGCTCTGGTTGGTAATGGTGAATGTCCACCGGAACATCTCGAGATAACAGCGGTTGGAACCTCTTTGATTCGAATGCAAGAGGTAGGTAAGAGATTGACATCTTTTGCAGATACCTTGGATATACCTTTTTCCTTCAAAACAGTTGTATCTGACTTGAGAAATATCAACAAGGATTCATTTGATTCAAAGGTTGGTGAAGTTGTGGCAATCTATTCTGACTCGCGTCTTTGGACTTTGTTAGCATGGCCTAATCACTTGCAATCTTTGATACAAGTTTGCAAAAACTTGGATCCATGTGTAATGGTTGTCACTGAGATAGAGGCAAATACTAATACACCAATTTTCATGGATCGTTTCAATGAAGCATTGTTTTACTACAGTGCTATCTTTGATAGTCTTGAAACTTGCATAGGGTGGAACCATCAGTACAGAGCAGTAGCTCAAGGAGTATATCTAGGAAGGATTATTGAAAATGTAATCACATCCGAGGGAGAAGAGATGGCTCATCGCCATGAGAAACTTCGATCTTGGAGGGAGTTATTTGAAAGATTTGGTATAGAGGAAACAGAACTGAGTCACTCATCCTTGTACCAAGCAAAGTTACTGGCAGAAAAGTCTACATGCCATGGCTTTTGCAGTCTGGAAATGGATGGGAAATCTTTAATTATTAAGTGGAAGGGAACCCCAATTAAGTCACTTTCTGTATGGAAGTTCCACCATGTCTGAATGACTAGCATGCTAATAAGATAGCTTTTATTTTGTTCATGTTTCTTGGTTACAACGTCCAGTCTGCTAGTGATGTTGTCTATTTTGGGCCTAGGTTCATACGACAAACATTGAACAATTTCTGTTGCAGAGTGAGAGAGATTTAAACATTCTATTTGGGGAGTGGTTTATGTGAGGTAACCATATAGTACTAGCTAGTAGCCTTGAATATAATGTTAATTATTTGTTATTCTTAGGCTAATGAAGTTAAAGAGGCCTGTTTTATTCACATGGATGTTCATACATCAACTTGATCATTTTGTACAAAAAAAGAAAGATGAGTTTGATGATGTACAAGTTCAATATTTTTCTCTCTTAATCAAGAACTTTATCTCAATGTATTAAGTCCACTATTCATCTACCCACATGTATTTAATATTAATTATTACTTCCTTTCGTTCATATTAAGTAAATTATTGGGATATGACATGGGAAATGATCTCCTCCATTACAATGTAGGATCATTTTCGTTGATATTTCTACAAAGATTTATTTATAAATTTATTAATTTATTCTTACACCAAATTATTTTTTGGTGTAAAATTTATGTTAAATGTTTTGAGACAAATATGCCACGTACATTTTCAAAAACTAGTTTTTATCCAATAAACATGAACTCGGACTTTAAGCTTGAGTTTTTTTGGGGGGATTTACAATAGGAATAATTACTTGGGTGGATCTCTTTTAAAAAATAATTACTTATTTTAAATATACTCTCTAATTATTACCATTTATAGCAATATATAGCAATATTATGTATTTTATTAGATCTGTGTCTTTCTCTCTCGCCTCTTCCTCCTTTTTCTCTCTCGCCTCTTTCTTCTTTTTCTCTCTCCGTGCGATGTATCAATTTTCTAAAGCTTCAATTGAAATATTCACAATCTTGAATCACAAATTCAGTTCAATGGAATTCAACTGGAGTTGGAACAATGTTTGCCTAAAATACATGCACAAAATTAATTTGTTAATCTTTTTTATTTCTTTCCTCATTATCACTCTCTGTTACTTCATCTATCTCAATTTTATTAAACAACTTTTAAATTTCAAGAGTTAATTTAGATAATAAAACTTGTATATTGATCATTTAAAATATTATTAAAACACATACGGTAAAAAGAAAAGCTTGAAATTATAAAAGTTGCCAGTAATTAAATTGGGTCGGAGCAGTGAGCAGTACGAACATAAAAGTTCAGTAGTGCGAGAGAAAATCGAAATATGGCCGGAGCGACGGTGAACTCAGTTCCGGCGACCAACGTTAGCGTCGGAGTTGAAAGAGGAGCCAATAGGACGAGCTCATCGTACGTAATTACACACATATTAAATTAAAGTTATATTAGAAGAGAATTAAACATGAATGCAAAATGTATCAAACCAAAGAGCATTCTGTGATCCGTAAACTGAATAAAACTTGTATCAATAATGAATTAAACAAGTAATCCAATAGTAACAAATCAACCAATAAACTGCAAAATGAATTAAGCTTGTAGTAAAAGTGTATTACACAAATATTAAAGTTGAATTAGAAAAGAGAATTAAGCATGAATAAAAAACGTAACTAATGAAAGACCAGATAGTGATCTATAAAGTGAATTAAATTTGTATCAATAATGAATTAAACAAGTAATCTAATGGTAACAAATCAACCAATAAACTACAAAATGAATTAAATTTGCATTAAAAGTGTATTACACAATATTAAAGCTGAATTAGAAGAATGAATGAAAAACGTAACTAACGAAAGACAAGACAATGATCTATAGACTGAATTAAACTTGTATTATTCACGAATAAAACATTTATTATATGTGTCTTATAAATTATTTTTGATTTGTATCACTAAGAACGTGAGTGATGCTTGCAATATGTATTAAAAATGTATTGTGCATGTATTATAAGTGTGTTACCTAAATTATTTTAGTTGATATCATTAAAAAGGGAGTGAAGTTTGCAATATGTATTATATATGTATTGTTCATGATTTTAATATATTTATGAAATATATCTAATACAACTTTAATACAAACGCGATGTAGTTCTGTAAACTTCATCCTTTTCGAGCTTTAATCTAATATTTCTCCTAAAATCAATTCTAAACTTAACCAAACCCTCTTAAAATTGAGATATAAACTCCAAACAATATTTTCAATTATTTTTAGGAACAACCTATCCAAACTAATCGCAAACGAAAGAGCAGTCAATGATTCGTAAACTGAATAAAACTTGTATCAATAATTAATTAGACAAGTAATCTAATCGTAACAAATGAAGAAACATAATAAACTGCCACATCATTAAAAATGTATTACACACATAATAAAGTTGAATTAGAAGCAAATTAAACATGAGTACAAAATGTAGCAAAACGAAAGAGCAGTCTGTGATCTATAAACAGAATAAAACTTGTATAAATAATGAATTAAACAAGAAGTTCAATCATAACAAATCAATCAATAAGCTGCAAAATGAATTAACTTGTATTAAAAGTGTATTACACATAATATTAAAGTTGAATTAGAAGAGAGAATTAAGCATGGATAAAAAATGTAACTAATGAAAAACGAGACAATGATCTATAGAGTGAATTAAAACTTATATCAATAATGAATTAAACAAGTAATCTAATAGAAACAAATAATAAACTACAAAATGAATTAAATTTGCATTAAAAGTGTATTACACAATATTAAAGTTGAATTAGAAGAGAAAATTAAGAATAAACGAAAAACGTAACTAACGAAAGACAAGACAATAATTTATAGACTGAATTAAACTTGTATTATTCATGAATAAAACATATATTATATGTGTCTTATAAATTATTTTGATTTGTATCACTAAGAACATGAGTGATGTTTGCAATATGTATTAAAAATATAGTGTGCATGTATTATAAGGGGTCGTTTGGTAGAGTGTATTAGAGAAAATAATACTTGCATTAGTTAGATGTATTACTAATACCATGTTTGGTATACTTTTCTAACTTATGCATAACTAATGCTTTTATTAGTAATACACTCTATTGTGTATTGAAGAGTGTATTACTAATACCATAGATTTCTATGCATTAGTAATGCAATGGACAAAATTGTCGCTCAAAAACTTTTTCACATCCTTTCCACAATATTTTGTGGAGGGTATTTTTTTTAAAAATAATTATTTCTTTTAAAAAAGTTATGCAATGCATAATATTTTTAGTACACCAAACCAAACACTGCATAAGAAAATTTTCAGCATAACTAATGCAAGCATAACTAATACAAGCATTACTAATACACTAATGTATTATAAGTGTGTTACCTAAATCATTTTGTTAGTATCACTAAGAAGAGAGTAAAGTTTGCATTATGTATTATAAATGTATTGTACATGATTATATTGTATGTGTCTTTTAAATTATTTTGATTTGTATCACTAAGAAAATGAGTGATGGTTGCAATATGTATTACAAAATGTATTGCTCATGAACAAAACTTGTATTATATTTGTCTTATAAATTATTTTGATTTGTCACTAAGAAAATGAGTGACGGTTGCAATATGTATTAAAAATTTATTGTGCATGTCTTTTAAATGTATTATTAGTGTTTTACCTAAATTATTCTTGTTGGTATCACTAAGAAAATGAGCGATGTTTGTAATATGTATTACAAATGTATTGTGCCTATATTATAAATGTATTAAAAGTGTGTTACTTAAATTATTTTGGTTGATATCACTAAAAAGATAGTGAAGTTAGCAATATGTATTATAAATGTATTGTTCATGATTTTAATACATTTTTAATACAATTATGAAACATATCTAATACAACTTTAATACAATTGTGATACAGTTCCATAAACTTTACCTTTTTCGAGTTTCAATCTAATATTTCTCCAAAAATCAATTATAAACTTAACCAAACTCTCTTAAAATTGAGATATAAACTCCAAATGACATTTTCAATTATTTGTAGGAACAACCTATCCAAACTAATCACAAATTCGTAAAATTCAAATAATAAATTCAAAATTTGAAGCTTTATAATGACCATCAATGGTGAACTCTTGCTGCTGTAATTTTAGAGATTTGAAATTTCTGCTTGAAAACATGATTTTGTACAAACTTCCGATCTTTCTGTTCCACTTCTCGTCGTGTTTTTGGATAAAAATAGTGAAATATGGGCAAAAACTGATTTGAGGATAGTTATTTAAATGAAAATTTCAAAAAAGAAGAAGGAGAGGAGGAAGATAAAGAATGACAGAGAAAGAGACGAAGAAGAAGAAGAATAAAAAGAAGAAGAGGAGGAAGATGAAAAAGGGCAGAGAAAGGGGCGAAGCGAAGATATATATTTAGTTAGAAAAATTATATTGCCATAGATGGTAAATATTTTTTTAGTATAGCATATTTATGTGATTTACCCTTTACAATATAATAAATGGACTGAATTATAATTTACTCTTTTGAAAGTTACACCATTTGTTTTTGAAAAAAACTTCATCTATAATTCTGATGTACGGCCTACTCTTTGCTAGTAGCTCTTTTTCGTAGGTTCAAACACATCCAAAAATACCACTATAATTATAAACTTTATAGTCAATCTTGATAGCTGCCTCTAAAGAAAAGCCGCCATTAAAATAAAATTTATCATAAAAAAAATAAAAGAAGACCTAAATAGATATATATAAGTTTTATGAATTTGGGGCTGCATTTGGACTTGTACCCTCGATCCTTTTTTGTACAATATGATCAAGTTGGCTTATGGACATGTGAACATATAAATAGGTCCACCTGGCGGCTCTTAACTTCATCAGACTAAAAATAATAACTACTATAATAATATTCCACTCTAATTAACATTATACTAAAGGTTCTCTCCATAGTTATAAATAGCTCCTAGTTCATTTTAGTTTCTACCAACAATTCTTGTCATCAATCATCATGGCTACCACACAAATAGTTGTTATCGTGCTTCTAGGATTACTTGTTGCCACCAACATTCATATATCAGGTTTCTACTTAAATAATTTGAATTTCGACTAAAAAATATTGTCTCAACATTTTTTTGTATGCATAATCTAAATTTGGTTGATAGTTGTTTGCTTGCTTGTGTTTCTTTTCCGACACTAACTTGCATTATATTTATTTTAGCTAGAGTTATTTGTTTTATAATTCAAAAGTCACTCAATTATTGATATTTCATTTAGAAAGTCACTCAACTTAGAGTAGTTTACTTAAAAAGTCACTCAATCAGTTTAAATAATTTTTTCATTAAATTTTGTAGAAATCTAATTTTTATTTTAAATTGTTTTTTTTGAAAAAATAATAATAAGATATCCATTTTAATTATCTGATTGACCTGCTCCAATTATTTAATTATAATTTTTTTTTTTGGAAAACGCTGAGTAACAATTGACAAAAATTCTTTCCTTTTCCGTTCAAGCTCTTATTTTCCTTTTATACTGACAAAATTCCTTTTCGTCCTTTTCTTTTTAGTGTCTTTCGCTTTTTTGTTTCTTTTATATTTGAAATTTTTTTTTCTTATTTTTGGAATTTAAATTTTAATAGCACACATTTTCTAAGTGAATAATTCAAATTTGAGTGACCATCTGAAATATTAACTCAAAATTTAAAGGAATAATTACTTGGGTGGATCCCTTTTAAAAAATAATTACTTATTTTAAATATACTCTCTAATTATTACCATTTATAGCAATATATAACAATATTATGTATTTTATTAGATTTGTGTCTTTCTCTCTCGCCTCTTCCTCCTTTTTCTCTCTCGCCTCTTTCTTCTTTTTCTCTCTCCGTGCGATGTATCAATTTTCTAAAGCTTCAATTGAAATATTCACAATCTTGAATCACAAATTCAGTTCAATGGAATTCAACTGAAGTTGGAACAATGTTTGCCTAAAATACATGCACAAAATTAATTTGTTAATCTTTTTTATTTCTTTCCTCATTATCACTCTCTGTTACTTCATCTATCTCAATTTTATTAAACAACTTTTAAATTTCAAGAGTTAATTTAGATAATAAAACTTGTATATTGATCATTTAAAATATTATTAAAACACATACGGTAAAAAGAAAAGCTTGAAATTATAAAAGTTGCCAGTAATTAAATTGGGTCGGAGTAGTGAGCAGTACGAACATAAAAGTTCAGTAGTGCGAGAGAAAATCGAAATATGGCCGGAGCGACGGTGAACTCTGTTCCGGCGACCAACGTTAGCGTCGGAGTTGAAAGAGGAGCCAATAGGACGAGCGTATCGTACGTAGACTCATTACGAATCTCCGCCGTTGCTAATCGATTTGCAACGCAGCTATGTAATCAATGATTCGTAAACTGAATAAAATTTATATCAATAATTAATTAGACAAATAATCTAATCGTAACAAATGAAGATACATAATAAACTGCAAAATGAATTAAACTTGAATTAAAAAATGCATTACACACATATTAAATTAAAGTTATATTAGAAGAGAATTAAACATGAATGCAAAATATAGCAAACGAAAGAGCATTCTGTGATCTGTAAACTGAATAAAACTTGTATCAATAATGAATTAAACAAGTAATCCAATAGTAACAAATCAACCAATAAACTGCAAAACGAATTAAATTTGTAGTAAAAGTGTATTACACAAATATTAAAGTTGAATAAGAAAAGAGAATTAAGCATGAATAAAAAACGTAACTAATGAAAGACCAGATAGTGATCTATAAAGTGAATTAAATTTGTATCAATAATGAATTAAACAAGTAATCTAATAGTAACAAATCAACCAATAAACTACAAAATGAATTAAATTTACATTAAAAGTGTATTACACAATATTAAAGCTGAATTAGAAGAATGAATGAAAAACGTAACTAACGAAAGACAAGACAATGATCTATAGACTGAATTAAACTTGTATTATTCACGAAGAAAACATTTATTATATGTGTCTTATAAATTATTTTTGATTTATTTGTATCACTAAGAACGTGAGTGATGCTTGCAATATGTATTAAAAATGTATTGTGCATGTATTATAAGTGTGTTATCTAAATTATTTTAGTTGATATCATTAAAAAGGGAGCGAAGTTTTCAATATGTATTATAAATGTATTGTTCATGATTTTAATACAATTATGAAATATATCTAATACAACTTTAATACAAACGCGATATAGTTCTGTAAACTTCATCCTTTTCTAGCTTTAATCTAATATTTCTCCTAAAATCAATTCTAAACTTAACAAAATGAATTAAACAAGTAATCTAATAGAAACAAACAATAAACTACAAAATGAATTAAATTTGCATTAAAAGTGTATTACACAATATTAAAGTTCAATTAGAAGAGAAAATTAAGAATAAATGAAAAACGTAACTAGCGAAAGACAAGACAATAATCTATAGACTGAATTAAACTTGTATTATTATTCTTGAATAAATCATGTATTATATGTGTCTTATAAATTATTTTGGTTTGTATCACTAAGAAAAAGAGTGATGTCTGCAATATGTATCAAAAATGTAGTGTGCATGTATTATAAATGTATTATAAGTGTGTTACCTAAATCATTTTGTTAGTATCACTAAGAAGAGAGTAAAGTTTGCAATATGTATTATAAATGTATTGTTCATGATTATATTATATGTGTCTTTTAAATTATTTTGATTTGTATCACTAAGAAAATGAGTGATGGTTGCAATATGTATTACAAAATGTATTGCTCATGAACAAAATTTATATTATATTTGTCTTATAAATTATTTTGATTTATCACTAAGAAAATGAGTGACGGTTGCAATATGTATTAAAAATGTATTGTGCATGTCTTTTAAATGTATTATTAGTGTTTTACCTAAATTATTCTTGTTGGTATCACTAAGAAAATGAGCGATGTTTGTAATATGTATTACAAATGTATTGTGCCTATATTATAAATGTATTACAAGTGTGTTACTTAAATTATTTTGGTTGATATCACTAAAAAGAGAGTAAAGTTAGCAATATGTATTATAAATGATAGTTCATGATTTTAATACAATTATGAAACATATCTAATACAACTTTAATACAATTGCAATACAGTTCCATAAACTTCACCTTTTTCGAGTTTCAATACAATATTTCTCCTAAAATCAATTATAAACTTAACTAAACCCTC
This sequence comes from Solanum appendiculatum, assembly GCA_018342035.1. NCBI lineage: Eukaryota > Viridiplantae > Streptophyta > Magnoliopsida > Solanales > Solanaceae > Solanum > Solanum appendiculatum. The sequence continues at coordinate 272,394 of JAGDQO010001371.1, read as the reverse complement.
TTAAAATTGAGATATAAACTCCAAACGACATTTTCAATTATTTGTAGGAATAGCCTATCCAAACTAATCATAAATTCATAAAATTCAAATAATAAATTCAAAATTTGAAGCTTTATAATGGCCATCAATGGTGAACTCTTGATGCTGTAATTTTAGAGATTTGAAATTCCTGCTTGAAAACATGATTTTGTACAAATTTTCGATCTTTGTGTTTCTCTTCTCGTCGTGTTTTTGGGTAAAAATAGTGAAATATGGGCAAAAACTAATTTAAGGATAGTTATTTAAATGAAAATTTCAAAAAAGAAGAAGAACAGGAGGAAGATAAAGAATGACAGAGAAAGAGACGAAGAAGAAGAAGAATAAAAAGAAGAAGAGGAGGAAGAGGAAAAAGGGCAGAGAAAGAGGCGAAGCGAAGATAGACGGTACAATTCTTTTGATTTTTAAAAAATGTTATATTTAGTTAGAAAAATTATATTGCCATAGATGGTAAATATTTTTTTAATATAACATATTTATGTGATTTACCCTAATTTAAACTGGGCTCGAAATCTAAAAATTATACTTCTTTAGTGAACTTTTTAAACATATACAATTTTGAGCCAAAACTAGTTGATTCAAGGAATCACTAACATATATACTATATATGCCCTACCATGTCTTCTTTAAATTTTTAACACCCTATTTCTACTTGTTATTGAGCAGGGGCTCAATCGATAGGTGTTTGCTATGGAATGATGGGGAACAACTTGCCATCACATTCCGAATTTATACAGCTCTATAAGTCGAGAAACATTGGAAGATTGAGGCTTTATGATCCGAATCATGGAGCTTTCTGGCCAGATGTTAAAATTAAGTACATAGCTGTTGGTAATGAAATCAGCCCTGTCACTGGCACATCTTATCTTGCCTCATTTCAAGTTCCTGCTATGGTAAACATTTATAAAGCAATCGGTGAAGCTGGTTTGGGAAACGACGTTAAGGTCTCAACATCAGTAGACATGTCGTTGATTGGCAACTCTTATCCACCATCACAAGGTTCCTTTAGGAACGATGTTAGATGGTTCACTGATCCAATTGTTGGGTTTTTAAGGGACTCATGTGCACCTTTGCTCGTTAACATTTATCCTTATTTTAGCTATTCTGGTAATCCAGGACAGATTTCACTTCCCTATGCTCTTTTTACAGCACCTAATGTGGTAGTACAAGATGGTTCGCGTCAATATAGGAACTTATTTGATGCTATGTTGGATTCTGTGTATGCTGCGATGGATCGAACAGGAGGAGGATCTGTAGGAATTGTTGTGTCAGAGAGTGGATGGCCATCTGGTGGTGCATTTGGTGCCACACATGACAATGCAGCAACATACTTGAGGAACTTAATTCAACATGCGAAATAGGGTAGTCCAAGAAAGCCAGGACCTATCAGTACAACAAGAACACTTTTTAGCGGCAATAAATATACACAATAACAAAGAGGGCTAAAGCCTTTACTGGCATTAGTTAATTGCCATTGGATCCAATGTTATTAAAGGCTTTAGGGACATATACAAAGAGTGCTAATTGCCGCTAAAAGTACATATTTAGCGGCACTTAAGTTATTGCCGTTAATTAATTGCCGCTAAAAATCATTTTTGATGTAGTGTATTGAGATTTATATATTTGCGATGTTTAATGAGAATAACAAGAATCTAGAGCTTGAGAAACATTTTGGCTTGTTTTCACCCAACAAGCAGCCAAAATATAACCTAAACTTTGGGGTTTCTGATAGAGTTTGGGACATTTCTGCTGAAACCAATGCTACTGTTTCTCTCATAAGTGAGATATAAGAAGACACATTCGAAATCTCTTTGCGCAAGTATTGCTTGGATTGAAAACATATAGAACCGGCAGAAAATTTATATTCTTCATGCAATTGATCTTGTATGCAACACAAAATAACATTGCTCTGTCTCGTAAGTCTTCGCAGATTGTTAGCCAGAGATGATGCAACTCCTTGTAGTGTTTTAAATTCCTTTTCTTTGTGATATTTGTGATTTTGGAAAGAAACTTTTTGTAAGTTATTGCATTTCAATTACTACAAAAAAATAATTTCTTTACTTCTATCCCAACTGAATCTTGCATGTCTCTTATTGATTTAGACTCCTTCCCCCTTCTCAACTACGAAAACGATCGAGAGGGGCTCAAAAGCCCCCAAAGGATGGAAACGGAATTCGATTCACTCTCTGTTGCTCCCAATAGCACACACAAGTGTACATGATCGCACAAGTAATATAGTAGCTCTAAAAGAGCCGGATTATCGAACCCAAAGGACTTGTCAATTAACTATTTTACTAGATTATACTAGTCTAATTATTTATTCAAGTGTGTCAAAAGAAATAAAAGAATGCAAGAATTAAATACTAAGATTAGCTCACAATGATTGAGGAAATTCCAGGGCTGCAGCATGCTTAAGGTTTCATGTATTGTATCTCATGTAATGAATTAACTAAGGTTATCAAATTCTTGATTTACAGGGTTGATTTTATGATCATGATCTCTTGACCTCTAATCGCCTACTCCAACTAGCGGTCTAACTACATCGTTGAGTGGGGATAGGCAGTCCTAATTGGCAAGCATTTATATTTCATCCTGTTTCGTAACCAAGCTTGGTGTTCGTCCGGGCGTCACTCCTAAACACGAATCTAGATAAGTGATATGTAAGTTAGATTAAACTCTTTGTATTCTTTAGTCTATCTACCTCTTCGTCTCTTGAGTCCAATAATAGACAAGATATTTACCTCTATGGTGATCAGGCATGAAATACTAAAATAAAAACAAGAGCACAAAAGTAATTTAAGAGATAACCAATAATTAATTAAAAAACAATCGATATTCAACAATTACTCGTAGCCGCAGCCCCAGAACAAAGGTCTTTAGCTACTAATACCTAAGAAAAGAACAAGAAGAAGAAAAGAACCCGAAAAAGTATTGACAACTTTCCTTACAAAGTATCTCTAAGTATCCCCCTATAATAATTATTCCTATGGACTATTTATAGATGTAGGAAACCCTGAATAAAATAATTGAGTCCAAAACAAATTAGGAACTCAAAACCAAAAGGAATTTGGTCTTCCGCGTGAACAACAGTCGTCCAACCGCCTCAAATTATATTGTGGCGTTCCTTAATTGCCAGTATTGGAATTCAATTTCTTATTCTTCAATCTGCACTTTTATATATAATATATTATTATATTCAATTTAATCCATTAAGCTGCCTGCTTAATCTTCCATCTTTAATACGTTTTAGCTCTAAACTTCTTCAACTTTACACCAATTTACTCCTACAAATAAAATACATTATTTAGCACAATTCATAAAATTCATGCTCAAAAAGGACATATACAAATAATAAATGTGAGACAAATAATGATTAAAATATGTATTTTTGGCCTCACATCAACACCCCACACTTAAACTTTTGTTCGTCCTCGAGCAATCATTAAAGCTCATCTCAAAAAAATTAAACTAGGAATGACATCACTTTAGTTGATACAAATAATTAGGCCATCCACAAATTTCAAAACATCAAGTACACTTCTCAATCATTATGCAAGATATACAAATAATCAACAAACCTCTAACCTCCTAACCTAAAGGAAGGACTTTGAACTTATCAAATTTAAGCTTGCTCACCTATTCTCATCACAGAAAGCTAATAAAATCACCTATCTATCATGAAACAAGTGCCCTCACAAGAAGAAATAGTCCACACACTCAATTCAAAAGATTGAATATAAATTAAGGACTTAGCATAAAAGAACAACACTCACACTCACAAATAAAATTCACATGTATGCACAAAGAACCATAGGCTTGCCCATTATGTACATCTCCACTAATTAAGCATGCTTGAATAGAATCAAATAGGACTTTAACGGGTTGTAATGTAGGCTAGGGGACGGGTAGGAAAACTATATAATAGTGACTTATACTTCCCTAAGCATTTTGCAATTTTATACTTCATCACCAATTATTTTTCTCTCTTTATTTTCAGCCCTTTCCTCAACAATTATTTCACAAGTAATTCTCATCATCTCAAGAATGCTTCAATCATTTTTTTTCTTTCACAATAATTATATTTTTTTTTCGCCTTTTTTTTCTTTTTTCATATCACATTTTTTTGAATAGGGCTTTTTCATCACTTTGTAGCTATCATTGATTTTTTTTTTCGCTCAACCATCCATTTTCTTCAAATTTACCAATTATAATCAGTGTATGCTACAGTGCTCAAGGAAGCAAGGTGAAAAACCTAGGGATTCAACAAAATAGTTAAGAGCAAAATATGGCTACCAACAAAAGGCTACAGGTTCAAAAGGGCTAACTAGTGGTTTAATAAAAGACTAAAATTTACAAGACAAATCAAATAAATCCTATTATCATCTCCCAAACAAAGCAACACTTTTAATTTCGCTTCGCTAACATGCAAGACAATATCTAGACTAAGATGCAAAACGTGTAATAAAACAATTCTCACCACACATGGCATAAGTATTAATCAAGATGGATCAATTCCACTTCTAAGAGAGACAAGATCATAACAAACTACAAAATAATATACGCTATTTACAAAGTCACAACCATGAGCCTTGGTGTCAAAGAGTCTGCAATTTCATTCGCAATCAAGCATTCACAAGAAAATACAACTCAAATTAGGCTAAAATAGCAAGTATCAAACAAGTTAAAATGGTCTTTTCTTTTCTCTTAAAAAAAAAAAATTTTTTTTTACTCCCTGTCGGTTCAAAGGGACTATCCTCAGGAAAAGAGCCAAAAACAAAAGTCAAGGAACCCATCCTAAAAAAAGAAAAGATTCAATAAAACAGTAAAAACTAGGAATTCATTCCTCCACCCCACACTTAAAAAGATGCTATGTCCCCAAAGCATCAATTAAAATTTAAAACAAGGGTTAGAAAAACTCCCTGAGGCCTCTAGGCCTAGCTAGTAGTATGCTCTCTTAATTTTCATCAACGATCGTATACACCCTACACTTAAGCTCAAACGTGCTCCTTTGCTTCAAATTCTTGGGTATTCAGACTTCCCCTAATCTGTAAAAACAAAACCAAAAGAAAAAAAGTGACACTATAAAAAATAAAAATAAAATAAAATAAGAAGCTACACAATAAATTGGGTTGCCTCCCACGAAGCGCCTAATTTAACGTCGCGGCACGATACAAGTAAATTCACTACTTTTCTTTCCACTTTGAACTTATGAATTGTACCCCTAACTTTGCATCAATTTTTCTGCTCCTCTCTAGGGGCGGTGGTATAAAGATAAAGGAACCAAGTAATAAATGTCGCATCTTGCACTTCTTGGTCCTTATGTGAGGAATGTCATTTTATCTACGTGGATTAAAAAACTTTAGGATGTAGGAGCCTATTCCTCATCTATACACTCATCTATTAGTTCAGATGGCTCGAATTTTATGTCACCATCTAAGCATAATATAGACAAGTGTTTTGAATGAGATCCAAGTGCCTCATTTCCAAAGCAACATTATTTACAACATTCTCACTTTTGTACTCTTTCTCAACATCGACATTAAGGAATAAGGTATAGTTGAATGGTTGGAATTCCTCTTTTTGCTCCACTAGTTGGTCATCATCCACAACAATTGGTGATTGGGCATCAGACGCCTCAACCTTTTTATTCAAATGAGCCTTCAAGTCATGAATATCTGAGCCAAATTGATCTATTTCTTGTGTGAGCTCAACTCTTCCTTCAATCAGTTGGGTTGTCATGTATGTTAGACCATCACAGACAGACTCTTGAAACTTTAGAAGTTGAGTTTGTTCTTGTAGCCAAGATTGACTCACTATCTCTGCTTTTTCATAACTTTCTCCCTGTTGTGATTCAATCTCTTCTTCTAATTTAGCTAGATCCGTAATTTGCAATTGAATAGAGTCAAGCTTAGCCTGCAGTTCCATGATTTTTGATTGCTCTTCCACACATTCAAACATTTGTTATGTGATTGTTAAATTAACTTTGTCGAACATGTCCTTACATTCCATAAATGAATTCACATTGCGAGCCTCTTGTTTTGCATTCTCCACTTCATCACCCTTGCCAACATCACAAATAATTAATAAAAGAATCATAATAGAGGTTCGGGGGAGGGGAATAAGAGTTAGGACAACTGTCACCCAGCCACAATTTATCTCAATCAGCCATATCAATAAGAGTACTAAATTATTCAAACAAAAAAAAATTATTGTTAAAAAAAAACCTAATTTAAAAAAAGAAAAATTTAAATAAATAAAGAGAAAAAGTATAACCTAGAAGAATAGCTAATTTCTAAGTCCCCAGCAACGTAGCCAAAAACTTGTTGCTCCCACCAACACACACAAGTGTACGTGGTCGCGCAAGTTATATAGTGGCTCTAAAAGAGCCGGATTATCGAACCCAAAGGACTTTTCAATTAACTATTTTACTAAATTATACTAGTCTAATTATTTATTCAAGTGTGTCAAAAGAAATAAAAGAATGCAAGAATTAAATACTAAGGTTAACTTATAATGATTGGGGTAATTCCAGGGTTGCAGCATGCTTAAGGTTTCATATATCACATCTCATGTAATGAATTAACTAAGGTTATCAAATTACTGATTTACAGGATTGATTTTATGATCATGATCTCTCGACCTCTAATCGCCTACTCCAACTAGCTGTCTAACTACATCGTTGAGTGGGGATAGGCAATCCTAATTGGCGAGCATTTATATTTCATCCTGTTTCGTAACCAGGCTTGGTGTTCATCCGGGTGCCACTCCTAAACACGAATCTAGACAAGTGATATGCAAGTTAGATTAAGCTCTTTGTATTCTTTGATCTATCTACCTCTTCGTCTCTCGAGTTCAAGAATAGACAAGATATTTATCTCTATGGTGATCATGCATGAAATACTAAAATAAAAACAAGAGAACAAAAGTAATTTAAGCGATAACTAATAATTAATTAAAAACAATGATGGTCAATAATTACCCGTAGCCGCAGCCCCATGATAAAGGTCTTTAGCTACTAATACCTAAGAAAATAAGAAGAAGAAAAGAACCCTAAAGTATTGAGTGAAATTTGGGGGTTTTGGTCCGGTAGGATAGTGTAGAGAGAGAAACGTAGATGAAAAATTTGGTAGGTGGAAAAATTAAAAAGGGTGAAATTTTGTGTGGGTCGGGTAGCTCTATAGATCTGAGTGGATCGGGTAGGTTGGGTGGATGCGTGGCTCGGGGCACCTGGGTCGCGCTCGAACTTGTGTTCAGCAGTTATCCCCCTAGCGCGAGGCGCTGGCTGTGCGCCTGCCTTGGAATTTCGTTGGCGTGATGCGCTACCAAGGTGCCAGCGAAGGCGTTTAGTAATTTAGGGGTTGGCGTAGGGCGCCAACAGTGCACCCGACCTGCAGACTCTTTGGCGCGGCGCTCCATGATCGTGCCCAACATGGTGCTCAGTAGTTTCAGGCCAGGCGTGGCGCGCCAACAGTGCGCCTGCCTGCCAGGCCCAAAATTTCTCCCCTGCTACTACGTACATGGGTCTTTCCACTCAGTTTTCTCCATTTTATCCAATGTGCCTGCATCATGAACACCCTATATTAGAAAAATGGTGGGTTGCATCCCACCCAACGCCTTTGTTTCGATCGTGGCACGACTCATCTTTTTGTATTTTTCTTGTTTATAGTTCCTAACTTTTACAAGGAATCAAAATTAACTAAAAACCTAGTGAAATAAGAAAATTATACTGAAATCCTATAGAACTAAAAACTAACTGAAAATTGAAAAATCAAACTACGGCAGAAACTAACTAATTATTACATATTTTCACGGGTTGCCTCCCGTGGAGCGCCTAGTTTAACATCATAGCTCGACCCAGCTTGGATCATTCATCATTTAGCTTAAGGGCTTCACGCTCTCGATCCGTATCTTCTCCAAAGTAGTGCTTGACCCTTTGCCCATTCACCAAGAACGAAGGGCCATTTTTATCTTTAAGTTCTACCGCTATATGTTGTGTCATCCTCACCACTTCGAAGGGCCCACTCCATTTAGACCTTAGTTTTTTGGGGAACAATCTAAGTCTAGAATTAAGAAGTAGTACCTTTTGCCCCGGAGTGAAAGTGCGAGGGATTATGTGCTTGTCATGCCATCTTTTGGTCTTTTCTTTATAAATCTTTGCATTCTCATAAGCATGGAGCCTAAACTCCTCAAGTTCATGCAATTGACCAATTCTCTTCCTACCGGCTAGCTCAGGGTCGAGATTCAACTTCTTTATCGCCCAGTATGCTTGGTGCTCTAACTCTGCCGGAAGATGACATGCTTTTCCGAACACCATGTGATAGGGAGAAGTCCCTATAGGTGTTTTGTATGCAGTTCGATATGCCTATAATGCATCATGAAGCTTCTCTGACAAATCTTTTCGCTATGCATTTACCATTTTCTGTTTTATTTGCTTCACCTCACAATTTGATACTTCGACTTGACCACTAGTTTGGGGGTGATAAGTTGTAGCTACCTTATGCCGTATACCATACTTAGCAAGAAGATTTTTCACAAGATGGTTCATAAAGTGTTTACCCCCATCACTTATGATTGTCCTTGGAGTACCAAAACGCGTGAGAATGTGCTTCTTGATGAACTTAATCACCACTCTTGAGTCATTCGTGGGAAGAGCGACAGCCTCAACCCATTTGGAGACATAATCAACAGCCACAAGAATATATTGATTTCCACTCGATGGTGGGAAGGGACCCATGAAGTCAATACCCCACACATCAAAGATTTCCACCTTAAGAATATTATTTAGCGGTATCTCATGTCTTCTCGATATAGTGCCCAATCTTTGGCATTGATCACACCCCTTCACATAAGCCGTAGAATCTTTAAATAGAGTAGGCCAAAAGAAGTCGGATTGCAATACCTTGTGAGCCGTGTGCTCGCCTCCATGGTGCCCTCATAAGGGCTTGCATGACAACTCTCGAGCACTTGCTTGACCTCATTCTTTGGAATGCATCTTCTTACCACTCGGTCCACTCCTTGTTTGAACAAGAATGGTTCATCCCAAATATAGAATTTCGCATCATGTGTCAACTTCTTTCTTTCTTGGGTTGTTGGGCTCGGTGGGAACACTCCACTCACTAATAAATTCACGATATCGGCATACCATGACACTTGGGAGATGTCCAAGGCCATCAATTTCTCATCTAGAAACTCTTCACGTATATGTTCCCCTTCATACACATGAGAAAAGTCTTCTAACCTTGACAAATGATTAGCAATTTGATTTTCAGTACCCTTCCGGTCTTTGATCTCAAGGTCAAATTCTTGGAGAAGCAATATCCACCGAATTAGCCTTGGGTTGACATCCTTCTTGTTGAATAGGTACCTAATAGCTGCATGGTCAGTATAAACAATCACCTTGGTACCTACCAAATATGATCTGAACTTCTCGAAGGCGAACACTAGAGCAAGCATCTCCTTCTCAGTCACTGTGTAATTGGCTTGAGCAGCATCAAGGGTCTTGCTTGCATAATAGATTGAATGGAAACCATTGTTCTTTCTTTGCCCCAAGACTGCAAATGGTAGTTCCCAATTAGGAGCAATCAAGATTGGAGCTTCAATTAAGTTTTGAGTCAGCACCTCAAACGCCTTTAGACACATCTCATCGAACTCGAATTTCACCTCATTCTCCAAGAGACTACACATTGGTCGTGCAGTCTTGGAGAAATCTTTGATGAATCTCCGGTAAAAACCTGCATGCCCTAAGAAACTTCTTACCCCTTTGACAGAAATAGGAGAGGGAAATTTTACAATAACCTCCACCTTACTTTGTCCACCTCGAGTCCATGTTTAGACACTTTATGACCCAAAATTATGCCTTCTCGGACCAAGAAGTGACATTTCTCCCAATTAAGCACCAAGTTGGTATCTTCGCAACAAGCGAGTACTTTATCAAGGTTTTGAAGACTTACCTCAAAGGACTTCCCAAAGAAGGAGAAGTCATCCATGAATACTTCAACAAAGTCCTCTAGCCATCATGCACCTCTGGAACGTGGCAGGAGCATTGCAAAGCCCAAATGGCATGCGCTTAAACGCATATGTGCCATAGGGATAAGTGAAAGTTGTCTTTTCTTGATCCTCAGGTGCAATCAAGATCTGATTATATCCGGAATATCCGGAATACCCATCTAAAAAACAATAGTACTCCTTTTATGCTAAGCGGTCAAGCATTTGATCAATGAAAGGGACGGTAGTGATCCTTCCTAGTGGCATCATTCAATTTCTGATAGTCCATGCAGATCCTCCATCTGGTAACAGTTCTTGTGGGAATCAACTCATTCTTTTCATTCTTCACCACTGTCATCCCACCTTTCTTTGGTACACACTGCATAAGACTCACTTATTTACTATCGGAGACAGGGTACACAATGCTAGCATCTAACCACTTAATCACTTCTTTTCTCACTACTTCCTTCATTAATGGATTTAGCCGACGTTGGTGTTGTGCACTCGGCTTGTGGTCTTCCTCCATGTAGATTCTGTGCATACACAACGCCGGACTAATCCATGAATATCAGCTATCTGCCACCCAATAGCTTTCTTCCTTCGCTTCAAAATCATCAATGCCGCATCAACCTATGCTTCAGATAGTTCTACAGAAAGTATCACAGGTAAAGTTTCATTATTGCCCAAGTATGCATAACGTAAGTGCACAGGAAGAGATTTTAGCTCCAGTTTAGGTGCCTCTTCAAACAAGGGTTTGGGCGGAGGACCCAACACTCGCTCTAGTGGTTCCACTACACCTTTTTGTTTTCCAACTAGCGCCACATTAAGACAAGCAGCTATTTCTTGAGATTTTGTATCTCCATCTATGTCATGTCCCACCAAGACTCTTTCCAAGGGGTCTTTGGAAATCCTACAATGTGATTCTACGGCTAGATCAACAACCGTAATGGCAGAAAACACTTCATAGAAAGAAGGTAATTTCAAGGCATGATAAACATCAAACACCTCCACCTTATCATGAGCTCTCATGGTCAATTGCTACATCAATCAATGCTCACCCCGTGGATAAGAATGGTCGTCCTAAAATAAACGAAACTTTAGGATCGGGCTCAAAATTTAGGACCACAAAGTTCACAGGAAAGATCAGCGACCTCACTTGTGCCAACACATCTTCTACTACTTCTTCTGGCCTCGCTACAAATCGATCAGCCAGTTGGAGGATGATCATGGTTGGTTTTGGATAACCCAACCCAAGCTTCTTGTACAAAGATGTCGGCATGAGGTTTATACTAGCACCCAAATCATATAACCCCCAGGCATGAACACTTTGACCAATGGCGATTTGCACCGTGAAGCTACTTGGATCTTTCAACTTTTTGGGTAGTCTATTCTGAATTCTGGAACTGCACTCCATAGTGAGTGCCACGGTTTTGTACTCGGTCAATCTCCTCTTGTTTGCCACTATCTCTTTCACATACTTGGCATATTTAGGAATTCCCTGCAAAACATAAACCAAAGGTAGATTAATGTGAACTTGTTTGAGGAGAGATAGAAACTTACCGAAGCATTCATCCTTATTATACTTTTTGAACTTTTGCAGAAAAGGAGGAGGTGGTTTTATGTGAGGAACAACCTTTTCAACATTCGAATTTTTTACCACCTCTTCTGACTTCTTCTCTCCACTCATTGTTTCAGGACTTTTCTTTTTTGGGGCTAGCTCCGATCCTTTAGTTGTAACCCACTTCTTGTACTCACTGCATTCAATTGTTTTGGGTTTGGATCCGTGTCACCTGGAAGACCTCCTTGTGGATACAAATTTATAGCATTGAACAATTGTGCAAACTGCCTTTCTAGAGTTTTCTACGACAATTGGGTGTTTCTCAACTCTTCTCCCATCTTATCCACCTTTGTATTTATCTCTGTGCTCAGCTTTTGAAACAACTCCTCATTAGTCATGCCGCCTTGATTCGTACCTTGATTATTACCTTGGCTATGATGTTGATACTGCGGCCCGTTCCCTTGTGATCGGTATTGATTTTGCCATTGTGCCTGGTTTTGATGCTGATTCTGATTTCCACCCCATGAGAAGTTATGGTGATTCCTCCAACTCGAGTTATAGGTGTTGCTGTAATTCTGCGTGCCTCCACCTCTTTGGGCATTTCCTAGATAGTTTACAGAGACTGTGTTTGAGCTACAATATTCAGCCACATGGTCTCCACTTCCGCAAACCTCACACCATCCTTGCGGTTGGTGCACAACATTAACCTGTGCTTATTGCTGCCTGACTGATAACTGCAAGAACTGCGTGGTAATATGATTTGCTAAAGCGTCCAGCTTTGCATTTAGTGCAATTGCTTGATCCACTTTTAGCATACCTGTAGCGTTCTGCACAGTGTTCCTTTGCATATCACCATTCCAATTCGGGTTGTTTTCGGACAGTTTGTCCATGAGTTCAACGAGTTCATCATAGGTCTTCTCCAAAGTTTTCCCATCTGGTACAGTATTCAATAGTACCCTTGCATTATATTCAAGACCTTTAATAAATGTGTGAGCTAGTACTTCGTTCGCCTGATAATGATGTGGACAAGAGAGTAACTTTTGCTATCGATCCCAAGCTTGGTACATGTTCTCCATGCTTTTTTTCTTCTTGAAACTCAAGATAACACTTCGTAATCTTGCTGTTCTGCCAGATGGAAAGAATCGATTAAGGAACTTCTTCACTAAGTAGTCCCATGGTGATGGAGTTGGGTGGCTCAGAATCTAACCACCGCCTTGCTTCTCCCAATAGTGAGAATGGGCAGAGAGTCAGTCGCACATAATCAGTTGATACCCCATGCGGAATATAAGTGTCGCTTATCTCCAGAAAATTCTTGATGTGCACTTGGGGATCTTCATGGGGCAGGCCAGTGAATTGCCCAGTCGAATGAATGAGTTGCACCATAGCTTGTTTAAGCTTAAATCGGCCACCCAATGGTGGTTTTCGAATGCTCAATGTGACATTGATGGTGGGTGGGACTGCCACGTCACGGACTGGCCTTGCAGCTATCACCACCGGTATCGCCCTCTGTTCTTCTTCCATGCGTTCCTCGTGACCGACAGCTAGGTTTTCCTCCCAGTTTCCCTGGAGACCTATTCCCAATTCCTGTTCTTGCTCGTGGTTCGCCAGTTTTCTTCGTAGTCGAAGAGCTCTTTCAAGTTCGTCGTCTGATTCAACAAGATCTCCTTTTCGAGCCAGACTTTGGCTTTTAGTACCTGCAATAATGACAGTTAAGATCAAGTTTATTAGAACTTGAACAGTTGACTAGTAGACTTAAAAGAATTAAATATAAATTAATTTTAAAGTCTCCGACCACAGCGCCAAAAACTCATTACTCCCAATTACACACACAAGTGTACGTGGTTGCAGAAGTAATAACTGGCTCTTTTAGAACCGAGTTGTCATACCCAAGGGACTTACAATCAATTTGTATTCAACTATATTATATCTATAAAGTAACACAAGTGAATTAGGAACTTAAGATTTTCTATACTACTATTGCAACAGTTTAAAAAGTAAAAGTAACTAGTGTGAACAACTTCGATTTTCGGTGTTTTTAAACAAGTAAGAGACAATTCCAGGGCTGCAACATGCTTTGGGTTTCATGTATCACATCTCATGCAATGAATCGATTAAGGTTATCAAATTACTGATTTACATGGTTGATTTTATGATCATGATCTCTCGACCTCTAATCGCCCTTGTGCCTGGTTTTGATGCTGATTCTGATTTCCACCCCATGAGAAGTTAGGGTGATTCCTCCAACTCAAGTTATAGGTATTGCCGTAGTTCTGCGTGCCTCCACCTCTTTGGGCATTCCCTTGATAGTTTACAGAGTCTGGGTTTGAGCCACAATATTTAGCCACATGGTCTCCACTTCCGCAAACCTCACACCATCCTTGCAGTTGTTGCATAGCATTTACCTTTGCTTGTTGCTGCCCGACTGATAACTGCTTGAACTGTGTGGTAATGTGATTTGTTAAAGTGTCCAGCTTCGCATTTAGTGCAATTGCTCGATTCACTTCTAGCATACCTGCAGCCTTTTGCACATTGTTCCTTTGCGTGAGTCGGGTCTTTTCCCGTTATTCGTTCCCACCACGAGAAAGAACTATGGAAGAGATATTCCTACCGTGCGGAGGATCCGTTGAGAGTTTCTGTCAATAGGGAACTATATGATGTTTTCCCCTAATGTATTGAATCAATAAAAAAAGAGGTCAGAGGCCACCATACTTTCATTTTTTCTTATGATAAAAGTTCCCCTTTCTTGCTCAACTATTTCGGGTAGAGGAAAATTGGGACCCTGCGATGGGGCTTTAGGTAGGGCATTGGGAACCTGCAGGTTTTCCCCTTGTCTCCCGCTCAAAGTTTCTTTTAAACTTGTCACAAAAGGCACGACAACTTCTAATAACTCGTTCATTGTTATTTTTCGAATAGATTCCACCCCTAAAGAAAACTCCTACTCCTACTCCACCTCTTCGTGTTCTATTGGTCAAAAGCATCCAGCAATGCCACGCCGGCCAGTAGAAAGAGTGTGGCCGCCTTATTCCGTCATTCGAGATCCAAATCAACACCGACAAAGATCTCTTGATTCCTTGCAACCGGGTCGGCTTGGAAGCAAGCTACCTCTTGCCTATCTCACCTCCTTCATTCAGCTGGGTGAGCCTTCACTTTTTGGATCGTCTTCTGCCCAATGTGGTACCCTCCCCCCCATTTTTTGGTTTCCCATTGAGTTTACCTTGTTCAGAGGTCAACCTCATGGCAGCAAGAAAAGGAGATCTTGTGCTATACTCAATTAGGCTTTTATTTTAAGATTCTCTCTTATCAAATACGATATCTTAGCTTAAAAATATTATATCAAGAGCATTTATACGTGATCTAACAAATAACTATGTGGGTGGGATGGGATAGAGAGTGGGGGTTCGGGGTGGTGGGATAGAGTGGGGGTTCCCAAAAAGTCAAAGTGTAACTCTTCGGTTGTTAGTAATTCGCACCACTTACGTGTTGAAATCTTTTTTGCTGCCATTGATATGTGCATCTTCATGAGCTTAATGATAATTTTGATGTAGTAAGTAGTGATTTACTTCTTGAGATGGGTAGCTTGAATCTGGTGAATTCTTTCTCTAATTTTGACAAAGGTAGAATCATGACTTTAGCAAAGTGTTATCCAAGTGAGTTTGATGATGAACAAATTCGAGATTTGAGTTACCAATCGATACTTCTATTATTCATATGCGAAGTGGTAATTCCAAGTTCTCCAGCTTGCAAGAAATTCGTGATTTGGCAAAGACATTGGTTGAGACAAATCTTGTGGAGACTTATTCACTTGTTTATTTACTTGTGAAGTTGACTTTGATTTTACCTGTTGTTATGTCAACTATGGAGAGAGGATTCTCAACGATGAAATACATAAAAAATGAAGTGTGAAATAACATTGGTGATCATTATTTAAATGATTGTTTAGTTGTTACATAGAGCATGATATATTTGCATATGCAAGTAATGATGTCATTATCGACCGTTTTTAGAATATGAAAACTCGTCGAGTACAATTGTAAACGAATGATGGATATTTATAATATTAGTAATATTATTGAAAATTTTAACTTTGTTCACTTTATGATCTTAGTCGAATGTGGAATGTGAATTTATAATATATGTAAGACAGAAATTTTCACCTTATTATTATTCATATTTTATTGATTGATTTGTCATATATAGATCGAAAAGACGAATAATTTGATCCAAACCTAAAGTTGATTTAATCGATAAGTTTACTTGGTACCCAAAAACTCTAAATCCTGAATCCGCTTTGGTCATTAAGGCAGTTGGAAAAATCTTCTGTTTCTTGAAAATACCTAGGCAACACCCCAAGCTTGTATCATGGCTCTACAATTTTTTTTAAGTTTTTTTAAAACCCTATGATTAATAACATCTAAGAGACAAATTTTGAACCATTTTTTTAATTCTTGCTGTTGCCTCTATTTTTTTGTAAAGATAAACCCAATAGTCAATTCCTAAGCGTAGATCAGATTGTCAAGCCTAAGAAATTAAAAAAATTAAATGATCGAGTTAAATGACAAAGACATGAATTGATAAATGACTATATTTTGCAATTATCAAATCCCAATCCGGTTATCCACAGGATATTATGTAAGGCCGAATATTAGGGGTAGCAAAATCAAATCTAACTCGTTTAAGTCGTCCAATCCGTATAAGTTTGGGCGGATTATTGACATGCTCCTTCATTACTCTATTTTTTGTAAAGATAAACCCAATAGTCAATTCCTAAGCGTAGATCAGATTGTCAAGCCTAAGAAATTAAAAAAATTAAATGATCGAGTTAAATGACAAAGACATGAATTGATAAATGACTATATTTTGCAATTATCAAATCCCAATCCGGTTATCCACAGGATATTATGTAAGGCCGAATATTAGGGGTAGCAAAATCAAATCTAACTCGTTTAAGTCGTCCAATCCGTCCAATCCGTCCAATCCGTATAAGTTTGGGCGGATTATTGACATGCTCCTTCATTAACTCAATTCATTTTAACCCAACCTATTAAAAAATGGGTTGATACGTAACCCAAATTGGCTCGTGAGAAATTTCATCAAAATATCTTTTTTTTTTTTTTCAATTTGATATGTAATATATAACCATAATAAAGAAAAATAATAATTTTATTAGGTACTAAAATAATGGGTAACTTACACAAATTCCACTACTTTAGGATCTAATTACTTAGATTCACACTAGTTTGCAATATTACATTCCTTACCATATTTTGGTCTCGGATACATGCATCTGTCTCTTTTAGATACATGTATCTCGTATCAATTAGTGTGTCTTATTAAGGGATATAATTGAAAGTCATTAATTAAGGAGTGTGTCTAATTAAGAGATATGACTAAAAGTCATTAATTAAAGAGAAAATCATGTTTGCAATAACTTTAAAGGATATGGCATATAAAGTCATTAATTAAGGAGTGTGTCTAATTAAGAGATATGACTAAAAGTCATTAATTAAAGAGAAAATCATGTTTGCGATAACTTTAAAGGATATGGCATATCACAACTCCTAAAAAAATCAAAACAATCAAAATCCTTCTTTTTTTTTTGGTGATTCAGCAAAATTTAGACTTCTTAACTCAGATTCACAAACTATTATTTAGATACATGCGTATATTTTGTCAGATACATATACACTTAATCAGATGCACCGATAAAAAACTAGATACATATAATTTTTATTCAATAATGTGTTTGATCTATCAATAATGTGTCAGATACAACAATAATATGTCGAATACATGCGTAAATCTCCAATACATGTGTATATTTATTCAGATACATATAAACTTAATTAGATACACTAATTAAAAAATAGATACATATAATCTTAACTCAATAATGTGTCAGATACATCAATAATGTACTAGATACATCAATAATTTTAATCCGATAAAAAAAGTCTCTTTCTCATCTTCTTCCTCGTTAAGGTTTATCACAATTACTGCATAAACCCTCTTTCCATTTGCAACAAATTATATACTATCTTTCTCTTTTTTTCGTCAAAGTTGTTGCATTTTTGAATTTTCAAATTTAAGCGGCTGAAAATATCGCGAATTGCAGTGGTAATTTTCATGTTATTTTTTCAAGCAACAATAAATAAACATTTTTCTTATTTGGAGAATTACTAGTCATGAAGGAAAACTAAGAAAACTCTAAAAACAATGCAATTTTACATCAACTTTAAAAATTAGAAGACAACAAATTGAAATCTATCACAGATACATGACTTTGAAAATGATTAAATAGATACAAACCTCAAATTGTTGTGTTATTGTTTCAGATTTCAATTTTAAAGGTTTAATGGTGGAATTTGTGGTGGAGAGAAGGAAGAAAGAGAGAAAATGGTGGTGAAGATGGAGATTGATGTGTGTGAGAGAGAATTGATTAACATGAAAGCTTGAATTGGGGATGGTTTAATTGTGCACAGAACTAATTTTAAGGGATATGATATCTAATAGTATCTTCAATAATACATGATATATAAAATATTAAAAGTGGTAACATATGTAATTGTATGAAAGTAGATGTAAGATTAGTATATATGGTAGTGATGTATGTCTAATAAGGTAGTTTATCCTAAAATAATTTATAAGAACAAATAACATAATTAAGCTTAGTAAAAATTGGATTGGATTGGGTCTTGACCCATTATACAACCCGTTACCTAACCCATTTTGACCCAAGCAAATTCGAGTTGGGTTGGATCTTGACTCAATTGTTGACTTAACCCATTATGACCTGTCCAAATTTGACCCAATCCGCCTAATTGCCACCCCTACCGAATATCTCTCTCTCTCTATATATATATATGTAAAAGTATCCTCAGCCCAGTGACATGGTATGTCTCTTTAATTAGAATGGTCATTTATTATTTTCTTAATTTTTGAAGGAGTTAATATCTCAAAATGTCACTCAACTTAGATTATTTATCTAACAAAGTCACTGAATTTTGTTTTGTATCAATAAAATCACCCAACTTACACATTTATATCAATTAAATCACTCAACTCAAAACATAAAGAAAAAAATATTTTTAAAAAATTGAAATGGATTATTTTTATTTTATTTTTTTAAACACACATATATTGATATAACTTAATTCTGCATCATTTCACCAACACATCCGAACTAAACTACTAGAGTTAAGATTATAAGTGAAGCTGCTCATCAATATTAACACACATGCATATGAAAGCAACTTAATCGGGTTAATCCGGCATCATACGATTAAACTACTAAAGTTAAGATTCTAGAAATCGATCGCCCAGAATCATTTTCCAACGTCCCTGAAACAATGACTTGTAACACCGCCAATCACTTTTGTTCGGCCAAATACTTTTGCGTTATCTTCAAGGGTTCTTCCAATATAGTCTTCATCCTCTTATGATGATCTATATTCTGTTTACAGTCATAGAGCACCTAAACCCATCACTGCAACAACGAAAGAGCTGAGTGTATGCATCCAGACATCACATTTCCCTTTTCAACTTGTTTATCTCGGGCATTCCAGTGATATATGAATCTTTGGAATTGGGGGTCGGAGAAAGATGAAGAAGTGTTTGGTTTTTTAATTAGGTTTAGGATTTGGGTTAATGGGTAGGATTGTGAATGAATTTGGTGTTAGTAATTTTTATTTTGTGGACTCACAAATTCATATATTATACATAGATATGCTATCATTAAATTAGCCCATTGTATCATTTAATAAAGTATTAAAGTTTGGAGCCTTAAAATTAAATATCTATTAATATGGTTTATTTTAGATAACTTTGAAATCTATGGACCTTTTCTTATGTTTAATGGAGACTTATTAAAAAGGTACCATTTAAACCTGAAAAGGTACCTTTCGTGAAAAGGCATTTCAGAATCCTTTAAAAAGATTTGGTCCCTGAACCAGGAGACATACTTTTTGTCTTTCTCTCCATCTAAGAAAAAGAACACTAAGAAAGTAATCTTCAAGGTTTAGAAGATCAAGTTCATCAGTTTGGAAGATCAAGTTCATTAATCGAGTTGTTGTCTTCTTCAATCAAGTTATTGCAACAGAACAAGGTTAGTGTTCCTACCATTCTTCTAGATTAATATCTCTGTGTAGTGATTTACTTGTGATCTTGTGGCAATTGTTTAAATGTTTTCCAACAAGTGGTATCAATGCATAGTCTTGTTAAATCATTAGGCATGATATTTAGGTTTTTTGAATTCAGTATTTTGATTGAATGATTATATAATGCCAAAGTGACCGCAAAGCGACATTCAATTTAGCATTTTTTAAAGAACAAACTTTGAGACGATCTCTATTTCTCTTCTTTAGTGTTGTTTAAGGGAATAGAAAAAAATATTATTTTTAATTTTTTTACATTTTGTCAAAAAACAATTAAGAAAAGTAATGTAATTTTTTGGATTCTGGATATGCTATGTAATGACCCTTTAGGTCATTTTCTTCGTTTTCTGATCTTTTGAGTATTTAGAGCTTTCATGTAGTGACCACAAGTCATTTATGACTTGCTGTGATTGATAATTTGGTCGTCGGGTCGTTCGCTTGGAATTTGTCCAAGTTTCCGTATTTTGGAGCCTTTGAAACTTGAACAGTGAACTTCAGTCAAAAGTTCAGAAAAGACGACCTCAGAACGCAATTTTGATAGTTTCATCAGCTCCAAAAGGGTCATTTTAGGCTAGGGGCATGGCTGGTTCGGGCCTCGAGACTTCTGATGTGAGTTTGTGTCGTTAGGCATTTTAACTTTGAAGCTTAAGCCAAGGATTGACTTTGGTCAACATTCTTGGTAAATGTGCTCAGATGAGAATTTCATCAGTGCTGTTAGCTCCGAAATGTTGAGTTTGGTCAAGAATGTCCTTTCATGTGGTTCCCTATGCTTTTGGTCTCATTTTGAGCCTTCTTGTGGTTTTTAGCTTAAAACAGAACTTGAGTATGGGACCCACTATTTATTGAAACGCCCTCGGTTGGAAGTTTTGATGGTTCCTTTGTGTCCGGAATGTCGAATTCGATGGGATAACATATTTCCTTTGCGCGCACGGGGTTTCGAACGAATTTCGGACACCCTGTTGAAGAATTTGAAGTTTGAGCAAATTACCAGCTGAAGTGCTGATATTTGGTGCAGGCTCTTAGCGACCAGAATTTAGTACTTTTAGAGACCACAATAAGATTTTAGCGACCAGTTTCGAGTATTTATATGCAAAAATTTCAGCTTTTAGCCATCATTTTCAAAAGGCCATTTCTCCCTCGTCTGAGCTTCGATTTGAGTGATTATAAATCATGTGTGATAGCTGGGAGCGTGATTACTTGGGTATATGATTAGACGTTATTGAAGAGCCTTCATTTGAGGTGAATTTGAGCTCGAAGCTGCTGCCTTAGCTTGGTTTTTTTCTTAAATTTTGCATGTTGTTGTTGTGGCTATTTTCGGGCCTCAAATTGTGTTCAATTTTGGAAGACAAGTTCGAGGCGTAGTTTAAGACCTTTTGACGGAGTCAATTTCAGAATTTTTGATGCGGGTCCCATATTCCCGTTTTGACTCAATTTTGGATTCATTTCTAATTATTGCGATTTTAATGTCAAAACGTATGTAATGACGTTGTGATTGATAATGTGATAGTTTGGCGATGTTCAGAGGCGTTTCGTATGCGGATAGCTCATGTGTGGTGGATTCTAAGTGCTCGTATTCAGCTTTGAGGTAGGTGTCGGTCTACTTTCTTGATTGAGCTTCTTAGATAATGTCTAGTATAGATTTCATGTAATTTCGGATGGTATTTGCCAAGTATTTTGCTTTCTTCTTGTTATTCCATCCTTTCTTGATTTTGTAGGAGCCTTGAGCTTATTATGGGTGTTGAGATCATTAGTTTAGGCTATAGCTTCGCTTGTGGTGCAGATGATCTTGCTTATCCTTATTAGGGTTGATTCGTGGTGTCGTTAGACTAGCCTGGACATTAGATGCTTTAGGTTGTGGTTTTTTGCCTCGTAGTTATGATTTGCTCCCTTTAGGGCTTGTTTTGGGTTGTTCTCCTTGCGTTTATGCTTATGACCTTGGTGGCTCGTCGTAGCAGTGGGTCGATCCTAGCTGTGATCAGTCTGGGATTGGAACGATTTGATTGGGGTAGGGCGTGGTCCCTTGAGTTTGCTCCCTCTTTTATTGATTTGAAATCTCTTCTTGATCCCTTTGCTTGTTGATTAGTGATGGGCATGTTGTATCCTTATTAAGCTTATGAGTATACTGTTGGGCCAGGGGCTGTATGCAACCCTCTGCTTTCGTAGTATTGTTTCATTGGCTGTATAATTATTTGATTCTGATTGTCTTGTTTGAATGTTGGTGATGGCATGCATTGCATTGTTTGGTCATCCTCATAGATTTTGTAGTACAATCCCAATACATGCATTGGCATATTTATCGTTCATGTTGAAACACTATTTTAGTTAGTTTTTATTCGAAACTGGTTTTAATGGGAGTCGTATCACCTAGATCACTTGACTTACTGATTTTTGAGATTACGAGGCGTCAGGGACGTGATCCTTTTCTACTTGAGATATTAGAGGCATTTGGGATGTGCTAAGTTTTTACTTGACTAGTTGGTGCATTGACACCCTTTCTTGTATGCTTTTAGTCTTGCTGGCGCTATTTGGAGTTTACTGGCTAGGTAGGCGACCCCATTATTGGTTACTATCGGTTCGAGGCTATTACTTCTAGTTCGAAGCCGATGCTGACGGTTCAAGGCTGTTACTTTCGGTTATGTTGAAGGTTCGAGGCCTTTATTCCCAGTTTGAGGCCGTTCTTCTGGTTAGAGGTTTGGATGGTTACTGATGGTTCTGCTCCTCACCTTGAAAGTATACTTGTTTGTTGTTTGCACCCTTCGGTTTATGGGGGCCGGTTGAGTTATTTTTGTTGTTTGTATCTTTCGGGCTTGTGGGGGTCCGATTAGGTTATTGTTTGACCATATCTATTCTTTGCTGTTGTTTTATTGTTACCCTGTAGGTTTTGACTTTTGAATTGTAGTTGTGGGTCCTCCTAACACTGGGTAGTTGACTTGATATCTTAGTTGCTTGCGATTAGGTTGTTGGCTTGCGATCCAGGTATGTTCTTGACTCAGCTTCTTACCCCTTGTTTCCTGTCTACTTTAGTATCTCATGTTTAGCTACTTGTGCTATGATTTCCTTATTACTTGTTGTTTAAGCTTGTGTTGTCTTTTGAGCTCAATCGGCCGTTGCCTGCTGAGTATCGTGTTTGGTACTCATACTACACTTCTGCTCCCCGCAGATCCTAGTTTTGAGTTATCGTCGTTGGTTTGGAGTTGTGTGGAGCAGCTTCGAGTTCGGAGACTAGGTTGAGCTCCTGGCCTTCGGAGTTGCTGGTTGACATCTATTATTGACTAGGCTTAGTCTTTATATTGTATTCAGAGACAACCTATACTTGTCTTGTATTGGTAAAAGCCTTGTACTCCTATTTTGGATTAGATGCTCAACTGCTAATTGATATCGTCTTGCGATGGTTCCTGTATTGTTTTTATTGATTATCCTTTCTCTGCTTTGTTCTAAGCTCTTGCTTCTTATTGATAGCTTCTGCTTGGTAGTCCGTTTCTTATGGCTCCAGGCTAAGGTTTAGGCTTACCTATTGGTGGGGTGTAGTAGGTGTCATCATGACCTCAGAAATTGGGTCATGACATGTTAATCATGATATTTTGTCCTTTTTGTTAAAATTTTTGGGGCAATATTGTTTCGAAATATATGTTGTCATGTAAAATTATGTTTAATTCACAAATGTTTTCCTTTATGGGTTAGAGAAAGAATCCATAAAGTTGATTTTTTTCCTGATTTTTTGCGGTGATTTGCAAGATTAATTTTTTAATTACTTTTCCATTAATTCTCTTTCCTCCCGTAAATGGAACAAGATTGACACATCCATTGTCTTCTACATTTTTTTTTGGATATTCACTGTTAGTTTTCCAATTATTTTGGAGAAGTTTTGTTAATGGAAACTTTTTATAAATTTTAATGATGATATCGAGTCATTCCTTATTCTTTTTAAGATTTGTAATTTTTAAATTATTTTGTGTCATTATTTTATTTATGTTTCAAGTTCATAAGTGAATAATTTTTTTTAAAAAATATGATGTTAAAGTTGTGCACCAGGAGATATACCTGTGGCAAAAGGTGATAAATTTAGTTTGTACCAATGTCGGAATTTGGACATAGAGAAGAAAGAGATGGACAAAATCCCATATACATCAGCAGTGGGAAGTCTCATGTATGCACAAGTTTGTACACGTCCAGATACAGCGTACATAGTGGGAATGTTGGGTAGATATTTAAATAATCCCGGATTGGATCATTGGAAAGCAGTAAAACTGGTTATGAGGTATCTTCAAAGAAGTAAAGATTACATGCTCACTTATCGGAGGTCGGATCTATCACGCCCCGAGGCTACCCCCTAGATGCAACACGGTACTTAGTGTCACGAATGACCCCAAGCTAACCCATGGCATGTCATATCTATACAAATTCAATTAAAACAATACTGTGCGGAAGCTAAAAACAGTTTAATGTCAGAAACGGAGAAAAAGCCCAACATGTCTAAATGTATATAAAATATACGAGGACTTTAGTAATGAATAAAAACAACACCAACGACTCAAGCTGAATCTAATCTATGTCAGAAAGCGTCTAATTGACTTGCGTTGCTGGGACATGCCCCCAGCTAACTCTAACAAGACTGAAACTGAAAAGTAAAGAATGAAAAATAAAGCATGTCTACCACCCTCGATCTATGAGGACTCACCACTAAATACTGCTGAGTATGGACTAGATATCGAACTAGGCGCGGTTTGGATGCTGAGCGCCTAAACCTACATCATGAAACGATTTAGCGCGAAAGTATGAGTCACTACTTTGAATGTACTGAGCATGCAGGATATAGATACTAAGCTGAATAATGTAAATTGAACAATATAAAATGAACATGGAAATATGCTGTACTGAAGTATAACTGAAAATTGGACTAGATGCAATGACCAAGTACTAATCATGAAGATAACATGCTGAACTGTATACTGAAATAAATGCTGATAACATGGTCAATGCAATAAGAGTATGACTGTGGGAGCTACAATTAATCGGCATAAACCACGTGATCTAAACATGGAGTCCGATGTATATGCCCCATCGAGAGGACCTAATATTCCTTGCCAGGGTATAAAGGCATGACTGTGGTGTGATCACTAAAAAGCTGATGCCCAACAGAGGGGACTTCTGAACCTACGTTGGCATGTAGTTCTGGGACTTTTGAGGGCACGCTGAACCCTAGTCCAACTCGGTGCTAAGTCTACTCCCAACTGAATGTGTAAAGCTAAAATGCAACTGATATACTGAGTAGCTCAAAATACTGACATGCTATCTAGGAATGCAACATAAATACACTAAAAGATATGGCATTCAAATTCTGGAGTATGATTTTCTAACTGATCTGTCTAGCGAGTATAATTAATGAAATACTGATAATTAATACAAGCTAGGGTTCTGAGTTCTATACATGGGACTATGCAAATTTTCCAAGAAACATGTTATTTAGATCGTGGAAACTATAGCAGCTAAAATCACAATGAATCTCCAAGGGTTTGGAACCCTAGGTCTAAATAATTTATGAGAAATTGAAGAACTGACTGAATTTTAGGGACCTAATGGGTGAAAGGAACCCACTAGTGAAATCCCACATACTTGGTGATGAAAAATAAGGAGAAATCCTTTGGATTTCAGGGCTGAACTTTGAAGAACACCTTTGCTTGTTCTTGGGAGAAACTGTCGCCTCTTTATCTTCTTTTCTTTCTAAGTTGGATGATTTTGGGAGAATGAGGGTTCTAGGTAGCTTCTGACTAGATTATTAGGCTTAGACTGAGTAAAACGACGTAGTTTAGGCATCAAATGACGTAGTTTAAGTGCCCAACGGATAGGGAAAAAGGCCAATACGACCCTGATTTAAATGCTGACAAAGTGACTTCAAGACAGGTTTCACGGGCCGTCTAGAGCACCACGGCCCGTCAAGTGGGTCGTGAAAATATTCTGCCTGACAGGGCTTCACTAAAATGAGCATAACTTTTCACTCCGAACTTTAAATGGGGCAAACTTGGTGGCGTTGGAAAGAGGATTCAGAGATATTTAATTTAATAGGTTATGGGCCACCAGATTAATTTTGTGCTAAAAGATATGATTATTTGAAGTTGACCTAAAACTCAATGTATGACAAGCCTCTTTCACGAGCCATTTCACAACTCTTGTGAAGCTCCACAGACCGTTTAGGTGACCATGGTTCTTCACAGATGCTTGGGATTAATGTGCCTCTTTCACGGGCCACTCCACAGCTCGTGTGAAGTTCCACGAGCCATTAAGGCTATTGTAGTCCTTCACAGTAGTTTCGGTGATTCTGTGTCCCCTTCACGGGCTACTCCACGGCTCGTGTGAAGCTCCACGGACTGTTAGACAGTCTGTGGTCTTTCACCTTTTGATGGATACACAACCACGAGCAGGGTGACAGGTCGTGGTCCTCTTCACGGCCTGTGGACCCCTCCGTTGTTTGCCCTTCTCTCTTTTTCATTCTTTTTTTCAAAGTCTGAGGTGTTACAATATCTCTCCCTTGGGATCATTCGTCCTCGAATGAAGACTATGCAACTTGAATTTTGAGGGAAAGAGTTGCAATCCTTACCAACTGAGTACTACACGCTAATATCTAACTAAACTGAGTTCCATGAACATGCAATTATGCTGAGATGCAATGATAACTGAGGGAATGGGATACTGAGACTGAAATTACACAAGATTATCTGAAAAACTGGAGAGGAACTATTTCCTCTAGATGAAACTGAATCGAAAGGAAAGAGATGAGGATACTTGGCATTCATAGCTGCTTCTGCTTCCCAAGAAGCTCCCTCTACGGACTGATTTCTCCACAAAACATTTACTAAAGTGACTTCCTTATTTCTCAACCTACGAACCTGACGGTGAAGAATTTCAACTAGAATCTCTTCATAGGTGAGGCAATCCTTCATAGCCACACTTTCTAAAGGTACTATCGATGCCGGATCACCCACACACTTCTTCAAAAAGGAAATGTGAAAGACTGATTGAACCGCTGCTAGTTCTGTTGGAAACTCTAACTCATTAGACACATTACCAACCCTTTTCAAGATTTTGTAAGGACCTACATACCTGGGACTGAGCTTCCCTTTCTTGCCAAATCTCATCACCCCTTTCATGGGTGAAGCTTTCAGGAAAACCCAATAATTGATTTCAAACTCTAAGTCCCTTCTTCTCACATCCGCACAGGACTTCTAACGACTCTGAGCTGTCTTTAGTCTGTCTCTGATGAGATGAACTTTCTCCATAGCCTCATGAACCTAATATGGCCCAACCAAGGCTGCTTCACCTACTTCGAACCAAAAAACTAGAGACCTGTATCTACGCCTATATAGTGCCTTATAAGGGGCCATTTGAATACTGAAATGAAAACTGTTATTATAGGTGAACTCTATGAGAGGTAAGTGATCATCCCAACTATCCTTGAAATCGATCACACAAGCTCTCAACATGTTCTCTAAGGTCTGAATGGAACACTCTGCCTAGCTATCCGTCTACGGATGAAATGCCGTACTGAGATTTACCTGAGTACCAAGACCTTTCCTAAATGATCTCTAGAAACGAGAGGTAAACTGAGGACCTCTATCTGAGATGATAGAAAAAGGAACCCCATGCAACCTGACTATCTCGCTGATGTAGAGTCTGGCGTAGTTCTCTGCTGAATCTGTTGTCTTGACTTCCAAAAAGTGAGCTAACTTAGTGACTATGTTCACTATCACCCAAATGGAGTTATGCTCTCTGGGGGTACGAGGTAAACCCGTAATGAAATCCATGTTTACCACTTCCCACTTTCAAGTAGGAATGCAAATCTCCTGAGTCACACCTCCCGATTTTTGATGTTCTACCTTAATTTGCTGACAGTTGGGACACTTAGCCACAAAATCAGCGATGTCTCTCTTCATGCCGTTCCACCAATAGACTTCTCGTAGATCATGGTATATCTTAGTGGCACTAGAATGAATAGAATATCTTGAACTATGAGCTTTTGTAAGGATATGCTGCCTCAACTCACCCACATTAGGGACACATAAGTGACCCTGGTAACGAAGCACACCATCTCCCCCTTGGGAGAAAACCTGAAATCTCTGCTGATGAACTGCACCTTTAAACTGAAGCAATATAGGATCACTATCTTGTTTCTCCTTAACCTGCGCTACCAATGAAGATTCTGATCCATTCTACACTATCACACCACCATCTGATGTGTCCATCAGGCAAACTCCTAAGCGAGCAAGCCGATGAACATCTCTGGCTAATTCTTTCTTCTCTTTCTCAACATGTGCCACACTACCCATGGATAGTCAGCTGAGGGCGTCAGCCTCTACATTGGCCTTACCTGGATGGTAGAGCACATTCATGTCATAATCTTTGAGGAATTCAAGACATCTCCTCCAATGAAGATTCAACTCTTTCTGGGTGAACACATATTGGATGCTCTTATGATTTGTAAACACATCAACATGGACACCATACAAGTAGTGTCTCCAAATCTTTAGGGCAAACATGACGGCTGCAAGCTCGAGATCATGAGTTGGGTAGTTCTTCTCATGAACCTTAAGCTGTCTAGAAACATAAGCTATGACCTTACCATGCTGCATCAACACATAACCTAGGCCGACCCTGGATGCATCACAATAAGTCACGTAACCGTCTGAACCCTCTGGTAGAGTCAAGACCGAACCTGTAGCCAACCTGGTTTTCAATTCTAAAAAGCTTTTCTCACACTCATCTTACGACTGAAATTTGACCTTTTTCTGAGTCAAATTGGTCAATGGGGTAGCTATGGATGAAAATCCTTCAACAAACCTCCGGTAGTAACCGACCAAACCCAATAAACTTCTGCTATCAGTCGGAGAGGTGAGTCTAGCCATTGCTTTACTGCATCAATTTTTTGAGAATCCACTCGAATCCCTTCGCTGGATACCACATGACCAAGGAAAGCGACTGACTATAACCAGAATTCACATTTGCTGAACTTAGCGAATACTTGGTGATCTTTGAGGGTTTGCAGAACAACTCTAAGATGAGTCGCATGCTCTTTCTCATTTTGAGAATAAACGAGGATATCATCAATATAGACGATGATGAACAAGTCTAAATACTATTTGAACACCCTGTTCATTAAGTGACCCACCTCACTAGAAGTGTAGCTTCCTCGGTCAAGTGAAGGCCTAATTACTGATGAATAGGAAGTTCCATGGCCATGCTGAGCTAGAGACTACTGTGTGACCCCTGAATAACCACCTGTAGAAGTCGGTCAGGCAAACTGAATCATGCGAGCTGCATACCCCTGATGACCTGAAACCTTGGAATAGGAACCACTGTAGTTACCCACATTCTTAGACCTCTTAGCCAATGCCTTGGTTTGCCTAACTTTCCTAACTCTTTTCAACTTCTTCATGTAGTTGGTCACCTCATTGAAAAAATTTCCTTTAGAAGTTATGTGCACTAATAGCACCTATAGCTCAGAACTCAGGACCTTAACAAATAGATGAATCCTCTCTTCTTCTATGCTCATAAGTTAAGTGGGGAAGTGGGACAAGGCTTGAAACTTAGCCTGATCTGTTGCTACCGACATGATGCCTTATTCGAGAGCTATAAACTCATCCTTCTTACAATCTCTGAGGGTCTGAGGTACATACTTCTCTAGAAATAGAGCATGGAACTGAGTCCAAATCAACGGAGGCAGAATTGATGAACAACACTCCATATAAGCCCTCCACCACTGCTTGGCATCACCCTACAACTAGAAGGTAACAAATTTTACCCCATGCTAATGAACGATAGCCAATTTGTGCAACCTCTCATAGTAGTCTAGAATGAACTCAATCGCATCCTCACTCTCTTTACCGTGCAATAGTAGAGGCTTTAGTTTTCAGAACTTAGTCTAAAGCTCATAGTTAGTACCAGCCATGATGGGACCCAACACCAGATGAAAGAAAACCTCTATACTCTAAGAGTCACCCATTTTGGGGTTGTAGTAGTAACTCGATGAGTACCTAGGACCTAAGTAACTGGTACAAGAAGAGTGACTCCAGTACTCGCCAATCTACTTAGAAATGGCAACACTTGCTGAACTACTTCAAAAGTCATAGAGGGAAGATTTGTACCCCCAACCTGGGCCTCCACCTCTAGCTCAACATTCTCCTCAATCTCAATCTCAACATCCTCCTTAATGTGATCCTGGGTGGAGGAGGGGTTTCCGGTCTTGGTCCATCCACTACACGAGCTTCACCCCTGGCAAGTATCACCCTCCCTCTATCCCTACCCTTACCTCTACCTCTACTTAAGCCTCTGCCTCTACTTAAGCCTCTGCCTCTAATCGCTGGTTCTTTTGATGGAACTAGTACTCTAACACCATTACACTTGGTATCAACCATCTGAGGACAAAAGAATGAATAAGGTTAGATACTAATTTGGGTCACCAATTGGTTTCATAATTTATCGGTCTAAGACAAACAAGTGTTACAACATGCAAAACCGCATGACACCACATCGAAATGGACAATCTAGTTTTCATAAACAATGGTCTTGATATCAACTAAAGACGTTTAGTTAATGAATCAAAAAGGACATTTTGAGTATGAACATGAGCTATATGATGATCAACTTTTATCTAATTAATAGGCAATAATCATTAAAAACTTGGGATGAAAGCTATGCAGCATTATCAAGGCAATTAAACTAGCTCTAATTATCAGAAAACTATGCCCATAATTTTAATATTTGTCCCAACAATTTCGCAAGGGCCAAATTGCGAGATGACAATAGGCAAACATGAGAACATATAGAAGAAGCATCTATTAGGATAATAAAGTATTTAAATGATCCACTAGGTGGAGGAATAGGTCCAGAAATATCCTCATGTATACATCCTGTCATGACTCAAAAATAGACATGATGACACTCGCCTAATCCCACCAAGATAGGTAAGCCTAAAACCCAACAATATGAAAAAAATGCAGAAATAAACTAATAATAACATAAGAGAATAAAACTTAGTCATTCTAAAATACCCCCAAAACATGGTTGTCATGTGTACAAGCCACTAGTATAATAATATAAAATTTGAAAGATAAATAGAAGTATCAATGTCTTTGTTCTCGAATAGAACAAAGCATAAAATAAGGAACAAGAGGGCTCGCCAGTATGACAAGCAGCTACCTCTCAATTATCCTCAAAAAGCCACAGAGAAAGATGAAGAAGGATGATCACACGGGTCTGAGCTAGGAATCTACACAAGTGTAGAAGTAAGGAGTGAGTATCAAACAACACAATACTCAACAAGCAACCTACTAAACAAGGTAAAACTAAGCTAGAATACGAGTACTTCTTTCATCCCAACCGAATCGCCTCAACTACAACCTGCATAGAAATCTGCCCAACATAATAGTTTACAATGCACAGCTCACCAGGCTCAACAGTCATAATCCAACCGTCATCGTTCAACAAGCAACAAGTATCAAGTTAATCAATAACGAGTATCTAGTATGTCAATCACAAACATCAAGTATCTCAATCAAAAGTATCAAGTTCATCAAATCAAAAAGTCAAACACTTGTCAGAACCATTTTCCATCAGCACAATACCACTCGCCAGAATAATTTCCCATCGGCACCATATCGCTTGCCAGAGCAATTTCCCATTGACTTTATATGATGTCACTTACCAGAACCATTTCCCATCGGCTTTGTATGATGTCACTTGTCGGAACCATTTCCTATAAACACAATATCACTTATCTCATCACAATTTATAGAAATCAATGCAAATAGGCAATTTCACACCATAAGGAAGAGACGATAAACTCAAGCAATTCAAGTCCACAATAATACCATCAAAGCATTGTATAAATCAACAATTTAGGATCAACACTCAAGGCAATTCACAAAACACAACTATCAATACATTGCCTTTTTCATTTAATCCCCTTTCAATCATTAAGATCAATTAATTAGAGTAATTGAACCCATCACCTCATTCCCATTACTCTCCAACACACACAATGAAGGGAAATACAAGATTCTACAAGTTATAGAAGTTCACTTACCTTAATTCAATCAAAAGTCAATCCGAGACTTGAGCTTTTCTTTCCAAATGATATCCAAAGCCACACAATCTAATCCAAAGAGTAATCAGAATAAGATTCCGAAAATAACAACACCCATATCATACGGGTCATATCAACTAAAAAATCCAATTTTAAAAGAGAGGTTTGAATCTGAAAATCATTACTTGATTACACTGTCCAAGTCATTTGGAACTCATTAGTGAAAACCATTTCAAAAACGGATTAGAATCTAGCTCAAAATCACCATTTTATTTAAAGACTCTAGTTCTTGAAAACCTTTCACTTTGCCAATCAAAAATCCCAATTTTTGACGTTAAAAGCACATTTAATAATAGGGAATTGAAGATTTAGGGTTACAAAGACTTACCCAAATGATTTAGCATAATAAATCGTTGTAAAATCACCTCCAAGGGGTTTCGAAAACTCAAAAAATGGTGAAATGGGGTTGAAACCCTGATTTTGAAACTGCATTCTATTCAGGCAAAAACTGCTCAGCACGATTGCAACCCAAGCCCTCGCGATTATGATGAGTAAGAAAGTCAACTCTTTAAAGTTGATCATCGCGATCACAACAAGGCCCCATGCGATCACAATGTACACTAACTCAACACCACGTGATCGCAATAAAGGTCCTCGTGATGACCAAATAATCAGGCACCAGAATAGAAAAACTAGCAATTCACAGAAGGCATAGAATTTCTTGAAATGACCTTTGGGATGCATTTAGAATCCCGCATATGTAAATCAAATATGCAACTCGACTATATTCGACGTTCGGATTCAATGGAACCATTGAAATACGAATCTGAGATATCCTTGATTCGAAATCCATGAAAGTCACCAAAAACAAACATAAGGTCTAACCCATTTATGGCCCCTTAAAGTTGGCACGATGTTTCAGTTAGACACTTTAACTAAGCGATGTTCATTTTAGACACCTTATGTAAAATTTCGCTGTGTCATTTTGACACTATTTGCTTACATGTCATAATGAATGTGATACACTCATTGATAGGTGCGTGAAATGGTTCTTCAGTTAATTTTTAATTATTTTTTCTTCTTCTTCCCCATTTTCAGCCACCATTAACACCATTTTGTCTAAGTTATATTTCATCCATTGTGAAAGAAGATTTTAACAAAAATGATAGAAATTATTTAAAATTTAAGAATAAACCCATTAATAAAATTCTTTTCCAGAAGAATTTAATATTTGTAGGGAAGTGAATTTAAGAAGATTGATAAAAGCTTATCTCGATAATTTGTGGGGAATTAATCTCACTATCAAGTAATGATGGCAGATGTGGGGTGGGGGTAGTTTCTGCAAAAGGGATAGAAGTATTTGGAGAAGATGAGCGCGG
Source organism: Solanum appendiculatum (assembly GCA_018342035.1). Lineage (NCBI taxonomy): Eukaryota > Viridiplantae > Streptophyta > Magnoliopsida > Solanales > Solanaceae > Solanum > Solanum appendiculatum. The sequence continues at coordinate 239,211 of JAGDQO010001371.1, read as the reverse complement.
TGGGAGGGGGTATTTGGAGATTTCAAAAAAAAAATTCACATATTGCACATCGTTCTGCAAAAGGGGTAGGGTATTTAGAGAAGAAAGCCACCGGGGGTGGGGGGTTATTTGCAGAAGACTATTATGAGGGGGATTGTTTAGGGGGGGGTGCTTGGAGAAGGTGATCGGGTGTGTGGGATTTGGAGAACGACCGGGGTGGTGGTGGTGGTGTGTTTGGAGAAAACGATCGAGGGTGGGAGGATTTGGAGCAGACAAAGAGGGGGAGGGGTTCTTTTGGTTGGTTTAAAATCTATTTTGTAATTATTTGGGGAAAAATATCACGTGTTATTATTTCATTGGTTAGTTTTTATTTTTGCTCAACATTAATTATTTATAAATTACTTTTGACAGAAATGACAAATGTTGTTGTTTAATTCATCACTTTACACGTCATTCGCGAGTGTAACACACACATTATATGTTTTTATTGATATTAAAAAAGGTGTCAAAATGACACAACGGGACCATAAATGAGGTTTCTAAAATGAACATCGCCTAGTAGAGGTGTCTAAGTGAAACATCGTGCCCACTTTAAGGGGCCACCGATGGGTTAAGCCCAAACATAATGCCTAAAAAGGTTAAATCAAGCTTGGAATATCTGAAAATTCAACCAAGACCCCCTCTAGGCCTAAAATCATCCCCTGAATCAAACAGAACTGTCCGAAATTCGATCCGAACCCTTAATGTTGATCAAAGTCTACCAAAAGACTAAAATTTCATAAATTTCCAACTTAGGACCTAAAAATCCTCGAAAAAACTCTGAATATGAAACTGAAGACTCTCTTAGACCAATTTGTACATTTCAGTACTAATGGAATTGATGAAATTCCATTTCGACACTCAAAATTCCAAAAGACACTGAAAAGCACTCTTTAACAACTTTAGACTTTCAAATTCCAAACACTTATATAATTCACAGCTTTTCACTCAAACCTCGAAACCAAATTCAAAATCTAATTAGAAATGACTCATGGTCAATATCAGGAGAGGTAAAATGGTAATTTTACAAAAATTTCCAAAAAGACCTTTCGAGTAATTACATTATCCACCACTAAAAGTGATGTTGAACGCATATCAGATGCATTTCGGACTCTGTGTCCCAAGTCGCCTCACCAACTGAAAAATGCTTCCACTACACCTTTACTGAAGCAATCTCCTTAGTCCTATGCTTTCGAACCTTCCTATCTAAGTTGGCTATAGGCTCATTATCAAATGACAAGTCTGGACCCAACATTACCGAATCAAGAGAAAGCACATGGGACTCATCCGATACATTCTTCCGAAGCATGAAGACATGAAATATATGATGCACAAATAACAAGCTAGGTGGCAAGGCCAACTTATAGGCCACCTCTCCCACTCGGCTTAAAATCTCAAAAGGTCTAATAAATCTAGGGCTAATTTTGCCCTTCTTCCTGAACCTCATCACACCCTTCCTGGGTGACACTCAGAGCCAAACATGATCACCCTCCATAAATACTAAGGCTCAAACCCTCCGGTCTGCATAACTCTTTTGTCGACTCTGGCTGTCAACAGTCTACCGTGAATCATACAGACCTAGTCCATAGCATCTCTAAGCAAGTCTGTGTCTAAATAGTCCATCTCCGCCGAATCAAACCAACCAATTGGAGATCTACACTATCTGCCATACAATGCCTTAAAAGGGACCATTTGAATACTAGAGTATTAAGTATTCTTGTAGGCAAACTCTGGTAATGGTAAATGTTAATCCCAGCTAGCACCAAAATTGATCACACATGCTCGGAGCATATCTTCTAACGCTTGAATAGTCCACTCGGACTATCCATCAGTCTGAGGATGGAAAGTTGTACTCATATCTAGCTGAGTACCCAAACCATGTTGTAAATCCCTCTAAAAGTGAGAAGTGAACAATGCTCCTCGGTCAGAGACAATAGAAATAGGAACCCCATTAAGTTGGGCTATCTAACTGATATAAAGCTAGGCTAACTTCTCTGCTGTATACTTCACTCGAATAGGGATGAAATGGGAAAACTTGGTCAGCCTGTGAACGACCACCCAAATAGAGTCATAAACACCCACGGTGATAGGTACACCCATAACAAATTTCATAGTGATCCGTTCACACTTTCAAGTAGGAATGGACATCTTCTGAGATATATTTTCGGGCCGCTGGTGTTCAAACTTGACCTATTAGGAAGTCAAGCATCTAGACAAAAAATATGCAACATCCCTCTTCATGCCACACTACCAGTAATGCTGACTCAGATCTTGATACATCTCGTTGCTCTCGGATGAATAGAATATCAAGAAAAGTGAGCCTTCTCAAGAATCAATCTAATCTAATGAACTCTCCCACCTTGGGCACACAAATCATACCTCTGATCCTCAAGACACCATTGGAATTAAGAACAGCCTCCTTGGCTTCCCCTCTCAACACTTTGTCTCGAATGAGACACAACTTCTCATCATCAAACTAGCACTCACGAATCTGCTCAACTAAGGAAGAACGACCTCAATAAAAGAAATCAATTCATCACTCTCCTTAGAAATCTATAGCCGGACAAGACTATTGGCTAACCTCTGCACATCTCTAGCTAAGGGCCTCTCATCAACACTAGTTGTGGCATGACTCTCCATACTAAAAGTCTTCCTACTCAAAGCATCATCCACCACATTGGCCTTCCCCTAATGATACAAAATGGTTATGTCATAGTCCTTTAGTAACTCAAGCCATCTGTGCTGCCTCAAGTTCAGATCCCTATGAATGAATATGTACTAAAGACTCTAATAATCAGTGAAGACCTCAGAATGTACCCCATACATCTAATGCTGCCATAACTTAAGCACAAAGACTACAACCACCAACTCTAAGTTATGAGTATGATAGTTCTTCTCATGGGTCTTCAGCTGTCTAGAATCGTAGGAAATCACCTTCCCTTTTTACATCACAAACCACCTAACCTGACTCTAGAACCATCGTAATAAATGGTAAAGTCCACACCCTCCTCGAGTAGAGACAAAATATGATTCGAAGCAAACAAGTTCTTGAGCTTTTGAAAGCTCTCCTCACACTCATCAGACCACTGTATGCTCACACTCTGTCGAGTCAATCTGGTCAAAAGAGATGCAATAATGGAGAAGCACTTAACAAAATGTCTATAATAACCTGCTAACCCTATAAAACTTTGAATCTCGATAACTAAAGTAGGCCTCGTCCAGCCTCTGACTGCCTCAATCTCAGCTGAATCCACTAAATACCCTCCTTGGACATCGTGTGTCCCAGAAATGCCACATAATCAAGCCAGAACTTGCACTTCGAGAACTTAGCATAAAACTTCTTTTCCCTTAGCTTCTAGAGCACAATATTCAAATATCGACTATGGTCCTCCTTAATCCTAGAGTAACCATGATGTCATCAATAAAGAATATCACAAAATAATCCAAATAATGTTGGAACACCCTGTTCAATAACTCCATGAATGTTGCAGGGGTGTTAGCCAAATCAAAAGATATCACGAGAAACTCATAGTGGCCATATCAAGTCCAGAAAGATGTGTTAGGGACATCTGATGCTCTAATCTTCAACTGATGATATCCGAACCTCAATTCAATCTTTGAAAATTAGGATGCTCCTTGAAGCTTATCAAAGAAGTCATCAATGCGAGGAAGAAGATACTTGTTCTTCACTTTCACTTTTTTCAACTGTTGGTAGTAAATACACATCTTCATGGTTCCATCTTTATTCCTCACAAAAAAAATAGGAGCACCCCATGGAGGAACACTGGGGCGAATGAACCCCTTACTCAATAAGTCCTATATCTAATCCTATAATTCCTTCAACGCTGCTAGAGCCATGCGATAAGGAGGAATAGAGATGGGCTAGATGCTCAGCTCCAAGTCAATAGCAAAATCAATATCTCTATCTGAAGGATCACTTGGAAGTTCAGTACGAAAAACATTCAAAAACTCTCGAACCATGGGAACAAAATCCATGGGAGGTGGCTCCATGCTAGTATCCTGGATAAAAGTCAAATAAGACAAACACCCTCGATCAACTGATCTATGAGCATGAATGAAGGAGATAACCTTGCTAGGGTATGAACCACTAGCACCCATCTACTCAAATCTCGGGACACCCATCATAGCTAAGGTCACAGTCTTAGCATAACAATCAAGAATAACATGATGTGGAGAGAGCCAATCCATACCCAAAATAATATTAAAGACTACCATCCCCAAAATAACTACCTCTATCCAAGTATCATACCCAACAGGCGAAACAAGACAAGGTCGATACACTCGATCCACCATTAAGGACTCACCATTGGTGTAGATACGCGAATAGGCACATTTATGTTATCACACATCATATCAAATCCAGCAGTAAAATAGATAGATACAAATGAGAAAGTAGACTTCGGATCAAACAATAAAGACACATAATGATGCAAACTAGGACGATACCTGTATTAACAACATAAGAAACCTTGGCCTCTGGCCTACCTAGAAATGTATAACACTGTCCCTCTCGACCAACTTTAGTTTGAGTAGTACCCCGACCCCAGCTCTGCTGAGTTGTAGCACTATTACTAGAAGCCTTATCACCTTTATCGGACTTACCTCTGCCTCGACCCTTGGCCGAAGGCACTGAACCTCTAGCTGGGGTAGTTGGATAAGTGCATTGGGGTCCTGAGTGAGTCTGTAAGGGGAACTATCGTATCAAGTGACCTGGATCCCCACAACAATATTGTAACACCTCAAAAAATTTGAAAGGAAAGGTTTTATTTTGACTACTATGTCAGACCTACGAGACCCATCTACAATTTGTAAAAGCATCTACGGGTTGTAGGTGGCTTTTGTAGGAATTGAATTGAAATTTGGGAAAATTCAAGTCCCAGTAAGTTGATCTAAGATTGACTAGGGTAGGTCGTAAGTTGAGCTGCGGGCCGCAGGAAGTGCATGTAGAGTTGATTCATACTTGGTAAAATTTTGGACTCAAAGTTGAGAACTACAGGTAAGTCTACAGGCTGTAGACCAGATGACGAGTCGTAGGATTGACCAAGATTTTAGGCCCAGTATATGATTCTACGGTTGACTAGTACAGATCGTAGAAAGGTCTATGGACAGTAGGTCAAAATCGTAAGTCACTTTGGCAGTTTTTAAGTAAGGGTATTTTGGTCATTTCCTACCCATCTGACCCATAAACTATGTCATTTTGGACCTCTAACTACCCTATGAGCATTTTTACTCTTACAAACTAAGCGTAATTTCTTCCATTCACTCAAAATCCCTCAAATTCTCTCACGCCCTCTTCCCAAATTCTTTGTCAAGCTTTAAGGTGAAGAACTAAGGTTTCAAAGAATTCAAGGCCTCAATCTCCATTGATTTTAGGGTATTGGTTATCAAGGTATGTGGTAATTCACCAATACATTCATTCATCCATTGTGTCCAAAAAGAATCTCAATCTCTAATTCAATTTTCACCCAATTTGATTAGGGTTTCATGCAATTCTCCATGGGTCCAATTCAATATGATTCAATTATTTGATTTCGATCTTATTATGCATGATTTGATCCAATTGCTTGGTTTTCAATTTATTTCAAATGGACCCATGATTTTTAGTTGATTATGATGATGAATTTATGAAGAAAGCCCATGAAGCTATGAACTATTATTATGAAAGCTAGGCATGTTTTATGAAAATGATATTTTATTAACTAAGGATGCTTTTGAGATAAGTGTCAATCAATTGTGAAAGGTTTGCTCACATATTATGAAATGGTTATGAAATGTTTTATTACATATGTATGAAGCATGATTTAAAGGAGCAACTCTATGATGACTTATGATTTGGATTGGTATTATGATTATTGCCTTTCCTAATGTCATGCTTTGATAGTTGAATTATCTATTATGTTTGGATTTAACATAGCACCGAGAGAACTTTCAGGTGGAGGCTCAAATCGGGTAGTCTCTAGTAACAACCTTTAGTTTCAAGCTACGTGCCCCGTAGGATTATCTTAAATGACTTAGCTAGTGGATCCACATAGCCTTTATGATATGATACGAAATTCTACCTTGGCAAGTAGACTCTCCCTTCTCGGTATGGGAGTTACATCAGATTCCATGTTATAGCTCACATGATATTGTCGGTTAAAACTAATATCTCACAAAATGAGCTAAACTACCTTCAAAGGTTTTATAAAAGCTTTCACTTTGTCATAAGTATGTATTGACCTTGTTCATGATTTATGATTACTCTTTAAAGGCTTCTTACTATGTTTTAGCTTGGTCATGCATATCATGTTTAAAGTCTCCGCACGAGCATGTTTATGTTTTCATGCATTTTTCCAATACTTAGTACATTTCATGTACTAATGCATACTTGTGCCTATATTATTTTATAATATAGGGCCCGATGTTTCTTCTTTCACTCGTGGCTAGCTTGGATTGTCGTATCAACTTTCAAATTTGGTGAGTCCTCATGCTCCAAGGACAAGACCATTGATGTTTTAGTTCTCTTAGTTTTTATGTCTCTTATTTCAGACTTGTACGTGGTGTATGGGTTACGTTCCAACCACTCTTATAATTTTAGAAAGACTTGTGTCAGACTTAGTAGTATTACATGCATTTTTTGTGTACTCTATTGGTATCGTTTATGTCATTTTATGATTTGACACTTATAGGATTGTATCTCTTAAATGCTATATTAATTACATCATGTTTATGTCAAGTGGCTTCTTTAGGGACTCTAGAATTCTATTCGCCATGTCATGTCTAGGATGTACTTTGGGTCGTGACAAACTTAATATTCAAAGCATTAGGTTGAAGAAAGAATCTAGGATGTCTGACAAGCCGTGTCGAGTAGAGTCTTGTTCATAGGTGTGAAGCGCGCCACATTTATGAATAAGAGGCTATAAGGCGTTTAGGAAACATCACTTTTTTCACTACTCTAAAGTAGTGCGATAGAGTTCAACTCTATAAAAGTATCTCGCGTAACTCTTGTCTGATGCTTTTCAGGTTATGTTTCCTCGAAGATCTTACGTGAGAAGAAATGTGGGTGACAATGTGGAGCCCGATGTTCTCAAGCCTCGATTGACGCTTTGTCCTAGCAAGTAACTCATGCCAAATTTCAAGCCACATTCTAAGTATTGGCTTAATCTATGATGACCCAAGCTAATAGGGAGGCCGTTACTCTCGTGATCCCAAATATGGGTGTAGAACTGATAAGGGTGAGGGACTTCACTCGGTTAAATCCCCTTGGAGTTTCATGGGTAAAACGTTGATGAGGATCCTCAAGAGTTCATTGATGAGGTGTATAAGATAGTGGAAATTATTGGAGCGTCACCGGTGGAAAAGGAGGAATCGGCCGCTTATCAGCTTAAGGGTGTTGCTTAAGTTTGGTTCAAATAATGAAAGGAAAAGAGGGCTATTGATGCGCGTCCTCTTGATTGGGAAATATTCAAAGGGGCTTTCCTTGCCATTTCTTTCCTCTTATGATGACAGAAGAGAAGGTGCTTGAGTTCATTAATCTTCATCAAGGAAATATGAGCATGAAAGAATATGCTTTGAAGTTTACTCAATTGGTAAGTATGCTCTGACTATGGTTGCTGACTCTAGGGAAAAAATGAGTAAGTTTGTGTCGGGTGTGTCTGAAATGGTGGTCAAAGAGTGCCATACCACCATGTTGATCAAAGAGATTGATATCTCTCGTTTGATGATACATGCCCAACAAATTGAAGATGAAAAGCTTAAAGAGAAGTCTAGGGAGTTAAATAGGCAAGGACTGATAATGGTGACTTTTCTCATTCTAGGTCTGGTGGACATAGACGCTCTCAATTCTGACAAAAGTTCTCCGATCAAGGATCTTCAAATGCTCCGGCTCCAAATTTCAACAAAGATAGGGTGTCTAACCCTAAGTCTCAAGAAAGTGATGGAAATGGATCCTCTATTTCCACTTGCCAAAGGTGTGGCAAGAGTCACAAAAGAAAATGTTTAGCCGATACGGATGGTTGTTTTGGTTGTGGAAAGAGTGGTCACAAAGTGAAGGATTGTCCGCTGCAAGCTAGTAAGGGAAAAGATGGTAGGTAAGCTCAGCCTAGTGGTTCTGGTTTGGGTGCTCCTCGTCAGAATAGGTTTTATTCTCTTCAGACTCGATAGGATCATGAGGGTTCTCGAGATGTTGTGACCGGTACGTTGAAAGTCTTTCATTTTGATGTGTATGCATTGCTTGATTCGGGTGCTACATTGGCCTTTGCTACTCCTGATGTGGCCATGAGATTTGATGTTGTTCCTAAAATCATTTTTAATCCTTTGCATGTCTTTATTCCTGTTGGTGATTTTATTATTGCAAAAAGAATTTACAGAAATTGTAGTATTTTTGTTTCTCATAGAGTCACTCATATTGATCTTGTAGAGCTTGATATGTTAGATTTTGATGTTATTCTTGGGATGAATTGGCTTCATACATGTTATGCTTCCATAGATTGTAGGACTCGATTGGTCACATTCAAGGTTCTAAACGAACCTATCATGTCATGGGAAGGGGGAAATTATGCTCTTAAGGGTCAGTTCATATCTTGCCTAAAGGCTAGGAAAATGATTTCTAAAGGTTGCATTCATCATCTTATTTGGGTTGGGGATATGGATTCTAAAACCCCTACTCTTGAGTTAGTTCCGATTGTAAATGAGTTTCCTAAATTGTTTCTCGATGATCTTCCTAGTATTCCTATCAAAAGGGAAATAGGCTTTGATATTGACCTTCTCCCATATACGCAACCTATCTCTATTCCTCTTTACCGTATGACCCTAGTAGAACTTGAGGAATTAAAGGACCAATTGAAGGATTTGTTGGATAAGGGTTTTATTAGACCAAGTATCTCTTCATTGGGTGCTCTGATTTTGTGTGTCTGAAAGAAGGATTGTTCCCTCCGAATCTGCATCGACTATCAACAATTGAACAGGGTTACCATAAAGAATAAGTATTATATTGCAAGAATTGATGATTTGTTTGATCAACTCCAAGGTGCGAGTTTCTTCTCTAAGATTGACCTTCGGTCGAGTTATCACCAATTGAGGATAAAAAAGATGACATTTCGAAGATGGATTTTCAAACTCGGTATGGTCATTATGAGTTTTTGATAATGTCTTTTGGTTTGAATAATGCCCCGATGAAATTCATGGATTTGATGAATAGGGTCTTCAAGCAATATCTTGACATGTTCGTGATTGTGTTGATTGATGATATCTTGATTTAGTCACGGAGTGAGGACAAACATGTTGAGCATTTAAGGATTTTGTTGCAAATTCTCAAGGATTGGGAATTGTATGCTAAGTTTACCAAATGTAATTTTTGGTTGAGGTCCATTATTTTTCTTGGCCATATTGTCTCCAGTAAAGTTATTCAAGTTGATCTTAAGAAGACCGATGTGGTTAAGAATTGGCCTAGACCTTTGTTCGCTTAAGATATTCTAAGTTTTTTGGGTTTGGCTGGTTAATATAGAAGGTTTGTGGAAGGATTTTCCTTTATTGCTTCACCTTTGACGACATTAACTCAAAATAAAGTGAAATTCCTATGGTTGGAAGCTTGTGAGAAGAGTTTCCAAGAGTTGAAGGATAGACTCACTTAAGCCCCTATATTGACTTTACCGAAAGGATCGGACGGTTTTGTAGTTTATTGTGATGCTTCACGAATTGGTCTTGGTTGTGTTTTGATGCACATGAGAAAGCCATAGCATATGTTTCAAGGCAATTGAAGGTGCATGAAAAGAATTATCCGACTCATGATTTAGAGTTAGCGGCGGTAGTGTTTGCTCTAAAGATTTGGAGGCATTACCTATATGGTGTTCATGAAGATGTCTTTACCGACCACAAGAGCTTGAAGTATGTATTCACCCAAAAGGATTTGAATCTTTGCCAAAGAAGGTGGCTTGATTTATTGAAAAATTACGACAAGAATGTCCTCTATCATCCGGGTAAAGCGAACATAGTAATGGATTCTCTTAGTAGACTATCGCTGGAAAACATTGCTCATATGGAGGATGGCAAGAAAGAGCTAGTTCATGATGTTCATAGGTTGGCCCGATTTGGTGTTCAGTTGGTTTATTCTAATGAAGGCAGTGTGATTGTTAAAAATGGTTCGAAATTATCTCTTATATCAGATGTGAAGGCTAAGCAAGATCTTGGTCCGATTTTAGTTGATTTGAAGAAGTTGGTTCTGAAAAGCCATTGAGGCTTTATCCCAAGGGGAAGATGGTGTCCTTCGATACCAAGGTCGATTATGTGTTCCTAATATTGATGAATTGAGAAAGTAGATTTTGACAAAAGCTCATAGTTCTCGGTATTCTATTCACCCAGGAGCCACCAAGATGTACCATGATTTCTGGGAAGCCTATTGGTGGAATGGGATGAAGAAGGATGTTGCAAAATTTGTGACTAAGTGTCCAAATTTTCAACAAGTGAAAGTTGAGCATAAAACATCTGGTGGTTTGGCTCAAGATATTTGTATTCCTACGTGGAAGTGAGAAGATTTGAATATAGAATTCATTATGGGTCTACCCCGTGCTCGCTGTCAAATTGATTCGATTTGGATTATTGTGGACCGAATGAAGAAATTAGCTCACCTTCTTCCCATAATGTAATGACCCTCCAGGTCATTTTTGTGTTAATGCCTTCTTTTCATCGTTTAGAGCATTCTTGTAGTGGCCCAAAGTTATTTATGACTTGCTGGCACTGTAGGTTCGGTTGCCTGGTCGTTCGTTTGGGTTTTGTCCCTGTTTTCCTATTTTGGAGATTTTGAAGCCTGAAAAGTTGATTTCGGTCATCACCTAAAGCAAACGACCTCAAAATAGGATTCTGACGATTTCATCAGCTCCGGAGTGGCCAAGTAAGGCTAGTAGCATGGTTGGCACGAGTCCCGAGGCTTTCGGTGTAACTTTGGGGTCATTTGGTGCTTTAGCCTTTGAAATTTGGTTTAAGGTTGACTTTGGTGAACATTCTTAGTAAATGCAGTCAAATGAGAATTCTGTCAGCGCGGTTAGTTATGGAATGTCGAGTTTGGTCTAGAATGACCCTTCGTATGCTTTCCGAGGCTTCCGATCTAATTTTGAGGCCCTTGGTGGAGTTTGGCTAAAATGATGCTTTGGGTGTGGGACCCACTTTTCTGTCAAAACGACCTCGTATGTAAATTTCAACTACGCCATTGAGTTTAGAACGTTGAATTTGATGGGGTAGCTTATCTCGTTTGCGTGCACGGGGTTCCGAATGATTCCAAGCACCCCGTCGGAGTTTTGCGAAAGCCAAACTCAGTTGGTGCAGCAGCCGAGTTGCAGACCCATTCCTTCTCCGCTTCCGTGGTCCTGGCTCCGCATTCGTAGAGGTCTGTGTTTCTCTTCACTGAGTTCGCGGATAGAGCTCCGCATTCACGAAGGTCTTGGGGTTTGTTGGAGTTTCCTCTCCGTGTTCGCGGAAGGGTATCGATGTTCGCAGAGGTGTAGGTTCCTCTTCTCCACGTTCGCGGGCCCTTTGTAGCATTCGCAGAGGTTTGTTTTCTCTCCCTCCGTGTTCGCGGGCTTCTGGCTGCGTTTGCGGAGGTCAGCGTGTCTGCAGTTAGTTTAAAAAGGGGCAGTCAGGTTCATTGTTGTTGTTAGTTTGAAAAAGGTGATATCTTTCTCGTTTCTCATTGGTTTTCAATGATTCAAAGTCCCAAGTGTTTGGAATTGCGTACGCTTCAAGGGTTATTGTTCAGATAGTGTTGGGTGACCTTCGATTCTCGTGAATTTGAGGCATAAGTGGCTGCCTTAGGTTTGTTGTGTAAAGTTTTGCATGTTTCAATTTCTTGGGTTGTCGGCTGTTTCGAGCCCTGATAGGTGTTCCATTTTGGAACACAAGCTCTGGGGAGGGTTTGGGACCTTTTTACGAAGTCAATTTCAGGATTTCTGGAGCGGGTCTCATATTTCCCAATTTTGATTCCTAAATTGGTCCGTCTTCGATTTTGATGATTTTAGTGTCTAAACGACCATTTTAATGTTGTTATTCAAGTTTTGATAGCGTAGCAACCTGAGGCCATTCGAAAGGGAAAAGCTCCGGTGGAGGGATTTGGAGCTTGTGCGATTGACCTTCTGGTAGGTTACAACTTCCCTTCTTTTTAGATTGAGCTAGATTGTGTGAATACATGTTGATTTGTGTGAATCTGGGGTGGGGAACTAGTATTTCTTCTCTTCTTCTCAGAAACCATGCTTAGGCTTGATTTTCTGGTTGTTATAGGGGTAGTACCATGCTATCGGAGGGATTGCTTACACGCTTTTGCATGCGGACTTTCTGTTGTCTGTTTTATTATGTTGGATTATGTTATCGGCCTTAGACTAGGATAGGCTAGTATTTCCTTAGACCCATGCACTTGTTTGCCTTTGGTATGTATCCAATGTTGATTCGGATGGACTAGGTCCTTGTAGACCAGAATAGCAAACTTGAGTCTGGTAGTGTGACTGAAACCTCTAATAACCCCGATCCCGGGTATCCCTCGATCTACGATGGGTCCCAAAAAGCTATCATCTGACCTAGCCCTCTTGCCGCTGCCCCCGTAGGCCTCGCGACGAAGCTGCTCAATGGTGCAGGCATGGTCTACCACATCAAGAAAAGAACAGCCTACTGACAACATAGACTGCGACTCAATCCTCAACTGCAGCCTTAATCCCCTAACAAAGCATCGGACCCTCTCCTCCTTTGTAGGTAGAATCATGGTGGCATGACGAGACTTTGTAGGTAGAATCATGGTGGCATGACGAGACAACTCCAGAAATCTAGCCTCGTACTCAGATACTGTCATGGAGCCCTGCTCCAACCTCGAGAACTCATCACGGAGTTGGTCCCTGACGCTCCGTGGAATAAATATGGCCAGAAAAGCCTCAGAAAACTTCTCCCACGACACTTGTTGAGATCCAACTGGCCTGGTCTCAATGAAAGAGCGCCACCACTGTCTAGCTGGTCCGTCTAACTGGTAGGTCGTGAAGTCGGCTCCTCTAGACTCCACTAATCCCAAGGTATGCAACCTCTCCCGACAAGTAGTCAGAAACTCGTGGGCATCCTCTCCCACAACCCCTAAGAATCTCGGTGGTGACAATCTAAGGAACACACTGAGCATCTTCTGCTCTCGTAGAGGCATAACCCCGTCCAAAGGGTCTAACTGAACCACAACTGGGGCTGGCGGCTGATGAACCTCTGTAGCCGCTACTGTAGGCTGGTCTTGCTGCGCTGGAACCGGCTCTGGAACTGGCGCTGAAGCTGGCTGCTGCTGCATACTACCAATAGCAGCTAAAAGCTGGGCAAGCATGCCCTAAAGATCTGGGGCGACAACTGGAGCTGGTGGTTGCTGGGCTGGTCCCGGGCCCACCAGATGAGGAGGAATTTGCTCTGCTCGAGGCTCCGGCTCTGGAGTCCTCTCTCTACCTCGGCCTGGTGCCACACCTTGACCTCGGGGTCAACCTCTACTACGCGTACGTGCCATCCTGTGATAGAAGGACACAAGTGAGATTTCAAGAAACCAACTGGTCACCAACGCACGACAAAGATACAAAGATAGGATAACATCCTAAGGACATCTTGTAGCCTCCCGAAGATAGTCACGGACGTCTCCGCTGTGATCCGCAAGACTCTACTAGATGCTAGTTCTGTACAAGTGAGACCAACGAACCTAGGGCTCTGATACCAATTTGTCACGACCCAATTTCTCAAGTCATGATGGTTCTTACCAACCCACCAGTAGGCCAGCCAAAACCCTATCTCGGAACTAAATAGTAATAGGACTTAGGGTGGAAACTAATCCATAGCCAAGCGGAAGCATACAATAAGAGCACTCACAAAAGTTGGAACGGAACCAAAATAATATATACAACACCTCCCAAAACCTGGAAGTCACAAGTACAGAACTACTAAAAAGAGTACAAGTCCCGAAAGTGGACCACTGGAACAATTGTCTTGAAAACAAAAGACAAGCCAAAACATATAAACAGAAGGAGACTGGTAATCCCAAAACACCAAGTGCTCACCCTCGTCTCCTGAACAGACCGCTGCAGGCTCGATATCAACGCTGATAGCTGGTGCTCGGACCTGCATCACTAAAAAAGATGCAGAGTGTAGCATGAGTACAAAAACAACAGGTACCCAGTAGGCATCATAGGCCAACTGAGCAAGAAGGGTAAAAACAAGCGAACAAGATAGAATCAGCACAAACAGAGGTCAACAGAACAGGAAACGGAAAATATGAAAGGAAGCACAAAGAAATAACTAAAATAAACCCAGCTGAGCCCCCCATAAGACCTGCTGGGCACACTCGTGCGCAAGTTTAAATAAAACCTGAACGGACCCTCATAAGCCCGACAGGTACACAGAAGAGCTATTCTACAGAAACGAAGGAATAACCAACTCAAGAACAACACCAGGGCCCCGCCCAATCATTACCATCAGAGCCCCGCTCAGTCATAAATACCAGAGCCCAGCTCAGTCATAAATATCAGAACCCAACTTAGTCATAAATATCAGAGCCCAGCTCAGTCATCAGTCACGAGCTGGAAATGCCAGACTCTAACTGGGCAACCTCAGTCTCAGACTGGCACAAACAACCACACTCGACTGTCTAACGCTGGAAATACTGGTTCCACTAGATACGTCGGTCGCATAGCTAGGACTAGTAGCCTATGCTCCACGGACTCGCACTGGAAATAACGGGCTGTAATCGTGTAACGTCAGCTGCGGACCAGAGTGGGTAGCCTACCCCCGTCAGCCTAGCACTGGAAATCCTGAGTGATAACCGAGTAACGTCAGCCGCGTACTGGAGCCAACCGTCACGAACTAGATAAGCCACAAAAATAATACACTAAGAGACTAAAAATCACGGGCCACCGCCCCTACATATATACCAACCGAAGGCTCCCAGCCTAACACAATCCAGCCGACAATCGGCGCAACCACGGTATCTTTCGGCAGCATCCCAAAAATCCCAGCAATAAAGGCCAAAGAATCGGAAGGTCCGAAAGTCAAGAAAATGCCTATACTAAGGCTCATAATCTTACCCAAGTCTGCTATATCAGTCTACAAGGATGTAGTCCATCCGAAATGACGTCAGATACATACTCAAGTCAACGAGGTACATGAGACTATGTCAATAAATCACAACCTATTCTACGGTAGAATCACAATAATTAGTCAATCATCAACCAGATTCACCCGGACCCACTCATGCAACATCAGATAACCACCAACAGATACCCCACAACATGCATATCAGCAAATCAAATCAACAGCCCAACCTATAGCATGATACTAGCTCATAACAACCCAACAGTCAATTCTAAACTGAGGAAGTCGGGGAACAAGGGAAACAATACTAACGAACCACCCCAGATTCACAAATATCAACCAGCATTTACACAATCAGGCTCAGTCTAGAAAGAAGGGAAGCCGTAACCTGCCAAAAAGCCGATCATGCGCGCTCCAAGTCAATCAATTGGAGATTTTCCCTTTCGAATGGCCTCAGACTACTGCCACACTACCAAAAATAGAATCACAGCGTCAATACGGTCGTTTAGACACCAAAATTAACAAATTCGGAGACAGACCAATTTTGGGTCAAAATCGAGAAAAGTGGGACCCGCTCCGGATTTCCCGGAATTGACTTCGTCAAAAGGTCCCAAATCCTTCTACCAAGACTAATCCTAAACTATTTTATCAAATAGGGGTCGGATCCGCTCCCAATCAACCAAAAAATAACAAATCTAAAACTAACAAAAATAGGCCAAATCAGGGGTTTACCTCCGATTTCACGCAGAACGAGGTGAACCCATCGAACCCCAACCTCAAATATACAAAGCCATAGAAAACCCGAACAGTAGGGACTTTCAATCACCAAAAAAGGAGCTCTAGAACTCGAGATATCAAAATTTAAAATGAAGAAGAAATCATAAGTTGATGGCAGCAGCTTCGAGCTGAATTTCACCACAAACGAGGGTTCACCAACACATTCCGATCACTCCACTACTTAGCCACAATCTCCACGATCATACAGGACTTCGAATCACTCAAATTAGAGCTCGGATGAGGGAGAAATCGGCATTTGAAAATGAGGGTGAGAGCTGAAATTTCTGGGTTATAAAACACAAACCTCACCGCTAAAGACCATTTCTTATCACTAAAAGTCCAATTTCTGGTCGCTAAAGGTCTGCACCAACAACCAGATTTTAGCTATTTTTTTAAAGTCTTCGAACGGACCCTCAGAATTCGTTCGGGACCCGATAAAAATAAACCAGATATGTTACCCCACTAAATTCGACATTCCAGACTCAATGGCGCAGTCAAAATTTCCATACAAGGTCGTTTCGACAAAAAGTGGGTCCCACACCCATTATGTCATTTTAGCCAATTTCTACCAAGGGCCTCGGATTTTGACCGAAAGCTCCCGATAATTCTCGAAAGGTCGTTCTAGACCAAACTCGGCATTCTGGAACTAACCGCGCTGTCGGAATTTTCATTCGAGTGCGTTTTCCAAGAAAGTTGACCAAAGTCAACCTCAGGCTAATTTCCAAAGGCTAAAGAGCTAATCGGCCCCAAATTCACACCGAAAACCCCTGGACTCATGCGAACCATGCTTCTAGCCTAATTATGCCTTTTCAGAGCTGTTGGAACCGTCAGAATTCTCATCTGAGGTCGTTTACCTGAAGTTATGACCGAAGTCAACTTTTCAAGGTTCAAAATCTCCAAAATAGAAAAATGGGCATAAAACCCAAACGAACGACCAGGCAACCGAATCATCAGTGCCAGCAAGTCATAAATGACTCGGGGTCACTACAGGAAAGATCTAAATGACAGAAAGAAGGCATTAACACAGAAATGACCTGGAGGGTCATTACATTTCGTTTATACTCTGTTCTTATTGATTCTATCTCTTCAGTCTGTTTTTATCTTTCTTGCTCAGTTGGCCTATGATGCCTTCTGGGTACCTATTGCATTTCTACTTATGCTACACTCTGCATCTATTTCGTGATGCAGGTCCAAGCACCAGTTATCAGCGTTGAGGTCGAGCCTGCTGGAGTCTGTTCCGGAGGCGAGGGTGAGCACTTGGCGTTCTGGGATTACCCGTCTTTTTCTGTATATATTTTGGCTTGTCTTTAGCTTTTGAGACAATCTTGTTTTGGTGATCCACTTTTGGGACTTGTGCTCTTTTTAGTAGTTCTGTACAGTGACTTCTAGGTTCTGGGAGGTATCGTTTATTGTATATAGTTTTTGGTTTGCTTCTGCCTTCTCTTTATGTGTTCCCTTTATTTTTGTTTTTGCTTAGTTGAGATTTAGTTTCCACCCTCAGTCCCATTACTGTCATGTTTTGGGACAGGGTTTGGCTTGTCTACTGGCGGGTTGGTAGGCGCCATCATGACTCGAGAAATCGGGTCGTGACACATAAAGACTTCATTTTCAGGTGAAGAGTATGCCAAGCTCTATATTCAATAAATGGCGAGGTTGCGTGAAGTGCCTTTATTAATTATCTCTGATCATGGTACTCAATTTACATCTCAGTTTTGGAGTTCATTCCCAAAGGGTTTTGGTACTCAAGTGAAGCTTAGTATGGCTTTTCATCCTTAGGCTGATGGGCAAGCCGAGCATACTATTCAGACTTTGGAATATATCTTGATGGCTTGTGTAATGGTCTTCAAGGGTAATTGGGATAATTATTTACCTTTGATTTAGTTTGCTTATAATAATAGTTATCACTCGAGTATCCAAATGGCGCCGTTTGAGGCTCTCTATGGTAGGTGGTTTTGGTGTCATATAGGTTGATTTGAAGTTGGTGAGGTCACTTTGATAGGTCCTGAGTTGGTGCATGAGGCTATAGAAAAGGTTCGACTTATTTGTGAATGGTTGAAAATGGCTCAAAGCCGACAAAAGTCTTATGCCGATGTAAGAAGAAGAGAGCTTGAATTTAATGTTGATGATTTGATTTACTTGAAAATCTCACCTATATAGGGTGTGATGAGATTCCCAAAGAAAGGGAAACTTAGTCCCAAATATGTGTGACAATATAGATTTTAAGGCATTTCAGCGAGGTTACATATGAATTGGAGTTACCTAACGATTTAGCATCCGTACATCCAATATTCCATGTCTCCTCGTTCAAAAAGTGTGTTAGATACCCAACATCTATATTGCCTTTTTGAAAATTTGGCAGTTAAGGAAAGTCTTTCGTATGAAAAGGTTATGGTTGAGAGTTTAGACCGTCAAGTTCGAAAGTTGAGAAATAAAGAAGTTGTTTCCATGAAAGGTCTTTGGAGGAATCAATTAGTTGAGAATTGAGGGTGCTACTTGGAAAGTCAAAGCCGATATGATGTCCAAGTATCCTCATCTCTTTCCCTCCGCTCCTACTCTAGCTTGAGGTATTAGCTTCTCATGGTTCATTCTTTTAGATTCATGCGTTTTAGTCAATCACATGTTTCCATATGCATGCATGTTCATGAAAAACTTGATTTTTGATGTTATGATTTAGCTTGGAGTAATTTCTCTATGTTCAGGTGCATTGATGAGATTTGCATTCATGTTAGGTTTCTCTCCTATTCTATTCATGCTAGCTTGAGTCACATTCGAGGATGAATATTCCCAAGGGGGATATATTGTAACACCTCAGGAAATTTGAACAGAAAGGTTTTATTTTTGACTACTGCGTTAGAACTATGAGACTCATCTAGGGTTCGTAGAAGTATCTATGGGTTGTAGATGGCATTCGTAGGAACTGAGTTGAAATTTGGGAAAATTCAAGTCCCAGTAAGTTGATCCACGATTGACCAAGATGGGTTGTAAGATGAACTACGGGCCGTAGGAAGTGCCCATAGAGTGGATTCATACTAGGTGATATTTTAGACTTAAAATTGAGGACTACAGGTAAGGTCTACGGACCGTAGATCAGATGACAAGTCATAGGACTGACTCATAGGAATTGCCCATGATTTTAGGCCCCAGTAAGTGATTCTACAGTTTACCAGTACGGGTCGTAGAAAGGTCTATAGACCATAGGTTGAATTAGTAGGTCACTACGGCAGTGTTTAAGTGAGGATGTTTTGGTCATTTCCTACTCACCTCTATGTCATTTTGGACCTATAACTACCCTATAACCGCTTTAACTCTTACAAACCAAGCCTAATTTCTTCCAATCACTCAAAATCCCCAAAATTCTCTCAAGTCCTCTTCCCCAATTCTCTCTCAAGCTTCAAGGTGAAGAACTAAGGTTTCAAAGGATTCAAGGCCTCAATATCCATTGATTTTTGGACTTTGATTATCAAGGTATGTGGGAATTCACCAATGGATTCCATTCATCCATTGGGTCCCAAAAGAATCTCAATCTCCAATTCAATTTTCCCCTAATTTGATTAGGGTTTCATGCAATTCTCCATGGGTCCAATTTATTATGATTCAATTGTTTGATTTCAATCTTATTATGCATGATTTGATCCAATTGCATGGTTTTTGATCGATTTCATATGAACCCATGCTTTTTACTTGATTATGATGATGAACTTATGAAGAAAGCTTATGAACTTATGAATTATGATTATGAAAACTAGGCATATTTTATGAAAATAATATTTTATGAACTAAGGATGCTTTTGAGATAAGTGACAATCAATTATGAAAGGTTTTCTCACATATTATGAAATCATGGTTGTGAAAGATTTTCTCACATATGTATGAATCATGATTTAAAGAAGCTACTCTATGATGACTTATAATGGGGATTGGTATTATGATTATTGCCTTTCCTAGTTTTATGCTTTGATAATTGACTTATCTATCCCATTGGAATTTAACTTAGCACCAAGAGAACTTTGAGGTGGAGGCTCAAAGAGGGTAGTCTCTAGTAACAACTTCTAGTTCCAAACTACGAGCCCCCATAGGGTTGTCTTAAGTGACTTACCTAGTGGATCCACATAGCCTTTATGATATGTTATGGAGTTCTATCTTGGAAAGTAGACTCTCCCTTCTCAGTGTAGGAGTTACATCGGATCTCATATTATAGCTCACATGGTCTATTGTCGATTAAAGCTAATATCCTACAAAATGAACTAAGCTACCTTCAAAGGTTTTATGAAAGCTTTCATTATGTCATAAGTATGCATTGACCGTGTTCATGATTTATGATTACTCTTTAAAGGCTTCTTACTATGTTTTAGCTTGGTCTTGCATATCATATTTAAAGTCTCGACACGATCATGTTTATGTTTTCATGAATTTCCCCCAGACATAGTTCATTCCATGTACTAATGCATACTTGTGCCTATATTGTTTTATATTATAGGGTCCGACGTTTCTCCTTCTGTTATGGCTAGCTTGTATTGCCCTATCAGCTTTCGAATTTGGTGAGTACTTATGCTCCTACGACAAGACCATTGATGTTTTAGTTCTTTTAGTTTTTATGTCTTTTGTTTCAGACTTGTACGTGGTGTATGAGTTACATCCCAGCCACTCTTATGACGTTAGAAAGGCTTGTGTCAGACTTGGTAGTATTTCACGTATTTCTTATGTAATCTATTGTTATCGTTTATGTCATTTTGTGATTTGAGACTTATATGGTTATATCTCTTAAATGGTATATTCATTAGCTCATGCTTATGTCAAATGGCTTATTTAGGGTCTCTTGGGATTCTGTTCGTCATGTCATGTCTAGGGTGTACTTTGGGTCGTGACACATAACAGGTTCTTAGAGTGGAAGACTACTGCTACGAACTAAATGAGCTACCATGGCCACCTAGGCCAGAACCATAGGACCCTTGTAATTTCTGGCCGCTCTCGGCTGCTGGGATAGATGCATGCACGGGCCTTTGATGTTGAGACAAACTCCCATCTCTATGCCAAGCCCTGTCTCCAGATGATGTGCTAGAAAACTGCTTGGAAGAACGGGCCCTCTTGCAGTCCCCAAACTCTGGTCGAACTGTTAATTTTGCCTCCTTGGCAGTGTAATGATGGACTGGAAGGAAACCCTCTCTCAAGCTGCTCTGAACACATAAGATCCAATGGAGAAAGTCAGACCCCTTACAAATCTGCAGACTCTCTCTACCTTATTCGGAACAATAGTCATAGCAGGTCTAGATAACTCATAGAAACGAGACTTATACTCAGTAACTGACAAATTGCACTGTATCAAGTCCTTAAATCTCAATCGTCTCTCTTCCCTCACGCTCCTAGGGATGAAGCGATCATGTAAAGCACTGGAGAACACATTCCACTCTATTAGAAGAGATCCAACAGGTCTAGACCTCACATAAGTCCTTAGCCACTCTCTAGTGGGTCCACAGAGCTGAAGTGCAACAAAATAAACACCACACACATCAACCAAACCCATTTCCTTTAGCATCTCGTGGCACAAAGTCAAGAATTCATGAGCACCCTCGCTCTTATGGCCCTAAAACTGGGGTGGTCTCATCTTCTGAAACCTCTCATATCTAGATTAATTGTCCGCTGTCAAGACTACCTCAAGAGCAACTTATGCACCAATAGCCGGTGAAGGAATCACTGGTGGCTAACCCACCTGATCATGAATAACCGAAGCCTGATGCTTCCCTAGGGTCTGTAACCCTACTCTCATTTGAGAACCTTGTGGTGTGCTTGTTGCACCACCCTGAGAGAAGCTCTGTAACACACCCAACATCCTCAACAAAGTGTCATGAAACAAAGAAGTCGCATACTCAGGGGAACCTGGTCCTCAACAACCTTAATCTGTGGCTATGGGGAGACCTCTCTAGCTCGGCCTTTTGCTGGTGCTGCTCCACTGGCATGACCTCTAATCGGTGCTACTCCCCGAGCAAGACCTCTAGCTCGGGCCCTACCCCTACCCCTACCCCTACCCGTAGCTGGAGTCTCAACAACTGCTTTAGGGACTGCCTCCCCCTACCACAAGAAATAGAAGCTCTGGTCCTAAGCATCTGCCAAAATAACATGCGGCAACTCAGTACTAGCGAAGGTAACCACGCACAATAAGAAAGAATGAATAAAAAGGAAGTTTCCTAACAGTCTTCAAGCCTCTTAAAGATAAGTACAGACGTCTTCGTACCGATCCTTGAATCTCTACTTAGACATGTCTTTGACACACGTGAGACCTATGAACTTGGCTCTGATACAATTTTTCATGACCCAAAAATGGACGTGATGGCACTCATTTAATTCCACAAAAACAAGTCAACCTAAAACTCAATAATACGAAAGAAATGCAAAAATAAACTAATAATAACAAAAGAGAGCAAAACTTAGTCATTCTAAAATATCCTCAAAACCTGGTTGTCACGTGTACAAGCCACTAGTATAATAATACAAAATTTAAAAGATAAATACACGTCTCAATGACTTTGTTTTTCAAATAGAACAAAGCATAAAATAAGGACAAAAGGACCCACCGGGATGACAAAAAGCTACCTCTCAATTATCCTCTAAAAGCCTTGGAGAAAGATGAATAAGAATGATCATATGGGTCTGTGCTTGGAACCTACACAATTGTAGAAGCAATGAGTGAGTACATGTAACACCTCGGATTTCGAAAGAACTAAAGAGAAGTTCGTATGAGTCACCATCAATTTTAAGGTTGGATCAATTTCAAATGACCATATCCTTTAGTACATAAATAATTAGGTGGCCCATGATCTATCAAATCGAAGGTCTTTGAGTCCTCTTTCCAACGCCACCAAGTTTGCTTAATTTCGAGCTCGAAGTAAAAAGTAATGTCTGTTTGATTGAAGCCTCTTTATTTAAGGCATCTCATTCGTTTTAGAAAATGGTATTTTAGTCTTTTCCTTTTCCCACTAGGCTTAACATGTTTTTACTGACCTAATTAAGGTTCTAATCAGATTATAAATCACCTATTCACATTCCTAAACACTTAGGGATTTAGAGCAAGGTTTCAAGAGGATAAAAAGGGCTAAGTTCAAGCGTTCTTCAAGACGTGTGGTTTTCGTCAAGAACATCATTCTTTCTAGGTATATAAGGCTTCTCACAGTGTTGAACTTGTTCTTCCTCACTTCATACATCTACTTCATCCATGAATTCATCTGTGAAATCGTTATCTTAAGAGATTCTTGAGTAGTTCTTGATTTTAGTTTCATTGTTTAACAATGGAGGTTAAGTTGTGATTCTTAAAAAGGATTGTATGAAATTTCTATGAATTCTTGTTGGGTTTGAGAATCAAGAAGAGTTTAGAAGGAATCACTCCATTCTAGACGAGTTAGGACCTTAAATTGAGTAGAAACATTCGTTGGATTTTTCTTGGTAGGGCGTGGGGAGGCGCACCACCATTGTGCCAAGGCCTGAATTTAGTAGTTCAGGCCCTAGGGCGACACACCAACAGTGTTCTAAGGCCTGACTTTTGAAGTTTAGGCCCTGGGGCAACACGCCAGCTGTACGCCAGGGTCGCCTGGTCCCTTTTCTTTCCGTGCTTCTTTACAAAAATGTTCCTTTGAATCGTGACTACGTTCTCTTCTTTGTATTAGCTCCTAAAGGCTCCATAAATCCTTGAGAGATCCTACATGTCCTAATCACATGTCTTAATTTAAATTTAAAATTAAAGTGAGTTTAAGATAGAAGTTCAAGAGCTTTTATTGAGTTGATTTTGAGTTTTTGAGTTCCTGATCCTTTTTGAAACTCTATTCATAATTATTGAATAGCTATATGTTATACATTGACATTCTTAATTTGATTCGTTGGTGTCCATATTTCAGCATGAACCCTATGAATTGAGTATTCTTGAGATGAGTAGTATCATTAAGTTCTGAGTTCTGAGTATTCTTGAGATGAGCAGTATCGTTGAGTTCTAGTTCTAAGTACTTTAGTTCTGAGTATTGAGTTTTATATAATGTTATCGAGATCCTTGAGTTGATTCGTTCATGTCTATATTTCAGCATGAACCCTATGTTGAGTTATAAGTCTTGAGAATCTTTTAAAGCCAATTTTTGTGTTTTAAACTGAGTTTTGAGAAAAGCTTAAAAAGACATTTTTGAGTAAAGTTTAATGGAACTAAGTATTCCCAAATATATCATTTTTACATTGAGAAAAAAAAACTTTGATTTCTAAAAAGAGTTTACGATTTCAAAGATATTTCAGAGCAATTACCTCTTTTAAGAGGATAGTTTGAGCAATTATCTCAAACCAGAGGAAGAGTATGTTTTACATATTTGAGCATGGTTATATATTATTGAGAGTAGTATTGAGAATTGATATGGGGATGAGTTCAGACAACTCACACTCCTCATAAACCATTCATCCAACATAGGTAAAAAATCATACTTTTTAGACGACTCCTTATTGCTTTCGAGCATAGCTTAGTGGATCCACTTAGTTGAGGTGTTCTATACCCCGACAAGGTATAGGACAATTTTTGAAGTGTGGGCGAGACGTTGTATCATCACATAGCTCATAGTGATGGTTGTCGATTAAAGAAACTCCCAATTAAGTGTAACGAGTATTTTTATACATCATTGAGGTTATATCTTCTGTCTTATAATGCTTTAAACATTGCATCTCTGTTATTGCTTTTGTGTTGGAGTTAAGTTAAGGTGAGTATTTCTCTTCCAGTCTTGTCAGTTTAATTATCTATGCTTTCAGTTCTCCTTGCATGCTCGTACATTAAATGTACTGATGTCATTCAACCTACATCTTATAATGATGTAGATACATGTGTTCAGGATCATCAACAGGCGCTTCGTTGAGATCATTTGACATTCAAGTTAGTTTTGGTGAGCCTCCTTTCATTCTGAAGGATTTCCCTTTTCCCCCTTTCAGTTTAGTCTTCTTAGGGTGTTGTGGGCCATGTCCCAACATCCATGTTGAACTATAGAGGCTTCATAGATAGATAGAGTTGAGGAGTCTTTCAGTATTAACTTTTTCATGGATATGTTTTTTTGTAAATTATTACATTTACGTTATTTGAATATTTTTACAGACAATTTGAGTTGAGAATTTACTTTGAGTTAAACGTTCAAAACAAATATTCCATTTTAAGCCTTTTATTGCTTGAGTTAGTTTTCTACTTGTAGTCAGCCAGGATGAGGGTTCGCTTGGGGACCAGCAATGGTTCTCGAGTACCGGTCACGTCCAGGGTGTAAACTCGGGCCGTGACAAACTTGGTATCAGAGCACAGGGTTCAAGTGTCCTAGGGTGTCTATGAAGCCGTGTCGGTAGAATCTTATTCATGGCTATGAGGGCCCCCCTTCTATAAATGAGGGACTATAGACATTTAAAAAAAATTTCCCTTATTTCATACTCTAAATTGTGTACTAGAACTGTGTCATAAGGAACTTATTCGTACTCGTGCATTTCTCAAATCTATTCAACTACCCCTCATACTTAAGATGGTTGAAATAGCAAGTCCCAGTTCCTTATCGATGAGTTACTATTAACAAAAATCTTCAAAAAGTCATGAGACTGTAGAGGGGCTTGAGAGAAGCCCGTGAGTGAGCTTAAGTGTTCATATTCGAAAGAATGCACTCTTATTCATATGAATCGTGCGTACAAGCTAAAAATGAGATGTACTCCTAGACTCTCTTCTCTGAGTCTTGTTTCAGGTGATACCCTTGAAGAGGAGAGTAAGTTATAAAGCTTGGGTTGTATTTTCACCCGAAAAGATAGTATGAGTTACGATGTAATAAACAATAGTAGTAAAAGTGCCCAGAATTAGAAGAATGCATGCAGAGGTATAGTAATCTAAGAAAGGAAGATAGTGATGAGGCAAATTATGATGTTGCAGTCACGCACCCAGTAAGCTATTAATGAAGAGTTTTCCCTAATGGGTAGACTAAAAAGTGATGAGTTTCTGTGGATTTCATGATAGAAGGTAGAGTAAGAGTTACTAGTATGGATGAGTTAGAGTATACTTTAACCAGAAAGGAGTTTATGTCAATGACATTGTGTTGGCAAAAGGCTAAGCATATGAGTTGAATAAAAGAGCAGAGTATTTATGAGGTGATAGATCTAAGATAGGCTTATGATTTTTTAAAAGAGAGCCCATAGTATTTAGAGGATTATAGAACTAATTAAGTAATTATGTATAGTAAGTGGGTAAATAGTACTTAAGTTGTGAAAAGGAATGTGGCAGTAATTTGTAAGTATGTAGATGGAGAGATAAAGATTTACTACTTATCATGAGGTCTTAGTGGGTGAGTGTTTCTTAATTTTATCTGGTAGTCGTAAGTAGTAAAAGATGTGAGAAATCATATTGATATATGTGTTTAGTACTAGCCACTAAGCTTGAATTTGAGATGAGTATCGTGATAGAAGGATGTCAATATGAGGGTGATGATGTTAGTTTTGAGATTTGATCTAGTAGGATTGACCTGAAGTAGGTGAGGAAATTAAGGTGTTACTTTTCAATAAACATGTGTGACACAAGTGTGGTATTATGACCCACACATGAGAGCAATGAAGGTGGCCAAGTCACTAGATTAACAAGAGTATTAAGAGGTGTACCCGAGATCGTATGTAGTCAGATGAGGTTCTAATTAAGTTTACTATTTTCATGTATGCCTAGATAGCATATTTGAGTTGCCAATATGGAATAGACTAATGTAAGCATTATTTATTACCCTTAAGAGTTGGGTAGAACGGATTTTATATAGTCAGTGACGAGCCTCTTAAATAAAGTTCCAAGTTTCCTCTAGTTAGGTTGATATGAACATAGAAGGATTGTATTAGTAGGCTAAGAACGAGAAGTCAGATTATTAATGGTTAGATTAAGTGGCCTTATAATCCAATGAGAAGAGGGGAGGAGAAGCATCTTAGAAAGAGGTCTTAGAAGGAGTCTTAGTACCTACTTATGGAGAGTTCAGTAGTCATAAGATTTGCATCTTCTGAGTAAGAAAAGCGAATGTAGACCAGTTTAGAGATGATAAAATAGATCCATAGCTTTAGAGTGTCAGCTTTAGACTTAAGGGGCAGATGATAAGATGAGAAACCAATTCAAGTGTTGAGAATCATATAGTAATGTGTTCAAAAAGAGTTTTAGAGATATATCAATCCATTCATAATCTTACGTATTCCTCAAAGTTCAGTTATTCCAATATCTTATTGATGTTTATTATATCAAAATTGTGTTCATGAATTATGCTCATACACTTCAGAGAGATTCACATACATGCTCAGTTTCCAGAATGAGGGGCAAAGACTTTAGCCCATTGATCTCAATCTTACTCCATAAAGTTATGGATATCAGCCTCATGATATGAACCTATTCATATAAGCACTCATGACTCATAGTACACTTAGTCTCGCAAATTCATGATTTGATCTTAATTTCTAGCAACATAATATTATGTCATACATATTCTTATATCAGATTTCTTGAGTGAATCATGTTGATGATCTTTCGCTCTAAGATCTTTCAGTGATCCTTTTTTAGTTGTGAGGATGAGGGTGATGATAGTAGTTGAGTAGTGATAGAATGAGAAGGTTGATATTTCTTATTGTGATAGTGATGGTGTGTTTATTCCATCTAAGGTTTTAAATGTTGAGGAAGAAGGAGATAAGGTTTTACGATGAGTAATAAGTCAGTTTCCTGGTAGTAATACATGAAATTTTATTTGGTAGACGCGATGAGAGAATGAGTAATTCTCATAAGGATTGGTTAGCAGGAGTGCATGGAGTGGTTATAGTACTAGGCTTGAATGTGGTGTGGTAGCATGTGGATGAATGCATGATGCATTAGGTGGTTCTTGATTAAGACTCGAGGTTGGTTGAATGCGGTAGTAAGGAGTAATATTCATGGGATGAGATTTCCTACAGAGGTATAGAACCCGAATCTTATGATTTAGGTTAGAATAATTACCTTATGTTAAGTACTTTGTGATTTCGAGTTAGGCTTGAATATATTAAGAGCATATAGTTAGACTCAGACCCTCGTAAGAGTAGTCATAAACCCTTGTGGGAGCCATGAGTTGCAGCCAATGAGGTGTGGTAATAAGAAAGAAGAGCATAGTTGAGAAGTGTTTCTAAGCTTCAAAAATATCAGTCGTATCGCTCAAGGCATAATATTCTTATTATTGCTTTGTGCCTATACACCCTTGCCTTATGCCAAATAGCTTCAGATAGAGCGTGACTATGCTCAAACTCATATCGTTCTTGACTTATGTGTCATAGACAAGTTCCAAACTCTTAGTAGGAATCAGTCCCGCCTATGTTAGTAGGAAATTTCAGAAGTCAGAAAGATAGTAAGAGTAAACCCTTTCCATTATCAGTCCAGCCATCATTCGAGGATGAATGTTCACAAGGGGGAGATATTGTAACACCTCGGATTTCGAAAGAACTAAAGAGAAGTTCGTATGAGTCACCGTGAATTTTAAGTTTGCGTCAACTACAAACGACTATATCTTTTGGTACATAAAGAATTAGGTGGCCCATGATCTATCAAATCGAAGGTCTTTGAGTCCTCTTTCCAATGCAGCCAAGTTAGCTTAAGTTCAAGCTTGGAGTAAAACGTTATGCCCATTTGAGTGAAGCCTCTCTATTTAAGGCATCTCATTCGATTTAGAAAAAGGTATTTTGGTCTTTTCCTTTTCTCACTAGGCTTAACACGTTTTTAATGACCTAATTAAGGGTCTAATCAGATTCTAAATCACCTATTCACATTCCTAAACACTTGGGGATTTAGAGCGAGGTCTCAAGAGGAGAAAAAGGGCTAAGTTCAAGCGTTCTTCAAGACGTGTGGTTTTCGCCAAGAATATTGTTCTTTCTAGGTATGTAAGGCTTATCATAGTGTTGGAATTGTTCGTCCTCATGCCATACATCTAATTCATCCATGAATTCATCCATGAATTCATCCGTGAAATCATTATATTAAGAGATTCTTGAGTAGTTCTTGATTTTAGTTTTATTCTTTAACAATGGAGGTTCTGAATTTCTTGGGTTGAGGATCTTAAGTATGAGTTGTGATTCTTGAAAGGGATTGTATGAAATTTCTATGAATTTGTGTTGGGTTTGAGAATCAAGAAGAGTTTAGATGGAATCACTCAATTATAGACAAGTTAGGACCCTAAATTGAGTGGAAAAATTCATCGGATTTTCTAGGTAGGGGCCTGGGGTGACGCGCCAACAATAAGCCAGGGTCGCCTGATCCCTATTCTTTCTGTGCTTCTTTCCGTACATGTTCCTTTAAATCGTGACAACGTTCTCTTCTTTGTATTAGCTCCTAAAGGCTCCATTAATCCTTGAGAGATCCTACATCTCCTAATCACATGTATTAATTTACATTTAAAATTAAAATGAGTTTAAGAGAGAACTTCATGACCTTTTATTGAGGTGATTTTGTGTTCTTTAGTTCCTGAGCCTTGTTGAAACTCTATTCCTAATTATTCAACAGCTATATGTTATACATTGAGGTTCTTGAGTTGATTCGTTCGTGTCTAGATTTCCGCATGAACCTTATTAATTGAGTATTCTTGAAATGAGTAGTATCACTAAGTTCTGAGTTCTGAGTTCTTGAGTTATGAGTATTCTTGAGATGAGCAGTATCATTGAGTTCTGAGTTATGAGTTCTGAGTTCTTGTGTTCTAGGTATTGAGTTTTCTATATTTTTATCGAGATCCTTGAGTTGATTCATTCATATCTATATTTCAGCATGAACCCTATGTTGAGTTATAAGTCTTAAGAGTTTTTTAAAGCCAATATTTTTATTTTAAACTGAGTTTTGAGGAAAGCTTAAAGAGACATTTTTGAGTAAAGTTTAAGGGAAGTAAGTATTCCCAAATGTATCATTTTTACATTAAAAAAGAGAAACTTTGATT
This sequence comes from Solanum appendiculatum, assembly GCA_018342035.1. NCBI lineage: Eukaryota > Viridiplantae > Streptophyta > Magnoliopsida > Solanales > Solanaceae > Solanum > Solanum appendiculatum. The sequence continues at coordinate 209,404 of JAGDQO010001371.1, read as the reverse complement.
TCTAAAAAGAGTTTACGATTTCAAAGATATTTCAGAGCAACTACCTCTTTTAAGAGGATAGTTTGAGCAATTATCTCAAACCCGAGGAAGAGTATGTTTTACACATTTGAGCATGAGTATATGTTATTGGGATGATTTCAGACAACTCACACTCCTCATAAACCATGTAGCCAACATGGGTAAATGATCGTACATTTTAGATGAATCCTTATTACTTTCGAGCATAGCTTAGTGGATCCACTTAGTTGAGGCTTTCTATACCCCAGCAAGGTATAGGATAGTTCTGGTAGTGTGGGTGAGACGCTGTATCATCATATAGCTCATAGTGATGGTTGTCGGTTAGAGAATCTCCCAAATAAGAGTAAAGAGTATTTTTATACATCATTGAGGTTATATCTTCTGTCTTCTAATACTTTAAGCATCGCATCTCTATTATTGCTTTTGTGTTGGAGTTGAGGTGAGTATTGCTCTTCCAGTCTTGTCAGTTCAGTTATCTATGCTTTCAGTTCTCCTTGCATGCTCATTCCTTCGATGTACTGATGTCATTCGACCTTCATCTTATAATGATGCAGATACAGGTGTTTAGGATCATCAATAGGTGCTTCGTTGAGATCATTTGACATTCCAGTTAGTTTTGGTGAGCCTCCTTGCATTCTGGAAGATTTCTCTTTTTCCCCTTTCAGTTTAGTCTTTTTAGGGTATTGTGGGTCTTGTCCCAACATCCATGTTGAACTATAGAGGCTTCATAGATAGATGGAGTTGAGGAGTCTTTCAGTATTTACTTTTTCATGGAGTTGTTTTTTTTTAAATGATTACACTTATGTTATTTGAGTATTTTTGCAGACAGTTTGAGTTGAGGATTTACTTTGAGTTAAATGTTCAAAAAAATATTCCCTTTTTAAGCCTTTTATTGCTTGAGTTAGTTTTTTGCTTATAGTCAGCCAGGATGAGGGTTCGCTTGGGGACCAACAATGGTTCTCGAGTGCCGGCCACGTCCAGGGTGTAGGCTCGGGTCGTGACAGTACCAAACAACACGATACTCTGAAAGTAACTTACTAAACAAGGTAAAACTAAGGGAGAATAAAAATACTCCTTTCATCCCAACCGAACTGCCTCAACTACAACCTTCATAGAAATAAGCCCAACCTAACAATTTACAATACACAACCCAGCATGCTCAACACTCATAATCATACAGTCATAGTTCAACAACCAATAAGTATCAAGTTAATCAATCACGAGTATCAAGTATGTCCATCACAAACATCAAGTATCTCAATCACAAGTATCAATTTCATCAAATCACAAAGTCAAACACTTGACAGAACCATTTCCCATCGACACGATACAGCTCGCCGAAACCATTTACCATAAACTTTATATGATGTCATTTGCCGAAACCATTTCCCATCGACACAATACAGCTCGCCAAAACCATTTACCATCAACTTTATATGATGTCATTTGCCGAAACCATTTCCATCGACTTTATATGATGTCGCTTGCCGGAACTATTTCTTATCAGCTTTGTATGATGTCACTTATCGAAACCATTTCTTATCGGCACAATATAACTCATCTCATCACAATGAACATAAATCAATGCAAATAGAAAATTTCACACCAAAAGTAAGAGACGATAAACTCAAGCAATTCAAGTCCACATTAATGCCATCAAAGCATTTCATCAATCAACAATTTAGGATCAACACTCAAGGCAATTCACCAAACACAACTATCAACATGTTGCCTTTTTCATTTAATCCCCTTTCAATCATTAAGATCAATTAATTAGAGTAATTGAACCTATCACCTCATGCCCATTACTCTCCAACACACATAATAAAGGGAACTACAAGATTTTGCAAGTTTTACAAGGTTTAGAAATTCACTTGCCTTAATTCAATCAAAAGTCAATCCAAGACTTGAGCTTTTTCTTTTCGAACGATATCCAAAGACACACAATCTAATCCAACAAGTAATCATAATAGGATTTCAGAAATAACAACCATATCATATTCTTTGAAAAATGGGTCAAATCAACTTAAAAACTCAATTTTGAGAGGTTTGAACAGAAAATCATTACTTGATTACATTACCCATGTCATTTGAAACTCATTGGTGAAAACAATTTCAAAAACATATTAGAATCTAGCTCAAAATTACCATTTTACTTAAAGACTCAAGTTCTTGAAAACCTTTCACTTTGTCAATCAAAGCCCATTTTTTGATGTTAAAACCACATTTGATAATTAGGAATTGAAGATTTAGGGTTACAAAGACATACCCAAATGATTTAGCATAAGAAATCTCTTTAAAATTGCCTCAAAGGGTTTTCCAAAACTCAAAAATGGTGCAATAGGGTTGAAACACCAATTCTAAAACTGCATTATGTTCAGGCAAAAATAGCTTATTGATATTGCGACCCAAGGCCTCGCGATCGCGATGAGTAAGCAAGTCAACTCATTCAAGTTGACAATCACGATCACGGTAAGGCCCCATGCGATTGTGATGCACACTAACTCAACACCATGCGATTGTGATAAAGGTCCTCGCGATCACAATGACCAAATAATCAGGCACCAGAACAGAAAAATCAGTAATTCACACAAGGCATAAAAGTTCACAAATATAACCTTCGAAATTCATTTGGAATCCCCGAGACACAAACCAAATATGCAACTCAACCGTATTCGACGTTCTGGACTCAATAGAACCATTGAAATACGAATTCGAGGTCTCTTTGACCCAAAATCCATGAAAGTCATCAAAAACAAACATAACACCTTAAAAGGCTAAATCAAGCTCGGAACCTCTGAAAATTCAATCAAGACCTACTCTAGGCCTAAAATCATCCCCCGAATCTAGCGAAACTATTGAAAATCCGATCCGAGCATCCAAATCCCAAATATTGACCAAAGTCAATCCAAAGACTAAAATTTTATAAATTTCAAACTAAGGACCTCAAATCCACGAAAAGACTACGAATATGAAACTAACGACTCACTTAGACCAATTTTCACATTCTAGAATTGATGGAATTCCATTCTGAGACTCGATACACTAAAAGACACGGAATCACTTTTTAATAACTTTAGCCTTTCAAATTCCAAAAATTTACATAATTCACAACTTTTCACTCATAACTCAAAACTAAATTCAAAATTCAATTAGAAATCACTCAGGGTTAATATCGAGAGGGGTAAAATGGTAATTTTATAAAAAATCTAAAAAATGACCTTCCGGGTCATTACACGTTCGAAGAACGTAGGGGACTCAATCACGACGTTTGTTGGTGATATTATCACAATTATTAACTAGCGTTGATAACAAACAGTACAAGAAAATTCTCCATTTAAAAGAATCTTCTGGTTTTTTAATGAATGTACAATTGATTTTTTTATAATTCATCTCATCATTATAAATTCAGGGTGTCACACACAATAATGCCAAAGTACAAAAGTATTGGAATTAGTAAATTTCTGATTTACTATAGAATGTGCCTCAATTGCACTAATCTTTGTACAATGCAAGCTAGAAGTAAAAGTAGGCAACTTATATATAACACATGTTTGCCCGGAGACATTCTTGGTGATACCAAGATATTGAAGATTCATTTCAACAATTGTCTTGATATGATTACTATTTTCACGAATAACTTTAAAACTCAACAAGTTTCTCCAAAACTTAGCAGAAAACATAGCATTATCTATGATGAGTTTATCTATCCTAGGTAAAGTTATAATGGCTTTTTTGAAGCCCTGTATCAAATTAGTACTACCAAAAATCATGGTAATATTTATTTTGCCCATACTTAAATGAGAAAAATATTTTTTGTTTTTGAATATAATGTGTGTTGTACCAGAATCAATCAAACAAATGTCTTCATAATTGGATAACTTGCTTTGAGAAATATCTATATCTTAGCCTTCAAATATTTAAACAGTAGGTCTCATGCTGATAATGTGTTATAAAACTATAAAGAATATTGTAGAGAGTAGAGAGAATACTTCTTATTTCTCTTGAATGATGAATCTAAAATTAAGAACACCCCTTTATTTATAGGGAAAAATTGACTTGGTCCGAAAGTTAGGATTCCTAACTTTTCTCTTAAAAATAGACATTCACTATATTTATAACAAAATGTCTATTGTAGAGTTTCTCAATAAAGGGGAAAAAGTTCAATCAACATTTAAACCAATTTTATTATATTTTAGATTACTAATACGAACAATAATATTGGGACAAAAAGAGTACTATATAACTTTTTCTAAACAAAATTGTTAGTCTTAGAAATGGAAAAACCAAAATTTAAGTACAATGCACATTACAATACAAAGTCAGAATTCATGATTATTTTTCATAAATAACCTAAGAAAAATAACTTTCATCAATATTCAGTTGTATAACTAATACAATTATAATTTTTCTAGGAAAGTTTTTCATTGAATGCCTCGGGTATGAGCTCAAAATCCCAAAGGTAAAGAAAAGACTGTATGGGAGTACTTAATGCAGCATCTCCTGAGTTGACACGGTTTGCATCATCTCCTAAATTCACCTGTTGATGCCCATATAAATCTTCATTTTCTCTTTTTCTCTTTCTTTCTGGCCATAAAAAATTTATAAAATTATAAGAATCAACTAAGGCAAGGAGTATGAACGTGAAAACAACAATAATAATACCAATATATAGAGGAGCTAGCTTACCAATGTTGGAAGGGATATCACGTTCAGATAAGTAGTTAGCTTCTCCCCGATTTTTAATGTATACCCCCTTGCAAGATTCAATACATGTTCCAACTACATAATTTTTGATCAATTTTTTACCGAGCACATGTGGTTTATGTCTCGGTGTCACCTGCAAATTAAACCTTTTTAATTACCATGCATAAAAGAGTCAATCTCATTATTATTCTAATATAATTTTCTTGAGCTAACCTGCATTATTTCTTCATTTTCTCTTAATTTTTTCGTTATTTCAGGAACTTCCCCATATACAACAAATTTGTATACCTCTACTAAAGATCGAAACTTTTTGTTTGTCTCCAAATGATGATAGACCTGTTTGCCAACAATTATTAATGTTTGTTTTGTCACAATCTCATCAAAGAAAACTTACGTAATCAATTTTGTTGGCAGGAAAACATGTATATTATTTAAAAGAAAACTTACATAATCGATTATTGAACCACCTGGACGAGAAATATTCTTGATGATCCAATTTTGTCTTCTCTGTTCAAATGTATGTGTATGCATGTAATGCATATTTTTTGGTATCATCTCATTCTGCAACCCAACAGTATTTATGGAATTCAAATTTATCCAATATCCATTCTCAAAAGGTAATTATCTAGACAAAGTGAGGAGCATCAATATTTTTTCATCAAGTGGTACACAAGATATTGAAGCATTAACATTTTATATTCTAAAGGATCATGGCATGACCAGCACAGTACAATGAATTATGTTGCTTATACTTCTATCTAGAAGGCTAGGTCAAGCCTATAATTGTTTTCGACGTATTTTTACAGTTAATTTTGAATGAGACTCTAGACTTAGCTTGTTAGACGACCCTCCTTTGGCTAAGGGTTTGTCGTAAACAACTACTACACTTTATTCTTCACAGACCCCATTTCATGATATTACATTGGGTTTGTTGTTGTTTTATTACTATTATCGATATGGCATATTTAAATATTGTTGTGAGAGAATTCATATCTTTTAGCTTTAGAGAAGAACATTTTTCTTGTTTTAGTAAGACAATTAACATTAAAAAGTTGAACTTTTCAAAAGCGTACTTGCAAAACATCAGCCTTTGCTTTTTCCAGTGCAATAAAAGATATAGGAACTTCCATTAATGTTGCATCCTCGTCACCATCAACTCGATGCTGCTTATCCATATTCTAGTAAAAAGTTTGAAAAAAATAATTAGATATTTTGTAAAATGAAAAATTGTGTGAAGTAATTGAGAAGGCTTTAAAAAGAAGATCAAAATTGCTCGCTTGCTAGTACACACACAAAAAAAGAGGAAATTTTCAAAAGCGTACCTGCACAACATCAGCCTTTGCTTTTTCCAGTGCAATAAAAGATATAGGAACTTCCATTAATATTACATCCTCATCACCATCAACTCGATGCTGCTTATCCATATTCTAGTAGAAAGTATGAAAAAAGATCAAAATTGCTCGCTTGCGCGCGCACGGGCACACACACACACATACATATCCAGTAACATTTTAAGAACTTAATCAAAGTGCTAGAATGCCCAAAAAATGTTTATCCATCAATCTTATTCATTTTGTAACAAGATCAATGATGGTTGTGGTTATGCATCTCTTAAGATTCACTAAATAATTGGATGTAAGATGAAAAGTTCCATCCTACATAAAAATTTCATTCTAACCAAATTAATATTTTTAGTGAAAATTAATTTTAAAAGATTCTCTTTCTGAGGAAAATTTTAAATTAACAGATGTACAATAATAAGTAGTCTTATATTTTAGTATTCAGATCTTAATACATCGTCTTAATACTGAGATGTCTATTCAAAGATTCATGCACATCTTATCATTCAGATATGCATTCAGATTTGATGTCTTATTGTTGTTGTTGTTATGCGAGTTGGATGTTTTAGCTCTAGAAAAAAATTATTTTTCTTCCATAAGATAACTAATATTAAAGAAGTTATTACTGAATAAATCAAAAGATTATTAATAGAAAAAGAAATAAATACCTTATAATAAGTATGTTAAATAATAGCAGACGTTTTCAAAGCTTACCAATGAAACACCAGCTCGTGGGGCAATAGAAGATATGGGAACTGCCATTATTGCATCTTCACGATCAACTTTAGTTTCATCCTACATCAAAATTTCATTCTAACCAAATTAATATTTTTAGTGAAAATTAATTTTAAAAGATTCTCTTTCTAAGTAAAATTTTTAACTAAGAGATGTACAATAATAAGTAGTCTTATATTTTAGTATTCAGATCTTAATACTGAGATGTCTATTCAAAGATTCATGCACATCTTATCATTCAGATATGCATTCAGATTGTGACGTCTTATTGTTGTTGTTGTTATATGAGTTGGATGTTTTAGCCCTAGAAAAAAAATATCTTTCTTCCATAAGATAACTAATATTGAAAAAGTTATTACTGAATAAATCAAAAGATTTGTGTACATGTATTAATAGAAAAAGAAATAAATACCTTATAATAAGTATGTTAAATAATGGAGGAAGTTTTCAAAGCTTACCAATGAAACACCAGCTCGTGGTGCAATAGAAGATATGGGAACTGCCATTAGTGCATCTTCACGATCAACTTTGTGGTGTTTATCCATTTTCTAGTAGAAAATATGAAACACTTAGTTATATATTATGTAAAATTAAAAATTGTGCAAAGTAATATTGGAGGAAATAATCAAAAAGATATCGTAAAGATGAAATTGCTAGTTTGCAAGTAATTTATATATGTAAATTAATATTTTTAAACTTAAGTGCAATGATTTTCTTGAGAAACTCAAACTTCTTTGTAACTCTTCTACCATCTTCTCACAAAAAGAAATTTTTACTTTATATTCTTGTTAAAAGAAATTAAAGTTTCAATGGTTACAGAAACTGATTTATATTTTAATATATTTATTTATAACATACTTTGACAACGTTTTTTCAATTTTCATCAAAATTACCATGCTTAGTTAGTAGGCGTTTGGACATGCGATTTCATCTTGTGATTTGAAATCATGAGATCAAAATCAGCATTTGGATAAGCGATTTCATCTCGTGATTTTAAATTATGAGATGAAATTTCAAATTCTCCAAAAAGCTTAATTTGAGAATTTCACATCATAATTTCACATTTTCTAAATATAAAAATTGACCCACAAGTTTATATTTTATAAAATAATAATAATAAAAAGCATCATAAATCTACATATTTTTTTGCAAGAATACCAAAGGAGTAATGAAATATTTATGAAATATGAATATGATGATATAGTTACTAGTGATATTGAGCATGTTCAATTTTATTAAAGAGTACTACACCTCAACTCATGTTTAATATTACCTTTTAATTGAACTAAATTAAAGTTCGATCAATAAATTTTGAGAACTTTTGATAGTTTTCATAACTTATGGGGGTTTTATGTCTATGAGCCAAAAATACAACTTAAAAATCCAAATTAAATGCCCAAACAAAGCTTCAACTTGATTTCATATCATGATTTCATCTCACATGGATGTCTATTAATCTAACTTTTTTTATATGGTATAAATGGTTTAAAAGACTTTCGTATGTGCTGAGTTTAATCCAGGGTAGATGTTCGTGTATGGTTTGGATTTGAAAAAAAAATATTTATATGTTTTTAGTACTTATCCCTATTGGTTTAGGAAACCTTTTGTCACCTTTTGTCCCAATAGATTTGGAAAAGGAATATTTTGTCCTCCTAGGATTGGGAGAACATCTTCCTTATAGGTTTGGGACTACTTGAATTTATATAAAGGGGATAGAGTTGGGGATTCTAAAGCATGGTACATGACACAATGTAGTCCTAAGGACTTGAGAGGATTATATACTTTTTCTTTTCTTTCATAGTGGAAAATTCTCACTGCTTTTTACTTAGAGGATTAGGCCTAGTCGAACCTCGTTAAATCCTAACGTTATCTTGAAAGACCTATCATTTTTTACAAGAATGTAGAACTTAACTAAAAAATGGCACAATTGGAGAATAGACACACGTTGTTTTAATTAGTTCCAAAAACATGACATATTTTCTTATTTGGCAAATGTTTAATGGCACTATTTACATTTTACCCATGTTGGATTTCACTCATATGGCAAAATATTCACAAAGGTGTACTCTTATATTTAAAACTTCATATTTTAAGGATGCTTTTGGAACATATATATCAAAGCCTCTCCATATTTCATAATCTTATTTTTATATGTTTGACATATTGAAATGTTATTGTTATGATACAAGCCATATGTTTTAGCTCTACAGAAGAATATTCTTCTTTATATAACACAATTAACATTAAAAAGTTGTTCAAGAATCCATCCAAATATTTTTGTACATGACTTAAAAGAAAATAATCTAAACACTTTATATTTGGAGAAACTTTTAAAAAGCTTACCTCTAAAACATCGGCTTCTGATTCCTCATGTGCAATAAAAGATATTGGAACTTCCATTAATACTGCATCCTTATCATCATCAACTTTATGTTGCTTATCCATATTCTAGTAGAAAATATGAAAAAAATCGTTAGATAAAGTAAGAAAAATTGTGTGAAATAATAGAGAAGGTTTTCAAAAAAATAAGGATGAAAATTACTCGTTTGCTACTAATTTGTATGTATATCAAGTAACATTTTAAGAACTTAATCTAAGTGATAGAATACCCAAAATATAAAATATAAGGATGAATGTTCATCAATCTTATGCATTCCGTAACAAGATCAATGATGGTTGTGGTCATACATCTCTTAAGATTCACTAAATTCATTTAATATGTGAGAAATAGCTTCATCATTAAAGCAAATACAATATCTAGGCCTATCACAAATTAAATTAATTTCCACCATACTAAAAAATATTTCTTTTCAAATTTGGTCAAACCTAAGATGATCGATCTTCTCTTCTCTGACCTAGATTTACTAGAATTTGTGTCTTTGAAATAGAAAAATAAAAATAAATGGTTAAACAAAGAGAGGGGAAAAAAATCATGAAAAACTTAGATCCATATCATTAATATAATTGTCCTCCTTTTACTCAAAGGACTTACCATTTCTTAGCATAAATGTAGACTTTAACTAAAGATATCACCCAATAGAAAATAAGATACATGTAGGTGATATCTACTAGTGAAAAATAGAATTTAGGTCTCATTTATTTGCACTTTATTAAGATTTAACATTAATCAATCAAATATCGATCATTTAGTATGTATCTTTTTTATGTTGGAATCTAATCAGTCATACCTTAACCATTAAGTATGTTATCTCTTGTATTCAGATTAGCAAACTAGAAATAATAAAAGATGAAAAGAAAAAGAAAAGATCTATCCGAGTCCACAGAGCCCACTGTGTGTCCTTAAGAAATTTAATCCCATCAAGTACCAGAGGTTGTAGATTAATTCCTTTCAAGATAAAAAGGATTAACCATTAAAGAAGTAGTGGTACCTCAAACTTCAATAATTTCAACGAACTCAAAAAGACAGCAACAAGATCACACACAAACACGATCAATCAATTTTGTTTGTAAGAAATGTATGCAGAAGAAGGGAAGAATTCGATGCAGAAAAATGAGAGAAAACTTCTCTATTTATAGCCAACAAAGGGTAGTATGAAAAAGTGTTAATTGTGCCTTATCGGAAATGTCACAACTCTTTGGAAAAGGGACAACATTTCAGAAAGGTCACAACTCTTTAGAAAAAATACAACATTTCAAATGGTCACAACCCTTTAGAAAAGACACAACCTTTCGTAAAGGTCACAACCCTTCAATAAAGTCACAACTCTTCAGGAGAGTCACAACCCTTCATTTCCAATTCATACCTTTAAAACACAACAATCCCCCTCATGAATAGGGAATGACTATTGTTAAAACATATGCCTGAAAAAAATGTGTGATTCGTAAGTAAGGATTGATTGCATTTGGATAAGTGGGTTTCCCTTTAAACTTTCTATAGTGAACATATATCGAATATACTCGGTCGATCGGTAGATTTGATATCTTTGAACCATCGAGCTTAGGTGTATACCTAGACAACATAAGTCACACAATCAACCCTTTAATTGTTTTTGGTTCTCATTGTTTTGTTCGTTTTAGCCATGAACACTTCTTGGTTTATAAGTGCATAGAGAACTGGCCTTACCAGATTCTCCTTGAAGCAACTTACACTTCACACTTACATAGGTGATTTTTAAATGTGTTATTTCATAGATACACCATTTGATATACCCTATATCAAACTTAGAAATCATAAAAAAATCCTAATGCCTTTTTTTCTTGTTACTAAACATTATTCATCATGAGAATGGACTATAAAAATAATTTTGACAATATTGAACCATCATCAATGACTTTATTTGATCTCCTTGAACCTAGATTTTGGGAACTCTAGTCTTCTAGGTAGAGTTACCGCCACGATGACTTGTCCTCGGTCATAGTTCCATTCCCTTTGATAATATATCAACTTCCTCTCTAGTTAGGCCTTTTGTAAGTGGATCCGACACATTATCCTTTGACTTTACATAGTCAATTGTGATAATTCCACTAGAGAGTAGTTCTCTAACAATACTATGTCTATGTCATATATGATGAGAATTTTCGTTATACATCATACTCCATGCCCTACCTATTGCAACTTAACTCTTACAGTGTATGCATATGGTGCTAAAGGTTTGGGGCAGAAAAGAATATCTTTGAAGAAATTCCGGGGTCATTTAACTTCTTCACCGATCTTATCTAGAGCGATAAACTCAGATTTCATAGTAGAGAGAACGATACATGCCTATTTACAAGATTTCTAAGAGTATGCTCCTCCACCAAGAGTAAATACATATTCACTAGTATATTTTACTTCATTTGACCTGGTGATTTAATTTGCATCACTATATTCTTCCAATTTGGTTGAATATTAGTTATAATGCAAAGAATAGTTTTTAAGTATGTTTTAAATACTCTAAAACTCTTTTCATTGTCATCCAATGAGTTTGATTGAGATTACTCGTGAACCAACTCAGTTTACTAATAGCACATGCTATATTTGATTGCGTACGCTTCATGATGTAGATCATAATTCTCAATACTCTGGCATAATTCAATTGTGAGTCACTTTTACCTTCATTCTTTTGAAGTACAAAGCTCTCATTTATTGTAGCCTTGACAATATTGAAATCCAAATACTTGAACATGTCAAGTACCTTTTTAATGTAATGAGACTGTGAAAATGCTAAATCTTGTGGATTTCTAAGGATTCTTACACCTAAGATCACATCAGCAACTTCAATGTCTTTCATATCGAAGTTGCTGTCTAGCATATGCTTAGTAGCATTTATGTCAGAAATGTCTCTATTAATGATCAATATGTCATCAACATAAAATAAATAATGACCTTGTGATTTGGAGTGTCTTTAATGTAAACACATTTATCACATTCATTAATCTTAAATCCATTTACCGACATGGTTTGATCAAACTTCGTATGTCATTACTTGGATGCTTGTTTTTAGTCCATAAATGGCTTAACAAGTTTACATACTTTTTTTTCTTTAATAGGAATCACAAAGCCCTCGAGTTGTTCCACGTAAATTGCTTCCTCTAATTCTCCATTTAAGAAAGTTATTTTCATATCCATTTGACGAATTTGAAGGCCATATACCGTAACTAGCATAATTAACATATGAATTGATGTAATCCTAGTTAGTGGCTATTATGTGTAAAAATAATCAAGGTCTTCTTATTGTCTAAAGCCTATGACAACAACTATTGCTTTGTATTTGTCAATAGTTCCACCAACTTTATTTTCCTTTTGTAGATCCACTTTGAACCCAAAGGTTTATTTTCTGGAGGAAGATCAACCAACTCCCAAGTATGGTTGCTCAACATTGAATCTATCTTACTATTAACAGTTGTTTTTCAAAACGATGAGTCCGCAGAAGACATAGCTTCTTCGAATATATGAGACTCATTTTCAAGAAGAAATGTTAAAAAATCAAATCCGAAGGAAGTAGATGTCCTTTGATATTTACTACATCTATGAATCTCTTTATCAAGTACATTCTCCTTTGGTTCTTTCCAAGGTTATTTAGACCCTTCACTAGAATATTCGAATGTTCAGACTTATGAACCAAACATGCTTTACTGCTTGTAGAATATCCGATGAACATACAGTCCACAGTCTTAGGTCCTATTATGATCCTTTTGGAAATAGAAACTTGGACTTTGACTAGACACCCCCACACTTTGAAATACTTCAAGTTGGATTTCCTTCTTTTTCATTTCTCATATGGAATAAAATGTGTCTTGAGAATTGTTAGATCGTTATCTTTCAAGAGTTATTGCATATATATACTTTAAGGGGCAACAAACAATTCTCTATCCTGAACAGACAAAACTTTTTGTTGCTCCTTTTCTGAACAGACAAAATTTTTTGTTGCTTCCTATCCGAACATACAAACTTTTTTGTTGTTCCCTTTTGCTGTAATGATAGCTTTCTCATACAAATTTTGTGGTAAACCTGATATAAGTAAGGAATTCAACATTTCTTTCAAAGTTCAGTTTTTTTCTTTCTATAATTTCATTAGATTGAGGTGAATATGAGCAGTAGTTTGATGGATGATTCCATTTTCCAAACATATTTCTGCAAAAAGATATTCATATTCTCCACATCTATTTCTTCTAATCATGACAATCTATTTATCCAATTGATTTTCAACTTCAGTTTTATACTGCCTAGATATTTCTATTACTTCATCCTTACCATTCAACAAATAGACATAACAGTATCTAGTGCAATTGTCAATAAAAGTTATGAAATACTTTTTTCACCAAGAGATGGTGTCGACTTCATATAACAAAAGTTAGTGTGAATCAACTCTAAGTGATTAGAATTCCTTTCAATAAATTTACAAGAATACTTAGCATACTTAGATTCAACATAAATTTGACATTTTTATTTATTACACTCAAAGTTAGATAAAACTTCTAAGTTGTTTTGTTTTCACAAGGTTTTGTAATTGATATATCCCAAGCGTTCATGTCAAGAATAGTTTGACTCAAGCAAGTAAGAACAAACAAAAATATACTTTGCCAGAGACAAACATTGTTTAGAGTCAGCACCTTGCCAGATGTCCTTTTTAGAAGAACCTTTTCATAACCTTCAATTTGGTTATTTCATAGCTACCCATGAACAGTCTCATTTGGTCAAAAAAGAGCATACGACCCAAATGCAAGTGTGTGTGTGTGTGTGTGTATATATATATATATATATATATATATATATATATATATATAATTTGGTGGTTTTATACTAGTCATATCATATTATACTACTAAAAGAGAAATTCAATGACCATAATATAAAATATATTCCAAGAATTTTGTGGATCTAACATAATACAAGAATATCATTGGAAAGTTTACTCTTAAAATACACATTGGCAGCATGAAGTCTATTTTGGGAGTAATATTCTACAAAAGAATTGTAGTGCTTCAATTCCATAGATTGTCAAAATTTAATCCATAGAGGCACCCATTGCAGACATAAAATCACTAATTCTATGTCACTAGTTTTTTTGTTTTTCCTTCATCTTTCTATCACAATTAGACAAACAACTTAGTATTTAGATTACTAACAATAATGATTCAATCTTTATACAACTTGTTTCTAGTTTAACGATGAAGTTTTTATATTCTTCTAATCGTTGACCGAATGAACCTTGAATTCTGATGAAGTTTTTATATTTTTTGAATCAGTTTCAGATTCAGACAGGGTAGAAAACCAAGAAAGTTTTAATCTCCAGGAACCTCAAGTACAACACTGTTTCTAGCTAACGATGAAGTTATTATATTCTTCAGATCGTTTAGCCTTAATATTCTTGACAAAGTTTTTGTACTCTTAATATCCATTTAAACAAATTGTTTAGTAAATTGGTGAAGTTTTTATATACTTCAAACCAAAGGAGTAGAAAATCATGATTTTAGTCTCCAAAAATCAAATACAATCAAATTTCATATGGAGTAGAAACCTACAAAAGTTTTCAGTCTCCAAACAGAATACATATTAATAAGAATAAAGATATATCCTGAGATTATCACATAATGAGCATCTATCCTAAGATTTATGAAATAAATCTCATAACTTATGAAGGATAGAAAAAGAAATAAACTAGGAAAATAGAGATAGAACACGATTTTTACTCCCATTGAATCATATCTATCTATCAGAAATGATGCCATGCAACTCACTTTTCTTTCAAATGAAACACAAAGGTATGTGAAGTGGTTTGCTTTTATTGGCTTGTCGGAAGAATTTGCATTTCTATTATGCAAATAGATCTCGACAAAGTCGAATCAGAAGTCCTCTGCACGAATAACTCATGGTTGAAATGCAATTTCTTGCTTTCCAAAATCTAATTAGTTTCTCATTGAAAAGAAGGGTCTTTTAACTTTTGATACTATTACCAACTACTTTAATACAAATTCCATCTTCTCATTCCTTTAAAATCAGTCACCTCAAATACAGGAAAAAATATATAAATTTCTTAAGATTGTTATCTTCCGTATTCATATTAGCAAATCAGAAACAATAAAAGATGAAAAGAAAAGGAAAAGATCTATCCTCCATTAAAGAAGTAGCGATAACTCAAACTTTGATAATTTCAACGAACTCAAAAAGATAGCAGCGAGGTCACACACACAGACACGATCAATCCATTTTGTTTGTAAGAAATGTATGCAGAAGAAGGGAAAAATTCGATGCAGCAAAATGAGAGAAAGCCTCTCTATTTATAGCCAACAAAGGGTAGTATGAAAATGTGTTAACTGTGCCTTATTGGAAAGGTCACAACTCTTTGTAAAAGAGACAATCCTTTAGAAATGTCACAACTCTTTGGAAAGAACAAAACCTTTCAAACGGTCACAACCCTTTAGAAAAGACACAACTTTTCGTAAAGGTCACAACCCTTCGGCAAAGTCACAACCCTTCATTTCCTATTCAACACCTTTAAAGTCTAACAAAGTACATTTTTAAGGACACAATCACTTAATGGGTATAAATAGGTATGAATAATTAAGATCTATAACAAAGTCTAATATCATTAAGATTCTATTCAAAGATTTCTTAAAAGATATCAGTTCACCAATTCCATTTATTCACCGTCATCATTTTCAACAATTATCAACGATCACAATCAACTACCCACAATTACCATTCTTAATGTCCACCATACCAAATCATTACAATCATCTAGCACTACCACCAACTACTTTTTACAATTATTATTGACATGAACCATCATTAGAATAAAAATCATCGAACCTTATCAACAATCACCATCATAAGTCACAACTATATATTGTCAACCACCATCATCTATCACTACAATCATTAGTTATCACTATTGTCCAACTATCAACCACCACCAAACTACTACATTTAACTTCTACCACCATCACTACCAATAGCTACTATCCACAACACCATCATTAGTCAATACACCATCCTCAATTGACATCCACCACCAGTGTAGCTAGCCATCACAACCATCAAACATCTTATAATTTTTTTTAAAATATTTTATTGATGTAGTATTAGATTAATATTAGTTTTCTTAAATTTTAGGTAAAATGGCTGAATAAAAAATAAAAGTTTTGTTATTTCGTTTGTACACACATATTGATCAAAAGTTAAAAATAAAGGGGTTTGATCATTATCATTCATTTACACTCTTTGAATAAAGCAAAAATGGAGATCATTTCATTCACACTTCAACTTTTCCTTGAAGAAACCAATTGAATCTTTTGAAATTTAATCTCATGAATCATTATATTCTTCCACAATCAAGTTTTTGCATAAATTTCAAAAGTATGCTTTTATAAAATATTCAAGTGGATACTAGGTCCTCCATAAAGTATGAGTATGTTACTGCAAATTCGATCATAGATTAATATCATTTTAGCCATTTTTCCTAAACTTTGTATTTACTAAATTTTAAATAAAGAAACATTTTATATATTATATGTTCAATAATAAGTAGCCTTATTAGTTAGTATTCA
The DNA here is from genome assembly GCA_018342035.1 of Solanum appendiculatum. Lineage (NCBI taxonomy): Eukaryota > Viridiplantae > Streptophyta > Magnoliopsida > Solanales > Solanaceae > Solanum > Solanum appendiculatum. The sequence continues at coordinate 192,614 of JAGDQO010001371.1, read as the reverse complement.
AATTTTAATACATCATCTTAATATTGAGCAGTCTATTAAGAGATTGTTAATGCCCATCTTATCAGTCAAATATACTTTTAGATTTAGATATCTTATGTATAATCTTAAAACAAATATGAGGCCTTAGACTTGTTACATAAATTCTCATACTACAGCTACTATTATTATTACTATTATTTATATGCATTTAACATACTTTTTACTTTTATTTTTATTTGTATGCCTATGTCATGATTAATTAAGCTTAAATGGAGAAATGAGGATTCATATAATCAATTTCGACTTGTTTGGGATTGATGAATAGTTAAATGTTGTTGTTGTTATGCTATTCGAATGTTTTAGCTTTAGAAATAAAACTCTTTTCTTTCTTTTATTAGACAACTAACATTAAAAAAATTATTCCCAAATGCATAAAAGATATTTATATATGTTAATTCTTTTAAAACTCTCTTCATACATTATAGCCATTAATTTTATAATAGTGAATAATATCATATGGACGAAAGTTATCTTGAAAGACCTATCATTTTTTTGGCATAAATGTAGGACTTACTAAAAATCAACAAAATTGGGGAATGAAATTTAGACTTATATTTATTTATATGAAATATTTAAATGTTGATGTTGTGATACAATCCATATGTTTTAGCTTTAGAGAAGAACATTTTTTCTTTCTTTCAAAACACAACTAACATTAAAAAGTTGTTCAAGAATTCATCAAAAGATTTTTGTATATGTCTCAAAAGGACAAAAACTAACACCTTATAATTGGAGGAACTTTTCAAAAGCTTACCTCAACAACATAAGCTTTTAATTCTTGAGGTTCAAGAAAAGATATGGGAACTTCCCTTAATGTTGCATCTTCATCTCCAATTTTGTACTGCTTATCCATATCCAAGTAGCAAATATGAAAAAATTAGTTAGTTCTTTTGTAAAATGAAAATTTGTATGAAGTGATGGAGAATTAAGTTTTCACAAAAAGATGTAAATTGCTTGCTTACTATATTTCAAGTAATATTTTGAGAATTTAATCAAAGTGCTACAATACCAAAAAAAAAAAACATAAAGAAAAAAATGTTTGTCCGTCAATATTATACATTCTGTAATAAGATCAATGATGGCTATGGTCTTGCATCTCTTAAGTTTCACTAAATTCATTGAATGTGTGAAAAACATTTCATCCTAAATCCAAATTTCATTCTAATTAAGTTATATTTTTTTGGGTAAAATTAATTTTAAAAAACATCTATTTTTAATGAAATTGTTAAAAATTGTCACAAAATCTATCATATATTAAATTAATCCTCACCATAGTAACAATTATTTCTCTTTTAATTTGGCCAAATCTAAGAGAATCGATCTCCTCTACTCTGACCTAGATTTACAAGAACTTGCATCCCTAAAATGGAAAATTGAAAAGAAATGGCTAGATAAAGAGGGAAAAATCATGAAAAGCTTAGATCCATCTGACTAGTGCTAGCGATAAATTTTCAAACTGGAACACTACTATGTTATTCATTACAGTGATTTATGAAATGACTCTATCTAGTTATTATTGATATAATTATCCTCCCTATCTAAAAAACTTGTATACAGTTTTTCAGAAAAGTTAAAATATGAAAAGATTATTTGAGATAGTTTGATCATGTCATAGGTTGTATAGATGAATAAATCTTTTCGTGTGAAACTATGGTAAGTAGAGGTATTAAATATTATAAGAAAGAAGGTTTCCTCTGAGGACTTATTATTTTTTGACATAATGCATACTTAACTAAAAACATCGCTCAATAGAGAAACGGATGTGTATGGGTGATATCTACTAGGTAGTATTAGAATTTATGTCTCGTTTGTTTGCATTAATTTTGATTTAATTTTAATCCTTCAAATCTCATCCATTAAATCTATATGTTTTTAGATCTGAATCTTAATCATTAAATACATTTTGTTATGATGCATCCATTTATTGGGTTTGAATAGGTATTAATGATTAGATCTATAACAAAGTCTAATATTAATAACACGTCTATTCAAAGATTTCTGAAAATATTACAGTTCATTAATTCCATCCATTTAGTGATAGCGCCATACTCCATCATTATCAATCATCATCATCATTGTCCACCATTTTCAACTACTACCATCAACCACCCACAACCACAATCATCAATTACCATCATTACCAATCACTACAATCAACAACAACACCACTAGCTACCATTTATAATTATTATTGTCATCAAACATCATTACAACAAAATCATCGAGCACTATCGATAATCACGATCATAAGTCACTACTCTCCATTATATATATTTCCAACCATCATCATCATTCATCACTACCATTATCTATCACTATCATTCAACTATTAACCACCACCATACTACTACCATCAAATTTTACTACCATCATTATCAATAACTAGTATCCAGAACACCATTATTAGTTAACACATCATCCTCAATTGACATCCACTACTACCACCACTAGCCATCACAACCACAAACTATTATATAATGTTTTAAAATATTTTGTTGATATATAAAGTATTAGATTAGTTTCTTATTTTATTAAGTTTTAGAAAAAAATTGCTAAAATGACACCTATACTATGGACGGATTTGCAGTAATACACTTGTAATAGTTGTTTAAAGCATTTCTTTGATATTTATCAGGTAAGTTTTTTTATTTCATTTTCATACTCGCACTAATCAAAAGTAAGAAAAAATTGTTCTACCTTTATCACTTATTTACACTCTCCAAACAAAAATAATTATGGTAATCCTCTCCATCACACTACAATTTTTCCACAAAAATTCTATTGAATCTTTTGAAATTTAATCTCTTGAATAACTATGTTCTTCCATAATCAAGTTTTGGCTTCAGTCACACCAGATTAATGTCAAAAAAATACTTTAAAAAAATATCCAAGGGGGTACTAGGTCTCCTAAAAAGTATGATTGCTTAGGCGTCATTTTAACAATTTTCCTAAATTTTATATTTATTAAAAAAATTTCATATTCATATGTGTAAAGATTCATTTAGTCGTTATGGGTGATTAAGGAAACATTACCCTGGTTAAGATCCCCATAGTGAATTAATCTAATAAGAACTCATCAAAGATGAAGAGGGTATAAAAACTTATATCTCTTGTTTAATCTATATGGTTCGTATTGTGATGTAGTGTTTTGTTGTGCTATGTTAGAAGGTGATCTAGTGATATAGACCTCTAGAAGACACTCTGAGACTGATTAGAGAGTCTGAAACAAGTAGTCATGGCACTTGTTGCGTCCATTTTATGTTGTGATGTCTTGTGATAGAAAATTTATTGTAAAATGAGGCTTACTCTATTTTTCTCTGAACTACTTGTTAAGGGGTCTCTGTTGTAGATGTGGGGGGTTTTACTGTAGCGAGACCACCATAGCAAGAATGGATCTGTCATAGCAGAGCGGGGCTAGAGTGTTAGGACTCGCCACAAATAGACAGTTCTGCCATTGCGAGTCCAATTGAGCAGGGAGAGTGAATATCATTGCAGCAGACAACGCGAAGTGAGATGGTCATTTATTTCAAGTCTCTTCTCATAACTTATAGAAAAGGACCCAGAACCCAAAGAGGTGATATTTCAAGGGTAGGGTTATTTTCTTCTTCGAGGTAAGTCTTCCCCATCAATCCTTTCATGTAATGATTCTCTAACATCCTAGAATCGAAGGGGTGATCCTAATGATGGATTATGGATTAGAACCCTAGAATTCATGAATAATGTGAAAAAAACTATTGGTTCAAGTATTTTGTGATTTTTATGATTCTAAGTTGCTAATTAACACTTTTTAGGATAGAAATGATGAGTTAAGTCTTGTTCATGATGTAGTGGGAATCTAGAGTCCCATAAGAATGAATTATTTTAGCATATAAAGTGGTTTAAGGGAGTTAATGGAGTACAAACTCCATTAATTACGCTATTGTGATCATGGGAAAACTATTGTATGATGAAATAATCCTTAGGTATTGAATTAAACCTTGAGAAAGGGTAGAATGAAGTGGGTTAGAATCCCCAAGGCCATTGTTTCAAGATTAGATGATTAAATACTTTTAAATTTGTTTGTTTTAGACTTTGAGCATTTTGAGGCTTTGAGGAAATGAATGGCTCAAGTGAATTAGCTTGCTCGATTAAAGTTCTTCGATTGATGTTAAGTTACGATTTACCTGGCGTTAGACTTTGATTAGTTACTTGTATTTATTATAAGTCTATAAAGCATGTTGATTGGTTTGCGGACATAGTCAGTAGTTGATATTTGTGGTTTGATGACACTTGTATGAACAAATTGTGAATTGTTGAAACTTGTCTGTAATAACTTGTAATTGTGATGTGTACTTGTGATATTCATTGTACTGGATATTTTTCACCTGATAAATAACTCAACAGATAACATACTAAGATATATTGACCTAACGATAATATATATATATATATATATATATATATATATATATATACACACTATTCTGATGATGAGTGACTCGAGTTCGATGAGAGTTTATGAACAAGCAGTTGTGAATGATGAACTGGTTACCATTTTGGTATGATATATGATTGTGTAATGGATCGGGTACCACATTGGTACGGTACATGAATAGGTGTTGTCTCGTATAATTCATGACTAGTGTGAAAATATTAAAGTATGTGTTACAGATGAGACTAATGAGATGCATAGGCTATTCTGATATGACTTAGTGTGGATGTAATTCCATACTTGTGTGTGATTGCTTGTATTATGTAAAGTTTGTGATTTTGTTATATCTGTTGTGGTGACTTATATATCTGGTGATGTGTCTACATTAATATGTTGGAAGTGAGATTATCTACTGTGTGAATGCTGACTAGTTGACTTGATGAGTTATTTATTATGTGTTGTTGTACATGTCTACACTTGTTCGATTTACATGCCTGTGATGCCTACCAGTACATAGTGTTTGTACTAATGCAACTCCCGCACTTTTCTTTGAGTGCAGGCTATGACCCAGAGTCTTCTACCCCACATCTAGCGCAACTGCACTTCGGATGTGAGGGTGAGTTACTCTTATCTAGGCTGCCACAGATCTTTTAGAGGACCGATGTTTATCTCTTTCAAAAATTATTTTATTTATTTAGTTTATGACTATTCTTAAATATTTTAGTTAAAGTCATGTACGATGACTTTTGGATTCTGAACATGTAATAGTTTATACATCCACATTTCTTAATCTATTATACTTGAGACTTTATGTCATGTCTTAATGTTTTTAAATTGTGTTAAATGAACCAGTTATAGTATTGCTTAGTTGGTAAAATATGGTTTGCCCACCATGGAGTTAGTGTGGGTGCCTTAGATTGTGACAAAGTTGGGATAAAATATTTACGTTCTTTGATCTAAGTATACAAGGACATGTTTAGTAGAGTCTTTTAGAATGGTACGAAGACGTATGTACTGCTCTTCAACACTAGGAAAACTCAATTTTTTTTCTTTGTGTTATTACTTAATTCCAATAAGTATCTGGTAATCCAAGTCGATATATGACGCATTCACTCTTTTCTCTCACAAATGATGAGGACACATTCTCGAGAAGCGAGAGTTGAGGCACCTGAGCAGGGAGTTACTATTGTGACGCGTGATAGTGGAGGCAATCGGGACAAAATGAGGGTAGCAACACCAACCAGGGCCAAGGCCCTAGCTACTGGCCAGGTTAGAGATAAGTCCAAGTCCCCGCACGTTAAAATACCATTTATATGGCAGCAGAGAAAGAAGTGGCACTAGTTTAGGAGACTATTGTGCTAGTTCTAACTTCATCAGATGTAATCACTCAAGTATTGACTTTGTTGAGTGGTTTGGTAGGGATTGGAGTGGCACCTGCAATTCTGACGGGGCACTATCTGATCCAGTATGTTGTTTATGTGGCTTCGTGGATGGACAAGGTTTATGAGATAGGGGTATTTCCATGGTCAGTGACTGGATCGGTGATGAGTGGAGATGAGCATGATCTATTTTGGAGGTTCACTAAGGTGAAGCCTCAATGGTTCTATGTTGCTGAGTCGGAGGATGTTTACGAGTTCAATAAAAGGTGTATTTATTAGTATTCAGATCTTAATACATCATCTTAATATTGAGATGTCAATTCAGTTATTCTTAATACATGTCTTATCATTTAGATATGCATCCAGATTTAGACATCTTATAATCTTAAAAACACACATGAAGCTTTAGACTTGTTAGAGAACTTCTAATACTACTACTGTTGTTATTACTATTATTTATATGTATTTAACTTATTTTTACTTCTATTTGTGTTTCTATTACTAAAACATGATATGCTAAGTTTAAATGGAGAAATGAGGACTCATATAGCCAAATTTAACTTGTTTGGATTTTAGTTATAGTTAAATGATGTTATTATTATGTGCCTCAGTTGTTTTAGATCTAAAAAGAAAATGTTTATCTTTCTTCTATAAGACAACTAACATTAAAAAAGTTATTCCCAAATGCATCAAAAGATTTTTTTCTACATGTCTTAAAAGAAACAGAACTAAGCACCTTAAAATATGTATGCTAAACAATGAAGGAACTTTTCAAAAGCTTACCTCTAAAACATCATCTTGAGGTGCGACGAAAGATATGGGAACTGCCGCTATTGCATCTCCACCATATACTTTGTATTGCGTATCCATATTCTAGTAGAAAATATAAAACAGTTAGTTATTTATTTTGTAAAACCAGAAATTGTGTGAAGTAATTATATTGGAGGATATTATCAAAAAGTTTTCATTTAATTAAATAAAATAAAGATGAAAAATGCTAGCTTGATAGTAATTTATATGTGTGTTAATTAACATTTTGAAACCTTAATAAGAGTTCTAGAATACCCCCAAGAAAATAAAGAAAAAGATGTTTTTTCATCCATCGTAGGTATTCAATAATAGAAACAATGATTTTCTTGGGAAGTTCAAATCTCTATCACTCTTCAAGCATCTTCATATTAAAAAAAAAATTTACTTTCTAATCTTATTCAAAGAAACTATATTTTCAACGGTAATAAAAATCAATTTATCTTTTTGATATATTTATTTATTATAAAATTAAGAGTAGTTATGATTTAAGTCAGGTTCTCAACGCTAATTCAATGTTAGCTCAATTTTCATCAAAATTATTATGCTAATTTAATTTTTATTTCTCTAACTTTTTCATGTGGATATAAACGATTCATAACTCTTTCATCTATGATCAATTTAAACAAGGGTAGAAGTTTGAGATTTTTCATCATCACTTGATTTTGTAGCAAGCTAATATCATAATAATTTTTCAAGTCCTACATGATTTGGATGCGGAAAAAATATTTATATGTGTTAATATTTGAAAAAGTTCTTTCTCATCCGTTAATTCTATAACAGTTCAAATAATATCATATTGACGAAAGTTATCTTGAAAGACCTATCGGTTTTTTATATGAATGTTAGACTTAATTGAAAAAAACAGCACAATAGAAGAAAAAGATCAACATAGGTCATACCTACTATTGGGGAATATAATTTAGATTTGTTACAGACACTTTATAAATCTAGATAGGTGGATGGACGGATGGACGAACAAAATGGACGGACAAACGGACGGAATGGACGGATGGACAGACAACCAAAAGGTTGGAAAGACAGATTAACAGACAGATAGACAGACAGATTGATAGATAGATAGATAATTTTTTTAATTTGTTTGACATATTTAAATATTGTTTTGTGATACGATTCAATTGTTTTAGCCCTAGAGAACATTTCTTTTTATTTAATCACAATTAATATCAAATGTTTAACTTATTTTTATTTGAATGACTATTGAAATGTTGTTATTGTGATACGATTCAATTGTTTTATTCTAGAGAAGAACATTTTTTTCTTTCATAACACAATTAACATAAGAAAGTTGTTCAAGTATCCATACAAAAATTATACATGGCTTAAAAGGAAAAAAATTAAGAACCTTATAATTAAAGGAACTTTTATAGAGCTTACCTCTAAATTATAAACTTTCGATTTTTGAGGTGTGATAAAAGATATGGGAAACTGCTAAGATGGAAATATTTTGTGAAGTAATAGAAAATGTTTTCAAAAAAAGATGAAAACTGCTAGCTTGCTAGTAATTTATATTTATGTGTCAAGTAACATCTTAAGAACTTAATCAAAGTGCTAGAATACCCACACACAAAAAAGTCAAAGTAAAAGGTGTTTATCCATCAATGTATATATTTCGTAACAAGATCAATTATTGTTGTGGTCATGCATCTCAAATGATTCACTAAATACATTGGATGTGTGATAAAAAAAATTCAGTCTTAATCAAAATTTCTTTCTAAAATAGTTAAATCTTTTTGGAAAAGATCAATTTTTAAAGTATCTCTTTTAAGAAAATTTTTAAAGGTGCCCACAACCTCTAGATCTATCACAACTTAAACTAATTTCTACCCACAGCAATAATTATTTCTCTTTTAATGGTCAAACCTAAGATGATCAATCTCCTGTATAAGAACTTGCATTCTTGAAATAAAAATAAATGGTTAGATAAAGAGAGCGAAAAATAGGAAAAGCTTAGATCAATCAAAAATAGTTACGGGTTTCGATCTGTTGTGATCATGCATCTCTCAAGATTCATTGGGTTAGTAATAAAAAAATTATTTTAAATTTAAATTTATTTCTAAGAAAACTAAGAATTTTGGGAAAAAACAATTTTAAAAACTTCTCAGTCCAAGAAAATTGTTAAAAGTGGTTGCTACTTTTAGATCTATCACAAGTTAAATTTATTTCCACCATATCAATAATTATTTCTTTTTTAATTTTGTCAAACCCAAAATGATCGATCTCCTCTCTTTCACCCTAGATGCTCTAGAACTTGCATCCATAAAATAGTAAGAAAATAATAATAATAATAGAAAAAAAAGAAAAAGGAATCAAGATCCTAGATAATTTAATAAAAGAAGATATAGACAAGAGATATATCAATCAAATGAACAAGGCATAAGTCTAAACCTGAATTTTTTTGTGGCAGCTGAACTGGATTAAGAATCTTGTTATGATAGAATGAACTCAATAGGCGGAGAAGGCAAAGTGAGAGTGAAAAGAAACTAGCTATATATATACTAGTCTCTTTCAGAATTTGTAAGAAAAATAACTTTATTTTCTTTTAAACACTTTTTTGGGTGGTAGAATTGAAGGCAAATTCATGTAATCTTCCTTTTGAATAGTTTTTGTGTGTGTTTGAGATAATTTCCTAAATAGTCATTCAAGTATTGGAAATATTTCACTAAAATTATTTTGAATTTTTTTCCTATAAAGTCATCCAACTATAACTTTATGTCCTAAAAAGAAAAAAACTATTTCTCTCAATAGAGTTCTTACTTGGCATACAATGTCATATTAATTTCTTATCCTCATCTCATGTATGATAAAACCTAAATTAAATTTGAATACAAAAATATTAAATCTAGTCGTTTAATTTTACATATATGTCAATTTAAGTCCTTAATTATTTTTGAAATGAAATTTTGTCATCCTAACGAGGATGATATTGTCGCGATTCAAACTGTCGTGAGTGGCACCCACACTAACCAACCTGGTGGGAGAACCAAAGACTAACCCAAACCAACCCAACACTATCTAAATAAAACCAAGTCTTAGCAAAAAAATAAAGAAAACCATTTAGTTATTAGAGAATTGAGTCCCCATAAATTTAATCCACGTCACGACCCAAAAAAAAGTGATGGCACTTGTCTGTTCCCACCAAGACAAGTTATCCTCAACGAAACGAAACGAAAGAAATGTGGAAAGTAAAGCAAGAATAACATAAAAGCATAAAAACATATTCATTCTAACAAATCCTCCAAAATCTGATTGACACGTTTACAAGCCACTAATATAAATACAAAATTCAAAAGATAATTATAAGTCTCAAGTGTCTTTGTTTCTTAAATAGACCAAAGCATAAAGTAAAAGGAACAAGAGGGTCCACCAGGATGACAAGTAGCTACCTCTCAAAATCCTCTGACAAGCCTCGAAAATAGAAGAAGAAGAAGATCACACGGATTCAGGCTCGGAACCTACACAAGTGTAGAAGAAAGGAGTGAGTACCAAACAATACGGTATTCAGCAAGCAACCTAATAAACAAAGAAAAATTAGATAGAAATCGAGTACTCCTTTCATCCCAATCGAACCTCTTCAAACTACAACCTTCATTGAAATCAGCCCAACCTAACAGTTTTACAATATACAATTCACAAGGCTCTATAATCACAATCCAATAGTCACATTTCAACAACTAACAAGTATCAAGTAGATCACTTACAAGTATCAAGTACATCATTCACAAGTATCAATTGCATCGGTTTCAAGTATCATGCAAGTTCATCAAATTATGGTAATCAAACACTTGCCGAAACCATTTCTCATCGATACAATATCACCAGCTGGAATAATTTTCCATTGGCTTTATGTCACATCACTAGCCAGAACCATTTTCCTTTGGCTTTATATCACATCACTAGCCGGAACCATTTCCCTTCGACTTTATATCACACCACTAGCTGAAACCATTTCCCTTTGACTTTATATTATATCACTAGACGGAACCATTTGCCTTGGGCTTTATATCATATTCCTAGCCGGAACCATTTTCCTTCGGCTTAACATCATATGTCTCATCACGGTGCACAACAATATCAACACAAATGAGCAATTTCACACCATAAGGAAGAGACAACAATTCAAGTAATTCAAGTCCACATTAATACCATCAAAGCATTTCATCAATCAACCAAATAAGGTCCACAACAAGGCAATTTACAAAGAATTTATGATCAACACATTGCCTTTTTATTAATCTCCTTTTTATTCATTAAGATTATTCAAGTGGAACAATGAACCCAACACCGCATTCCCACTACTCCCCAACATACACAATAAAGGGAGAATACAAGAAATCCTACAAGTTTTACAAGGTCTAGAAATCACTTGCTTAATTCAACCAAAGTCAATCCAAGACTTGAGCCTTCCCCTTCCAAAAAATATCCAAAACCTCACAATCTAATTCAATCAAGTAATCATAATAAGATTATGTAAATAACAACTCCCAGTTCATACATTTTGAAAAAAAGGACCAATCAACTCAAAAATCCAATTACGAAAATGAGGTTTGAATTCAAAAATCTTCACTTGAAAATATGACCCAAGACATTTGGAACTCATTGGAGAAAACTATTTTTTTAAAATGAGTTAAAATCAATTCACAATCACCATTTCACTTTAGAACTCAAATTCTTGAAAAATCTTGTCATTTGTCAATCAAAATCTCAAGTTTTGATGTTAAAATCCTAAAATGATTAATGAGAAATGAAGTTTTAGAGATACAAAGGCTAACACAAATGATTTTGCATAATCTATCTCTTCAAAATTGCCTCCAAGAGTTTTACAAAGATCAAAATAGGGAAAAATGGGGAAAACCCCAAAAATGGCAGGCATAAACCCCCCTCTGATGTTGCAAAAGTGAACTCTGGTTTGCAAAAGTGAACCCCGGATAAAATCAAACCTTCTCGATCACAAACAGACCTTTGCTAAAGTGAAGGTCACGATTGCGACACACCCTATCGCGATCGTGAAGTTCCAAGGACCTAACCTGTAACACCCCGAAATTTTTAAGACAAGACCCGAATCATTCTTGAAATTCATATAAGGTCATACCGAGTGATTCTTTAATTGCTCTTAGATTCTAAGGTCAATTCATTAGTGTGGGAATGATTTTGGATATCAATTAAGGTCACTAGAATCCCCTAGTACAAAGTTGAGTTGAAAGCTTCCTTGCCGAGTGAGTTTTGACCTAAGATTCTACTTAGGTCAACTTTAGGCAATCATATCTTTCATAAAATAATGAGTTAGGTGGTCCATTAGCTTTCAAATTGAAGATCTTTGAGTCCCCTTTCCAACGCCACCAAGTTTGCTCCATTTGAAGCTCGGAGTAAAAAGTTATGCCTGTTTGAGTGAAGCCTCTCTATTTAAGGTGCTTCATTTGTTTTAGAAAAGGATATTTTGGTCTTTTCCTTTTTCCCACTAGTCTTAGCACGTTTTTCCTGACACAATTATGGGTCTAATCATAATCTAAATCACCTATTCACATTCCTAAATACTTAGGGTTTTAGAGCGAGGTTTCAAGAAGAGAAAAAGGGCTAAGTTCAAGCGTTCTTCAAGAATTGTGGTTTTTTCGAAGAACCTTGCTCTTCCCAGGTATGTAAGGCTTCCCATAGTGAAGGATTTGTTCATCCTCACGCCAAGCATGTAATTATTTCGTTAATTCACCCATATAATCGTTTATGTAAGTATTCTTGAAGAGTTCTTGAGTTTTAAGCTTCATTCTTTATCAATGGAGGTTTTGAGTTCTTGAGGTGAGGGTTTTGCGAATGAGTGGTGGTTCTTGATAGAATTTGAGTGGGACTTTAATAATTTCATGATGGGTTTGTGAATCAAAGAGAGTTTGGAAGAAATCAATCGATTCTCGATGAGTTAGGACCCAGAATTGAACAAGAAAATTCATCCAAATTCTGGGCAGGGGTGTGGTGTGGCACGCCATGAAGGCACCAGAGTTGGCCCTCTGAAGTTTGGGGCCTGGCGCCCCATGCCAGCAGTGCGCCCCTAACTTTCCTCTGAAGTTTAGGGCCTAGCGCCCCACGCCAACAGTACTCCAGGGGTCGCCAAGGCCCATTTCTTCTCTGTTCATTCGGGCGTGTTCCTTTAAGTTGTTGCTATGCTTCCCCACTCTATATTAGCTCCTATAGGCGTCATTTATCATTGAAAATTCATGCATTATTATACTCATATGTCTTAATTTACACTCCAAACTAAAGTAAGTTTAAGAGGGAAGTTCAAGAGGTCTTTTTGAGTCATTTTGAGAATTATTTTGTAATTATCAATGGTTCTGAACTAAGTCTTGAGAAAGTAAATATGAGAATGATAAGATTTTTATTCACGATTGAAAAAGAGTATAAGGGAACTAAGTATTCCCAAATGTAACACTTTTACATTTAAAAGAGAGAAGCATTGATCTTTAAATGAGTTTATGAGTACAAAGATGTTTCAGAGTATTACCTCTATAAAGAGGATCATTTGAGTAATTACCTCAAATTGAGAAAGAATTATGTTTTATACATTTGAGCATGAGTATATATTATTGGGAGTAGTATTGAGCACCGATATAGGGATGAGTTCAGACAACTCAAAGTCCTCATAAACCATGTATGCCAACATGGGTGAAGGATTCATACTTTTTAGATGATTTCCTTATGCCTTCGGGTAGAGATTAGTGGATCCACTTAGTTGAGGTATTCTATACCCGAGTAAGGTATAGGACAGTTCTGGCAGCGTGGGCGAGACACTGTATCATCACCTAGCTCATAGTGATAATTGTTGGTTAGAAAATCTCCCAAATAGAGTAAAGAGTACTTTCATTTTATTTTCACACATAATTTTCTTTGATTTATTATATTATACTTTGTGAAGCTTAAAATGATATTATCTCTAATCATGCTTTACATTGAGTTGAGTTGAATTGAGTCGAGTCAAGTTTAGTTGAGTTGAGTCGAGTAGAGTAGAGTTGAGCTGAGTCGAGGCGAGTCGAATTGAGTTGAGTTGAGTTGAGTTGAGCATTTCTTTTGGCCTGGTCAATTCAGTATATGCTTTTATTGCATTCTTTCGGTAAGTGTTTAAATGAGTTTTCCATCATGATCTATATTATATATCAGTTGAGTTACTGCCAGAGTTTTAGTTTAGTTATTGGGTTATTCAGCTATATTACATACTCATACATTCAATGTACTGACGTCATTCGACCTGCATCTTTTAATGATGCAGATACAGGTACTTAGGATCATCAATAGGAGTTCCATTGAGATCACTTCATCCGCTTGTCAGCATTTGAGTAAGGCCTCCTTGGTTCCGGAGGAATCCAGTTATATAAGTTGTCAGTAGTAGCTCTTTGAGGTATCGTGGGTCTTGTCCCGATATCCTTCCTTAATAGTAGAAGCTTCATAGATAGATAGAGTTGAGGAGTCTTTCAATATTTACTTCTCTTGAGTTGTTGCACAAACTATAAGTATTTCTATTGAGTATTGTCCAGACTTTATGAGTTGAGTGTTTGAGTTTATCAGATTTAATGCAGTTTTAAGCCTATTATTGCTTGAGTTAGTTTTTCGCTTGTAGTCAGCCAGGATTAGGGTTCGCTTGGGGACCAGCAATGGTTCTCGAGTGCCGGCCACGTTCAGGGTGTAGCCTCGGGTCGTGAAAAATTTGGTATCAGAGCCTAGAGTTTTATGTGTCCGAGGGTGTCTATGAAGCCGTGTCGGTAGGATTTTATTTATGGTTGTGAGGGCCCCACTTCTATAAATAAGGGACTACAGACATTTAAGAAAAATTTCCCTTCTTTTAAACTCTAAATTGTGCACTAGATCTGTGTCATAAGGAACTTATTCATACTCGTGCATTTCTCGAATCCATTTGACTACCCCTCATAATCAAGGTGGTTGAAATAGCAAAGCCCAGATCCTTATTGATGAGTTACTCCCAGTAAAAGTCTTCAGAAAGTCATGAGACTTCAGAGGGGTTTAAGAGAAACCCGTGAGTGAGCTTAAGTGTTTGAAGTTGAAAGAAGGCACTCTTAATTCATATGAATCGTGTGTTCGAGCTAAAAGTGAAATGTACTCTCAGACTCTTTTCTCTAAACCTTGTTTCAGTTGAGACCCATATGGGGAAGTGTGTTCTAGAGCTTGGGTAGTATTTTCACCCGAAAAGATAGTATGAATTACGATGTTATAAGCAGTAGTAGTAAAAGTACCCAGAGTTAGAAGAATGCATACAGAGGTATAGTAATCTAAGAAAAGGGATAGTGATGAGTCAAATTATGTGGTTGCATTCATGCACCCAGCAAGATATTAATGAGGAGTTTTCCCTTATGGGTACACTAAGAAATGATGAGTTTGTGTAGATTTCATGATTGAAGGTAGAGTAAGAGTTACTAGTATCGATGAGTTAGAGTGTACTTTAACCTGAAGTGAGTTTATGTCAATGCCATTGTGTTGGTGAAGGCTAAGCATATGTGTTGAATAAAAGAACAGAGTATTTATGAGGTGATAGATCTAAGCTAGGCTTATGATTTTTGAAAGGAGAGCCCATAATATTTAGAGGATTATAGAACTAATTAAGTAATGATGTTTAGTAAGTGGGTAAATAGTACTTAAGTTATGGAAAAGGAACGTGGCAGTAATCTGTAAGTATGTAGATGGAGAGATAAAGATTTACAACTTGTCATGAGGTCTTAGTAGGTGAGTGTTTCTTAATTTTATCTGGTAGTCGTAAGTGGAAAAAGATGTGAGCAATTATATGGATATATGTATTTAGTAATAGACACTAAGCTTGAATTTGAGATTTGAGTCGTGGTTACAAGGATGGCAACATGAGGGTAATGATGTTAGTTTGAGATCTAATCTAGTAGATTTGACATAAATTAGGTGAGAAATTAAGGTGTTACTTTTGATAAGTGTGAGTAGAACAAGTGTGGTATTATTACTCTTAGATGAGAGCAAGGGAGTGTGGCTAAGCCATTAGATTAGCAAGAACATTAAACCTGAGATCGTAGGTAGTCAGACGAGGTTCCAATTAAGTTAATGATTTTTCATGTGTGCCTAGATAGTATATTTGAGATGTCAATGTAGAATAGGTTGATGTGAGTATTATTTATTAACCTTAAGAGTTTGGTCGGAGAGATCATATATAGCCAATGATGAGCCTCTTAAATATTGTTCAAGTTTTCTCTAGTTGGGTAGATATGAACTTAGAAAGGCGATATTAACAGACTAAGAAGGAGAAGTCAGACTATTAAGAGTTAGACTAAGTGACTCTATAAGATAATGATAAGAGGTTAAGAGAACCATCTCAGAAAGAGGTCTTAGAAGAAATCTTAGTACCTGCACATGGAGGGTTCAAAGGCCATGAGATAAGCCTTTCCAAAGTATTAGAGTAAAGCGAATGTAAACCAATTTAGAGATGATGGAATAGATCCATAGCCTTAGAGTATCAGCTTCAAACCCAAGGGGGAGATGATAAGATGAGACCAAGTCAAGTGTTGAGGATCAGATAGAATGTGTTCAGAACGAGTTAAAGTGATATATCGATCCATTCATACTCCAGCATATTCATCAAAGTTCAGTTGTTACAACATCCTGTTGATGTCTTTATATCA
The DNA here is from genome assembly GCA_018342035.1 of Solanum appendiculatum. NCBI lineage: Eukaryota > Viridiplantae > Streptophyta > Magnoliopsida > Solanales > Solanaceae > Solanum > Solanum appendiculatum. The sequence continues at coordinate 176,322 of JAGDQO010001371.1, read as the reverse complement.
AGATTGTGTTCATGACTTATGCTTATACACATCAGAGAGCTTCACATACATGCTCAGTTCCCAGAATGAGGGGTAAAGACTTTAGCCCATTGATTTCAATCTTACTCCATAAATTTATGGATATCAGCCTCATGATACGAACCTATTCATATAAGCACTTGTGTCTCATAGTATGCTCAGTCTTGCAAATTCATGATTTACTCTCAATGGTTAGAACATAATGTTATGTCATGCATATTCTTATATCAAAATTCTCGAATGAATAATGCTTATGACCTTTCGCCCTAAAGCTCTTTCAATGATCCTTTTCAATTTTGATAGTGATGTGGTTGATAGTAGTTGAGTGATGATAAAACAAGAGAGTTGATGTTTCTTATTGTGGTAGTGGTGGTGTTTTCTTTTATTTCCATCTAAGGTTATAGTGTGGAGGAGGAATAGGATGGAGTTTTACTATAATTAACTGTCAAATGAGAGTAATTAGTCGGTTCCCAGTAGTAATGCATGAAATTTCATTTGGCAGAGATAATGAGAGAATGAGAAATTCTTAGAAGGATTAGTTAGTAGGAGTCCATGGAGTGGTTATAGTACTAGGCTTGAATGTGGTGTTGTTAACATGTGGACAAATGCATGATGCATTAGGTGTTTCTTGATATGGACTCAAGGTTGGTTAAATGTGGTTATAAGAAGAAGTATTCTTGGGATGAGGTTCCCTATAGAGGTATAGAACCTGAATCTTGTGGTTTAGATTAGTATAAACATCTCATGTGTAGCACCTTCTGACTTAGAGATTGAGCTTGAACAATAAGAGCAAGCGATTTGATTTAGATATTTGTAAGAGTAGTCATATACTTTAGTGGGAGCTATGAGTTGCAGCTTATAAAGTGTTGTAATCAGAAAGGAGAGTATAGTTGAGAAGTAATGCTAAGCTTAGAAGCGACCAGTTATATATCCCTCAAGGCATAATTGTCATATTCTTACTTCGTGCCCGGATATCCTTGTTTCATGTCAAATAATTTCAGATAGAGAGTGACTATGTTCAAACTCAGATCGTTCATGACTTATGTACTCTAGTCCAGTTTCAAAACTCTCAGTATGAATCATTTCCGCCTATGTTAGTAGGCAAGTTCAGAAGTCAAGAGAGATAGTGATAGTATATCATTTACCTTTCATTCTCAATTTAACCATCATTCGAGGATGAATGATCCCAAAGGGGAGATATTGTAACACCCCGAAAATCTTTAAGTTAAGACCCGAATCATTCTTGAATTTTGTATAAGATCGTACTGAGTGATTCTTAATTGTTCTTAGATTCTAAGGTCAATTCGTTAGTGTGGGAATGATTTTGGATATCAATTAAGGTCACTAGAATCCCCTAGCACAAAGTTGAGTTGAAAGCTTCCCTACCGAGTGAGTTTTGACCTAAGATTCTACTTAGGTAAACTTCAAATAATCATATATTTCAGCACCTAATGATTTAGGTGGTCCATTAACTATGAAATTGAAGATCTTTGAGTCCTCTTTCCAACAACGCCAAGTTTGCTCCATTTGAAGCTCGGAGTAAAATGTTATTCCCGTTTGAGTGAAGCCTCTCTATTTAAGGCGCTTCATTCATTTTAGAAAAGGGTATTTTGGCCTTTTTATTTTTCCCACTAGGATTAGCACGTTTTTCCTGACCCAATTAAGGGTCTAATCAGATTCTAAATCACCTATTCACATTCCTAAACACTTAGGGTTTTAGAGCGAGGTTTCAAGAAGAGAAAAAGGGCTAAGTTCAAGCGTTCTTCAAGAATTGTGGTTTTTGCCAAGAACGTTGTTCTTCACAGGTATTTAAGGCTTCCCATAGTGATGAATTTGTTCATCCTCACGCCAAGAATGTAATTCTTTCGTTAATTCACTCATATAATCGTTTATGTAAGTATTCTTGAAGAGTTCTTGAGTTTTAAGCTTCATTCTTTATCAATGGAGGTTTTGAGTTCTTGAGGTGAGGGTTTTGCGAATGAGTGGTGGTTCTTGATAGAATTTGAGTGGGACTTTAATAATTTCATGCTTGGTTTGTGAATCAAAGAAATTTTGGAAGAAATCAATCGATTCTCGATGAGTTAGGACCCGGAATTGAGCAAGAAAATTCGTCAAAATTCTAGACAGGGGTGTGGCGTGGCACGCCATGAAGGCACCAGAGTTGGCCCTCTAAAGTTTGAGGCATGGCGCCCCACGCCAGTAGTGTGCCCCAAACTTTCCTATGAAGTTTACAGCCTGGCACCCCATGCCAGCAATACGCTAAGGGTCGCCAGGTCCCATTTCTTCTCTGTTCATTCGGGCGTACTCCTTTAAGTTTTGGCTATGCTTCCCCACTCTATATTAACTCCTATAGGCCTCATTTACTATTGAAAATTCATGTATTATTCTACTCATATGTCTTAATTTACATTCTAAACTAAAGTAAGTTTAAGAGGGAAGTTCAAGAGGTCTTTTTGAGTCATTTTGAGAATTCCTTTGTAATTATCAATGGTTTTGAACTAAGTCTTGACAAAGTAAATATGAGAATGAGAAGAGTTTTATTCATGATTGAAAAAGAGTATAAGGGAGTGAAGTATTCCTAAATGTAACAATTTTACATTTAAAAGAGAGAAGCATTGATCTTTAAAGGAGTTTATAAGTGCAGAGATGTTTCAGAGTATTACCTCTATTAAGAGGATCATTTGAGTAATTACCTCAAATTTAGAAAGAGTTATGTTTTATACATTTGAGCATGAGTATATATTATTGCGAAGTATTGAGCACCGATATTGGAATGAGTTTAGACAACTCAAAGTCCTCATAAACCATGTATGCCAACATGGGTAAATGATTCATACTTTTTAGATGATTTCCTTATGCCTTCGGGTAGAGCTTAGTGGATCCAGTTAGTTGAGGTGTTCTATACCCCGGCAAGGTATAGGACAGTTCTGGCAGCGTGGGAGAGACGTTGTATCAACACCTAGCTCATAGTGATGGTTGTCGGTTAGAGAATCTCCCAAATAGAGTAAAGAGTACTTTCATTATATTTTCACATATAATTTTCTTTGAGTTATTATATTATACTTTGTGAAGCTTAAAATGATATTATCTCTAACCATGCTTTACGTTGAGTTGAGTTGAGTTGAGTCGAGTTGAGTTGAGTTGAGTCGAGTTGAGTTGAGCTGAGTCGAGTTGAGTTGAGTTTAGTTGAGCAATTTTTTTAGCCTAGTCAGTTCAGTATATGCTTTTATTGCATTCTTTCGGTAAGAGTTTAAATGATTTTTCCATCATGATCTATATTATATTTCAGTTGAGTTACTGCTAGAGTTTCAATTTTGTTATTTGGTTATTCATCTATATTACATACTCGTACATTCAATGTAATGACGTCATTCGACCTGCATCTTTTAATGATGCAGATACAGGTACTTAGGATCATCAACATGAGTTCCGTTGAGATCACTTCATCCACTTGTCAGCTTTTGAGTATGGCCTCCTTGGTTCCGGAGGACTCCAGTTATATAAGTTGTCAGTAGTAGCTCTTTGAGGTGTCATAGGTCTTGTCCCGATATCCCTCCTTAATAGTAGAGGCTTCATAGATAGATAGAGTTGAGGAGTGTTTCAGTATTTACTTCTCTTGAGTTGTTGTACAAACTATAAGTATTTCTATTGAGTATTGTCCAAACTTTATGAGTTGAGTGTTTGAGTTTATTAGATTTAATGCAGTTTTAAGCCTATTATTGCTTGAGTTAGTTTTCCGCTTGTAGTCAGCCGAGTGAGGGTTCACTTGGGGATCAGCAATGGTTCTCGAGTGCCGGTCACATCCATGGTGTAGGCTCAGGTCGTGACATGACCTCTCGCGAATGTGATTAACCCTTAACTAAAGCAATGCTCACTAACGTGAGCCATCCCTCGCTAAAGCGAAGCACACATACACCAGAAAATATCAATCAATTTTCAAAACATCAAATGGACCTTCAGCATTCGTTCAAAACCCCATACAGAAAAAACATATATGCAATTTGACTAATCTCAACTTTCCAGACTCAATGGAATCGCTGAAATTCAAATCCGAAGTCTCCTTGACCAAAAATCTGTGAAAGTCACAAGAGAACTACTCATAACGCCTAAAAGTCCAAATCAAGCTCGAGACCTCTAAAAATTCAATCAAGCCCTCACTTAGGCCTAAAATCATTCCCGAATTCAGTGAAACTCTTCGAATTCCGACCCGAGCATCCGAACCTGGAATGTTGATCAAAGTCAATCCAAAGGCTAAAATTCCATAATTTTCCTTAGGATCTCAAATCCTCAAAAAGACTCTGAATCTGAAACCGACAACTTTCTTAGAATAATTTCTACATTCCAGGACTAATAGAATCAATGGAATTCCATTCCGACACTCAAAATTCCAAAAGACACCTAAAATAACTTTTTAACAACTTTAGTGTTTTCAAACCAAAATCTCTCAAATTTCACAACTTTCACTCAAAGTTTGAAGCTAATTTTCAAAACTCAATAAAAAATTACTTGGAGTCAATACTAGAAGGGTAAAATAATAATTTTATAAAAATTTCCAAAAATGACTAATCGGGTCGTTACATTATCCACTACTAAAAACCATGTTCGTCCTCAAACATAAAGAAAAAGAAAGCACCTGAAGCCTCAAAAAGATGAGGATATTTGGCACATATATCAGACTCTGTCTCCCAAGTCGCCTCACCAACTGAATGGTGCTTCCAATGCGCCTTCAGTGAAGCAATCTCCTTGATACTAAGCTTTCGAACCTGCTTATCCATGATGGCTATAGGCTCATCCTCAAAGGACAAGTCTGGACCCAACACAACTAAATTAAGTGAAAGCACATAGGACTCATTTGGCCGTACTTTTAAAGCATGGAGACATGAAGCACAGGGTGAACAAATGACAAGATAGGTGGCAAAGCCAACTTATAGGCCACCTCTCCTACTATGCTCAAAATCTCAAAAGGTCCAATGAATCTAGGGCTAAGCTTACCCTTCTTTGCGAACCTCACCACACCCTTCATGGGTGATACTCATAGCCAAAACTGATCACCCACCATAAGCACTTTGGCTCAAACTCTCCGCTCTGCATAACTCTTCTCTCGATTCTAGGCTGTCAACAATCTATCTTGAATCATACGAACCTGCTCCATAGCATCTCTAAGAAAGTATGTATCTAAAGAGTCCATCTCAACTGAATCAAACCAACCAATCAGAGATCTACACCATCTGCCATACAATGCCTCAAATGGGGCCATGTGAATACGGGAGTGATAAATGTTGTTGTAGGAAAACTCTACTAAGAGAAAATGATGATCCCATCTAGCACCAAAGTCAATAACACAAGCTCGAAGAATATCCTCTAAAACCTAAATCGTCTGCTCGGACTGACTATCTGTCTGAGGGTGAAAGGTTGTACTCATATCTAACTGAGTACCCAAACCATGCTGCAAAGCCTTCCAAAAGTAAGAAGTGAACGATGAACCCCGATCAGAGGCAACAGAAATAGGACCTCCATGAAGTCGCACTATCTGACTAATATAAAGCTGGGCTAACTTCTCCGCCATATACTTTACCCGAACTGGGATGAACTAGGCAGACATGGTCAGCCAATCAACAACCACCCAAATAGAATCATAACCACCCGTGGTGGTAGGCAAACCCACAAAAAAATCCATAGTAATTCCTTCCCACTTCAAAGTAGGAATAGGCATTCTCTGAGATACACCTTCGGGCTGCTGGTGCTTACACTTTACCTTTTGGCAAGTCAAGTATCTAGACACAAAATCCGCAATATCTTTCTTCATTCCACACCACTAGTAATGCTGGCTCAGGTCATGATATATCTTCCCGCTCCCAGGTGGATGGAATATCAAGAATAATAGGCCTCCTGAAGAATTAGTCCAATCAACTCGCCCACCTTGGACACATAAATCCTACATTCAATCATCAAGACACTATTAGAATCAAGGACAGCCTCCTTGGTTTCCCCTCTTAACATTTTATCTAGAATGAGACATAACTTCTCATCATCAAACTGGTGGTCACAAATCGGCTCAACTAAGGATGAACGAGCCGCTATGAAAGCAATTAACCTACCACTCTCCTTAGAAATATGTAATCGGACAAGACTGTTGGCTAACCTATGAACATCTCTAACTAATGGTCTCTTCTCAACACTGATAGTTGCAAGATTTCCCATACTAGAAGTCTTTCTACTCAAAGCATCGGCCACCATATTGGCCTTCCCTGGATGATACGAGATGGTGATGTCATAGTCCTTCAGTAACTCAAATCCATCTACGCTACCTCAAGTTCAGATCCCTCTAACTTAAAATCTACTGAAGACTCCAATGGTAAGTGAAGATCTCACAATGAACCCCATACAGATAATGCGTCATAGCTTAAGCACAAATATTACAGCTGCCAAATCCAGATAATGAGTAAGGTAGTTCTTCTCATGGGTCTCTAATTGTCTAGAAGCATAGGCGATCACCTTCCCCTTCTGCATCAGAACACCACCCAACCCGACTCCCGAAGAATCAGAATAAATGGTAAAGTACACACCACCCTCCTCGGGTAAAATCAAAATAGGAGAAAAAGTCAACAAGCACTTGAGCTTTTGAAAGCTCTCCTCACACTCATCAGACCACTAGAAGCTCTCACTCTATCGAGTCAATCTGCTCAAAGGAGATATAATAGTGAAGAAGCTTTGAATAAATAATCTATAATAGCCTGCAAGCCCCACAAAACTCCATATCTCGGTAACTGAAGTAGGCCTGGTCCAACCTCTAATTGCCTTAATCTTGGCTAGATCCACCCGAATACTCTCCTTGGACACCACGTGTCCCAGAAATGCAATAGAATCAAGCAAAAACTTGCACTTCAAAAACTTGGCATACCATTTCTCTTCTCTCAATCTCTGGAGCACGATCTCCAAGTGCCGATCATGGTTCTCCTTAGTCTTGGAGTACACTAAGATGTTATCAATGAAGACTATTATAAAAGAATCCAAAAAAGGTCAAAACACACTATTCATTAACTCTATGAATGTTGCAGGGGCGTTAGTCAAATCGAAGGACATCACAAGAAACTCATAGTACCCATGACGAGTCCTAAAAGTTGTCTTAGGGATATTTGATGCCCTGATCTTTAGCTGATGCTAGCCGGACCTCAAATCAATCTTAGAAAACAAAGATGTTATAATGCCCTAGTTCTTGTGAAATTACCTTTTTGTATGAAATGACCATTTTGGCCTTTCCCCTTAGCGGTTTCACGCTTTGCTTGTGTTCCGGGAGTGGTTGGTATGGTCTCTGTTGCGATCGGGAGGGATTTTAGTGATTTTGAGACCTTGGGTGGAGATTTTAAGGAGATAGTTGACTTTGGTCAACATTCTGAGATCCGAGCATCGAATGGTGATTTTGTCAGTTCTGTTGCATTTGGAACGTTGAGTTTGGTCTAGTAGGGTGGTTGATTAGAACCCCGAGACCTTATAATTCGTTTTGGGTATTTAGGCTAAAAGTTAAGTTTTAGGCCTAAAAGAGGTTCATAGGAGTATTTTGGTCATAAAAAAAATTTCGGAAATCTGATGATTCCATTAGCTTTGAAACATGTTTTCTGATCAATTTGCACTATTGGTTCATGTTTATAGGGTTCCGAATGAGTTTCGAGGGTTAAAAACGTATTTTGATTGGTGTTGGAGCAAGTTGACCACGGTCAACACGGTCAACATACCCTTTTTGGTTGAAAATAGCCCATATTTTGGGTTTCTTCCTTCTTTTTCTCATTTCCACTATTGTTACACAATTGGAGCTTAGGAGAGATGAATTTTAAAGCAATCTTTTGAGGAAATTCATTGGAGTAAGTCTCTTTATCATTTCCTAATGATTTTATCTTCCAAAGCTCTTTAAAATTCAAGATCTCAATGTGGGTTATGGGGTTTTCCCCCCAAATTTTAAAACTAGTAATTTCATGATTTTGAATCTGTTTCCTACTCGATTTTAATGAGTTTTTCAACCATGAACTCCTCTTGATGTGTAGAACTTGATTTTCAACTAAAATTCCAATTTTTCCCTTTTCATTTTCGAGGTGATTTTTGGACGATTTAAACACCGGTTCTTAAACCTTGCAATATGGGTATCGTTGAACTTCTTTTGATGAATTCTTTCCATTATTGATAGTTGGGGATCGTTTCAGAGTTGGTATTTGAGGCTAAAGCTCCCGTAGAGTGTTCGGGTGAAGTTTTCAACCTTCGAGATAGGTTTGGCTATCCTTCTTTGAGACTGGGATTGGGTAATTGATTGTCCTTATGTCATAGGCTTTGGGATGGGATCGTAATATGATTTGGGATTGTTAATTATATTGTGATGCCCGTGTGGGGGCTTGAGTATATTGTGATGCCCGTGTGGGGGCTTGAGTATACTCACTACAAGAATCTCCCCTTTTAACCACCAATTCTTAACGAAGGGATATGAATCCGGTCGTTAAAAGTGTATTTATAGAGACACAATTTTTTTCCGATCGTTAAAAGTCAATTTTTTATTTAATATTAGCGTCATCCGGATGCTAAAAGAATTTATATCCGGTTGTTAATATATTAAAAAAGCGCTGAAATTTTATCCCGTTCCGTCTTTATTTTTCACCACACACGTCTGTCTACACTTTCCACTCCAAAAAAATTAAAAATAAAATGAAAAACGCTTCCCACTCTTCCAAAAAGAAAACATAGACTCTATCAGTTCTCTTTTCTCATACCCATCATTTTCTGTTAGAAGTGAACAACCTCCTAGATTTTCTCTGAAATTATAGTGAATTGAGCGATGGTTTGAGAAAATTTAGGAATCGTTGGGGGAAATTCCGCAAGCTTCTTCTCTCCCATGTTCTTTTAGAGTAAAATCAGCTTAGCACAGATACAACTACACACGTCTCTTCCAGGTTTGTTAGAGAAATTAGCATATACAGATGCCCACATTTCTCGTTTACAACTTTTAAGGATGGTCTGTGTCTCTCTTGTTTGATTGCAGAACAATGAAATTAACTTTTCTTTTTACAGCTTGTTGTGACTTTGCTTCAGTTGACATTATTCAGACGCCATCTTGGTGTTTCCGTCTCTTCAAGGTAAGATTTGGTTATTATAACTATGAATTGCCTTGTGGATTTCTTGATTTTGTGCAATTTTGGTTTTTCCCAATTCTAGGTTTCATCTAGGGTTTTTACATTATTTTTTTTATGTTCTTGCACTTATATATATTAGTCGTATTGATATTTCCAGCATCCTTATTTGTTGTGTCTGCTTATTTGAGCATTTTTCTATACCTTATTGAATAAATTATTAATCTGATAATTTCTAAGCACAATCCTTATGATATAAAATATTTTGTGTGAACTGCGTCATTTAATGTTTGCTCGTTTCTCTATATTTTAAAAGTTGTTCAGGAGATGGAAAACATAAGGTGTCTCACTAATGAAAATCCAACTGCTAACGTGAATCCAACATATTGTTTGATAGCTTAAAAAGATAATGTTAGGTGACGAAAGAAACTAGAAGAAAACAAAGTTGGTATACTTAATAGTATATGTAGTTGGTGTAAGATTATTATTTTTTGGTCAAACAAAAAAATTAGGTTAACCAAGTAAGAAAATATGTACAACTAACTATTAGATCCTAGAAAAAAATTCCTAAAGCAACAGTTAAGATATTCTATGAATTATTTCTAACTATAATGTTTTGCACTTTGTAACTAGTGAGCTTCCTTATACCATGCTAGATAAACAACTAGCAGGAGTTTTTGTTGAGTTTGGCACAACAGTGGTCCAGGTTGCTTATTTTTGTCGAGTTAGATAGTTGATGGAGGATCCACTTGTAGTCATGTAGAATGTGAGACAAACAATGAGTAGGAGCATGAAAAAGATCAATAACTTATGTACCATAAATTTCAATAATTAGTGGATGTAAGTTGTGTAGTAAGGAAAGCTGAAGTCCATGAAAGAGAGCAAGTAAGTCGAACACTAAACTGTTAGCAAGAAAAATTGGTAAAGATTTTATTTTTAGTTTTTGTACATAAGTTTACAACTCTTGCAGGACAAGAGGAAAAAGCAAGAAGGAAAAATTATAGCCTCCAATATGAACTTTAATACTTAGTTCCTCGTCTTTACAAAATTTACTAACAATTCATTGTTTATATCCCTACTCCCACTAGTTTGTGTCTCTTTTTTGAAATGATAATTGTACTAACTCTAATCAATTGATTTTTAGGCTTCCCTAAGACATCCACATCACTTTTGTTAAATGGTTAACTATTATTCTTAACTATTACATAAAGTGTACCTCTGTTTCTTTGTGACTTAGCCGCTGGACTATTGTAATTTGTATGGTTGCCATAACTTGATAGCTTCTATTAGTGCTTGCAACCTGCTATGGTTTTTTTTAAAATAAAGTATACAACCAGTTGCTAGCCTGCTTTAGCATATGATAAAAGTGATATTGCACCTCGAGTAATGCCAACATAGTTATTGCTAACAACTTTTGTTAGGTATTTAGCTAGCCTGTTACTTTAGCTACTGCTCATAGATGATGAAGTATTGTCTAGGGTCCTTAGGTGTTTAGTTGCATCTCTATAATAATAACATATCTACAGTATGTTCTTTTATTAATTATTATATATTTAACAAGAAATTTCTTAAAAGTTGAGAAATTATTCAACAGTGGCAAGTATTAAAAGAAGAAATACAACCTTTCCTCGTCCCTGCTCTACACTTATCGTTCATCAATCTTGGTCATCTGTTGGTCTTTCTCTTGTCAATTGCTAGTGATAAACTGTCACAACCCAAGGTAGACCCTAGATGTAACATGGCGTACAAGACCCCGAGAGGCCTCATACAAGCCCTTAGCATACATAACATATAACATAATAGAGAAATAAGAGTTCAAAAGAGCATTTTATATCAAAGCTTCATTCAAAATAGCGGAAGTCTACAACTCATGTCTCAAAACCTTCTAATATCATAGAATACGAATAAAAGTGATAGGGACGCATCCCAATACAATATCCAACATAAGGAAAGACATCAAAGTAAAATCCAACAAGGCTATGTCCTCGGATGGATGAGAACTCACCAAGTCTTCTTCTCAACTCTAAGTCAATGCTCTAGCCACGAGTAGGAGAACTACCACGTCCTACACCAAAGAAGTTGATGCAGGCAAGTGTATACATTAGCACAATAAAGTACTAAGTATGATAGCCATGCATATAAACTCATAAAACATGCTAGAAACTGAGATATAAACACGACATGCAATTGGCCAAGCTAAATCATCTTTCTTTTACTCTTCTTTTCTTTACTTTACTTTTAGTAACCCATGCACCATTGTGCAAGCTGAAGTGTGGGAAAAGCCTTAAACCGATCTATAGACCATGGAATAACTCAAGATGGAATTCGGTGTCTGCCCTACACCGAAAAATGGCCATTCTACTTGGCAAGGTAGAATCCTAAACCATAGCCTACGTGGATCCACTAGCAAAGATGATATGGGCCTGTTAAGACCACCTATGGGAGCACATAGGCATAGGACATATGGGGACTTGTCACCCGTCCACTCGGTTCTATGCATAATTCCCACTATACAATCATAAATATTGATATCCATGGAAATGCACAACTAGGGTTGCCAATCAGAGCTAAACATGACTTCACATACCATGGACTAGTCCAAGCTTACTTCATTGGGTGTATCTTCTTTCATGGACTTGTCCAAGTTTACACCCCTGGAATTGCTTCTTTAAGCTCTTGATTCAATTTTAGTTAAGCAAACCTTTTAACAAGTTCTGAATCCTTTACACGTGAGAAAACCTTTCACAAGCTTAGGTTGAGCATTATATGAGAAAACCCTTTCAAGACTCAACATCAACATATCATAGATTTCATATAAAACATGCTTGATTCAATAAACCTCTTTCTTCATGATTCTATCATGCTTTTTCTTCATAGCTAATGGGTTCATATTGCCTTTATTTTAATCCATGCAATTCAATGCAAGCTAGCTCTTAAAAGTCATAATCAAGGCAATTTAGTCATACTTGAAGTAACCCACATAAAAGAGGAAAATCATGCTTTTTACTTGAACATGCTAAATTCATGCACTTAACCCCAATTCATGCTCAATTTCATAGATGATCCCTCAATTTCATCAAATCTTATCTCAAACCAACAATCAAGGCATAGATTATCAAATTGGGGAGAATTTACTTGGGATCATGGGGGTTCATACAGTAATTACAATTAGACATGTAATTCACGCTAGGTCGTGCACTAAATTACTTTACCTATGCTAGATCGTGCACTACAAAGCATTAAATCAGTAATTGAACTCATTCTAGAAGAACCCATAACAATTGATCAAACCCTAGCTTACTTGAAGGGAATTGAACCTTGAAATTCATGAAGAAAAGGGAGGGCCCAATGGAGGAAGCAACTCCATTGGTTAATACCATCATACCTTAGCAAAGACCACTAGAAATTGGAGGAGATTGGGTGACCTTCAATGGAGGACTTAGCTTCTTCTTCTTCCTTGAGCTAGAGAGGATTTCTTTTAGAAAGAGAAATGTTTGAGAGGTGAATTTAGGGAATGAGTTAGAATGAAGTGATTTAGGTGTACAAAACTGTATATAGAACCTTCATTAAGGGTAAAACCGACTTAGTTAATTAGGGAATTAACTAGGGAAAACACCAAAAATCCCTTAATTAAAAACTGTCGGGTCCCATCTGGGGCCCATCTAAGGTCGGGACCTACGGTCTGTACATCCATTGACGGACCGTTCTATTGAACCGTCAAAAGATTCAGAGAGTTGGTATTTGGAGACCCTGCAATGACGGTTTCAATCTACGGTTGGTAGGTCAATCTACGGACCGTACACCTCAATCGTAGATCACAGCCTGAGGTTCAAGAATTTAACCAAGTCTGTGGGACATCTACGGTTACTTTCTACGGACCGTCAATTGACTCACGATCTGTCCTGCTACTCCATAGATCACACTTCTGAGACTGAGAATTATTGAAATTGACAGAGCCATTGATAGCTCCTCACCTACGGCCTGTCAACCTGACTACGGCCCGTAAGTGGCCTCCGTAGGTCACTGCCTACAGGTAAATTCTGTATTTTTTCATTCCTTGGAAAGATGGGGTATTACATAAACGTAGAGTGTTCTTCTCGTAAGGTAAGTTTCTACTTTTGAACGTGCATTAATGAATTTGATTCTATGTTACATCTTATTTATTTACTCTGTTTTACTTATGGATTGGTGTTACTGATTTTCAACTAACTATGGGTAAAACATGCGTATGTCTCCATTATATACATATTTTCATTTCTAAAATGAGACAAAAATGAATTGTGTGTAGCCTTGAGGGCTAACCAACTAAAGCACATGATCTTAGTAGGTAGTGTCCTCTAAATCAATTTCTAGGGCCAAGAGTCAATAACCTAATCTTTATTTACAAGATTTTTATAGAACTCTTTAACATAGAAATTTTCTTTATTGTCCTATGCCATTCTGTGTGAAATATGTGCATCAATGCTTGAAGCTTCCACCTTAGCAAGCAATTCCAACAGTCCCTCTAAGTCCCAGTCTTGAGGGTGTCTTCCGAATGTACATCCCAGATGCTGGTGCTTCAGTTTTTTGCAATATACATGAACAAAGTTTATAGTTATAATTGGAGTAATCACTAAATAAATAACTAATTAAAAATCATTTTATGAACAAACATAATTTGTTTTCTGAAACGTACTAAAATCTTTTCAGAAAGAGGTCTTCTTCAACTTCTGAACAATAAATTGTTAGTTCTTACTTCTGTTGGTTGTTGTACTAAAATATTTATTATATCTTTTGCCTGCATGAAGATTATGGCACCTAATAATGAATGGATGCAACTTGTTCAAGATAGACTTGATAATGCTTACATCATAGGGATGGAGAACTTTTTGGATTATACTTTTACAAGATTGAAAGAAACACAAGAAATACGTTGTCCATGCGTCAGGTGTTGTAATTCATCTTTGAAAACTCATGAGATGGTTAGGTCACATCTATTAGTGTATGGAATAATTCAAAGTTATACTTTTTGGTTTCATCATGGGGAGAGGTTAGGTGAGCTAGAGTCAGATTCTGAATTTGTAGAGAACAATGACATTCAAAAAGATGATGAGGAGGAGGATGAGATGCATGAGCTATTAAGGGATTTATATCTCGCTTTCAATGAAGAAAATATGAATACTGGTGGTAATGATTTTGCTCAGGCGGAACCAAATGCTGAAGCAAAACGATACTACGGCCTATTAAATGATTATGAACAACCATTATATGAAAGTTCAAAAGCAAGAAAACTTTCTACTTTGGTTAAGTTGCTTCATATTAAAAGTATTGGTCAGTGGAGTAATGCTTCATTCACAATGTTGTTAAAGATGCTAAAGAAAGATTAATTGCCTGATAGATCAAACTTGCCAGATTCATATTACGAGGCAAAGAAGATAATTCTAACTCTTGGGCTTTCTTATCAGAATATAGATGCATGAAAGAATAATTGCATGTTATATTGGAAGGATGATAAGAATCTCGAATTCTACAAAGTGTGTGGCGCATCTAGATAGAAGGAAAATAAACGTAATGGGGAAACACAATCTAAACGTGGTAAAAAAATAACATGCAAGATTTTACGTTGTTTTCCTCTAAAGCCAAGACTTCAGAGATTGTTTATATCCTCAAAAACATCTTCTTTGATGAGATGGCATCATGATGAAAGAGTTGATGATGGAATAATAAGGCACCCTGCTGATTCAGTAGCATGGAAGACACTGGATGAACTTCATCCATCTTTTGCTATTGAGCCTCGTAATGTTTGACTTGGACTTGCTACTGATGGTTTTCAACCATTTAAAAATTTGAAAACTCCACATAGTATTTGGCCTGTGGTACTTATTCGTTATAATTTACCACCTTGGTTATGCATGAAGCAATAAAATTTTATTTTATCGATGCCTATTCCTAGTCCTGATAGTCCCGGAGATGCAATTGATGTTTGTCTCCAACCTTTGATAGATGAATTAAAGGAATTATGGGAAACTGGAGCTGAGACCTTTGATGCGTCAGCTAAACAAAATTTTATGTTACATGCAGCTTTGTTATGGACCATTAATGAGTTTCCAGCATATGCAAATTTATCAGGATGGAGTACTAAAGGAAAATTGGCTTGCCCATGTTGCAATAAAGAAACTCTTTCAATTAGGTTGGATAATGGTAATAAGGAGTGTTACATGCATCATAGACGCTTTCTTTCTCTTAATCACAAAAGGCGGAATGATAAAAATTCCTTTGATGGCACAAATGAGCAAAGATTACCACCAAAAATGTTATCTGGTAATGATATACTTGATCAAGTAGGAGATTTAGAAGGTCTAACACAATCAAAGGATCCAAGGAAGAAGATTAAAATATCACACGAGAGTAGGGGTGATAATTAGAACAAGAAGAGTATTTTCTTTGATCTTCCATATTGGAATACTCTATTGTTGCGACATAATTTAGATGTGATGCACATTGAGAAGAATATATGTGATAATATTTTGGGGACAATCTTAAATGTCAAAGGAAAAACTAAAGATACCTTGAATTCCCGGTTGGATTGGTAAGCAATGAACATAAAGAAGGAATTGCATCCAATAGAGAGTGGAGATAAATAAGAGTTACCTACTGCAAGTTACACATTATCTCCTACAGAGAAGCACAAGTTTTTCACTTTCTTAAAGAATTTAAAGGTCCCAGATGGATTTTCATCAAATATTTCTCAATGTGTCAATCTTAAAGATCGCAAACTTTAAGGATTGAAAAGCCATGATTGCCATGTTATTCTACAACATTTACTCCCACTTGTGATATGTGGTATGCTATGCAAATCTGTGCTTGAGCCACTTATTGAGTTGTCTATATTTTTTGAGATAATCGGAGCAAAATGTTTAAGTGTACATGAGCTAGAGCTAATAGAAGTCCAAATTCCAATAACACTGTGCAAGTTAGAAAAGGTCTTTATTCCTGCATTTTTTGATATCATGATCCACTTGCAAATTCATCTAGCTAATGAAGCTAAGACTGCTGGACCTATCCAATATCGATGGATGTATTCGGTGGAGCGATGTCTATACTTTCTAAAATTATTTATTCGTAATATGGCTCACCCAAAAGGTTGTATTGCAGAGGGACATATAGAAACTGAATGTATGACCTTATGTTCAAGGTATTAGCATACGATGGAGACAAAATTTAATCGCCATGAAAGAAATTATGATGGTGGTTCTATTGAATCTGATGGAGGTTTAGAAATGTTTTCTCTACCTGGAAAAATTTTAAGGGGAGACAAACCAGGCATTCTTGATTCAAGTGAATTTGAGCTTGCACATTTTTATATTCTGAAGAACTGTGATGAAATTCAACCATTTCTCAAGTAAGTAATGACTCATTCAAAAATTTTACTTTTATATTTTCCATATCCTTACATAAAATGACATGGTATACTTCAAATTATTTGGAGAGAATTTTCACAAATTTCAATTGATACATATAAAAATTGTTTAGAGATTGAATGGAATAGACAATTCATTAGCTCGACAGAGTTATACGACAGGTTGTGCGACAGCCTTGATTCCACCGTACTATCGCATCATTGCATTATCTTATTGCATTGCATCGATCTTTGTGTTTGTGTCTTATCTGATGATCTTTGATATTACTATGACTTATGTGTTTACTTTACTCATGCCATTCTATATAAACTGGCGGCACCGATGCCGGAGTGGGACTTTTCTGTATGCAGGTAGAAGCGTTCCTTAGTTTGATTAATTCGTTACAATCAGTCGGTCAAACCTACTGAATACATGTGAATTGTACTCACCCCTACTTCTGTATCCCTTTTGATGTAGATTCTTGTCAGGTACTCCTCATGGCAGTTTATTATCTAGCGAGTAGGCTCGTTTCGTAGTAGTGGTGAGATCCTGTGCTCCGGATCGCCATTAACTCCATCTTCCATTTCAGTCTTTACTATTATTCAGAGACTTATGATGTACTTATATTCAGGGATTGTTTTAGATGCTTTTTACACTAATGAGACCATGTTTTGGGAAATTCTTCGTTGTTATTCTCTCCTTTTCAATTGTGGCCTAACTTCTTCTTTGGGAGTCTCGTATATGTTTTATTGTTCAGCTTACACATCAGGGTGGTTTTGGGATGTATGCCATCATGACCTCAGTTTTTGGGTCATGACAAAACTATATCAGAGCGCTAGGTTCACCGGTCTCATAAGTTAAAGAGCAGGGTGTCTAGTAGAGTCTTGCGGATCGATATTTAGATATCCGTACTTATCTTCGAGAGGCTACAAGATACTTACTAGGAAAAATTCCTTTCATTGATTCCTTTCGTGCGATTCATTCATATCAAAGTGTTCTATACCTCTAATCTATTATTTCTACACAGATGGTGAGGACTAGATCTAGAGTCACCAAGGGTGAGGTCATACCTACAACCTGAGCCCCAGTTTGTGGGTGAGGCAGGGGACACAGAGGAGGTAAGGGTCATGGTCGAGCAAGGGGAGCAACACCTGCACGAGGACAGACTAGGGAGGCATTACCTGAGGCTATATATGAGCATGAGGATGATTTTGAGCAGCAGGCTGAGGAGTAGAGGCCAGCCCAACCTCCTTCAGTTCTTGATAGTACCCTGGCGCTCCAGGAGTTGCTTGTCCGATTATTGGCTAGATTAGATTGTCCCCCTACTCCTAGTATTCTTCTGGGCACTTCAGGCTCCCCTATTATAGTTGGTACTACCCCGCGGCAGAAACACATCAGCAAACTCTTGGACTATAGGCACTGACTCCACCGTAGGGCTCTCCCTACTAACATCTCTAACATACGCCAAATATGCCAAAACATCCGCCAGCCACTATCCTCCGAGAGTGAACATAAGAAATAACTCCAACCGGCGTGGGACTACAAGAGCCCTGCCACGCCACCGGCGGAACACCAGGCATCACTAAGGCAACGGTCTTGGCATAGCAATCCAAAACCGCTCGATGAGGGGATAACCAGTATATACCCAGAATCACATCAAAATTCATTATACAAAGCACGATAAGATAAACCAGAGTGTTTTTCCCCTGAATAGTCACCACACACGATTTACAAACTCGATCCACTACTAGAGAATCCGCTACCGGGGTCGAAACACGCAAGGATACAGATAAGGGCTCGGGACTCACTCCCAATCGAGGCATACAATATGCACACACATAAGAATAAGTGGAACGAGGATCAAATAAGGCTGAAGCGGACTGATGGCATAAAAGGACCGTACCTGTGATCACATCATCATATGTCTCGGCCTCTGCTCTGGCTGGAGATGCATAGAAATGGCCTTGGGCGCCTCTACCACGAGCATCCACCTTGCACCTATTCTGCCTCCCCCGAGACCTCCCCGTGCACCCTGATGCTGACCTCCTCCTCTAGCTGGAGGTGCTACTATTGAAACCGGTCTCGCCGCCTGAGGAGCTGGTAAAGCTGATCTATAGATAGGGCACTCCTTAGCCCAATGGCAAGCTCTCCACAAGTGAAGCAACCCTGAGAAGATGTACTCTGAACTGGAGACCAGCCACCCCGACCTGAGGAACCCACTTGGAAACTACCTCGGCCCTAGCTCGGACCGGCACTATACCCACTCTAACGGTGCTGGTCACCCTCGAATGTCTGTGACGCTGCGTGAAATGGGCGACTTGACTTGCCTGGCTAGAACCTCTGCTGGACTCGCTCCTGGGTAATCCTAGGCCTAGTACGGGACCCACGGTAGCTATCATCCTGCCTGGCCTTCTTGCCACTGCTCCCTTGGGCCTCGTAACAGAGCTGCTCAATAGTGCGGACATGGTCCACAACATCTTTAAAAGAATAACCCATTCATTACATGGACTGTGACTCAATACACAGTGGCAACCTCAAACCTCTAACAAAGCATCGGACCCTCTCCTCCTTTGTAGGCAGAATCATGGTGGCATGACGGGACAACTCATGAAATCTAGCCACATTCTCGGATACCGTCATGGAGCCCTGATCCAACCTCGAGAACTCATCACGGAGGTGATCCTTGACGCTTCGTGGGATAAATCTGGTCAGAAATGCCCCTGAAAACTCTATCCACGATACTGGTGGTAACCTAGCTACCCTGGTCTCGATGAAGGAACGCCACCACTGTCTGGCAGGTCCGTCTAGCTGGTACGTGGTAAAGTCGACTCTTCTAGACTCCACTAACCCCAAAGCTTGCAATCTTTCTCGGTAGGTCGTAATAAACTCGTGGGCATCCTCCCAACAGCTCTGGAAAACCTCAGCGGTGATAGCATGAGAGACACCCCGAGCATCTTTTGCTCTCGAGAGGCATAACCCTATCCAAAGGGTTCGGCTAAATCAAGGCCGATGCTGGTGGCTGATGAACCTCTGGAGCCGCTACCGAAAGCTTGTCCTGCTGACGCATCTCTAGAACCACAGGGGCAGGCGGGCCCTGCGGTGCTCGAACCAGCTCTGGAACTGGTGCTGGGGCCAGCTGCATACCCCCGATAGTATCTAGAATCTCGACAAGCATGCCTTGAAGGTCGGAGGCGGCAGATGGTGCAGGCGGTGATTGGGCTGGTCTCAGCCCCACTGGCTGAGGAGGAATCTGCTCTCTACGAGGCTCTGCCTCCGGCTCTGGAGTCCTCGCTCTCTCCCAGCCTGGTGCCGCTGCACCAACTCAACCTCGGGGTTGACCTCTACTAAGTGTATGAGCCATCCCTGCGACAGAGTGAAACAAGTGAGTATTCATGAAACCAATTGGACAACAACGCACGAAAATGATACAAAATAAGAAAACCTCCGAAGGGCATCTTGTAGCCTCCCAAAGATAAGTCACAGACGTCTTCGCGTCAATCCGCAGGACTCTACTAGATGTTAGCTCTGTACAAGTGAGACCAACGAACCCGGGGCTCTGATACCATCTTGTCACGACCCAATTTCTCGAGTCATGATGACACCTACCAACCCACCAGTAGGCCAGCCAAGACGCTATCCCAGAACTTAACGTTAATGGGACTGAGGGTGGATACTAACCTCAACTAAGCGGAAGCATAAATAAAGGAACACATAAGAAAAAGTGAAAACGAACCCAAAACTATATATACAAAGGTACCTCCCAGAACTTGAAAGTCAAAGGTACAGAACCACTAACAAGAGTACAAGTCCCAAAAGTGGACCACATAAATGAGACTGTCTCAAAAACAAAAGACAAGACAAAATATAATCTAGAAGGAGACAGGTAATCCCAGAACGCCATGTGCTCACCCTCGTCTCCTAAACAGACATCTGCAGGCTCGAACTCAACACTGATGACTGGTGCTCGGACCTGCATCACGAAAAAAGATGCAGAGTGTAGCATGAGTACTAAAACAACGTGTACCCAGTAGACATCATAGGCCGACTGAGCAAGAAAGGTAAAAGTAGGGAGAAAAGATAGAATCCAACACAAACAGAGGTCAACAGAACAGGAACAAAATAATGGGAAGTAAACTAAGAACAATCGAACTAACCCCTACCAGGCCCCTCATAAGACCTAGAGGGAGTACACACAAGCACAGACAAACAAAGATCTGAACGGACCCCCATAAGTCTGACAGGACACTGAATGCTAATTCTATGAGAATTGAGGAAGAACCAACTGCGAACCAGAATCACCGAGTCAACTCAACTAAACGATCTAACCATCTCAAACCAAGAAGACAAGTCCAAATCTCAAATCATCTCACCTAATCTACTATCCACCTCGGGGCCCTGTAACCTGAAATTCAACTTCCCAATAGGCTATCACTCTGGGGGCCCAGCCCATGCCAAACGAGTGAGCCTTCTAACACTCCGGGGGGCCTATCCCAGCCAGACGAGTGCATGGGCTATGTCTACTCCGCAGAGGACCTCAAATAACCTATATCTAATCGCCCTGCCAGCTAATCACTCCGGGAGAACTACCCTAGGCCCAGCCCATGCCAGTCAAGTGAGTTTGCTACCACTTCCAGGGGCCCTGTCCCTGCCAGTCAGAGTGTGCGGTTCATATCAACTCTGTAGAGGATCTCAACTCTAAGATATCATGAATCAACGTCTACTCTCAATCAACATGCACCGCACAAAATGATTGCAGTCCACTGCAGGCTGATATCCGCTCCTGATAAATCTCAATGAAAATTTGGCCTCGAGCATGTGAGGTTTCAGACTCCAGGTTCTTTTCTAGTGCTCTCTATTGTAACTCCGAGATTTGTAGCCCTGCCAGTTTCTGCTAATGTAGCCATGTCAGTGTCTGAGAAGAAGAGTTTTGAGAGGTTTGTAAGATTGGAACCTCCCAGGTTTGACGGTACAATAAGGGAGAAGGCCTATGATTTCTAAACTTAGTGCCAGGACAGGTTGTTCAACGTGGGTATTTTAGAGGCACATGGAGTGGGTTACACTTCCTACCAGTTTGCGGGAGTGGACAAGGAGTGGTGGAGATCAGTTCTTGCTCGCAAACCTACCGGTTCTCATATGATGGGTTGGTAGCAATTCACTTAGGTGTTCCTTGAGAGGTTCGCGATCAGTGCAGAGATGAGTTTGACCGGCTAAAGCAGGGTTCTTTATCAGTATTTGAGTATGAAGCTCATTTTCATGAGTTGTCTCGTTATGCTATGTCGAATATCCCTACAGAGTTTGAGTGGATCCACAAGTTGGTGAAGGGATTCACCGGCTATCTACAGGAGGCCACAACCACTCTTGTGCTATCGGGTGACTCCTTTCAAAGTATTATTGATCATGCCAGGATGATCGAGAGCATCAAACATGCTAGACAGGGTGGCGCCAAGAGGTTCCATTATCAGGGTCAGTTTAGTGGCCATTCCTCCAGAGGTAGAGAGTATCTGGGTCCGGCACCCAGGCTTATCAGGGCAGGCCAGTACATGTGGCAATTCAGATTACAGATGGTACATTTGGATCCAGGTCTGGACAGACTAGTCATGGTGGTTCTTCAGGTTCGGAAGGACGTGTCGACACTTCTGGTTATCCTCTCCAAGGTTCGGGTCCTCGAGGCTGCTATGTTTGTGGTGAGTTTAGGCATAAGGCAAAGGATTGCCCAGACGTGCTCCTTCTATTATTCAGCTCGGGTCACAGGTTGTTCGTTCTACACCAGCTCCAGCGGTCAGAGGTGCTTCGTAGAGTGCTAGAGGTGGCATCAGGGGTGCCAAGGGGGTACTTGTGGTGGGTCCCAAGCCAATGGTGACCGTAGACTGTGTTATGCCATTCCGGGTAGAGATGAGGCAGAGGCCTCCGATCCAGTTATTACAGGTATTGTCCTAGTTTGCCATCACTCTGCTTCAGTATTGTTTGATCCCGGGTCCACCTACTCTTATGTGTCGAATTATTTTACTGCGGATATTGATTATGTATGTGAGCCCCTAGCAGTACCTATTAGCATCTCTACCCTGGTAGGTAAGTCTTTAGTGGTGGATCGGGTGTATCGAGGTTGTGTAGTGACGTTTTCGAGTAGAGATACTCAGGCAGACCTTATCTTATTAGATATGCTTGATTTTGATGTGATATTGGGTATGGATTAGTTATCTCCCAATCAGGCAATTCTAGGTTGTTATGCTAAGATCGTGACTTTATCTTATCCGGGTTTGCCTAAATTAGTGTGGACAGGTACTCCGAAAAGGGGGTGATATCTTATATTCGTGCTCGTTGTATGTTGGAAAAGGCTTGCTATCACAGTACAAACGTAATAACCTGCACTCTAGCTTATCCATATCACGGCCTCGGGCTCAACAATCAATATAACGAGTATAAAAGCTAAAAAGCAAAAAAAACAACCAATAGTTCCAACAAAGCAAGACACGCAATAACCTAAGTTTCATGCCACCTAGAAGCCATTTCTAAGGATAATATCCGATACAAAACACAAGGATCAACCTAGGCTAAGGTTTTCCGACTAAAACTACACTAAGATACCCAATAAATGGCCATAATTGACTAAGGATTAAATAAGCCTAACTAATCCTAAATTCTAATCATTCATTACTACTCAAAATACAATTAATCTAGTTAAGTTAAGTCTAAGGGAAGGAAGTCGTAACCTACCTCGAGACCGAAACTGTACTCAAACATTTACTTGAGCACTTTTCCCTTTCAGAGAGCCTCAGATTGATGCCAAGCTATCAACAACACCACGGGGACACAAAAACAAATACAACGATACCAACATCGATAAAGGAATTCAAAATTGACAAGAAATCTAAAAAGGCAAATATGGGAACCATACATGGAGTCAAAAAATTGACTCCGTCACGAGGTCCCATACTGCTCAAGGAAATTGTGCCCCGAAAATGGGCACAATTCGAGCATCCATCAAGCCAAAATAGCCCCACCATTATTTAGCTCAAAATGAATAAAAAAATAGTGAATAAAAGGGAAAATTATGGAAATTACAAAGGAAAACAGAAGATTCAACAAACCCGGAACGTGCCCACGAACTCTCCCGACGCGCTCCAAAAAGAATCACTCAAATCCGACACCAAATGCTCTCAAAATCACCCAAAAACTATTAAAGAAATGATACATGTGCATGTTGAAATGAGTCTCTTTTAAAAGGCTGGTCTGCTAGTTATTTGGCCTTCACGAATACAGAGGCTTCCCCGTGAACACGGAGGCTTAGGCATTCAGCCTTTCACGAACGCGGCCAAAAGCCTGCAAATGCGAAGGCAAGGGAAGTTGACCCTTCACGAACGTGGCAAGAGCCTTATGAATGCAGAGGTCCAGAAGGTCTGGTCTCCATGAATGCAACCAAGGGACCGTAATCGTGAAGAGGAGAACAGTGTTGCACCAGCAGCACTGCATCAGCAGTTTCACAAGAATACCAATTTCTCTGTCGGGGGTTTAAAACTTGTTCGAAACCTCGTCAACGTAAACAAAATATGCTACCTAGATGGAAACGATATTCCAGACTCAACAGAATCGACGAAACAACCAAAGAAGGTTGTCTCATCAAAATGTTGACCAAAGTCAACACTTACAAAGAATAATCAAACAAAATACTAAATGCCACAAAGTCACCCTGATTACCTTGGAAACCAAACAAAAGGTCATTCCAAACCAAACTCAATATTTCGGAGCTAACTGTGCTAATGGAATTCCATTATGAGCACATTTACTTAGAAAGTTGACCAAAGTCAAACTTTGTGCAAAACTCAAAAGGTAAAATGCCTAATAGCACTAATTCCAAACAGAAGCCTCAAAACCCAAAGCGATCATTACACTAGACCAAAATCACATTTCCGTAGTTGATGGAACTATGGAAATTTGATCTGACATTTTAATCTCTGGATGTTAAATAAAGTCAACTCTTTCCAATCTTAAGCCTCCAAATTGGCTAAAACCACTCAAAACTCAACCGATCACCTCAGGAAGTGTACTACCCAATCCAGCACCATACAAAATCCATAAGAATGCTACATGAAAGGGAAAACAATCAAAAGCAAGCAAAAACAAATAAATGACCTCGAGGGTCATTACACCTATTTTCTGCACTTTGAGTTATTGAACTTGGAAGGGATGATTTTGAGTAGTTTGCATCAGTTTTCCCATAACATTCATTGATAAAGGTAAGAATTCAACTCCCAACCCTGTAAATTGATTCTTAAGCCTTAGAATCTAGGTTCTTGCTATTGGGAGAAGGTTTTGACATGATTCCATGGCAGAAAAGAGCCTAAAGTTAGAGAAAATGATCATATTTTGGCTGGGGTTTGGATTTACTAATAATTCGGGTAAATTAATAGATCGTTAGTGATTGACTGTTATTTATATTATTTGTTTTAGACCAAGAACAAGCCGAGATACTTTGCAAGGGGAAAGCTCGAGTTATTTAGAGTTATTTAGAGTTTCCAAGAGGCTTGATTCGAGGTAGTTAATGCATGTATATTTTTTATTTATATATGTATGCATATATGTATCAAAATCTAATTTAATGCCTATTTCGCAATAAAGAATGCGGTTAGGTGGGAATTGAAATTATATTAATGATGAATTATAGAATTTATCTACACAACCTTTTCATGTCCTAACTTTATTACATGCTAAAGATATATATATGTAACTATTATTTATAATATCAAACTTCTCATATTTCATCTTCCATATAACTTAAATTTATTTAATTTCTCCATTAACCATTAATTTAGTCAACTTATATATTTTTTTAAAAATATTGTAGATTTTAAAAAGTTGTATTAAATAGTAAAATAAAGACTAATTTATTATTATTATTAGATATATGGAAAGGAAGTCCAAAAATCATCAAAAATGAACTATATAAAGGTTGAGAATGGTTTTCATTTCCCAAGAATTGCGGGAAAAATCCGTAAAGATTTTAACTCGCTCCACTCCATTCTGCATTAGCTTAAGCCCACACTTGCATCGACCAATAGCTATCCTATGGATAGGTCTTTTTTGTTTGTCTTTCTATCTATTAACCTTGGCATGCCATACCTTTATTATTCTTCGTATGATTAGTTTGAGTTTGTAATTTTTTAAAATTTTTTATGGTACACATCATTGACATACCATTAGTTGCTATATTGACATATGGTTGTGTATATATAGATAAGCATATATTTAGTACAATATATTTTAGACTAACAGATTATATTTGAAATCATCTTTTTCATTATTATTTTTTTGAACGCAAATATAAGCTCTATATTTAAACACATTAGTCAACATATAAGATCTATCGTGTTTACAAAAATAATGGCGATGAATAGCTATTAACATAAAGTCAATAACGTACAAATTTTATAAAGTGGTAAAGGACAAACGTGTAACGTTACGTTGCCAGAGACTATGTTTAAAAAATATGTATTAGTTAAAAAAGAAAATCTCAAAAGGCACATGAAAGATGAAATTTGCAAACTTACAAAATTGCTGTCAGATGACAAACATCACGAAGAAATAAAGGAAGCTATAACATGACTCAGAGATTGCATTGCTCTAACTAACAATCCATGTGAACTTACACAAACCGCACAATGTAATAGTTTAATGTCTCGTAAGAAGATAATTGCAAAAAGAACAGATTCTCATGTTGGTACTAAGTTTTCCATCCAAGCAATACTTACTCAAAGAGATTCGAAGTGACATTCCTTTAAGAAGAAATGTCCCAAACTGTATCAGAAACTCCAAAGTTTAGTTGATATTTGGGCTGCTTGTTCGGGAAAAACAATCCAAAATGTTTCTCCAACTCTGAATTTCTGTTACTCTCATCAAACATCGCGAATAAATATGTCTCGATAGGCCCTGGCTTTCTTGGAGTACCCTCTTTAGCATGTTGAATTAAGTTCCTCAAGTAATTTGCTGCAGTATCTGTTGTGGCTCCAAATCCACCAGCAGATGGCAGACTGGTCTCAGACACAACAATCTTTATAGAGCTCTGTCCTGGCCATCCTGGTATTCAGGGGCGTATCTAGGGAGGTCACTGGATGCACGTGAACCCAGGCTCCCCTCCCGAGATCATATATAATAGTGTTATATTTTTTTAAAAATATTGAAATATAGATGTGTGAACCCATATTCGGAGTATCATATTACAATAGTGCACCTTTTTACAATAGTGCACCCCTCATCTCGAAATTCTGGATACGCCTCTGCTGGTATTTGATCGAGGGCAGCATACACAGAATCAACCATTGCATCAAATAAGTTCCTATATTGATACGAACCGTCTTGTACCACCACATTAGGTGCAGTAAAAAGAGCATAGAAGAGAGAAATCTGCCCTGGATTACTCGAATAGCTAAAATACGGGTAAACATTAAGAAGCAAAGGTGCATTAGTATTTCTTAAGAACTCAACAACCGGATCAACAAACTCCCTAGCATCGTTCCTAAACGAACCCTGAGATGGTGGATAAGATTTGCCCATCAATGTCATGTCTATTGAAGTTGTGACATTGACGTTGTATCCTAAACCAGTGAAATAAACTGAATTATAAATTCTGCTCATGGCAGTTTGAAGATGTGAGGTAAGATCAGATGTGCCTGTGAAAGGGCTTATTCCATTTCCAACAACAATGTACTTAATATTAACATCTGGATAAAAAACTCCAACGTTTTTCTCTACCCACCATCTTGCATGTTCCCCACTGGAAGCAATATGCTTGACATCTGAATTGGGAAGTCCTAGCATAACTTCAATGTTGGATCCTCTTAAGGCTTGTAAAACTTCATGATTTGGCTCATAAAGTCTCAAACTTTTTATGTTTTTCGACTTGTAGAGCTGTATAACGTCATTATGTGAAGGAAAATTGTTGCCTAGTATTCCATAAGAAACACCTACTGATTCAGCCCCTGCTCCATAAGAAGTGCAAATGGTGTTAGAAACTTAAATCAAATTATGGATTTGTTGCAAAGATGAAAATAATATGAAAAGACGGTGAGTTTTACCCAAAAAAAATACTACCAAATAATTATTTCTAGATGAAGGTTGTGTAATTTAATTTGGAAAAAGTGGACAAGTTTGATATGAAAAATAAGCAAATAACTTTCAAGTAAATACCTGTTGTGTCAATGCTGGTGGCAGCAAGTAGTAATCCGAGAAGCAAGATAGCAGCCATTGGAGTAGTAGAATAAATGTATATGTGATGAGAAGAAGGCTTGTTACTAGAAATTATGATGAACTTCAAGCTATTTATATTTATTTAGATATTATATAGTAGCCTTGAATATAATATTCTACTGATAATATTATTAATTATTTGATATCCTTAGGCTAATGAAGTTAAGAGCCGCCAGGGGCCCTGTTTAATCACATGTCCATAAAACAACTTGATCATTATGTACAAAAAAGGAAAGACAAGTTTGAATATGTTGATGAAGTTCAAAATTTAAATGCAGCCTGACTTTACAAAACTTATATCCAGTTATAAGCTGAATTTTTAGACACATGCACAACATTAAACTATGGGGTTTTATATTTATGAAAATAAGTACTCCCTTCTTTTAAAAAAGAATGACCTAATTTAACTTAGCGCATAGTTTAAGAAAATAAAGACAAACAAAAAAGTATGACAAAGAAATTTAAACAAAAGGAATATTAAAAACATTCTCTTTGGAGTAATATAATATATATTTAATTAAATGATATAGAGTTTAGACCTTACCTGATTAATAATAATTCAAAAGATTAGTGGAAGCTCAGAAGCAAGCTGCAGCCCCAAGTTGCAACAAAGTATTATTGGAAGCGCTTTGGCACTTAGAGACCATATAATATAAATAAAAATCCATTTTATTAATGGCGGCTTTTTCTTTTGATATGTATTATTTTAATGGAGGTAGCTATCAACATTGACTTCAAATTTAATCAATTCACTATACTCTCTGCTTCTTCTAAAAAAAATTAATTTGGTATTTTTGTCTATGACCTGCATTCATCGCCACTGATGCTTCTCAAGGGGCTTAGAAAATATAAGTACATATTCTATTCAAAATTTGAAGACAATAAGTGAAGTTGAATATGTTTATGAGCTACTCTCTCCTTTTCAAAATAAGTGAATTGTTGAGGATAGTACACCCATTAAGAAAAAAAAATGTTTACGACATAAATTGGACATCACTTTTCATTTTTGTCCTTTTAGTTATCTTCAAACTATTCTTGAAAATATAAATAATTCAAAGTAAAATCATAAATATGAAAAATTAATTCTCTTGAAATTATCACCTAGAAAATGTAAATAAGGGGAAAAATGGAAAAAAAATTCCAACAATTCACTTATTTTGAACTAAAAAAAAAGGCTCAACAATTCACTTTTTTTGAAATACAAGGAATACTTTAGGATCAAAGACGTTGTATAGTTGCAACACCTTCTTTCATAGATGTGTGGTCTGGTTCTGTTTTTTTCTTTCTTTCAAGAAACTTGATATTGAGTTGAAATCTTAATAGTTCAATTGGTTGACTATCTAAATTTTTACCTTGTTTCTGAGTGTTCGATACCCCTCCTCCATTTCCCTTTCCCTTTCCCCTGCCCCAATAAAATAAATTTAAAAAAAAGATAATTAAGCAGAGTTAATAGGTCAATAGAATGAGAGAAACGTAGAGTAATAGCATAACTATTAGATACATGTACAATTAATTGAGTTGGCTAAAAATAGATGAGGGACATTTTTGTGGTAAGAAAGAGCTTGACATTGTTTATGACTTTGATTGACGTGATATAAGGTAAAACCTTAAATTAGTAAAGTCTGTTCCTTTTGAACTACCTCCAATTTAGCTGAGGGGTAGCAGAAATGTGGGATTAAAGTTTAATTAATGATAAAGACACGAAATAATGAAAAATAATTAAAATATGCAGTTACCAGATCGGAGTCTAATTAAGCATGGAAATATTGCAATTGATGGTGTATGAAATATACAAACTTACAAAAAGTTTCTTTCTAAAATCACAAATATCACAAAGAAAAGGAATTTAAAACAACACTAGAAAATTTATTTGGTGTTGCATACAAACATAAACTGCATGAAGAATAAATATTTTTACCGATACTATATATATGCTTTCAACCCAACCAAAAGACATTTCAAATGTCTCTGATTTTACATCTCACTTATGAGAGAAACAGTAGCATTAGTTTCAGCAGAAATGTCCCAAACTCTCTCAGAAACCCCAAAGTTGAGGTTATATTTTGGCTGCTTGTTAGGCGAAAACAATCCAAAATGTTTCTCAAGCTCTGGATTCTTGTTATTCTCATCAAACATCGCGAATATATAAGTCTCAATAGGTCCAGGCTTTCTCGGACTACCCTCTTTTGCATGTTGAATTAAGTTCTTCAAGTAAGTTGCTGCATTGTCATGTGAAGCACCAAATGCACCAGCAGATGGCCATCCACTCTCTGACACAACAATTCCTACAGATCCCCCTCCTGTTCGATCCATCGCAGCATAAACAGAATCCAACATAGCATCAAATAAGTTTCTATATTGACGCGAACCATCTTGTACCACTACATTAGGTGCGGTAAAAAGAGCATAGGGAAGTGAAATCTGTCCTGGATTACCAGAATAGCTAAAATAAGGATAAATATTAACGAGCAATGGTGCACGTGTGTCCCTCAAAAACCCAACAATAGGATCAGTGAACCATTTAACATCGTTCCTAAAGGAACCCTGTGATGGTGGATAAGAATTGCCAATCAATGTCATATCTACTGATGTTGAGACCTTAACGTCATTTCCCAAACCAGCTTCACCGATTGCTTTATAAATGTTTACCATAGCAGGAACTTGAAATGAGGCAAGATAAGATGTGCCAGTGACAGGGCTGATTTCATTACCAACAGCTATGTACTTAATTTTAACATCTGGCCAGAAATCTCTAACGTTCTTCTGTACCCACCATCTCGCATGCTCCATGCCAGAAGCAATGTGTTTCACATCTACATTTGGAAGTCCTAGTATCACTTCAATGTTCGATCCTCTTAAGGCATTTAAAGCTCCATGGTTCGGATCATAAAGCCTCAATCTTCCAATGTTTCTCGACTTGTAGAGCTGTATAACTTCGGAATGTGATGGCAAGTTGTTCCCCATCATTCCATAACAAACACCTAATTGAGCCTCTGCTCAATAACAAGTAGAAATGGGGTGTTAGAAACTTAGTAAACTTAAAAATTTAAAGAAAACATGGTAGGGCAGATGTATATATGGTTCCTCTGAATCTAGTAGTTTTAGCTCAAAACAATATATGTTTAAAAACTTCATTAAACAAGTATACATGATAGATTTGAGCCTAGTTTAAATTCTTGATCCACCTCTGCCCTCATCCTCTCAAATTAGAAAATCTTGTGAGTGTTAACCGAAAAATATCAAATAACTTTGGCTAAAATGAATATAGTCATGCAAGTTAGTGTGGGAAAAGATACACAAGTAAGTGAATACGAAAAATAAGGAAATAACTATCAACCAAATTTAGATTTTGCATACAAAATAATGTTGAAACAATATTTTTGAGTCGAAATTCAAATTGTTTAAGTAGAAACCTGTTATGTGAATGTTGGTGACAACAAGTAATCCTAGAAGCACGATAACAACTATTTGTGAGGTAGCCATGATGTTTGAAGAGAAATGTTGTTGGTAGAAACTAAGATGAAGTAGGAGCTATTTATAACTATGGAAATAGACTTGTGTATAATTATATTAATTTGAGTGGAATACTATTAGAATTTGTTAAGAGCCGCCAGGTGACTTGATCAACTTGATTTTTTTTATTTTTTTTTGTGGAAAAAAGAAGATGAGCTTGATGATGTATAAGTTTGACTCTACAAAAGAAAATATTAGCTAGTTAGGATTAATTTCTTTCATCCACCACAAACCATGCCACTCATGAGGAATTGCTCACTAATTATCGTTACAACTAATAAAATTCGTGATAAGTTCCTTATAGTTTCTCCCCATTTCTAAAAAATATTTACTCTCATCAGATATTTACATCAAATCAAACATTTTAACTTTGATCATCAAACATTAAAATGAAGAATACAAATATTACATAGCACACACGTAATCGTAATTAGGCAATAAATGTGTATATGAAAAACAGTCTTGCATTCCATGATTTGATATTGACATATTTTTTTACTAACGTTTGCTGACTTTTCTACTTCATTTATTTGAGGAAGAAAAGGTTTCCTCGAGAAGACTTAGGGGTCGTTTGGTAGAGTGTATTAACAAAAATAGTACATGTATTAGGTATTAGTAATATTTTGTTTAGTACACTTTTTTATGCTATGTATCTCTATTGTGTATTAATGTGTGACAGTACTAATACCATGGATTTTTAATGTGTGCATTACTAATACCATGAATTTTTAGGTATTAACAATGTAAGGGGATTTAATGCATGCATTAGTATGATAACAACTCAATTACCGCTTAAAACCCTTTTTACATCTTTTTCATCATAGTTGTGGAGGATATTTATGTAAATATATATTTTTATGCAATGCATGATATTTTTAATACACCAAATCAAATAATGCATAAGAAATAATCTATGTACAATTAATGTAAATATAACTAATACAAACAATATTACTAATGCAAACATTACTAATACACTTTATCAGCATTATTTTTATACATCCTCCCAAACGACCATATGGCATGCAGACACTGGAAAGGCAAGTGAATCAGTAACTGGAGTCATTGTATTTCAATTAATTTGTTACTAGTTGAGGCGTAAATAAAGACTTTAGAAATATCCAATGTGTGGAAGCTAAGAAGGTAGCAGCCCCAAGTCGGAAGAAAGTATTATTGGAAGAGGTTTGGCACTTGCGTGAGTCACAAAATTCAATATTTTAGTGGCGGCTTTTATATTTATAAGACTTATTTTAATGGCGGCTATACTGAGGAGGCAGCTAAGAAGATGGATGTTAAAGTTCTTATTATTAAAAAAAAATAATGATATCTTGATAGTGTTTTGTCAACTAACTATCTAAAGAAAGCTACTTGCCCATAATGGACCATTTAGAAATTTCAAATGAGATATTTTTGTTTTGTTCTCTCTTATTATTTGAAAAAAATTGGAAAACTTTACAAACTTTTGGTGTAATATTAGTTCCAATATCATTAAATAAAGTCTCATTTTCCCCTTAATTGTTAATAGAGCTCCAACCTTAGGGAATTTTTTTACCAAAGTAAAAAAATGAGGAGGTAGATACATAGATCTATCTATTTCATGTCAGGCTCCACCCATAGTAATAGTACATATTAGATGATTTTCTAATGACAATGAGTAATAATCTTTATGATAGTTTTGTAATTTTTGCATTTATTTTCCTACTAACTTCTGAATACGTATGTTACATGTGTATTCCATATCAATTAGTATAATTTTTAAAAAATAAACATAAATATTGTTAAAACATGTGTTTGATGATTAACATGAATTTGAAAGTGATAAATACAAGCTCAAAAAGATAAATGGTGAATCAATTCGACCAACTTCACAAATGAATATAAAATAATCAGTTGGTCAACCCGCATATGTAGTTAGATAAGTATGATGTGTAATGAAATTGATTTTGATGTTATTAGATATAAGCATGCATATGTTATGATTGTTTCTCACTTAATTATTTCTTATAAAAATAGTTAGGGTGTGCATTCAAATATGCTAATTTGACAAATGATTTGATTATCTCTAAGGAAAAACAAGGAGAGTGTTTCTAGGTGGGTTGATTTGGTTGATGAAGAAGAACAAGTTTCACCTCCTCTTTTGAATAGCAAATTAAGCCCAGAAGCTTCAATATTTGTACCTAAAAGTATGATTACAAAGAAGAATAAGTCAGGAGCCTTAGCATCAGGAATTAGACAATGTATTGATTTGGGAAAGGAATTCTTTGAAGAGGATGAAAAAGATAATATGTTAGATATATGTTTTGATAAAGTGGCTATGGATGGGGATCTCTCACCTAGGCAACAAAGAAGTGGAAGGAACAAAAAAAAGACACATGGAAGATATCATAGTTGGGATAGTAAGGTGACTGAGGAATTTGTTCCAAGGCACTTACCTATGCTATTGACAAAGCAGAATAATATGAAAATCTCAATAACTTCGACAAGATCCAATAAATCCAAGAAGAAGTGATGAACTATCAAGTGTTATTAGACAGATTTAAAGAAGAAGACTAGAGGAAAATACTTCACGTTACTGTAGATGGGCAAAGTATCTTTTTTAGTTCATATATATATATATAAAGATTGAGGTTGATAACTCAACCTTCTTCTTGACGTTTATATATTTGCATGATTTAAGTATCCTCATTTGTCATATCATCATAGAGTATATATATAAAGATTGAGGTTGATAACTCAAACTTATTTTTCTCTAGCTCTTATTTTCTCCATGCTTGTTAATTAGTAGAGGTTTGTTACCTCATTAGGATTGGTAAGGTAAGGCCTAGCCCCCCTTGCTTACACTTATTTACGTTGAAGATTTTGTGTAATTACCCAGAAGGTCATTTTTGGTAATTTTTACTAAATGACTATTTTGCCCCTCCCGAGAGTTATCCCGAGTCATGTTTGATCAGTATCCGAGGTTGGTTTCGTGAATTTCCTGGGCAAGTTAAGAGTTTTGGGAAGTTTTGAGTTTTGGAGGCTTAAGTTGTCAAAATGTGGTATTTGAGGTCATTCGGAGTTTTGGGGCTCGGAATAAAATTTCATCGATTCCATCAGCTCCGAAATGTTGAAATTGGTCTAGGAGAGTTGATGGAATCAGATTTGGGGCTATATCGTGGATTTGAGGCCTTGAGTTGAAAATTAGTGAGTTTTGACCATAAAGTTGGCTATGGTAAGCACCCAGTGATCGGATGCTCGAAATTGAATTCTGATGACTCCATTTGATTCAGGGGATGATTTTAGGCTTAGGAGTGGTCTTGGTTGATTTTTTAGAGGTCCCGAGCTTGATTTGGTATTTTGAGGCTTAAAGTTAGTTTCGTTGCATCTTATCGGGTTTCGAGTCAAGGAGACCTCAAATTCGAATTCCGACAGTTCCATTGAGTCCAGAACATCGATTTTAGTGGGGTAGTAGGTTTGGTTTGTGTGTACGTGCTTCCGAACGAATCCCGAGAGTTGTTTCGGTGATTTTGCTTTTTGGTATGGTTGCTGTCAACTGGGTTTCTGGTGCAAGCTTCTCCGTGTTCGCGGAAGGCATCAACCTTTGATCTCCGTGTTTCACGTGGCTTCTTCCGCGTTTGTGGAGGGTCTGAATCCTGGGCTCCGCGTTCGCAGAAAGTTAATTATCCCTGATCAGTGTTTAATTTCCAAAATTGGGAAAACACCCATTTTCACCATTTTTGGACTTGGAGAGCTCGGGTAGGTGATTTTGAAAGAGATTTTTTGTGGAAAATCTATTGGGTAAGTGATCTTAACCCATAAACTTCGTAACCCATCGATTATATCTTGTTTTTAACTTGAAATTGAGGATTTTGAAGTAAAGAATTGGGGTTTTTCAAATATTTCAAATTTTTAGATTTAATGATGATTGTGAACTAATTTGAGCTCCATTTTCGAGATAGTTTTCACCAATAGTTTTCTAATGCTTTGAGGATTGTTTTCATGTAAAAACTTCCAAATTTAAATCCCATTTTTGTAATCGGATTTTTGAGTCGTTTTGACCCTTTTTCCCAAATTTTGTGATTTTGGTGTCGATAGCTCCGGATTTTGATTGTGAATCATTATATGAATAGATTGTGGTGTTTCGAACTATATTCAGAAGGGGAAGGCTCAAGTTTTTGATTGATCGTGGTTTTGGCTAAGACAAGTGAACTCCTAAAACTCCGTAAATCTTGTAGAATTCTTGAATTTCCTTTCTTGTATATGTTGGGGAGTAATGGGAATGAGGATACGGGTTGAATTCTTTCATGAACTAATCTTAATTGATCGACGGGGTAATAAAAGGCAATGTGTGTTAATGTTGTGAATCAATGTGTGATATGCCGTGATCTTGAAATCGATGCGTAATTGGTGAAATGCTTTGATAGCTTCATTGTGATTGTGAATTGCTCAAACTTGTCGTTTCCTCATTATTTGTGTGAACATGCCAATTGCATTTTGTTCTTGAGCACTATGATGAGACGATTGATTGTGATTCCAAGGTCTCTTCTAGCGAAATTGTGATGCCGAGGTCTTTTTCGGTGAGCCGAGGTCTATTCTGAAGAGATTGTGATGCCGAGGTCTTTTCCGGCGAGATTGTAATGCCGAGGTCTTTTCCAGTGAGATTGTGATGCCAAGGTCTTTTTCGGTAAGATTGTGATGTCGAGGTCTTTTTCGACAAGTGTGTGATGCCGAGGTCATTGCCGGCGATTGTGAGCATGCATGAGCATTGATTGTGCATCAGCATTCTTGCATATTATTGTGTGGTGAGCACTATTCTTGTGATTGACTGTGTGATTACTTGTGAGTTGAGACATATGAATCTGAATGGTGATTGTAGGGACTGTTTGGACTGTGTATTGGTAATTGTTAGGTTGGGCTAATTTTTCTGTGCAGGTTGTAGTTATGGAGGTTGGGTTGGGATGGAAGGAGTTCACATATTTTATTAGATTTCCTAGTTTTGTTAGTTGGCTTGCTGAGTACCGTGTTGGTTGGTACTCACTCTTTCCTTCTACACTTATGTAGGTTCCGAGCCCGGACCGTGAGTTTCGCTTTTCTTGACTATCCGAGGTTTCCCAGGAGACGGGGAGAGGTAGCTATTGTCTTCAGGCGGACTCTCTTATTCTTGTTTTTATGTTTTGTTCTACTTAAGAAACAAAAACATACTTGAGACTTGTATTTTCTTTCCAGTTCTGTTATTAGCGGCTTGTACATGTGACAACTAGTCCTTGGGGGTTATTTAAGTTTGGAAGACTTCTGCTTATGCTATTCTTCTTTAAATTGCTTATTTCCGCATTTACTTCCGTCTTTTGTTGGGTTTAGGATGACTTGTCCTGGTGGGATGGGACAAGTGCCGTCACACCCGATTTTGGGTTGTGATATTTTATTTTATTATTAATAAAATGTCGATAAATTCTTTTTCTTGTGGTATTAATTTGTTTTTTAAAAAAACTATGCCATTTTGTTTAAACTGGCTGTCATAACAAACTTTCATTGTCGACTTGTTTGGCAAATATAAGCCGGCATTAGGAATGCATATGACGTAAAGTAATTATACTTATCTTTTGTTAGTAAATCTTACGTGAAAAAAAACAAATAGATCAAAGTATCTGATCCTCCCATATGCTAATATATATTAAATGTTATCCATTAGTTCTCTTTACTTATTGAGGCATTTTGCTTTCAATATTATAACTATTTTATGAGAGATTCAACTATTTATTTTCTTCCAAAAGCAATCTATCGAGTTGCAAAAAACATAATATAAATAGCTTTTCGATGGCTATTATTTTCCTCTTTCTCACTCTCAAATTTTATATTGTAGTTTAAGCAAACACATACTGATATAATTTTCAATTTTAATTTGCTCATACTGATTTATCTTTCACTTGATAATTATCACATATTCTATAAAAAATAATATTATTATTACTGTAAATTATAAAATAAAATAAACAATACTGATCATAAAATATATGATACCAAAATGTGAGAAAATCAAATTGAGACTGCAAAGTGTCAATAATTACTTTAGAAAGAAAATGAATAATATATCAATAATTTCGTAAATAAATAAAAACAATAAAATGAAATACAATACAATATTAGAAAGATAAAATTAAAGTAATATCTGTTTAAATAATGAAATATGTTAACTTAAAAATAATAAAATTGATAGTATAATATACAAAGTATATTTGTTTTCTTAAGAACTGATGATATGCTAGATTCCTTTTTTAAAAAAAATATTATGTTGGGCCAAGCCCATTTTATTAATTAAACAAAAAAACAAATAAACAAAAAGACCAAAGGTCAAATCCTACACAATCCAACTAAAAACATTTAGGAAAGTAAATTAAAGGAAATTTGGGAGTTCAAACGTGTGTTTTTTCTTCAGTTCCTCCATTGAAATGGTAAGTATTAGAGTTACTTAATTTATTCTGTACACATATTGTAATTTACTTATTCTTGTGTACCACTTATGTAATACTTATGTAATATTTGTCAATATATAATATTCTCTACCTCCACATTGGGGGTTAGGTTTTCCACTCTAACATGGTATCAGCCTAAGTAGTAAACTCTCTCTTCCTGGTTACCGCCTCTCCTCCTCTTCTTCTTCTTCTTCTTCTTCTTTCGATTATACCCTCTCCCATCCCACTCGATTCTGATTTCCGTTTCTCGCCTCTACCTTCTCCACACTGATCATGGCTGCCTCCTCCACCAGTGACGCCACCCTTCCAATTGCCACTGTTTTGCACATGCTCACGATTAAGCTCTCTTCCACCAATTATCTCTATTGGAAAAATCAGATGTTGCCACTACTTTCTTATCAACGCTTATTGGATCATGTTGATGTGTCCTCCATGGCTCCTCCATCGCTGCTTCTTGCAGATGACAAAGAGGTTCCGAACCCTCTTTACGCTGCCTGGCTTGCCTCTGATCAGCGGGTTGTCATCATCCTTAATTCTTCACTTACGGAAGAGGCGGTCTCTGAAATTTTGGGTCTCACTACAGCCCGACAAATCTGGGTTGCTCTCGAATCTTCTTATAGCAATTCTTCCGTTGAACGCGTTCATAATTTGCGGGATCAACTTCGTCAAACTGTCAAAGGTACCTTCTCTGTTGCTGATTTTGGCCGTAAATTTAAATCCATCTGTGATCAGTTGGCTGCCATTGGTCAGCCTGTTGATGATATCGATAAACTACATTGGTTTGTATGTGGCTTAGGAGCCTCCTTTGAGACTTTTTCAACTGCCATTCGTGCCACCAAACTAGCGCCTACCTTTCGCGACTTACTCTCACAGGCTGAGAGTCATGAACTCTTCCTCAAGTCACTTCATGGTGCATCATCATCACCGCCTGCTGCTTTCACGGCTCAGTCGCATCGGCCGTCCTCTAACAACAGTGGTCGTGGTCGATCTAATAGGCGCGATGGATCGAGTGGTCGAGGTCGCGGTCGCAGGCCACCCCACTGCCAGTTATGTCGAACAGATGGCCACTATGCCAGTGCTTGTCCTACTCTTGCTACCTTTGCCACTCAAGCTGCTTCTCGTGACGCAAACTTGGCTCAAGCGTTCAATGCCCAATGTCATGTCACTACTTCTGCCCCTGATTGGTATGTTGATTCCGGGGCCACTGATCACATGACTTCGTCTTCACCAAGTGTTCATCATGCTTCTCCATATTTAGGCAATGCTAACGTGACATTTGGAAATGGTACTATTCTTCCTATCACTCATACGGGTTCCTCTATTGTTTCTAATAATTTACATTTGCGTGATGTTCTGGTTGTTCCAAACCTTGCCAAGAATCTTTTGTCCATTAGTAAATTAACAAATGATAATCCGGTGGATGTTTTGTTCTCTCAATCGTTTTTTCAGAGTTAGGATAGAAAAACGAAACAGGTTCTGACTCGAGGCAAATGTGAGAATGGGCTATATGTTTTGCATAATGAGCATCAAGCTTTGGCGGCTATTACAAATTCAAGTTTGAAGGCATCTTATGAACTTTGGCATAGTCGGTTAGGGCATGTTGCCTTTGATACTGTTTTACTTTTGCATAAGTTAGGTTGTTTGTCTGTTACTTCTATTTTACCTAAACCAGTCATTTGCTCTTCTTGTCAACTATCTAAAGGGCACCGTTTGTCATTTGATTTAAATACTAAATGATCTTTGCATCCTTTGGACTTGATACATTGTGATTTGTGAGGCCCTGCGCCTATTACATCTGCTGATAACTATAGGTATTATGTGGCTTTTGTTGATGACTACTCTCGCTTCACTTGGTTTTATCCTCTCCAAACCAAGTCTGGGTTTGCATCTGTGTTGTCTGTTTTCATGAAGTTTGTGCGAACTCAATTCTCTAGGAAAATTAAGGTTTTTCAAAGTGATGGAGGCACAGAGTTTGTTAATCACACTGTTCACCGATTATTTGAAGACAATGGCACTTTCCACAGGTTATCTTGCCCGTATACACTCCAGCAAAATGGTAGAGTTGAAAGAAAACACCGTCACATAGCGGAAACTGGTTTGGCCATGCTTTTCAATGCAAATGCTCCTACCTCTTATTAGGTAGATGCGTTCAGCTCAGCCGTTTACATCATCAATCGTCTACCTACAAAGGTATTGAATAACAAGTCTCCTTTTGAACTCCTGTTTTCTGAGAGGCCCAAATTATCATAACTTCAAGGTCTATGGCTGCCAAGTATTTCCATTTCTTCGTGACTATGCAAATCACAAGTTATCTCCGAGAAGTCTTCCGTGCATTTTTATCGGTTATAGCTCTCAATACAAAGGTTATAGGTGTCTTGATCCGGCAACATCTCAAATCTATGTCACTCGCCATGCTCGTTTTGATGAATATTCTTTACCTTTTTTGGGCGCTACTTCATCTAAGGACTTAAACTCCTTGCAACTCGCAACCTTTTTGGAGCCTTTTTCCATACCTGAAGAATCATCAACAGTCACTGGTCCTTCTCCTCCGCCGGCCTCACCGCACTTACCTTCTCTGAGTCCTCCTTGCTTTGATGATTATCATGGTGATATCCCAACTCCACCGCAGCCCTTACATGCTGATCCGTCTGCTGTTTCAATCACTGAGGAGCATCCAGTTCGTGTTACTTCCACACCTTGCCAGGTCGAAATTCCATCCCAGCAATTTGCTGCCTCATCTCAGCAGCCTCTGTCGGACGTTTTTGGTGATTCTTTGGCTCCAAATCAGCTTACTGATCAGTGTCCTCTCCAAAAGTTCACCCCATGGTAACCCGGGCCAAAGCGGGCATTTTTAAACCTTCCACTCGTCATCAAGCCAACTTAGCTCATCTTGAAACTCATCGCCTTTTTACAGTTTTATTTGCTTCCTCTGAACCAAGAGGGTTCAAGTCGACTGCTAAGAACCCACAGTGGATGGCTGCAATGCATGAGGAAATGACAACTCTTACTCAAAATGCTACGTGGACCTTGGTGCCTCGTCCACAAACTAGCAATGTTGGTTCCAAATGGGTTTTTCGCACTAAGTACAACTCAGATGGGTCTGTTGAACGTCTCAAAGCGAGACTGGTGGCTCAGGGATTCACTCAAATTCCTGGATTAGATTATTCCCACACTTTTAGTCCGGTGGTTAAGGCTTCTACGGTAAGAATTATTTTATCTCTTGCTGTCATTAACAATTGGAAGCTTCATCAGCTTGATGTCAAGAATGCATTCTTGCATGGTCAGCTGAATGAAATTGTCCATATGGAACAACCACCTGGCTTTGCAGACTCCCGGTTCCCTGATCATGTGTGTCATTTGAACAAAGCCTTGTATGGCCTCAAGCAAGCACCACATGCTTGGTTTCAGCGATTAAGTTCCTTTCTTCTCAACAATGGCTTTACGTGCAGTCAATCCGATACCTCTCTGTTTGTTTTCAAACGTGCCTCCTGCATTATGTACCTGCTCGTATATGTTGATGATTTAATCCTAACTGGCAACCGAACAGACATCATGGCTGCATTTATCTCTCGTTTAAACCAAGAGTTTGCAATTAAAGATCTTGGAGATCTCAATTATTTTCTTAGCCTTGAAGTGACCTACACTGATAATGGTTTATTTCTCAGCCAATCCAAGTATGCTCGTGATATCCTTGAAAGAGCCGCTTTACTTGATTCTAAGCCTGTGCACACTCCCTTAGCTCCTCATGAGTCATTCCTCACCACTGGTGATCCCTTTCAAGATCCAACACATTATCGGTCTCTAGTTGGTGCATTGCAGTATCTCACAATTACTCGTCCGGATCTTTCATATGCAGTGAATCAGGTTAGTCAGTTCTTACAGACACCGACTGTTTCTCATTTCTAGTGTGTCAAATGAATACTTCGGTATGTTAAAGGTACACTTGCCTATGGCCTGTTGTTCACTAAGCCGAAGGATGTTTCCATTCTTGGTTACTCGGATGCTGATTGGGCTAGATGTCTAGAAACTCGCCGATCTACTTATGGATACTCCATTTTTCTTGGTGGAAACTTAGTATCCTGGAGTGCCAAGAAACAACCAACTGTCTGCCGCTCAAGTTGTGAATCGGAGTATCGAGCCATGGCAAATACTGCGGCTGAAATTGTTTGGATAACTCACTTACTTCGAGAACTTCATGCTTTGCCTCCTAATCATCCCATGCTGTTATGTGACAATCGAAGTGCGCTCTTCCTCACACAGAATCCTGTGGGTCATAAAAGGGCAAAACACATTGACCTGGATTATCAATTCATTTGGGAGCTTGTGTCGT
This sequence comes from Solanum appendiculatum, assembly GCA_018342035.1. Lineage (NCBI taxonomy): Eukaryota > Viridiplantae > Streptophyta > Magnoliopsida > Solanales > Solanaceae > Solanum > Solanum appendiculatum. The sequence goes on along the minus strand of JAGDQO010001371.1, from coordinate 134,282 downwards.
CTGGTAAACTATACACTAAATTTGTCCCGACCACACTTCAGGTGGCTGACATCTTCACTAAGAGTCTTCCTAGGCCTCAGTTTGAGTATTTGCGCGTAATGCTTCGTGTTAGTCCGCCACCGTTTCGCTTGAAGGGGGGTATTAGAGTTACTTAATTTATTCTGTACACATATTGTAATTTACTTATTCTTGTGTACCACTTATGTAATACTTATGTAATATTTGTCAATATATAATATTCTCTACCTCCACATTGGGGGTTAGGTTTTCCACTCTAACAGTAAGTTCTTATTTTGATGCTCAATTTCTTTTCTTTCAATTGCTTCTTCTTAAATCTGGCTTGATTTCGGACCTTATATTGTTTTCCAGTTGCTAGCCCGTCTCTGTGATTTTCAATGTATCTCGAAGTACTTGATCGAAGCTTCCACCATCATCTTGTAAAATTTGTATTGTCTCTACTAGATCTAGGTAAGATTGAGCTGAATCTGTGAGAACATGTACTGAGGTCTTCATAAGCTGTTTTGCTTTTTGCCATGGGTGTATCATTATTTATCGATTGCTTTGTCATTGGATCTGTGTGCTCAAATTGTTTACGGGGTTAATTCTTCTAGTTTTAATTCTCAGATTTGGAAGCTGAGATTTATCACTGTTTAGGATCTTCCTGGCCTGTATTGGGAGTTCTAGAAATATGGTATATTGTATCAAACCTTCATAGTTCATAGCATGGTTAGCTAGGAAATCTGCTAATCGGTTACCTTCTCTAAGCGTGTGTGTTATCTGAGCATGAGTAGTCTCCATATACTTTTGTATTTCCTCCATCATGTCTGCCAGCTCCCACGGGGGTTTCCAATGCTTCTGAATCATATACATACTGCCTAATGAATCTGTTTCTATGACAACATTGTGAAGATTGATTCGTTTACAATATTTCCTAGCTTCTAGTATTGCTATTATCTTAATCTTGTGCATCTCCTGTGCTTTAGCAAAAATCAGATTTCCTCTCTCGTCTCTTAGGCAGAAACTGTATGAACTCCTCCCAGGGTTATCTCTACTTGCCCCATATGTGTTGACCTTCAGTCTGCCTGTTGGTGGTAACACACGTGTGATTTTAGCATAGTAAAGTTTCGGTCTATAGTTGTTAAGTCTTCTGATCATTTCTGTCCAAATTGTTGGAAAGCAACTTATCCATGGGAATCTTATCCTTATGAACTGAAAAGTCAAGTGGTGAACCTGATATGTCAATTTGCTCTAAGAGATATTTTTCCCATGTCTAATAGAATTTCTTCTTTTCCAAAGCTCCCAAATTATGAAACTAGGGATGATTCGCAACAATGTCTTCATTTTGGATGTTGCTGAAGTGTTCCACCAAGTGGTAAGTACTTGTGAAAGCTGCATCCTTTCCATAGCAATACCTGCACATAAAGCAAATTTTCTCCATAGCCTTGTAGCTATAGGAGATGTTAGAAAAAAGTGGCTCACTGTTTCCTGTTGGTAAGCCTCACAACACCAGCATATTGAAACAAAGTTTATGTGCATCCATTTGAGATTATCATCTATAGAAATTCTTCCCCTCAAAACTCTCCATATGAAAATACTTATCTTGAGGGGCATTCCTTTTTCCCAAATATTGTTGTAAATGTCTTGTTGATCAAGCTTAGTCCTCAGAAACTCATATGCACTCTTGATTGTAAAGTTATCGGCATTTTCAGTGGTCCAGTAAGCAATATCCTTTCCGTCTTCAGCCAATGGTGGTTCATGTTTTCAGTAATGTGTTGAGCTATGCCAGCTGGTAGGCTATCTTCATAAATTCTATCAGGAAGAAATTTAAAATATGAAATGTTCACATTTCACCAAACAACTAATGCTCCCTGCATTACTAACATAATAATAACTAAAAAAAACTAATGCTCCCAACACTTGGAAAATAAACTTTTTGATGACCCAATAAAATTCTAAGAACTTGTTTCAATAACATGATGAATGCTCCAATGACTAAAGTTCTATGAATGGAAGAATTCCTTGAAAACACTTGTTAACTTGCAAGATGATTTAGGGTGTGTTTGGTATGAAGGAAGATGTTTTCCTAGAAAATATTTTTTTGGAAAATAAGTTGATTTCTAACTTATTTTCTTATGTTTGGTGTGAATGAAAAATATTTTCAGGAAAAATTTTCTAGTGTATCATTAGTGAATGAAAAATATATATTTTTTAAAAGTATCTTTCTATTAATAGAGAGTAGAAAATACTTTTTTGAAAAATAGTTTCTAACCAGAAAACCAACCTCGATATTCAATCTGGCATCCGAGATCTTGACCCGAGACTCAATCCCAATCAAAGACCTGACATCGGCCCCCTCCCGAGACCCGTCCCCAACCCCAACTCGAGACTCAACTTTGATCCCAACCTGAGACCCGACCTTGACCCTGACCCAAGACCTGACCCCTACTCAAGATCTGACCCCGACCCTAGACCCGACCATAATCTCGACACAAGACCCGACCCTGACCTCACCCAACCCGAGATCCGATCATGACCCGAGACTGGACCTCGATCCCGACCTGAGACCCTGAATTTGACCCCAACCTGAGACCCTGACCCATACACGAGACCTCGATCCTAACCCGAGAGCTCGACCTGAGACCCGACCCTAACCAGAGACTTGCTCCTAATCCCGACCTGAGACTCGACCACAACCTGACAGATGACCCCGACCCCGACCTCGATTCCAAACTTTGATCCAACCTTGACATCAACACTCGACTTCTGACTTTTGAACCCTAATTGACATTGACACCTCAATCGAGACTCGATTTTAAATTGGGACCTTACCCAAACCTAGGACCCAACTTTCGAAATGAGATCCATTTTCAACATTCGACCCTGACATCCGACCCCGACACCCAACTCAAAACCTGTCACGACCTAAAGTACCCCTAGACGTGACATGGCATATAGGACCCCGAGAAACCCCACACAAGCCACTTAGCGTACAACATACAAGATAGTAAAATTTAAAGAGTTCAAAAGATAATTTTTATATAACAAAAGTAGCTGAAGTCTAACATAAGTCTCAAAGCCATCTAATACATGCTAAAGGAGGTGATTGGGATGTAACCCATACATTACAAACAAAGTTCAAAAGGAAAGACAGAAAGCTATAAAAGTGACATCATCCTCGAAGTATGAGGACTCACCAAGTCTTCTTAATCTCAAATGCAATGTACTAGCCACGAATGGAGGGAGAAGAATCGCCACGCCCTACATTAGTGAAACAATGTAGGCAAGAGTATGCGTTAGTACATGGAATGTACCAAGTACGATAGCTATGCATAGGAGTTATAAAATTATGCCAAGAAGGAGCTATACATAAGATGCAATGATCAAGCTAAATCATAAAATAACATGATGGAAGACATGAGTTAAAACTATGGTCAATGCAAACAAATCATCTTAAAACAAATATAATTGAAATACCTTTTATGAAGTAACCTTGGTTCATTATGTGGGAAATTAGCCTTAACCAACATAGACCATGTGAGCTATAACATGGAATCCGGTGTCTATCCCACACCAAAAAGAGGTTGTCCTACTTGCCAAGGTAAGGACCATGAACTTCTAGCTTAAGTGGATCCACTAGCTAATGTCTATCTAAGGCAATCATTCTATGGTGGCACAGACTTTATGGGACATGGGTAATCGCCGCTTGTCCACTCGGTGCTAAGCATAAATCCCACGGAATAGTCATTAATCTCAAGTTGCATTATCATTATGAGACATGGGTAATCTCCACTTTTATTATCATCCATGGAAGGCACATCAAGTAGCCAATCCAAGCTAAAGTTCATTAGAATAGCTCCTTAATCTTAATTCAAAGTTAGGTTGAGAAAAACTTTCTACCCTTATGAATCTTTCATGTGAGAAAATTATTTCACAACACAACAACAATATTGATGCTTCACTCTCAAAGCAATCTTAAATCATTTTCATCAATTTCTTAAAGGACATGTATATCTTCATAAACTCATCTTTCATAATTCAAAAGCCTCATCATAGATTATAATCTAGAAATCATGGATTTCACATGGGTTCATGAGGATTCAACTTAAAACATGCAATTAACTCAATTCATGCATAAAAAAACATAAATCAATTAATTAGATCATAATTTGAAAGAACCCATGGGATAGAAGAAAATCCTAATTTCAATTAGAGAATTCTAACTTAGAAAATTAGGGAATTTAGAAACCCTATGGAGGAAAGGACTCTATAGGTGAAAGCCATCATACCTTGATGTCAAAAGCCCACAATCAATGGTGAATTTGGAGGCTTGAATGGAACCCTAACTCTTCTTCTTCTTCCTTAGAGAGAGAAATATTTGAGAGGATGAACTTTGATAAACTTTGGGAAGAGTTCAATTGGATAAATTTGGGGGTTAAAGTGTTTATATAGGGTCTAGGACAGAAGGTAAAACAACATAGTATTGGATTAGAATAATTAGAAAAAGACCCAAAAATCCCTCTTAAAATAACTATCGAGCCCCATTGATGGTTGGACCCACGGCCCATAGGTCCATCTACGGGCCGTCCTGGTCAACCGTAGATCAAGTCCAGAAACTGAAAAATGGGACCTTTAATCGATGGATCCTATGAACGGTCCATACATTGACCGACAGACCGTCCTGTTGAACCGTCAAAAGGATACTGAGACTTGACTTTTAGAAAATATTTTCCCCACCATCTATGGTTGCCATCTACGGTCCGTAGGTCCTCCTACCAATCGTAGGTGGGAATCCTAGATACAGCATGTAACCCAAAAATTTTATTTTCCTTCTTTTCCGAGTCTGAGGTGTTACAATATCTCCCCTTGGGAACATTCGACCTCGAATGGAACTCAAGACATCATAAGGAGGGTAGGAACTAGATCTAACAACCCAACATGAATGCAATCGCATAAATGAACATATTCGAGGAGGAAACACCAACTCCTAGCTAAAGCATGTTCAAAGCATCATTTCATCAGGTCTATATGCAACTCATACCTAATGCACATAAACATGAAGAAATCAATCAAGTTAACTCATTTTCTCAAAATTTAAGCTTTTCATGAATATGCATGAATAAGGAATCATGGGAATAACTAAGACACATCAAACCAAAAGAGTAAACCATGAGGAACTAGATACCTCGAGCTAGAGTAGGGACGGAGGGAAAGAGATGAGGATAGGAGGACATCATATCGGCCTTCGCCTCCCAAGTAGCACCCTTAACTAACTGATTCCTCTAAAGGACCTTTATGAAAGCAACTTTCTTATTTCTCAACTTTTTAACTTTCCGTTCCAGAACCTCAATTGAAACTTTTTCATAAGAAAGACTATCCTTTATACTAAGATTCTCTAATGGCACTATAGATGTCGGATCACCAACACATTTCTTCAACAAGGAGATACGGAAAACTGGATGCACCGATGCCAAGTCATTAGGTAAATCAAGTTCATAAGCAACTTTACCAATACGCCTCAAAATCTGATATGGGCCCACATAACAGAGACTAAGCTTTCCTTTCTTTCCAGACCTCATTACACCCTTCATGGGTGAAATCTTCAAGTAGACCCAATCATCTACCTCAAATTCTAGATCTCTCCTTCTAACATCGGCATAGGACTTTTGTTGACTTTGAGCCGTTTTCAACCTTACTCTAATAAGCCAAAATTTCTCCATAGCCTCATGTACAAACTCCGGACCTATCAAAGCAACTTTGCTAACTTCAAACCAACCTACAGGAGATCTATATCTTCTACCATAAAGAGCCTCAAATGGAGCCATACCAATGCTCGAATGATAGTTATTATTATAGGCAAACTCAATCAAAGGCAAATGATCATCCCAGTTACCCTTGAAGTCAATCACACAAGCTCTCAACATATCTTTAAATGTTTGGATAGTACGCTCCGTTTGCCCATCAGTTAGGAGATGAAAGGCTGTACTAAGCTTAACACGAGTCCCAAGGCTTTTTTGGAAAGATTTCCAAAACTGATAAGTGAATTAGGTAGCACGATCTGAGAGATAGAGGCACTCCATGCAACCTAACCATTTCCCTCAAGTACAACTTAGCATAGTTCTCCACCGAATAAGAAACCTTGATGGGAACGAAATGGGCCGATGTTGTCATAAGATCCACAATAACCCAAATAGAGTCATGTTATCGCCGGGTGAATGGTAAACCAACAATGAAGTCCATATTCAGATCTTCCTACTTCCAAGTAGGAATGTTAATGTCTTGGAATAAACCTCCCGGCTTTTAGTGCTCAACTTTCACTTGTTGACAATTAGGACATTTAGCCACAAATTTCATAATATCCTTCTTTATCCCATTCAACCAATAGACCTTCCACAAGTCACGGTACATCTTGGTGGCTCCCGGGTGAATGGAATATCGAGAACTATAAGCTTCTGATAAGATTTGCCCTCTCAAGTCATCTACATTGGGAACGTACAAACGACCTTGATATAAAAGCACTCCATCTCCCACATGGGAGAAAGCCTCAACAGACTTCTTAAGCACCGCTTCCTTCGATTCAACCAAATTAGGATCAAGAACTTGCTTGGCCTTCACCTTTGATACAAAAGATGATTGTGAACCATTATGAACCATAGCACCGCCTTTGGTGGAATCAACCAATCGAACACCCAATCGATCCAATCTATGAATATCTCGAACCAACTCCTTTTTACCATCCTCTATGTGAGCAACACTACCCAACGATAATTGACTAAGAGCATCCGCCACAACATTCGCCTTACTAGGGTGATTGAGGACACTCATGTCGTAGTCCTTTAACAACTCAAGCCACCTTCTATTTAAACACATATTGCAAACTCTTATGGTCGGTAAAGGTGTCAACATTAACACCATACAAGTAGTGCCTCCAAATCTTTAGAGCAAACACAGTCGCTGCTAACTTTAAATAATGGGTAAGATAGTTCTTTTCAAGAATCTTAAGTTGCCTTGAAGTATAAGCAATGACTTTCCCATTTTGCACAAGGACACATCCCAACCCAATTCTTGAAGCATCACAATAAACCCCAAATCCATCGGGTCCTTTCGATAAAGTCAACACCGGAACGGAGGTAAGCCTATCCTTCAGTTCTTGAAAAATCTTCTCACACGCTTCGTACCATATGAACTTAACCTTCTTTTGACTCAAAGCCATCAATGGAGAGGCAATCAAAGAAAACCTTTCAACAAACCTTCTATAATAACTGGCCAAACCCAAGAAACTTTGAATATTCGAAGGTGCTAGAGGTCTAGGTCAACTCTTAGCCACTTCCATCTTCTGAGGATCTACCTCAATATCTTTACCTGAAATAATGTGACCAAGAAAAGCCACGGATCTCAGCCAAAACTCACAATTATCAAACTTTGCAAAGAGTTGTTGGTCCTTGAGGACTTGCAACACAATCCTCAAATGATCGGTATGCTCGTCTTCACTCCTTGAGTAAATCAAAATATCATAAATAAACACGATTACGAACATGTCAAGGTATTGTTTGAACACCCTATTCATCAAATCCATAAATGAGGCTGGAGCATTAGTCAAGCCAAAGGACATCACTAAAAACTCATAGTGACCATATCTAGTCTGAAAAGCCGTCTTTGGAATGTCATCTTCCTTCACCCTCAAGTGGTGATAACGCGAACGAAAATCAATCTTAGAGAATTAGCTCGCCCCTTAGAGTTGATCAAACAAATCATCTATCCTTGGAAGAGGATACTTATTCTTAATGGTAACCTTGTTCAACTGAAGACAGTCAATACACATACGGAGTGAATCATCCTTCTTTCGAACAAATAAAATTGGAGCACCCATGGAGAGATACTCGGTCAGATGATACCTTTATCCAACAAATCTTTCAATTGTTCCTTTAATTCCTTAAGTTCTGCCGGAGCCATTCGGTAAGGAGTAATAGAGATAAGTTGTGTATCTAGGAGAATGTCAATACCAAAGTCTATTCTCTTTCAGAAGAAACACTGGTAAATCATCAAGAAACACTTCCGGAAACTCATTAACAACTAGGACCGACTCAAGAGTAGGGGCTTCGGAATCCATATCCCTCACCCTAACTAGATGGTATATGCAACCCTTAGAAATCATCTTTCTAGCTTTAAGACATGATATTTAAGGCCTTATGAACTCATTAGTGAAAATCATTTTGAAAAAGGATTTGAAATGAGTTCACAATCCCAATTTTACTTCAAAAGCTCAAGTTCATGCCAAACCCTTAATTTATCAATTTAAAATCTTGATTTGAACACATAAAATCTAATATTAATAATGGATAATGAAGATTAGGAGACAAGAGAAGTTACCCAACTAATTTATCTTGAAAATCCACTTAAAATTGCCTCTACCGAGTTCTCAAAGCTCCAACAATGGAAAATGGGGAAGAAACCTCAAATTTGAATCAAACATTGCCAGGGGTCCTCCGCGAACGCGGAACCTAGTCCACGAATGCGGCTGGACAGCTCATAAATGAGCTCCACAAATGTGGAGGTCAAAACCTTGACCTCCCACGAACGCGGCCACCCTTTCATGAATGCAGAGGACTGGCTTCAGCGCATAGATCAGAAAATCAGCCAACTTAAAAATCATTGAAAGAACCCTCGAGATTTGTTCAGAACCCCGTACACACAAACTTGATATGCAAATCAACTAAATTCGTCGTTCCAGCCTCAATGGAACCATCAAAAAAAGAATCTGAGGTCTCCTCGACCCGAAACTCGTGAAGGTCACAAAGAATGAACACAATAGCTAAAAAGGCTAAAATAAGCTCGGGACCTCTCAAAAATCAACCAAGACCTCACCTAAGCCAAAAATCATCCTTCGAATCCAATGGAACTCTTAAACTTTTGTTCCGAGCATCTGAACCCTGAATGTTGACCAAAGTCAACCCAAAGACTAAATTTTCACAATTTCACAACTTAGGACCTTAAATCCTAAAAACGACTTTGAGTCTGAAATCGAAAACTCATAGACCAATTTACGCATTCCGAAACTAATAGAATTGATAAAATTTCAGTTCGACACTCGAAACTCCAAAAGACTCCGAAATCCACTTTTAAGCAACTTAGCCTTTCTAAAATACAAACTTACTCAATTTCTCAACTTTTTACTCACGGTTCGAAATCAACTTTCCAAACTCAAATAAGAATCTCAGGGTCAAAATTGAGAGGGGTAAAATGGTAATTTTGTAAAAATGACCAACCGAGTCATTACAAGTTATTTGTGTTAATTTATTCTTAAAGTGTTTATTAAATAAGCCACGATTTAATAATATATGCATTAATATGAAAAAATGAATGTAAACAAGAGTAAATTTATCAAGTCATAATTGATTATATTTGTTTTAAATAGGTTTAAGGAATGGTTACAAAAAGATTAAAATAGGGGATGTATGCGTAATATCATAAACTACAGGGGAGGTGAGTGTTATAGAGCGAAATCTAAAGGGAGGTCTTTGAAATTATTTCAATAAAGAAAGAGAAAAAAATAAAAAAGAAAGAGCTGAAGCACACTTCGCAGCAAGCAAAAAATGGATAAAATTTTGCTTCATATAAGTTTTGAACCCGCATCACTTGGATGGAATGTTCCACTAATTGTCTGGCACACGTGGTGGCAATGGTAATATATATTGTATTTCTTATGAATACACACACATGCACGCGCGCACACACACAAACACACACACATACACACATATATATACACACACACACAAAAAGTTTCAACGAAGTTCCATGGGTGTTGTGGCACCCCCTCTCTAACACATAGATCCTCCCCTACTCATACACCGTACTTATTTTAATGTTGAATCAGAATAATTTTTTCTAAGCATTCTGATTTAGACTTCAAAAGTCACTGTCAATTTTAACATAATATTTAATATTTTATAATTAATAATTAAATATTTTATAGCATTTTGATTTAACATAGGGGAAAAATGGTAATCGAACTTTGCACTTTCGAACTTTTCACTTTTAATAATATATGATTTGATCCTTCTTATAGCTGTTTTTAGCTGTTTATAACTTGCGGGGATATATGAAACAATTTTCAAGGTAATAAGATGTGTATCACGAAAATATTTTGATTTTAAAGTTTGAAACTTAGAAAGGTTGAAGGTTGATCAAAGTCAACATTTGGGAGTGATTTGGACCATAGAGTGGAATTCTAGCTTTCTTAAAGAGTAGAGTTGATCATGGCAAACAATTGATTAAGATGACCTCGAAATGGTAATTTAATGATTCTAACAGATTCAAAATGTGTTTTATGGTCTGTCCATCTGTCCATCTGTCCGTCCGTTCGCGACGTCCGTCTGTCCGTCCAAATTACTATAATATCCCTACCTAAAAAACATGACTTTTTTTTAATGAGTTGTGATTTTTCTGAAGGGATTGTGACTTTTTCGATGAGTTATGACTTTTTTAAGAGGCTGTGACTTTTCTGATAAGGTATAATAAGCACTTATTTATACTAACATTTGTTGGCTATAAATAGATGGGTTACCCTCTCATTTTTAAACTCCAAATATTTTAAGTTCTAAGTTTTATGTACTTCTTCTTCTTCTTCTTCTTAACTCAAGTGTGTTTTGCAATCGTTGAGTGAATTCAAAGTTTAGTGAAATTTAAGGTACTATTATTCTTGTGATACAAAATTGTATATCATCAAACAAATTTTTATTGGTAAGAGAAATAACTATTATAATAACTTTAATTTATATATGCCTAATGTATGGATACTTCATGTTTTTCATAATTTATACCCAATGATCTTACCATCTATCTTATAGATAGTGAATACTTCATGGTTTTTATAAGTTAGATCCAATGATCTTATTATACTATTCATACACCTTTCAAAAGATGGTTGGTTAAAAAATTTTAAGTAGAAAATATCAAGTTTAAACAATATATCTTTGCAAAATTTCAACTATCTATAGAATTCATACATTCTTAAGTTGTCGTGGCCACAATATTCATACTCTTTATAATCACTACAGTACCATGAGCGATAAAGAAGCATAAAGTGTAAGCCAATAATATTTGGTTCAGAATTTTAGATGGACTTTGATGACAATTCGTACCATGAAAAGAATCAATTAATTGATTCACAAGTAAATCTTAATTTAATTTTATTCTCTATGTCACGATAAAAAATAGACCCTAGGCGTGACATGGCGAATAAAACTCCGAAAGGCCCTAAACAAGCCATTTGACATAAACATGACATAATGAATATACAATTTAAGAGATATAGCAATATAAATTTCAAATCATAAGTTGTCATAAACGATATCAACAGAGTAAATAAGAAATACGTGGAACACTACTAAGTCTGACACAAGCCTTTCTAATATCATAAGAGTGGTTGGGACGTAATCCATACACTATGTACAAGTCTGAAACAAAAGACATAAAACTGAAAGAACTAAAACATCAATAGCCTTGTCCTCAGAGCATGAGGACTCACCAAATCCAAAAGCTGCTAGGGAAATCCAAGCTAGCCATGAGCGGAATGAGAAATGTCAGTCCCCATATTATAAAACAATATAGGAACAAATATGCATTAGTACATGAAATGTACTAAGTATGGGTAAATGCATGAAAACAAGAACATGATCATACGGGGTCTTAAAACATGATGTGCACGACCAAGCTAAAACATAGGCCAATGCATATTTAAAACATAATGAAAGCTTCATAAAACCATTGAAGGTAACTTAGTTTATTTTGTGGGATATTAGCTTTAACCAACAATAGACTATGTGAGCTATAATATGGAATCTAATGTATCTTCCACATCTAGAAGGGACAGTCTACTTGCCAAGATAGAACTCTGTATCATATCATAAAGGTTACGTGTATCCACTAGCTAGGTCATTTAAGACAATCCTACGGGGGCACGCAGTTTTGAACTAGAGGTTGCTACTAGAGACTATCCTATTTGAGCCTCTACCTCAAAGTCCTCTTGGTACTAAGTTAAATTTCAACATAATTAGTCATAATCATATTCATATCATCATACTTGGAAAGGCTCAATGAAGCTACCAATCCGATCATAAGTCATCATAGAGTAGCTACTTTAAATCGTGATTCATACATATGTGAGAAAACCTTTCACAACCATGATTTCATAATATGTGAGAAAACCTTTCACAATTCATTGACACTCATCTCAAAAGCATCCTTAATTCATAAAACATCATTTTCATAAGACATGCATAGTATTCATAAATCATAATTCATAAGTTCATTCTTCATAAATTCATTATCATATTAGAATAAAAGGCATGGGTCCAAATGAAATCAATTGAAAACTATGTAATTGAATCAAATCATGCATAATAAGATTGAAATCAAATAATTGAATCATAATAAATTGAACCCAGGAAGATTTGCATGAAACCCTAACCAATTTGGGTGAAAATTGAATTGGAGATTGAGATTCGTTTGGGAACCATATGGATGAATGGAATCCATTGGTGAATTTCCACATACCTTGATACCAAAGCCTAGCAAAGCAAGAGAAAAAGAAGACCTTGAAGCTTAAAACCCTAGCTTTTCTTCCTTGAACTTGAGAGAGAATTGGAGAGGATGAACTTGGATGGGAATTGCAGATTTGAGAGAATGAGAGGGTTTGGGTAGTTTTAGGAATTAAAAGGTAGTTATAGGATTTAGAAAGAGCGTCAAAACGATATAGTATATGTATTAATTGCATAGGAAAAGACGCAAATATCCTTAATAATAAACTGCTGGACAGGACCTACATTCCAACTTACGGACTGTACTGGTCAACCATAGAACCAAGTACTGGAACCCAAAAATCCTACCAATTTCCATGAAACTCATCTACGGACCTTCGACCTTTCTACGGTCCGTAGACCTCAACTTTGATCCCAAAATTTCACCAAGTCTGAACCCATCCTATGAAACCTACCTACGACCCGTAGAACACCCTACGACTTAGTAAAATAGATAACATACAATTACAACACAAGTACAACATAATCCGGACTCCCAATCCTTACCCTAAGTCATTATGCACAATAAACATAGAAAATCAAAACACATCAAGCCATTTCGATTCTCTCATGGAACCCACATGCAAACTGTTACTGTACCGACATGGTACCCCATCCACTAGTTAGTATTAACCAGTATGATACCTAACCCACTCAGAAATATGTACCGGAGTGGTACTCGATCCACTCAGAAATATGTATAACTGTGGTACCGTATCTACTCATGAAGCACACTTCACAATCACAATGAGTAGGAATCACACTTGTACACCACGTAAACACATTCGTTGTATACGATGAACAACATTTAACATTTCAAATCATGCGTTTTTTCTCTTTCCCTAATCATATATCATGCATGCAATACTAAAGAAACAGTTGACAAGTACGTATAACATAAACATGAAACAAGTAACCATCACCTACCTCAAATGAAGCCTTTGAAACTCTAAAGAACTTGAACTTTCCCCTTGTTACAAATTCCGACTTATTCTTGATCTAAAACAATAACAAAATAACACAATCAATGAATAATGGCCTAACAATACCTGAATTATGAACAAATCCTTGCCATGATCATCCCACTCAAACGAGGTTTTTTCTACCATTAATTCAAGTCAAAACTCCTCCCTTACGATAACCACCAATATTGATTCTAAGGTCCAAGAATCGAATTACTTGATTAGGGGAGTAATTTACTTACCTTTATCGAAGAACTTGATGGAAAACCTATAGAAAATGCCCAAGGTAGCCCTTCATTTTCCCAAAAATGAGTTTGTAGAAATAAGAGCAATTTTGGGATTTTCTACATAAATTTGCGACTTACCTTGCTATAGCGTCCAACCCACTATAGTGACTCTACCATAGCGGGAATTAATTTCCTCTTCTATAGAGGTGTGACACCTACTATACCGGCTTATTTTGAATAGAAACTCATAATTCTCCCTAAAATCCCCTATTTTGCAACACACTTTCAAGCCTCGATGTTCTAAACTAACCCGTTCATGGCAAGTTTGATATGGGAGTTTTACTCACACGGATTCGATTCCAAAATTCCCGTGGATTCCTTAATATCTTAGCTAATAGAAAACCTAATCCAAGCTTACACATTTTACCTAATCCATTCTCGAACTGCCCTGCACCTCGCTCAGATTTCTTTTAAGATTAGCCTTGCCCAAAATTTGTTAGTTACATTAGATACTAATTTACCCATCACTCATCCCTAAGCGTTCAAAGAAGAAAACCGCGCTAAGGCAAGAAGAAAATAATACCTAAATCCTTAAACAAGTGAGGGTACTTGTCCCGTGTGTCCCTCTTGGTTTCCCAAGTAGCTTCCTCCACCAGATGATGCTGTTATTGAACCTTCAATGATTTGATTTCCTTTGTCCTCAGCTTCCAAAATCCCAATCAAGAATAGCAATCAGTTCCTTTTCATATTGTGAATCCTTTTCTAGTACTATTGAGTTCTACTTGATAATATAATCTCCATCCCCATGGTCCTTCTTCAAGATGGGCACATGGAAGACTGGATATACTCCAGACAAGTTGGGTGGCAATACTAACCTGTATGCCACTAGATCCACACTATCAAGAAACTCGAATAGACTAATATAAAGAGGGATAAGCTTACCTTTCTTGTCAAACCTTATAACTCCTTTTATTGGTGACACTTTCAACAAAACATGTTCACCAATTTGGAATGCTATATCTCTTACCTTACGGTTTGCATACTCCTCCCGTCTGCTCTGAACTACCAACACCTTGGTTTGGAGGTTTCTTACCTTCTACTGATATCCCCTCACCAAATCAACACCCAAAGGCTTTACATCACTAACCTCAAACCACCCTATGGGCGATCTACATCCCCCCATAAAGGGCCTTGAATGGTGCCATATCTATGTTGGAGTGATAACTGTTATTATAGGAGAACTCATACAAAGGCAAGAATTGATCCCAATAACCTCCAAAGTCAATCACGCATGCTTTCAACATGCCCTCTAGCACCTGAATAGTTCTGTTCGACTGACCATTCGTCTAAGGATGAAAGGCTATGCTAAAAGTGAGTTGAGTGCCAACGTTTCATGTAACTTACCCAGAGCTTAGAAGTAAACTGAGTGCCTCTATCTAAGATGATAGAAAGGGGCACCGTGCCGCCTTACTATCTCCTTGACGTAAATTATAGCCAATACATGAGAGTTATAGTCTACCTTAATCGAAATGAAATGGGTGAATTTAGTCAACCTGTCAACAATAACCTAGATGGGATAATACTTCCCCAAGGTCTTAAGGAGACCTACCTTGAAGTCCATGGCTGTCCTCTCCCATTTCCACTTGGGAATGGGCATCCTTTGTAGTCCTCCTGCAGTCCTTTTGTTCTCATACTTTACTGGTTTACAATTTTGACACTTAGACACATGCTTAGCTATTTTCCTTTTCATTCCCGGGCCACCAATAGAGCTACCTCAAGTCCCGATACATTTTGGTTACCTCTAGATGAATTGAATACCATGAACCATAAGACTCTATCAACACCTTTTGAATCAAGTCATCAACCAGAAGGACACAAATCTGCCCTCTAAAACTTAGCACTCCACCTATATCCAGTGTAGCATCTGGCCTCTCCCCAGACATCACCTTGTTCCTGAGCTTATTCAAACCCCCATCCTCAAACTATTAGCCTAGATTTCCTCTATAAATATGGGCTTCACCACAATACTAGCCAATACCCCACCCTTTTCTAAAATCCCCAAGTGAAAATATTTCGATGCTAGAGTCTGACTCTCCCTAGATAAAGGTCGCTTAGACACCTCCGAACAAGCGAAACTTCCCATGCTAACTATCTTCTAGCTCAATGCACCTGATATCACATTGGTCTTGCCCCAATGGTACTGGATGGTCACATCATAGTCTTTCAACAACTCCATTCACCTCCTCTGCCTCAGATTTAGATCCTTCTGAGTGAGCACATATTGTAAACAGTGATGATCTGTGAACATCTCACACTTAACACCATAAAGATAGTGTCGCCAGATCTTTAGTGCAAACACTACCGCTACCAATTTAAATTATGGCTTGGGTAGTTCCTCTTATGAACCTTCAATTTCCTTGAAGCATACGCTATAACATTCATGTCCCAGATCAAGACAACACCCAAACCCAATGTGAAGCATCGAAAAAAACATTAAAGTCTTTACCTTCCATCGACAATGATAGGATAAGAGCCGTAGTCAAAAGTGTCTTGAGCTTTTGAAAGCTCTCTTCGCATTGGTTAAATCAAATAAAGGGTACCTCTTTCTGAGTCAATCTAGTAAGATGCGTTGCAATGAAAGAAAAGTTCTTGACAAATATATGATAGTAGCTTGCAAGATCCACAAAGCTCCTAACCTCAGTCACATAACTAGGCTGGACCCAATTCTTAACTACTTCAATCTTTTAGAGATCCACTATCACCCCTTATTCCAAAACTAAATGCCCTAAGAAGGCCACCAAAGTTAGCAAAAATTCACACCTTGAAAACTTAAAATAATTTTTTTGTTTCCCCAGGATATCCAGAACAATACAAAGGTGCTCTGCATATTCCTCTTTAGTTTTTGAATAGATTAGGATATCATATACAAACACGATCACAAAGGAATCAAGGTAAGGCTTGAAGACCACATTCATCAATCTCATAAAGGCTGCCTGTGCATTAGTCAATCAAAAGGACATTACCAAGAACTCATAATGCCCATACTGAGTTCTGAAAGCTGTCTTAGGTATGTCCTCAGGTCTAAGGTTTAACTGATGGTACCTTAACCTCAAATCAATTTTCAAGAACACTAAAACACTATGCAGCTGGTCAAACAAATCATATATACGAGGTAAATGATACTTATTTTGGATGGTAACATTATTTAACTATAGGTAGTCTATGCGCATCCTTATACTACCATCCCTTTTATTTACAAATAAGACTGGAACACCCAAAGGTGATGCACTAGGACGGATAAACCCTTTATCTAGAAGCTCTTGAAGCTGAATCTAGTAAGATGCGTTGCAATGAAAGAAAAGTTCTTGACAAATATATGATAGTAGCTTGCAAGACCCACAAAGCTCCTAACCTCAGTCACATAACTAGGCTGGACCCAATTCTTAACTACTTCAATCTTTTGGAGATCCACTATCACCCCTTATTCCAAAACTACATGCCCTAAGAAGGCCACCAAAGTTAGCAAAAATTCACACCTTGAAAACTTAAAATAATTTTTTTGTTTCCCCAGGATATCCAGAACAATACAAAGGTTCTCTGCATATTCCTCTTTAGTTTTTGAATAGATTAGGATATCATATACAACCACGATCACAAAGGAATCAAGGTAAGGCTTGAAGACCACATTCATCAATCTCATAAAGGCTGCCTGTGCATTAGTCAATTAAAAGGACATTACCAAGAACTCATAATGCCCATACTGAGTTCTGAAAGCTGTCTTAGGTATGTCCTCAGGTCTAAGGTTTAACTGATGGTACCTTAACCTCAAATCAATTTTCAAGAACACTAAAACACTATGCAGCTGGTCAAACAAATCATATATACGAGGTAAATGATACTTATTTTGGATGGTAACATTATTTAACTATAGGTAGTCTATGCGCATCCTTATACTACCATCCCTTTTATTTACAAATAAGACTGGAACACCCAAAGGTGATGCACTAGGACGGATAAACCCTTTATCTAGAAGCTCTTGAAGCTGAGTCTTGAGTTCTCTCAACACTGCCAGAGCCATTCAGTAAGAAGGAATACAGATTCAACGAGTGCTCGGCTCAAAATCTATTTAAAAATCAATATCCCTATGCGGAGGCATATCAGACAAATATGTAGGGAATACCTTTTGAAATTCTGAAACTATAGGAATTGGCTCAATGAAAGGGTTCTTTAGGTTAACGTCTCAGAAATGAGCTAAGTAGGATAAACAACTCGTCCCTATCAGCCTTCTTTCGCACATATAGGATATGACCTTTGTTAGCTTAGGCATTTACACACCTTCCTACTCTAGTTTATCTCTTCTTGGAATCTCTAAGGGTATTGTCTTAGAATTACAAATCAAAACAGCATGTTAAAGAGACAGTCAAGTCATACCCAAGATCAGAGCAAAGTATCGCATATCAAAGATAAAAAATTCTACCCAAGTTTGTAGACCCATAACATCACTGAGCAAGAATGGTACACATGGGTTACTACTACAGACTCTCCAACCGGGGTAGCAACATAGATAGGGGAATCAAGGATATCACAAGTCAAATCAAGACCCAAAGCAAATATAATAAATACATATGAATAAGTAGAACCCGTATCAAATAAGAAAGAAGCTATCTGATCATAGAAAGGAATAGTACATGTTATCACAACGTTTGATGCCTCAGCCTCTGGCCTGCCTAGAAAGCCATAACACTGAGCTCTATTATGATTCTGGGCAACCCCTCTACCTGGTTGCTTTTCTCTACCAGAATTATCATTTCTTTTGCCCCTACAACCTCTCTGATTATTACCTTGCCCATCCAGTGGATGTCCTCTTCCATTAACACCTCCAACTGCTAGAACTACAACTCCACTCTACGGCTATACTAGTTTACCGATCGGGGGATGAGATCATTCTCTCCTAAAGTGACCCACCTCAATATAAGTGTAACATACTCGGTCAAGTGAATGCCTAATTACTGATGAATATGAAGTTCCATGGCCATGCTGAGCTAGAGACTACTGTGTGACCCTTGAATAACCACATGTAAAAGTCGGTCAGGCAAACTAAATCATGCGAGCTGCATACCCTTGATGACCTGAAACCTTGGAATAGGAACCACTGTAGTTGCCCACATTCTTAGACCTCTTAGCCAATGCCTTGGTTTGCCCAACTTGCCTAACCCTTTTCAACTTCTTCATGTAGTTGGTCACCTCATTGAAACGTTTTCCTTTAGAATTTATGTGCACTAATAGCACCTGTAGCTCAGAACTCAGGACGTTAACAAATAGACGAATCCTCTCTTTTTCTGTGCTCATAAGTTGAGTGGGGAAGTGGGACAAGGCTTGGAGCTTAGCCTCATCTGTTGCTACCGACATGATGCCTTATTCGAGAGCTATAAACTTATCCTTCTAACAAACTCTGAGGGTCCGAGGTATATACTTCTCTTGAAATAGAGCATGGAACTGAGTCCAAATCAACGGAGGCAGAATTGATGAACAACACTCCATATAAGCCCTCCACCACTGCTTGACATCACCCTACAACTAGAAGGTAACAAATTCTACGCCATGCTAATGAACGATAGTCAATTTGTGCAGCCTCTCATAGTAGTCTAGAATGAACTCAATCGCATCCTCACTCTCTTTACTGTGGAACACTAGAGGCTTCAGTTTTAAGAACTTAGTCTAAAGCTCATGCTTAGTACCAGCCATGAATGGACCCAACACCAGATGAAAGAAAACCTTTATACTTGAAGATTCACCTATTCTGGTGTTGTAGTAGCAACTGGATGAGTACCTAGGATCTAAGTAACTGGTACAACAAGAGTGACTCCAGTACCCGCCATTCTACTTAGAAACGCCAACATTTGCTGAACTACTTCAAAAGACATAGAGGGAAGATTTGTACCCCCAACTTGGACCTCCACCTCTAGCTCAATATTCTCCTCAATCTCAATCTCAACATCCTCCTTAATGTGATCCTAGGTGGAGGAGGGGTTTCCGGTCTTGGTCTAGCCACTACACGAGCTTCACCCTTAGAATGTGTCATCCTCCCTCTATCCCTACCCCTACCTCTACCTCTACTTATGCCTCTGCCTCTAAATCACTAGTTCTTTTGCTGGAACTAGTACTCTAACCCCATTACACTTGGTATTAACCATCTGAGGACAAAAGAATGAATAAGGTTAGATACTAATTTGGGTCACCAATTGGTTTCATAATTTATCGGTCTAAGACAAACAAGTGTTACAACATGCAAAAAAGCATGACACCACATAGAAATGGACAATCTAGTTTTCATAAACAATGGTCTTGATATCAACTAAAGACTTTTAGTTAATGAATCAAAAAGGACATTTTGAGTATGAACATGAGCTACATGATGATCAACTTTTATCTAATTAATAGGCAATAATCATTAAAAACTTGGGATGAAAGCTATGCGGCATTATCAAGGCAATTAAACTAGATCTGATTATCAGAAAATTGTGCCCATAAACTTAATATTTGTCCCAACAATTTTGCAAGGGCCAAATTGTGAGATGACAATAGGCAAACATGAGAACATATAGAAGAAGCATCTATTAGGATAATAAAGTATTTAAACGATCCACTAGGTGGAAGAATAGGTCAAGAAATATCCTCATGTATACGTCCTATCATGACCCAAAAATATACATGATGACACTCACCTAATCCCACCAAAATAAGTAAGCCTAAATCCCAACAATATGAAAAAAATGCAGAAATAAACTAATAATAACATAAGAACATAAAACTTAGTCATTCTAAAATACCCCCAAAACATAGTTGTCATGTGTACAAGCCACTAGTATAATAATATAAAATTTGAAAGATAAATACAAGTCTCAATGTCTTTGTTCTCGAATAGAACAAAGCGTAAAATAAGGAACAAGAGGGCTCACCGGTATGACAAGCAGCTATCTCTCAATTATCCTCAAAAAGCCACAGATAAAGATGAAGAAAGATGATCACACGGGTCTGAGCTCGGAATCTACACAAGTGTAGAAGTAAGGAGTGAGTATCAAACAACACAGTACTCAACAAGCAACCTACTAAACAAGGTAAAACTAAGCTAGAATTTGACTACTCCTTTCATCCCAACCGAACTGCCTCAACTACAACCTGCATAGAAATCTGCCCAACCTATTAGTTTACAATACACAACTCACCAGGCTCAACAGTCATAATCCAACCGTCATAGTTCAACAAGCAACAAATATCAAGTTAATCAATAACGTGTATCAAGTATGTCAATCACAATCATCAAGTATCTCAATCAAAAGTATCAAGTTCATCAAATCAAAAAGTCAAACACTTGTCAGAACCATTTTCCATCGGCACAATACCACTCGCCAGAATAATTTCCCATTGGCACAGTATCACTCTCCATAACCATTTTCCATCGGCTTTATATGATGTCACTTGCCGAAACCATTTCCCATCGGCTTTGTATGATGTCACTTGCCGGAACCATTTCCTATAAACATAATATTCTTATCTCATTACAATTTATTGAAATCAATGCAAATAGGCAATTTCACACCATAAGGAAGAGACGATAAACTCCAGCAATTCAAGTCCACAATAGTACCATCAAAGCATTTTATCAATCAACAATTTATGATCAACACTCAAGGCAATTCACAAAACACAACTTTTAATACATTGCCTTTTTCATTTAATCCCCTTTCAATCATTAAGATCAATTAATTAGAGTAATCGAACCCATCACCTCATTCCCATTACTCTCCAACACACACAATGAAGGGAAATAGAAGATTCTACAAGTTATAGAAGTTCACTTACCTTAATTCAATCAAAAGTCAATCCGAGACTTGAGCTTTTCTTTCCAAATGATATCCAAAGCCACACAATCTAATCCAAAACGTAATCAAAATAAGATTCTGAAAATAACAACACCCATATCATACGGGTCAAATCAACTAAAAAATCCAATTTTAAAAGAGAGGTTTGAATCTGAAAATCATTACTTAATTACATTATCCAAGTTATTTGGAACTCATTGGTGAAAATTATTTCAAAAACAGATTAGAATCTAGCTCAAAATCACCATTTTAATTAAAGACTCAAGTTCTTGAAAACCTTTCACTTTGCCAATCAAAAATCCCAATTTTTGTAGTTAAAACCACATTTGATAATAGGAAATTGAAGATTTAGGGTTACAAAGACTTACCCAAAGGATTTAGCATAATAAATCTTTGTAAAATCACCTCCAAGGGTTTCCTAAAACTCATATGGTGAAATGGGGTTGAAACCTCGATTTTGAAACTGCATTCTATTCAGGCAAAAATTGCTCAGCACGATCATGACCCAAGCCCTCGCGATTGTGATGAGTAAGAAAGTCAACTCTTTATAGTTGATCATCGCGATCACAACAAGGCCCCATGCGATCACAATGTACACTAACTCAACACCACGTGATTGCAATAAAGGTCCTCACGATGACCAAATAATCAGGCACCAGAATAGAAAAACTATCAATTCACACAAGGCATAGAATTTCTCGAAATGACCTTTGGAGTTCGTTTAGAATCCCGTATATGTAAATCAAATATGCAACCCGACTATATTCGACGTTCTGGACTCAATGGAACCATTGAAATATGAATATGAGATCTCCTTGATCCGAAATCCATGAAAGTCACGAAAAACAAACATAAGGTCTAACCCATTGGTGGCCCCCTAAAGTTGGCACGATGTTTCAATTAGACACCTTAACTAAGCGATGTTCATTTTAGACACCTCATGTAAAATTTCGCTGTGTCATTTTGACACTATTTGCTTACATGTCATAATGAATGTGATACACTCATTGATAGGCGCGTGAAATGGTTCTTCAGTTAATTTTTAATTATTTTTTCTTCTTCTTCCCCATTTTTAGCCACCATTAACTCAATTTTGTCTAAGTAATATTTCATCCATTGTGAATGAAGATTTTAACAAGAATGATAGAAATTATTTAAAATTTAAGAATAAACCCATTCATAAAGTTCTTTTCTGGAAGAATTTAATATTTGTAGGGAAGTGAATTTAAGAAGATTGATTAAAGCTTCTCTCGATAATTTATGGGGAATGAATCTCACTATCAAGTAATGTCACTCGATAATTAGGCTTACTCTTA
Organism: Solanum appendiculatum; assembly: GCA_018342035.1. Taxonomy (NCBI): domain Eukaryota; kingdom Viridiplantae; phylum Streptophyta; class Magnoliopsida; order Solanales; family Solanaceae; genus Solanum; species Solanum appendiculatum. The sequence continues at coordinate 111,316 of JAGDQO010001371.1, read as the reverse complement.
CAAACTAAGCCTAATTTCTTCCATTCACTCAAAATCCCTCAAACTCTCTCACGCCCTCTTCCCAAATTCTCTCTCAAGCTTCAAGGTGAAGAACTAAGGTTTCAAAGGATTCAAGGCCTCAATCTCCATTTATTTTAGGGTATTGGTTATCAAGGTATGTGGTAATTCACCAATACATTCCATTCATCCATTGGGTCCAAAAAGAATCTCATTCTCTAATTCAGTTTTCACCCAATTTAATTAGGGTTTCATGCAATTCTCCATGGGTCCAATTTATTATGATTCAATTATTTGATTTCAATCTTATTATGCATGATTTGATCCAATTGCTTGGTTTTCAATTGATTTCAAGTGGACCCATGATTTTTAGTTTATTATGATGATGAATTTATGAAGAAAGCTTATGAACTAATGAACTATTATTATGAAAGCTAGGCATGTTTTATGAAAACGATATTTTATTAACTAAGGATGCTTTTGAGATAAGTGTCAATCAATTGTGAAAGGTTTGCTCACATATTATGAAATGGTTGTGAAAGGTTTTATCACATATGTATGAGTCATGATTTAAAGGAGCTATTCTATGATGACTTATTATTTGGATTGGTATTATGATTATTGTCTTTCCTAATGTCATGCTTTGATAGTTGAATTATCTATTATGTTTGGATTTAACATAGCACCGAGAGAACTTTCAGGTTCTCTAGTAACAACCTTTAGTTTCAAACTACGTGGCCCGTAGGATTGTATTAAGTGACTTAGCTAGTGGTCCACATAGACTTTATGATATGATACAGAATTCTACCTTGGCAAGTAGACTCTCCCTTCTCGGTGTGGGAGATTAGATTCCATGTTATAGCTCACATGGTATTGTCGGTTATAACTAATATCTCACAAAATGAACTAAACTACCTTCAAAGGTTTTATGAATGCTTTCTTTATGTCATAAGTATGTATTGACCTTGTTCATGATTTATGATTACTCTTTAAAGGCTTCTTACTATGTTTTAGCTTGGTCATGTATATCATGTTTAAAGTCTCCGCACAATCATGTTTATGTTTTCATGTATTTTCCCCATGCTTAGTACATTTCATGTACTAATGCATACTTTTGCCTATATTATTTTATAATATAAGGCCCGATGTTTCTTCTTTCTCTCGTGCCTAGCTTGGATTGCCATATCAGCTTTTAAATTTGGCGAGTCCTCATGCTCCGAGGACAAGACCATTGATGTTTAAGTTCTCTCAGTTTTTATGTCTTTTATTTCAGACTTGTATGTGGTGTATGGGTTACGTCCCAACCACTCTTATAGTTTTAGAAAGACTTGTGTCAGACTTAGTAGTATTACATGTATTTCTTATGTACTCTGTTGGTATCATTTATGTCATTTTATGATTTGAGACTTATATGACTATATCTCTTAAATGGTATATTAATTACATCATGTTTATGTCAAGTGGCTTCTTTAGGGATTCTGGAATTCTATTCGACATGTCATGTCTAGGATGTACTTTAGGTCTTGACAAACTTAGTATTAAAAGAATCAGGTTGTAGAAAGATTCTAGGATGTCTGACAAGCCGTGTCGAGTAGAGTCTTGTTCATAGGTGTGAAGCGCACCACATTTATGAATAAGAGGCTATAAGGCATTTAGGAAACTTCACTTTTTTCACTACTCTAAAGTCGTGCGATAGAGTTCAACTCTATAAAAGTATCTCGCCTAACTCTTGTCTGATGCTTTTCAGGTTATGTTTCCTCGAAGAGCTTATGTGAGAAGAAATGTGGGTGACAATGTGGAGCCCGAAGTTCCTCAAGCCTCGATTGACGCTTTGGCCTAGCAAGTAACTCATGCCAAATTTCAAGCCGCATTCCAAGTATTGGCTTAAGCTATGATGACCCAAGCTAATAGGGAGGCCATTACTTTCGTGATCCCAAATATGGGTATAAAGGTGATTAGGGTGAGGACTTCACTCGATTGAATCCCCCTGGAGTTTCATGGGTAAAAGGTTGATGAGGATCCTCAAGAGTTCATTTATGAGGTGTATAAGATTGTGGAAATTATTGGAGTGTCACTGGTGGAAAAGGAGGAATCGGCCACTTATCAGCTTAAGGGTGTTGCTTAAGTTTGGTTCAAATAATGAAAGGAAAAGAGGGCTATTGATGCGCATCCTCTTGATTGGGAGAAATTCAAAGGGGCTTTCCTTGTCATTTCTTTCCTCTTGAGATGAGAGAAGGGAAGGTGCTTGAGTTCATTAATCTTCATCAAGGAAATATGAGCGTGAAAGAATAAGCTTTGAAGTTTACTCAATTGGCTAAGTATGCTCTGACTATGGTTGCTAATTCTAGGGGAAGAATAAGTAAGTTTGTGTTGGGTGTGTCTGAAATGGTGGTCAAAGTGTGCCATACCACCATATTGATCAAAGAGATTGATATCTCTCATTTGATGATACATGCCCAACAAATTGAAGATGAAAAGCTTAAAGAGAAGTCTAGGGAGTTAAAGAGGCAAGGACTGATAATCGTGACTTTTCTCATTCTAGGTCCGGTGGACATACACGCTCTCAATTTAGGCAAAAGTTCACCGGTCAAGGATATCCTCTATTTCCACTTGCCAAAGGTGTGGCAAGAGTCACACAGGAAAATGTTTAGCCGATACGAATGGTTGATTTGGTTGTGGAAAGAGTGGTCACAAAGTGAAGGATTGTCCGCTGCAAGCTAGTAAGGGAAAATATGGTAGGTAAGCTCAGCCTAGTGGCTCTGGTTCGGGTGCTCCTCGTCAGAATAGGTTGTATTCTCTTCAGACTCGATAGGATCATGAGGGTTCTAGGGATGTTGTGACCGGTATGTTGAAAGTCTTTCACATTGATGTGTATGATTTGCTGGATTCGAGTGCTACATTGTCATTTGCTACTCCTGATGTGGCCATGAGATTTGATGTTGTTCCTGAAATCATTTTTAATCCATTTCATGTCTTTATTCCTGTTGGTGATTGGCTTTATACATGTTATGCTTCCATAGATTGTAGGACTCGATTGGTCACATTCAAGGTTCTAAACAAATCTATCATGTCATGGGAAGGGGGGAATTATGCTCTTAAGGGTCAGTTCATATCTTGCCTAAAGGCTAGGAAAATGATTTTTAAGGGTTGCATTTATCATCTTGTTTGGGTTAGGGATATGGATTCTAAAACCCCTACTCTTGAGTTAGTTCCAATTGTAAATGAGTTTCGTAAAGTGTTTCTCGATGATCTTCCTGGTATTCCTATCAAAAGGGAAATGACTTCGGTATTGACCTTCTCCCAGATACACAACCTATCTCTATTCCTCCTTATCGTATGACCCTAGTAGAACTTAAGGAATTAAAGGACCAATTGAAGGATTTGTTGGATAAGGGTTTTATTAGACCAAGTATCTCTTCATTGGGTGCTCCAATTTTGTGTGTCTGAAAGAAGGATGGTTCCCTCCGAATGTGCATCGACTATCAACAATTGAACAGGGTTACCATAAAGAATAGGTATTATATTCCAAGAATTGATGATTTGTTTGATTAACTCCAAGGTGCGAGTTTCTTCTCTAAGATTGACCTTCGATCGGGTTATCACCTCTTGAGGGTAAAAAAAGATGACATTTCAAAGATGGATTTTCAAACTCGGTATGGTCACTATGAGGTTTTGATAATATCTTTTGGTTTGACTAATGCCTCGACGAAATTCATGGACTTGATGAATAAGGTCTTCAAGCAATATCTTGACATGTTCGTGATTGTGTTGATTGATGATATCTTGATTTACTCACAGAGTGAGGATAAACATGTTGAGCATTTAAGGATTGTGTTACAAACTCTCAAGGATTGGTAATTGTATGCTAAGTTTATCAAATGTAATTTTTGGTTGAGGTCCATTATTTTTCTTAGGCCATTTGAGGTCCATTATTTTTCTTAGCGTGCCAGCAGTCTGAGGCCATATTGACCTTCTGGTAGGTTACAACTTCCCTTCTTTTTAGATTGAGCTAGATTGTGTGAATACATGTTGATTTGTGTGAATCTGGGGTGGGGAACTAGTATTGCTTCTCTTCTTCTCAGAAACCATTCTTAGGCTTGATATTCGAGTTGTTATAGGGGTAATACCATGCTATCGGAGGGATAGTTTATTTGCTTTTGCATGCGGACTTTCTGTTGTATGTTTTATTATGTTGGATTATATTATTAGCCTTATATTAGGATAGGCTAGTATTGCCTTAGACCCATGCACCTGTTTGCCTTTGGTATGTATTTGATGTCGATTCGAATGGACTTGTAGACCAGAATAGCAGACTTGAGTCTGGTAGTGTGAGCCTCGCTTGGGCTTTGTATTGCTTGTGATCTTCTGGTTACTCTCCCCATTTCTGTGGTGCCGATGCCTTATCAGAGGCGTTGTGTCTTCCTGGGTTCTGATGCTTCTGGATCAGTTCTGTGGTGATACCCCGTGTACTCTACTGGCTGGGTAGGACCCCTGGGAGTATTAGAAAAATGGGCAATTGGATATGAGATATTTGGAATGCCCCGCACACTCAACTAGCTAGGTAGGCCCCCCGGGAGTGTTATCTAAATAGGCAGCTGGATATCAGGGCCATTGGAGTTCTTATGCCTCCTTGGCACTCTACTGGGTGGGTAGGGCCCCCGGGAGTTGCCAGTTGGTTGGGCGGCTCGATTTGGAAGTCAGACTTTTGCCTGGGTTTGAGTTGGCTGGTTGTTTAAGTTGAGTTGGTTGGTGGTCTAAGTTCGTAGTTAGATTTTCCTTCCGTTTCGTAGATTTAGCTTTTCTGTGTACTTGTCGGGCTTATGGGGTCCGTTTGGGTTTTGTTTTTCTGTGCTTGAGTGTACCTTCTGGGTCTTATGAGGGGCCTAGTTAGGTTTAGTTTAGGTGTTCTTAGATTTACTTTCGGCTTGTTTATGTTCTTATTTCGTTTGACCTCTTTTCTTGTTGATTCTATCACTTAAGTCTTGCTCAATCAGCCATGATGCCTATTGGGTACCTATTGTATTGGTACTCATGCCACACTCTTCATCTGTTTTCATGATGAAGGTCCGAGCACCAGTTATCAGTGTTGAGGTCGAGCCTGCTGAAGTCTGTTCCGGTGGCGAGGGTGAGGACTTGGCATTCTTGGATTACCCGTCTACTTCTGTATATATTTTGGCTTGTCTTTAGCTTTTGAGACAATCTTGTTTCGGTGGTCCACTTTTAGGACTTGTGCTCTTTTTAGTAGGTCTGTACATGTGACTTCCAGGTTCTGGGAGGTATCGTTTATTGCATATAGGTTTGGGTTCGCTTCCGCCTTCCCTTTATGTGTTCCCTTTACTTTTGTTTTTGCTTAGTTAAGATTTAGTTTCCACCCTCAGTCCCATAACTGTCAAGTTTTCTGGACAGGGTATGGCTTGCCTACTGGCAGGTTAGTAGGCGCCATCATGACTCGAGAAATCGGGTCATGACAGTTTTGTATTAGAGCCCAAATTCGTCAGTCTCACTTTTAAAGAGCTAGCATCTAGTAGAGTCGTGCGGATCGGCGCGGAGACGTCCGTGACTTATCTTCGGGAGGCTACATGATGTCCTTATGAGGTTTTCCTATTTTGAATCATTTTCGTGCACTACTGTCCAATTGGTTTCTTGGAATCTTACTTGTTTCACTTTGTCACACATGATGGCTCGCACGTGTGATAGAGCAGCAGAGGGTGATGCACCTGGGCCCGCAGTTAGAGCCCCAACTAAGGGTAGAGGCCGACCCCGAGGTCGAGATATGGCTGCGGCACCAGCCCGAGCTAGAGTGTGGACTCCAGAGCTAGAGGTGGAGCCTCAGATTGATCAGATTCCTCTTCAGCTGGTGGGGCCGGGACCAGCCTAGCCACCTCCTGCACTAGCTGCTACCACTGACCTTCAAGCTATGCTCACAAAGAATTTGGCAGCGATAGGGGGTATGCAGCAGCAACAACCGGCCCCAGCACCAGTTACAACTCCGCAGGGTCAGCCTGCCACAGCGGCTCCAGAGGTTCATCAGCAGGGTCAGCCTGCAGCAGTGGACCTAGAGGTTCAGCGGATGCCAACACCAGTCTCCATTCAGCTGGACGCTTTTGATGGGGTTATGCCATTACAGGAGCAGAAGATGCTTGGGGTGTTTCTAAGATTGTCACCAGCGAGGTTTTCTAGGGCTATTGGGGAGGACGCCCATGAGTTTATTACCTCATGCCGGGAGCGATTGCACACTCTGGGGTTAGTGGAGTCGAGAGGAGCCGACTTCCCTGCTTATCAATTGGATGGACTGGCCAGACATTGGTGGCATTCTTTCATGAAGACCAGGGCAGTTGGGTCCCCGCCAGTGACGTGGATATAGTTTTCAGAGGCCTTTTTGGCTAGATTTATTTCACATAGCGTCATAGATCGTCTTGGTGATGAGTTCTTGAGATTGGAGTAGGGCTCTATGATGGTATTTGAGTATGAGGCTAGATTCATGAGTTATCTCCTCATGCCACCATGATCTTGCCCACGGAGAAGGAGAGAGTTAGGTGCTTTGTTAGAGGTTTGAGATTGCAGTTGTGTATTGAGTCGCAATCTATGGTATCAGCGGGCCTCTCTTTTCTAGATGTTGTGAACCATGCCCGAACACTCGAGCAGCTCCATTGCAAGGTCCAAGGGGGCAGCGGCAAGAGGGCCAGGCAAGATGATAGCTTCAGTAGGCCCCGTCCGAGGCCTAGAGTTACTCAGGATCGAGTCCAGAAGAGGTTCCAATCAGGTCAGTCCAGTTGCCCATTTCAGACCTCGTTGCAGACAACGGAGGGTGACCAGCACTGTTAGGGTGGTTATAGTGCCTGTCCGAGTCAAGGCCGAGGGGATATTCAGATGGGTTCCTCAGGTCGAAGTGGCCGGCCTCCTGTTGAGAACATGTTGTCTCAGGATTGCTTTACTTGCGGGGGGCTTGATCATTGTTCTACGAAGTGTCCTTTTCCTAGACCAGCCTTTCCAGCTCTTCTAGCATCGAGACTGTAGAAATGTCTTAATCTAGACACTCTCCAAGTTGATAGGATCCAAAAGAAAAAAAGAAATACAATGGTAGGATTTGCCACCTTTCTTATTAAATAATGAAAAACCAATTGATCGGGAAAGGTCTTGTTCATGGTGATAAGCGAGGGATTGAGGGTTCCAAACCTTCCAATCCAAAATTCAAGAGGTAATAGATGTAACCTGTTTGGTTTACAAGCAACCACCTTTAGTCTTTCCCATCTTGTTGACTGAGTAGACATCAGGTGAGAACGAACCTTATAACCTGTACCCCCTAGCCTTTGTAAAGTTGATATTTCTATCGAGTAACGGCAGGACAATTGGCATAAGCACAACAACACCTCCAACTAGGGGAGTAGGACAGTATCAGGGTATTCGGGGAGGTTCCCGAGGAGGCAGGACAGGTGGCAGGGTGGATGCGTAGGGTAGAGGCGCTCAGGGCCATTTCTAAGCAGCTCAAGCCAGAGGAGAGGCCGAGGCATCAAATGATGTGATCACATGTACGGTTCTCTTATACCATCAGTCCACTTCAACTTTATTTGATCCTGGTTCTATATATTCATATGTGTCTACTTATTGTGCTCCTCGGTTGGGGGTGAGTTCAGAGCCCTTAGTTGTACTGTTGCATGTGTCGACCCCTGTGGGAGATTTTTTAGTAGTGGATCAGGTTTGTAGATCTTGTGTGGTGACTATTCAGGGGAAGGACACTCGGGATGATCTTATTGTGCTTAGTATATTGGGTTTTGATTTGATTTTGGGCATGGATTAGCTATCCCCTCACTGAGCAGTCCTGGATTGCTATGCCAGGATCGTTACTTTAGCTATGCCTGGTATTTTGCCTGTTGTGTGGCAGGGTTCTTGTAGTCGCACGCAGTTGGGTGATTTCTTGTATTCAGGCCCGGAGGCTAGTGACTAGCGGATGTTTGGCTTATTTGGCTTATGTTAGAGATGTTAGTAGAGAGGGCCCTACGGTGGATTCAATGCCTATAGTCTGAGAGTTTTCTGGTGTGTTTCCTGCTGACCTTCCTGGCTTACCCTAGAGTGAGATACTGATTTTTCCATTGACTTGGAGCCGGGTACTTATCCTATTTCCATCCCACCGTACCATATGGCCCCCGCAGAGCTCAAGGAGTTCAGTGTTCAGCTTCAGGATCTCTTGGGTAAGGAATTCATTAGGCCTAGTGTATCTCCTTGGGGTACCCCAGTCCTGTTTGTGAAGAAAAAGGACGGTACTACGCGGATGTGCATTGATTACAGGCCGTTTAATAAAGTGAAGGTAAAGAACTGTTACCCCATGCCTTGTATTGATGATCTGTTCGACCAGCTTCAGGGTACCCCAGTGTTTTCTAAGATTGACTTGAGATCCAGCTACCACCCGTTGAGAAATAGGGTAGTGGACACCCCTAAGATAGCATTTAGGACTCGTTACAACCATTTTGAGTTCCTAGTGATGTCTTTTGGGTTGACTAAATGCCCCTGTCGCTTTCATGGACTTGATGACTCATGTATTTAGGTCGTATCTGAACTTCTTTGTCATAGTCTTCATTGATGATATCTTGGTATACTCACGGAGCCATAGTGAGCATGAGCAACATCTGAGGATAGTGCTCCAGAATTTGCGAGATCATCGGCTTTATGCCAAGTTCTCAAAGTGCGAGTTCTGGCTTGAGTCTGTAGCATTCTTGGGGCATGTGTTGTCCAAGGATGGCATTATGGTGGATCTGACGAAGATTGAGGTTATCCGTGATTGGGCTAGGCCTACCTCTGTGACTCAGATTCAGAACTTCATCGGATTGGCAAGGTACTACAGGCGTTTTGTTGAGGGTTTTTCTTCTATAGCGGCGCCTTTGACACACTTGACTCGCTAGGATGTTCCCTTTGTGTTGTCAGAGGAGTGTGAGCAGATCTTTCTGAGGCTTAAGGAGTTGCTTACCACCGCTCATATATTGACTCTTCCAGTTAAGGGTGAGGGCTTCATGGTTTATTGTGATGCATTCGACGTTGGTTAGGGTTGTGTTTTGATGTAGCAGGGCTGGGTTATTGCTTATGCGTCGAGGCAACTTAAGATGCATGAGCCCAACTACCCCACTCATGACTTGGAGTTGGCAGCGGTAGTTTTCACGCTTAAGATCTAGAGGCATTACCTATATAGAGTTCATTATGAGATCTACACTGATCACAAGAGCCTTTAGTACATTATGACCTAGAGGGATCTTAATTCGAGGCAGCGTCGTTGGATTGAGCTCCTGAAGGACTATGACCTCTCTATTCTCTACCATCTCGACAAGGCGAATATGGTAGCGGACACCTTAAGTTGGAAGGCAATGAGTATGGGTAGTCTAGCATTCCCTTCTGTTTCGGAGCGACCCTTGGCTTTGGACATTCAGTCCCTAGCCAACCAGATGATTAGGCTTGATGTTTCAGATACTAGTAGGGTGTTGGCCTATGTGGAAATTTAGTCATCCCTACTAGATCAGATTCGTAGCCGTTAGTTCGAGGATGAGTCCCTGGTGGCTCTCAGAGATAGGGTATTGGCAGGTGATGTTGGGCAGGTTACATTAGATTCAGATGGGGTTTTGAGATTTTCTGGACATTTTTGTGTTTCGAGAGTTGGGGATGTGATTCAACTGATTCTTAGCGAGGCCCATGATTTTAGGTATTCTATCCATTTGGGCACCGCTAAGATGTATCGTGATTTGAGGCAGCATTACTGGTGGAGCGGTGTGAGGAGTGACATCTCAGATTATGTGTCTCGTTGCTTATGTTGTCAGCAGGTGAATGCCGAGCATTTGAGGCCTGGTGGTGAGTTGCAGAGATTACCCATTCTTATGTGGAAATGGGAGCGGATCACCATGGATTTCATTGTGAGTTTGCCTCAGACTTCTAAAGGTGTTGACAACATTTGGGTCATCGTGGATCGATTGACCAAGTCAGCACACTTCCTCCGAGTTCATACTTCCTTCTGTGCCGAGAGGTTAGCCCGTATCTACCTCTGGGAGGTGGTTCGTCTTCATGGTGTGCCTGTTTCAATCATCTCAGACCGGGGTTCACGGTTCACTTCCAACTTTTGGAGAGTATTTCAGGAGGAGTTGGCCACCTGTGTTGATCTTAGCACAACATTTCACCCGCTGACTGATGGCTAGTCAGAGCGTACTATTCAGGTCATTGAGGATATGTTGAGGGCTTGTGTCTTGGACTTCGGAGGTCAGTGAGACCAATTTTTTCCTTTGGCAGAGTTTACGTACAACAACAGTTACCACTCTAGCATTTAGATGGCCCCGTTTGAGGTTTTATATAGTAGGCGTTGTCGTACTCCAGTTGGATGGTTAAAGTCTACGGAGGCTAGGTTGAGTGGTACATACTTGTTTCAGGAGGCCTTAGTGCATGTGAGGATGATTCAGGAGCGGCTCAGGATGACTTAGAGTAGATACATGAGTTATGCGGATCGCAGGCATAGACCATTGAGATTTCCCGTTGGTGACAGGATATTCCTCCGAGTATCACCCATAAAGGGCGTGATTTGGTTTGGGAGGCGGGGCAAGCTTAGCCCCAGGTATATTGGGCCTTTTGAGATTTTGAGGACAGTTGGTGATGTGGCCTATGAGTTAGCCTTACATCCAACATTCTCAACTATTCATCTAGTTTTCCATATTTCGATGCTGCGCCGGTATGTTCCAGATGAGTCTCATGTGCTCTAGTATGATGTAGTTGAGTTGGATGATCGCTTGACCTATATTGAGGAGCAAGTTGCTATTTTGGCCAGAGATGTGAGGCAGCTGAGGTCTAGAGTCATTCGCGGAAGGGTATATGCGTTCATGGAGGTGTAGGTTCTTTTTCTCCGCGTTCGCGGGCCCTTCACCGCATTCGCAGAGGTTTATTTTCTCTCCCTCCGTGTTCGTGGGCCTCTGGCCGCGTTTGCGAAGGTCAGCGTGTCTGGCAGTTAGTTTAAAATTGTTGTTAGTTTGAAGAGGTGATATCTTTCTCGTTTCTCATCGGTTTTTGGTTATTCAAAGTCCCAGGTGTTTGAAATTTCGTTGGCTTCATGGGTTATTGTTCGGATAGCATTGGGTGACCTCCAATTCTCGTGAATTTGAGGCGTAAGTGGATGCCTTAGGCTTGTTGTGTAAAGTTTTGCATATTTCAATTTCTTGGGTTTTCGGCTATTCCGTGCCCCGAGAGGTGTTCCATTTTGGAATACAAGCTCGGGGGAGGGTTTTGGACCTTTTCATGGAGTCAATTTCAGGATTTCTGGAGCGAGTCCCACATTTCCTAATTTTGACTCCTAAATTAGTCTATCTTCGATTTTGATGATTTTAGTGTCTAAATGACCGTTTGATGCTATGATTCTATTTTTGATAGCGTGGCAGCAGTCTGAGTCCGTTCAGAAGGGAAAAGCTTCGGCGGAGTGATTTGGAGCGCACGTGATCGGCCTGCTGGTAGGTTACGGCTTCCTTTCTTTTTAGATTGAGCTGGATTGTGTGAATACATGTCGATTTGTGTGAATCTGGGGTGGGGAACTAGTATTTCTTCTCTTCTTCTCAGAAACCATGCTTCGTCTTTATTTTTGGGTTGTTATGGGTGTAGTACCATTCTATTGGAGGGATTGTTTATGTGTTGTTGCATGCAGAGTTTCTGTTGGCTGTTTTATTATGTTGGATTATGTTATTGGCCTTAGACTAGGATAGGCTAGTATTGCCTTAGACCCATGGACCATTTTGACTTTGGTATGTATCTGACGTCAATTCGGATGGACTTGGTCCTTGTAGATCGGAATAGCAGACTTGAGTCTAGTAATGTGAGCCTCGCTTGGGCTTTGTATTGCTTGTGATATTATGGTTACTCTCCCCATTTATGTGGTGCCAATGCGTTATCAGAGGCGTTGTGTATTCCTGGGTTTGGGTGCTTCTGGATCAGTTCTGTGGTGATGTGGGTAGAAGTGGACGTCGATCCACGATGACATGGAATTTGGGATCCCCTTCGAAGTTGGAATACACCACGTACTATACTTGCTGGGTAGGGCCCCCAGGAGTATTAGCAAAATGGGCAATTGGATATGAGATGTTTAGAATGTCCCGCACACTCTACTTGCTAGGTAGGGCCCCCTGGGAGTGTTAGCTAAATGGGCAGCTGGATATCAGGGCCTTTAGAGGAGTTGTTATGCCCCCTTGACACTCTACTAGCTGGGTAGGGCCCCCGAGAGTTGCCAATCGGTTGGGCGGCCCGATTTGGAAGTCAAACTTTTGACTTTGGTTTAGTTGGCTGGTTGTTTTGGTTGAGTTGATTGGTGGTCTTGGTTCTTAGTTGGATTTTCCTTTGGTTTCGTAGATTTAGCTTTTCTATGTACCAATCGGGCTTATGGGGGTCCGTTCTGGTTTTGCTTGTCTGTGCTTGAGTGTACCTTCTAGGTCTTATGGGGGGCCTAGTTAGGTTTAGTTTAGGTGTTCTTAGATTTGCTTTCAACTTGTTTCTGTTGTTATTTCGTTTGACCTCTGTGCTTAATGATTCTATATCTTCAGTCTGTTTTTACCTTTCTTGCTCAGTCAGCCTATGATGCCTACTCGGTACCTGTTGTATTTGTACTCATGCTACACTCTGCATCTATTTTTGTGATGCAGGTCCGAGCACCAGTTATCAGCATTGAGGTCGAGCCTGCTGCAGTTTGTTCCGGAGGTGAGGGTGGGCTCTTGGCATTCTTGGGTTACCCGTCTCCTTCTGTATATATTTTGGCTTGTCTTTAGCTTTTGAGACAATCTTGTTTCGGTGATCCACTTTTGGGACTTGTGCTCTTTTTAGTAGTTCTGTACATGTGACTTCTTGGTTCTGGGAGGTATCGCTTATTGTATATAGCTTTGGGTTTGCTTCCGCCTTCCCTTTATGTGTTCCCTTTATTTTTGTTTTTGCTTAGTTGAGATTTAGTTTCCACCCTCAGTCCCATTACTGTCAAGTTCCGGGACAAGGTTTGGCTGGCCTACTGGCGGGTTGGTAAGCGTCGTCATGACTCAAGAAATCGGGTCGTGACAAATAAAAACTTCATTTTCAGCTGAAGAGTATGCCAAGCTCTATATTCATTAAAAGGCGAGGTTGCATGGAGTGCCTTTATCAATTATCTCTGATCATGGTACTCAATTTACATCTTAGTTTTGGAGTTCATTCCCAAATGGTTTTGGTACTCAAGTTAAGCTTAGTATGGCTTTTCATCCTTAGGCTAATAGGCAAGCCGAGCATACTATTCAGACTTTGGAAGTTATGTTGATGGCTTGTGTAATGGACTTCAAGGGTAATTGGGATAATTATTTATCTTTGATTGAGTTTACTTATAATAATAGTTATCACTCGAGTATCCAAATGACTCCGTTGGAGGCTCTCTATGGTAGGTGGTTCAGGTCTCGTATAGGTTGATTTGAAGTTGGTGAGGTCACTTTGATAGGGCCCCGAGTTGGTGCATGAGGCTATGGAAAAGGTTCGACTTATTTGCAAATGGTTGACAACGGCTCAAAGCCGACAAAAGTCTTATGCCGATGTTAGAAGAAGAGAGCTTGAATTTAATGTTGGTGATTGGATTTACTTGAAAATCTCACCTATGAAGGGTGTGATGAGATTCACAAAGAAAGGGAAACTTAGTCCCAAATATGTGTTACCATATAGATTTTAAGGCATATCAGCGAGGTTGCATATGAATTGGAGTTACCCAACGATTTAGCATCAGTACATCCAGTATTTCATGTCTCCTCGTTTAAAAAGTGCGTTAGATACCCAACATCTATATTGCCTTTTGGAAAGTTTGGGAGTTGAGGAAAGTCTTTCGTATGAAAAGGTTCTCGTTGAGAGTTTAGACCGTCAAGTTCGAAAGTTGATAAATAAAGAAGTTTTTTCCGTGAAATTTCTTTGGAGGAATCAATTGGTTGAAGGTGCTACTTTGAAAGTTGAAGCCGATATGATGTCCAATAAGTGATTCTATAGTTTACCAGTATGGGCTGTAGAAAGGTCTATAGACCATAGGTTGAATTCGTAGGTCACTTCGGCAGTTTTTAAGTGAGGATGTTTTGGTCATTTCCTACTCACCTATCCCCTTAACTACGTCGTTTTGGACCTATAACTACCCTATAACCATTTTTACTCTTACAAACCAAGCCTAATTTCTTCCAATCACTCAAAATCCCCCAAATTCTCTCAAGTCCTCTTCCCCAATTCTCTCTCAAGCTTCAAGGTGAAGAACTAAGGTTTCAAAGGATTCAAGGCCTCAATCTCCATTGATTTTTAGACTTTGATTATCAAGGTATGTGGGAATTCACCAATGGATTCCATTCATCCATTGGGTCCCAAAAGAATCTCAATCTCCAATTCAATTTTCACCCAATTTGATTAGGGTGTCATGCAATTCTCCATGGGTCAAATTTATTTTGATTCAATTGTTTGATTTCAATCTTATTATGCATGATTTGATCTAATTGCATGGATTTTGATTGATTTCATATGAACCCATGATTTTTACTTGATTATGATGATGAGCTTATGAAGAAAGCTTATGAACTTATGAATTATGATTATGAAAGCTCGGCTATTTTATGAAAATAATGTTCTATGAACTAAGGATGCTTTTGAGATAAATGCCAATCAATTATGAAATGTTTTCTCACATATTATGAAATCATGGTTGTGAAAGATTTTCTCACATATGTATGAATCTTGATTTAAAGGAGCTACTCTATGATGACTTATGATGTGGATTGGTATTATGATTATTGCCTTTCCTAGTGTTATGCTTTGATAATTGACTTATCTATCCCGTTGGAATTTAACTTAGCACCAAGAGAACTTTGAGGTGGAGGCTCAAAGAGGGTCGTCTCTAGTAACAACTTCTAGTTCCAAACTACGAGCCCCCATAGGGTTGTCTTAAGTGACTTAACTAGTTGTTATGGAGTTCTACCTTGGAAAGTAGACTCTCCCTTCTCGGTGTAGGAGTTACATCGGATTTCATATAATAGCTCATATGGTCTATTGTCAGTTAAAGCTAATATCCCACAAAATGAACTAAGCTACCTTCAAAGGTTTTATGAAAGCTTTCATTATGTCATATGTATGCATTGACCGTGTTCATGAAGTATGATTACTCTTTAAAGGCTTCTTACTATGTTTTAGGTTGGTCTTGCATATCATGTTTAAAGTTCCGACACGATCATGTTTATGATTTCATGCATTTCCCCCAGACATAGTTCATTTCATGTACTAATGCATACTTGTGCCTATATCGTTTTATATTATAGGGTCCTACGCTTCTCCTTCCGCGGTTGCTAGTTTGTATTGCCCTATCAGCTTTCAGATTTGGTAAGTACTTATGCTCCTACGACAAGACCATTGATGCTTTAGTTCTTTCAGTTTTTATGTCATTTGGTTCAGACTTGTACGTGGTGTATGAGTTACATCCCAACCACTCTTATGATGTTAGAAAGGCTTGTGTCAGACTTAGTAGTATTTCGCGTATTTATTATGTAATCTATTGTTATCGTTTATGTCATTTTATGATTTGAGACTTATATGGCTATATCTACTAAATGGTATATTCATTCGGTCATGCTTATGTCAAGTGGCTTATTTAGAGTCTCTTGGGATTTTGTTCGTCATGTCACGTCTAGGGTGTACTTTGGGTCGTGACACGTAATAGGTTCTTAAAGTGGAAGACTACTGCTACGAACCAAATGAGCTTCCATGGCGACCTCGGCAAGAACCATAGGACTCTCGTGATTTCTGGCCGCTCTCGGCTGCTGGGATAGATGCATGCACGGGCCTATGACGTTGAGACAAACTACCACCTCTATGCCAAGCCTGCCTCCAGATGAGGTGCCAAAAAATTACTTGGAAGAACGGGCCCTCTTGTGGTCCCCAAACTCCGTTCGAACTATTAATTTTGCCTCCTTGGCAGTGTCACGATGGATTGGAAAGAAACCCTCTCTCAAGTTGCTTTGAACACATAAGATCTTATGGAGAAAGTCAGTCTCCTTACGAATCTGCAGGCTCTCTCTACCTTACTCGGAACAATAGTCATAGCAGGTCTAGATAACTCATAGAAACGGGACTTATACTCAGTAACTGACAAATTGCACTGTATCAAGTCCTTAAATCTCAATCGTCTCTCCTCCCTCACGCTCCTAGAGATGAAGCGATCCTGAAAAGCACTGGAGAACACATCCCACTCTATCAGAGGAGATCCAACAGGTCTAGACTTCACATAAGTCCTTATCCACTCTCTAGTGGGTCCACAGAGCTGAAGTGCAACAAAATAAACACCACGCACATCAACCATACCCATTGCCTTTAGCATCTCATGGCACAAAGTCAAGAATTCATGAGCATTGTCGCTCTTACAGCCCTGAAACTGGGGTGGTCTCATTTTTTGAAACCTCTCATATCTAGGCTAATTGTCCAATGTCAAGACTACCTCAGGAGCAACTTATGCACCAAAAGCCGGTGCAGGAATCACTGGTGGCTAACCCACCTAATCATGAATAACCGAAGCCTGATGCTGCCCTAAGGTCTGTACCCCTACTCTCATTTGAGAACCTTGTGGTGTGCTTGCTACACCACCCTGAGTGAAGCTCTCTAACACACCCAACATCCTCAAAAAAGTGTCATGAAACAAAGAAGTTGCGTACTCAGGGGAACCTAGTCCTCAACAACCTTAACATGTGGCTCAGGGGAGACCTCACTAGCTCGGCCTCTTGCTGGTGGCGCTCCACGGGCACAACCTCTAACCGGTGCTACACCCTGAACAATACCTCTAGCTCGGGCCCTACCCCTACCCCTAGATGGGGTCTCAACAACTGCTTTAGGGACTACCTCCCCCTACCACCAGAAATAGAAGCCCTAGTCCTAGGCATCTCCTAAAATAACACGCGGCAACTCAGTACTAGCGAAAGTAACCATGCATGATAAAAAAGAATGAATAAAAGTGAAGTTTTCTAATAGTCTTCATAGCCTCTTAAAGATAAGTATAGACGTCTTCGTACCGATCCTCGAATCTCTACTTAGACTTGTCTTGGGCACACGTGATACCTATGAAGTTGGCTCTGATATGCTTTTTCATGACCCAAAAATGGACGTGATGACACTCTTCTAATTCCACAAAGACAAGTCAACCTAAAACTCAATAATACGAAAAAAATGCAGAAATAAACTAATAATAACATAAGAGAGGAAAACTTAGTCATTCTAAAATACCCACAAAACCTGGTTGTCACGTGTACAAGTAACTAGTATAATAATGTAGAATTTGAAAGATAAATACACGTCTCAATGTCTTTGTTTATCAAATAGAACAAAGCATAAAATAAGGACAAGAGGGCCGATCGGGATGACAAGCAGCTACCTCTCAATTATCCTCTAAAAGCCTTGGAGAAAGATGAATAAGAATTATCACATGGGTCCGGGCTCTGAACCTACACAATTGTAGAAGCAAGGAGTGAGTACCTGCAACACCTCAGATTTTGAAAGAACTAAAGAGAAGTTCGTACGAGTCACCATCAATTTTAAGTTTGGGTCAACGTCAAACGACCATATCTTTTAGCACATAAAGAATTAGATGGCCCATGAGTATCAAATCGAAGGTCTTTGAGTCCTATTTACAACGCCACCAAGTTTGCTTATTTTCAAGCTCGAAGTAAAAATTTATGTCTGTTTGAGTGAAGCCTCTCTATTTAAGGCGTCTCATTCATTTTAGAAAAGGGTATTTTAGTCTTTTCCTTTTCCCACTAGGCTAAACATGTTTTTACTGACCTAATTAAGGTTCTAATCATATTCTAAATCACCTATTCACGTTCCTAAACACTTATGTATTTTGAGCGAGGTTTCAAAAGGACAAAAAGGGCTAAGATCAAGTGTTCTTCAAGACGTGTGGTTTTTGCCAAGAACATCATTCTTTCCAGTATATAAAGCTTCTCACAGTGTTGGAATTGTTCGTCCTCATGCCATACATCTAATTCATCCATGAATTCATCCGTGAAATCGTTATATTAAGAGATTCTTGAGTAGTTCTTGATTTTAGTTTCATTTTTTAACAATGGAGGTTATGAGTTTCTTGGATTAAGGATATTAAGTATGAGTTGTGATTCTTGAAAAGGATTGTATGAAATTTCTATGAATTCGTGTTGGGTTTGAGAATCAAGAAGAGTTTAGAAGGAATCACTCAATTATAAACGAGTTAGGACCCTAAATTGAGTAGAAGAATTTGTTGGATTTTTCTTGGTAGGGCCAGGGGAGGCGCACCACCATAGAGCCAAGGTCTGACTTTAGTAGTTCAGGCCTTGGGGCGATGTGCCAACAGTGCTCCAAGGCCTGACTTTTGAAGTTCAGGCCTTGGGCGACGCGCCAGGGTCGCCTGGTCCCTTTTCTTTCTGTGCTTCTTTCCGAACATGTTCCTTTGAATCGTGACTACGCTCTCTTCTTTGTATTAGCTCCTAAAGGCTCCATAAATGCTTGAGTGATCCTACATGTACTAATCACATGTCTTAATTTAAATTTAAAATTAAAGTGAGTTTAAGAGAGAAGTTCAAGAGCTTTTATTGAGTTGTTTTTGAGTTCTTGAGTTCCTGATCCTTGTTGAAACTCTATTCCTAATTATTGAATGCTCTATGTTTTACATTGAGATTCTTAATTTGATTCGTTGGTGTCTAGATTTCAGCATGAACCCTATGAATTGAGTATTCTTGAGATGAGTAGTATCGTTAAGTTCTGAGTATTCTTGTGATGAGCAGTATCGTTGGGTTCTAGTTCTGAGTTCTTTAGTTCTGAGTATTGAGTTTTATTTAATGTTATCGAGATGCTTGAGTTGATTCGTTCAGGTCTATATTTCAGCATGAACCCTATGTTGAGTTATAAGTCTTGAGAATCTTTTAAAGCCAATATTTGTGTTTTAAACTGAGTTTTAAGAAAAGCTTAAAGAGATATTTCTGAATAAAGTTTAATGGAACTAAGTATTCCCAAATATATCATTTTTACATTGAGAAAAAGAAACTTTGATTTCTAAAAAGAGTTTACGGGTTCAAATATATTTCAGAGCAATTACTTCTTTTAAGAGGATGGTTTGAGCAATTATCTTAAACCAGAGGAAGAGTATGTTTTACATATTTGAGCATGATTATATATTATTGAGAGTAATATTGAGAACCGATATGGGGCTGAGTTCAGACAACTCACACTCCTCATAAACCATTTATCCAACATGGGTAAAAGATCGTACTTTTTAGATGACTCCTTATTGCTTTCGAGCATAGCTTAGTGGATCCACTTAGTTGAGGTGTTCTATACCCCGACAAGGTTTAGGACAATTTTTACAGCATAGGCGAGACGTTGTATCATCACATAGCTCATAGTGATGGTTGTCGGTTAAAGAATCTCCCAAATAAGTGTAACGAGTATTTTTATTGTATTTTTATACATCATTGAGGTTATATCTTCTATCTTATAATACTTTAAACATTGCATCTCTGTTATTGCTTTTGTGTTGGAGTGGAGTTGAGGTGAGTATTTCTTTTCCAGTCTTGTCAGTTCAGTTATCTATGCTTTCAGTTCTCCTTGCATGCTCGTACATTCAATGTACTGATGTCATTCGACCTGCATCTTATAATGATGCAGATACATATGTTCAGGATCATCAACAGGCGCTTCGTTGAGATCATTTGACATTCCAGTTAGTTTTGGTGAGCCTCCTAGCATTCCGAAGGATTTCCCTTTTTCTCCTTTCAGTTTAGTCTTTTTAGGGTGTTGTGGGTCGTGTCCCAACATCCATGTTGAACTATAGAGGCTTCATAGATACATAGAGTTGAGGAGTCTTTCAGTATTTAGTTTTTCATGGAGATGTTTTTTGTAAATTATTACACTTATGTTATTTGAGTATTTTTACAGACAGTTTGAGTTGTGAATTTATTTTGAGTTAAACGTTCAAAACAAATATTCCATTTTTAAGCCTTTTATTGCTTGAGTTAGTTTTCTGCTTGTAGTCAGCCAGGATGAGGGTTCGCTTGGGAACCAGCAATGGTTCTCGAGTACCGGTTAGGTCCATGGTGTAAACTCGAGTCGTGACAAACTTGGTAACAGAGCACAGGGTTCAAGTATCCTAGGATGTCCATGAAGTCGTGTTAGTAAGATATTACGCATGGTTATGAAAGCCCCACTTCTATAAATGAGGGACTACAGATATTTTAAAAAAAATCCCCTTCTTTCATACTCTAAATTGTGCACTAGAACTTTGTCATAAGGAACTTATTCGTACTCATGCATTTCTTAAATCCATTCAACTACCCCTCATACTCAAGATGGTTGAAATAGCAAGGCTCAGGTCCTTATCGATGAGTTACTATTAACAAAAGTCTTCATAAAGTCATGAGAATGTAGAGAGGCTTGAGAGAAGCCCGTGAGTGAGCTTAAGTGTTCATATTCGAAAGAATACACTCTTATTCATATGAATCGTGCGTTCAAGCTAAAAGTGAGATGTACTCCCTGACTCTCTTCTCTAAGTCTTGTTTCAGGTGATACCCTTGAAGAGGAGAGTAAGTTATAAAGCTTGGGTGGTATTTTCACCCAAAAAGATAGTATGAGTTACGATGTTATAAACAGTAGTAGTAAAAGTGCCCAGAATTAGAAGAATGCATGCAGAGGTATAGTAATCTAAGAAAGGAAGATAGTGATGAGGTGAATTATGATGTTGCAGTCATGCACCCAGTAAGTTATTAATGAGGAGTTTTCCCTTATGGATAGACTAAGAAGTGGTGAGTTTATGGGATTTCATGATAGAAGGTAGAAAAAGAGTTACTAGTATGGATGAGTTAGAGTATACTTTAACCAGAAAGAAGTTTATGTCAATGCCATTGTGTTGGTAAAGGCTAAGCATATGAGTTAAATAAAAGAGAAGAGTATTTATGAGGTGATAGATCTAAGCAAGGCTTATGATTTTTGAAAGGAGAGCCCATAGTATTTAGAGGATTATAGAACTAATTAAGTAATGATGTATAGTAAGTGGGTAAATAGTACTTAAGTTGTGAAAAGGAATGTGGCAGTAATTTGTAAGTATGTAGACGGAGAGATAAAGATTTACTACTTGTCATGAGGTTTTAGTGGGTGAGTGTTTCTTAATTTTATCTGGTAGTCGTAAGTAGTAAAAGATGTGAGCAATCATATTGATATATGTGTTTAGTACTAGCCACTAAGCTTGAATTTGAGATGAGTATCGTGATAAAAGGATGGCATTATGAGGGTGATGATGTTAGTTTTGAGATTTGATCTAGTAGGATTGACCTGAAGTAGGTGAGGAAATTAAGGTATTACTTTGCAATAAAAGTGTGTGACACAAGTGTGGTATTATGACCCATAGATGAGAGCAATGAAGGTGGCCAAGTCACTTGATTAACAAGAGTATTTAGAGGTGTACTCGAGATCGTATGTAGTCAGATGAGGTTCTCATTAAGTTTGCTATTTTCATGTATGCCTAGATAGCATATTTGAGTTGCCAATGTGGAATAGACTGATGTAAGCATTATTTATTACCCTTCAGAGTTGGGTAGAAGGGATTTTATATAGTCAGTGACGAGCCTCTTAAATATAGTTCCAAGTTTCCTCTAGTTAGGTTGTTATGAACATAGAAGGATGTTATTAGTAGGCTAAGAAGGAGAAGTCAGATTATTAATGATTAGATTAAGTGGCCTTATAAGCCAATGAGAAGAGGGGAAGAGAAACATCTTTGAAAGAGGTCTTAGAAGGAGTCTTAGTACTTACTTATGGAGAGTTCAGTAGTCATAAGATTTGCATCTTCTAAATAAGAAAAGCGAATGTAGACCAGTTTAGAGATGACAAAATAGATTCATAGCTTTAGAGTGTCAGTTTTAGACTTAAGGGGGAGATGATAAGATGAGAAACAAATTCAAGTGTTGAGAATCAGATAGTAATGTGTTCAAAAAAAGCTTTAGAGATATATCAATCCATTCATAATCTTGCGTATTCCTCAAAGTTCAGTTATTCCAATATCTTATTGATGTTTCTTATATCAAAATTGTGTTCATGACTTATGCTCATACACTTTAGAGAGATTCACATACATGCTCAGTTTCCAGAATGAGGGGCAAAGACTTTAGTCCATTGATCTCAATCTTACTCCATAAAGTTGTAGATATCAGCCTCATGATATGAATCTATTCATATAAGCACTCATTACTCTTAGTACGCTTAGTCTCACAAATTCATGATTTGATCTTAATGGCTAGCAACATAATATTCTGTCGTGCATATTCTTATATCATATTTCTTGAGTGAATCGTGCTGATGATCTTTCGCTCTAAGATCTTTCAGTGATCCTTTTTTAGTTGTGAGGATGAGGCTGATGATAGTAGTTGAGTAGTGAAAAAATGAGAAGGTTGATATTTCTTATTGTGATAGTGATGGTGTGTTTATTCCATCTAAGGTTTTAAATATGGAGGAAGAAGGATATAAGGTTTTACGATGAGTAATAAGTTAGTTTCCTGGTAGTAAAACATGAAATTGTAGTTGGTAGACGCAACGAGAGAATGAGTAATCCTTATAAGGATTTGTTAGTAGGAGTGCATGGAGTGGTTATAGTACTAGGCTTGAATATGGTGTGGTAGCATGTGGATGAATGCATGATGTAGTAGGTGGTTCTTCATTAGGACTCGAGGTTGGTTGAATGTGGTAGTAAGGAGTAATATTCATGGGATGAGATTTCCTACAGGGGTATAGAACCTGAATCTTATGATTTAGGTTAGAATAATCACCTTATGTTAAGTACTTTGTGATTTCGAGTTAGGCTTGAATATATTAAGAGCATATAGTTAGACTCAGACCATGGTAAGAGTAGTCATATACCCTTGTGGGAGCCATGAGTTGCAGCCAATGAAGTGTGGTAATAAGAAAGAAGAGCATAGTTGAAAAGTGTTTCTAAGCTTCAAAACTATCAGTCGTATCGCTCAAGGCATAATATTCCTATTCTTGCTTCATGACTATACATCCTTACCTTATGCCAAATAGCTTCAGATAGAGCGTGACTATGTTCAAACTCCTATCGTTCTTGACTTATGTGTCATAGACAAGTTCCAAACTCTTAGTAGGAATCAGTTCCGCCTATGTTAGTAGGAAAGTTCAGTAGTCAGAAAGATAGTAAGAGTAAATCCTTTCCATTATCAGTCCATCCATCATTCGAGGACAAATGTTCCCAAGGGGGAGATATTGTAATACCTCAGATTTTGAAAGAACTAAAGAGAAGTTCGTACGAGTCACCGTCATTTTTAAGTTTGGGTCAACTTCAAATGACTATATCTTTTAGCACATAAAGAATTAGGTTTCCCATGAGTATCAAGTTGAAGGTCTTTGAGTCCTCTTTCCAATGCAGCCAAGTTTGCTTAATTTCGAGCTTGGAGTAAAAGGTTATGCCCATTTGAGTGAAGCCTCTCTATTTAAGGCATCTCATTCGATTTAGAAAAGGGTAATTTGGGTATTTCCTTTTCCCACTGGGTTTAACACATTTTTACTGACCTTGTTAAGGGTCTAATCAAATTCTAAATCACCTATTCACATTCTTAAACACTTAGGGATTTAGAGCGAGGTTTCAAGAGGAGAAAAAGGGCTAAGTTCTAGCGTTCTTCAAGACGTGTGGTTTTCACAAAGAACATTGTACTTTCAAGGTATGTAAGGCTTCTCACAGTGTTGGAATTGTTCTTCCTCATGCCATACATCTAATTCATCCATGAATTCATCCGTGAAATCATTATATTAAGAGATTCTTGAGTAGTTCTTGATTTTAGTTTTATTCTTTAACAATGGAGGTTATGAGTTTCTTGGGTTGAGGATCTTAAGTATGAGTTGTGATTCTTGAAAGGGATTGTATGAAATTTCTATGAATTGTGTTGGGTTTGAGAAACAAGAAGAGTGTAGAAGGAATCACTCAATTCTAGACGAGTTAGGACCCTAAATTGAGTAGAAAAAATTATCGGATTTTCTGGGTTGGGGCCTGGGGCGACGCACCAGCAATACGCCAAGGTCGCCTGGTCCCTTTTCTTGCAGTGATTCTTTTCGAACATGTTCCTTTAAATCCTGACAACGTTATCTTATTTGTATTAGCTCCTAAAGGCTCCATTAATCCTTGAGAGATCCTACATCTCCTAATCACATGTTTTAATTTACATTTAAAATTAAAGTGAGTTTAAGAGAGTACTTCAAGAGCTTTTATTGAGTTGATTTTGAGTTCTTTAGTTCTTGAGCCGTGTTGAAACTCTATTCCTAATTATTCAATAGCTATATGTTATACATTGAGGTTCTTGAGTTGATTCCTTCGTGTCTAGATTTCCGCATGAACCCTATGAATTGAGTATTCTTGAGATGAGTAGTATCATTAAGTTCTGAGTTCTGAGTTCTTGAATTATGAGTATTCTTGAGATGAGTAGTATCGTTGAATTCTGAGTTCTTATGTTCTGAGTATTGATTTTTCTATATTGTTATCGAGATCCTTGAGTTGATTCGTTCATGTCTATATTTCAGCATGAACCCTATGTTGAGTTATAAGTCTTAAGAGTCTTTTAAAGCCAATATTTTTGTTTTAAATTGAGTTTTGAGGAAAGCTTAAAGAGACATTTTTGAGTAAAGTTTAAGGGAACTAAGTATTCCCAATGTGTCATTTTTACATTAAAAAAAAAGAGAAACTTTGATTTCTAAAAAGAGATTACGATTTCAAAGATATTTCAGAGCAATTACCTCTTTTAAGAGGATAGTTTAAGCAATTATCTCAAGCCAGAGGAAGAGTATGTTTTACACATTTGAGCATGAGTATATATTATTGGGATTAGTATTGAGCACCGATATGGGGATAAGTTCAGACAACTCACACTCCTCATAAACCATGTAGCCAACATGGTTAAAGGATCGTACTTTTTAGATGACTCTTATTACTTTTGAGCATAGCTTAGTGGATCCACTTAGTTGAGGTGTTCTATACCCCAACAAGGTATAGGACAATTCTGGTAGTGTGGGTGAGATGTTGTATCATCACATAGCTCATAGTGATGGTTGTCGGTTAGAGAATCTTCCAAATAAGAGTAAAGAGTATTTTTATACATCATTGAGCTTATATCTTCTGTCTTATAATGTGTTAAACATTGCATCTCTGTCATTGCTTTTGTGTTGGAGTTGAGGTGAGTATTTCTCTTCCAGTCTTGTCAGTTCAGTTATCTATGCTTTCAGTTCTCCTTGCATGCTCGTTCCTTCTATGTCTGATGTCATTCGGCCTGCATTTTATAATGATGCAGATACAGTTGTTCAGGATCATCAATAGGCGCTTCGTTGAAATCATTTGACATTCCAGTTAGCTTTGGTGAACCTCCTTGCATTCTGGAGGATTTCCCTTTTTCCCCTTTCAGTTTAGTCTTTTTAGGGTGTTGTGGGTCTTGTCCCAACATCCATGTTGAACTATAGAGGCTTCATAGATAGATAGAGTTGATGAGTCTTTCAGTATTACTTTTTCATGGAGATGTTTTTTTGTAAATTATTACACTTACGTTATTTGAGTATTTTTACAGACAGTTTGAGTTGAGGATTTACTTTGAGTTAAACATTCAAAAAAATATTCCCTTTTTAAGCTTTTTATTGCTTGGGTTAGTTTTCCACTTATAGTCAGCCAAGATGAGGGTTCGCTTGGGGACCAACAATGGTTCTCGAGTGCTGGCCACGTACAGGGTGTAGGCTCGAGTCGTGACAGTACCAAACAACACGATATTCAGAAAGTAATTTACTAAACAAGGTAAAACTAAGGGAGAATACAAATACTCCTTTCATCCCAACCAAACTGCCTCAACTACAACCTGCATAGAAATCAGCCCAACCTAACAATTTACAATACACAACCCAGCATGCTCAACACTCATAATCATACCGTCATAGTTCAACAACCAATAAGTATCAAGTTAATCAATCACGAGTATCAAGTATCTCAATCACAAGTATCAATTTCATCAAATCACAAAATCAAACACTTGACAGAACCATTTGTCATCTGCATAATACAACTCGCCGAAACTATTTACCATAAACTTTATATGATGTCATTTGCCGAAACTATTTCCCACCGACTTTATATGATGTCACTTGCCAGAACTATTTCTCATCAGCTTTGTATGATGTCACTTATCGGAACCATTTCTTATCGGCACAATATCACTCATCTTATCACAATGTACATAAATCAATGCAAATAGACAAATTCACACCATAAGTAAGAGACGATAAACTCAAGCAATTCAAGTTCACATTTATGCCATCGAAGCATTTCATCAATCAACAATTTAGGATCAACACTCAAGGCAATTCACCAAACACAACTATCACATGTTGCCTTTTTCATTTAATCCCCTTTCAATCATTAAGATAAATTAATTAAAGTAATTGAACCTATCACCTCATGCCCATTACTCTCCAACACACATAATAAAGGGAACTACAAGATTTTGCAAGTTTTACAAGGTTTAGAAATTCACTTGCCTTAATTCAATCAAAAGTCAATCCAAGTCTTGAGCTTTTTCTTTTCGAACGATATCTAAAGCCACACAATCTAATCCAACACGTCATCATAATAGGATTTCAGAAATAACAACACCTATATCATATGCTTTGAAAAATGGGTCAAATCAAGTTAAAAACTCACTTTTGAAAAAGAGGTTTGAACCGAAAATCATTACTTGATTCCATTACCCATGTCATTTGAAACTCATTGGTGAAAACAATTTCAAAAACGGATTAGAATCTAGCTCAAAATTACTATTTTACTTAGAGACTCAAGTTCTTGAAAACCTTACACTTTGTCAATCAAAAATCCCATTTTTTGATGTTAAAACCACATTTGATAATAAGGAATTGAAGATTTAGGGTTACAAAGACATACCCAAATGATTAAGCACAATAAATCTCTTTAAAATCGCCTCGAAGGGTTTTCCAAAACTCAAAAATGGTGAAAAAGGGTTGAAACCCTAATTCTAAAACTGCATTATGTTCAAGCAAAACATTGCTCATTTATATTGTGACCCAAGGCCTCGCGATCGCGATGAGTAAGCAAGTCAACTCATTAAAGTTGACCATCACGATCACGGCAAGGCCCCATGCGATTGTGATGCACACTAACTCAACACCATGCAATTGTGATAAAGGTCTTCGCGATCGCAATGACCAAATAATCAGGCACCAGAGAAGAAAAATTAGCAATTCACACAAGGCATAGAAGTTCACAAAAATGACCTTCGAAACTCATTTGGAATCTCCCACACACAAACCAAATATGCAACTCAACTGTATTCGACGTTTTGGACTTAATAGAACCATTGAAATTCAAATTCGAGGTCTCCTTGACCCAAAATTCATGAGAGTCATCAAAAACAAACATACCCTAAAAAGGCTAAATCAAGCTCGGAACCTCTAAAAATTCAACCAAGACCTCCTCTAGGCCTGACACCATCCTCCGAATCTAGCAAAACTGTTGACAATCCGATCTGAGCATCCAAATCCCAAATATTGACCAAAGTCAATCCAAAGACTAAAATTTTATAAATTTCAAACTAAGGACCTCAAATCCACGAAAAGACTACGAATATGACACTGACAACTCACTTATACCAATTTTCATATTCTAGAATTGATGGAATTCCATTCTGAGACTCGAAACTCTAAAAGACATGGAACCACTTTTTAATAACTTTAGCCTTTCAAATTTTTAAAACTTACATAATTCACAACTTTTCACTCACAACTCAAAACTAAATTCAAAATCCAATTAGAAATCACTCAGGGTTAATATCGAGAGGAGTAAAATTATATATTTATAAAATTTTAAAAAAATGACCTTCCGAGTCATTACACGTTCCAAGAACGTAGGGGACTCAATTACAACTTTTGTTGGTGATATTATCACAATTAACTTGCCTTGATAACAAACAGTACAAGAAAATTCTCCATTTAAAAGATTCTTCAGGTTTTTTAATGAATGTTCAATTGATTTTTTTATAATTCATCTCATCATTATAAATTCAGGATGTCACACACAAAATGCCAAAGTACGAAAGTATTGGAATAGTAAATTTCTTGTTTACTATAGTATGTGCCTCAATTGCACTAATCTTTGTACAATGCAAGCTAGAAGTAAAAGTAGGCGACTTATATATAACACATGTTTGCCCGGAGACATTCTTGGCGATACCAAGATATTCAAGATTCCTTTCATCGATTGTCTTGATATGATAACTATTTTCACGAATAACTTTAAAACTCAACAAGTTTCTCCAAAACTCAGGAGAAAACATAGCCATATCTATGATGAGTTTATCTCTCCTAGGTAAAATTATAATGGCTTTTCTGAAGCCCTCTATCAAATTAGTACTACCAAAATTCATGGTAATATTTATTTTGCCCATACTTAAATGAAAAAAATATTTTTTGTTTTTGAATCTAATGTGTGTTGTACCAGAATCAATCAACAAATGTCTTCATAATTGGATAGCTTGCTTTGAGAAATATCTATATCTTAGCCTTTAAATATTTAGACAGTAGGTCTCATGCTGATAATGTGTTATAAAACTATAAAATAAAAAGAAGAATATAGTAGAGAGTAGAGTGAATTCTTCTTATTTCTCTTGAATGATGAATTTAAAATTAAGAACACCCCTTTATTTATAGGGAAAAATTGACTTGGTCCGAAAGTTAGGATTCCTAACTTTTCTCTTAAAAATAGACATTCACTATATTTATAACAAAATGTCTATTGTAGAGTCTCTCAATAAAGGGGAAAAAGTTCAATCAACATTTAAACCAATTTTATTATATTTTAGATTACTAATACGAACAATAATATTGGGACAAAAAGAGTATATAACTTTTTCTAAACAAAATTGTTAGTTTTAGAAATGGAAAAACAAAAATTTAAGTACAATGCACATTACAATACAAAGTCAGGATTCATGATTATTTTTCATAAATAACCTAAGAAAAATAACTTTCATCAATATTCAGTTGAATAACTAATACAATTACAATTTTTCTAGGAAAGTTTTTCATTGTGTGCCACGGTTATGAGCTCAAAATCCCAAAGGTAAAGAAAAGACTGTATGGGAGTACTTAATGCAGCATCTCCTGAGTTGACACAGTTTGCATCATCTCCCAAGTTCACCTGTTGATGCCCATATAAATCTTCATTTTCTCTTTTTCTCTTTCTTTCTGGCAATAAAAGATTTATAAAGTTATAAGAATCAACTAAGGCAAGGAGTATGAACGTGAAAACAACAATAATAATACCAATATATAGAGGAACTAGCTTACCAATGTTGGAAGGGATGTCACGTTCAGATAAGTAATTAGCTTCTCCTCGAATTTTAATGTATACCCCCTTGCAATATTCTATACATGTTCCAACTACATAATTTTTGATCAATTTTTTACTGCGCACATGTGGTTTACGTCTCGGTGTCACCTGCGAATTAAACCTTTTTAATGACCATGCTTAAAAGAGTCGATCTCATTATTTATTCTAATATAATTTTCTTGAGCTAACCTGCGTTGTTTCTTCATTTTCTCTTAATGTTTTCGTTATTTCAGGAACTTCCCCATATACAACAAATTTGTATACCTCTACTAAAGATCGAAACTTTTTCTTTGTCTCCAAATGATGATAGACCTGTCTGCCAACAATTATTTAACGTTTGTTTTGTCACAATCTCATCAAAGAAAACTTACATAATCGATTTTGTTGGCAGGAAAACATGTATATTATTTAAAAGAAAACTTACATAATCAATTATTGAACCACCTGGAGGAGAAATATTCTTGATGATCCAATTTTGTCTTCTCTGTTCAAATGTATGTGTATGCATTACATGCATATTTTTTGGTATCATCTCATTCTGCAACCAAAACAGTATTTATGGAATTCAAATTTATCCAATATTCATTCTCAAAAGGTAATTATCTCGACAAAGTGAGGAGCACCAATATTTTTTCATCAAGTGGTACACAAGATATTGAAGCATTAACATTTTATATTTTAAAGGATCATGGCATGACCAGCACAGTACAATGAATTATGTTGCTTCTACTTCTATCTAGAAGGCTAGCTAGGTCAAGCCTATAACTGTTTTCAACGTATTTTTACAGTTAATTTTAAATGAGACTCTAGACTTAGTTTGTTAGACGACCTTTAAAAGTATTATTATTGTTACTATGATTTTCAAAAATATTTTTTCCTTTGGCTAAGGGTTTGTCGGAAGTTTTCAAAGCTTACCAATGAAACACCAGCTCGTGGTGCAATAGAAGATATGGGAACTGCCATTATTGCATCTTCACGATCAACTTTAGTTCCATCCTACATCAAAATTTCATTCTAACCAAATTAATATTTTTAGTGAAAATTAATTTTAAAAGATTTTCTTTCTAAGTAAAATTTAAAATTAAGAGATGTACAATAATAAGTAGTCTAATATTTTAGTATTCAGATCTTAATACTGAGATGTCTATTCAAAGATTCATGCACATCTTATCATTCAGATATGCATTCAGATTTTGACGTCTTATTGTTGTTGTTGTTATGTGAGTTGGATGATTTAGCTCTAGAAAAAAATTATCTTTCTTCCATAAGATAACTAATATTAAAAAAGTTATTACTGAATAAATCAAAAGATTTGTGTACATGTATTAATAGAAAAAGAAATAAACACCTTATAATAAGTATGTTAAATAATAGAGGAAGTTTTCAAAGCTTACCAATTAAATACCAGCTCGTGGTGCTATAGAAGATATGAGAACTGCCATTATTGCATCTTCACGATCAACTTTGTGGTGTTTATCCATTTTCTAGGAGAAAATATGAAACACTTAGTTAGTTTCAATGGCTACACAAACTGATTTATATTTTAATATATTTATCTATAACATAGTTTGAGTGGAGTAATGATAGTAAGTCAAGTGCTCTACGCTAATTCAATGTTTTTTCAATCTTCATCAAAATTACCATGCTTAGTTAGTAGGCATTTGGACATGCGATTTCATCTTGTGATTTGAAATCATGAGATGAAAATCAACATTTGGACAAGCGATTTCATCTCGTGATTTTAAATTTTGAGATGAAATTCCAAATTCTCCAAAAAGCTTAATTTGAGAATTTCATATCATAATTTCACATTTTTCAAATTTAAAAATTGACCCACAAATTTATATTTTATAAAATAATAATAATAAAAAGCATCATAAATCTACATATTGTTTTGCGAGAATACCAAAGGAGTAATGAAATATGAATATGATGATATAGTTACTAGTGCTATTGACCATGTTCAATTTTATTAAAGAGTACTACACTTCAACTCATGTTTAATATTACCTTTTAATTGAACTAAATTAAAGTTCGATCAATAAATGTTGGGGGTTTTATGTTTATGAGCAAAAAATCCAACTTAAAAATCCAAATTACATGTCCAAATAAAGCTTCAACTTGATTTCATATCATGATTTCATCTCACATGGATATCTATTAATCTAGCTTTTTTTATATGGTATAAATGGTTCAAAAGGCTTCAGTATGTTGTGAGTTTAATCAAGGGTAGATGTTCATGTATGGTTTGGATTTGAAAAAAAATATTTATATGTTTTTAGTACTTATCCCTATTGGTTTAGGAAACCTTTTGTCCCAATAGATTTGAAAAAGGAATATATTGTCCTTCTAGGATTGGGAGAATATCTTCCTTATAGGTTTGGGACTACTTGAATTTATATAAAAGGGATAGTGTTGGGGATTCTAAAGCATGGTACATGACACAATGTAGTCCTAAGGACTTGAGAGGATTATATACTTTTTCTTTTCTTTCATAGTGGAAAATTCTCTCTGCTTTTTACTTAGAGGATTAGGCCTAGTCGAACCTCGTTAAATTCTAAAGTTATCTTGAAAGACCTATCATTTTTTACATGAATGTAGAACTTAACTAAAAAATGGCACAATTGGAGAATAGACACACTTTGTTTTAATCAGTTCCAAAAACATGACATATATCCTTATTTGGCAAATGTTTAATGGCACTATTTACATTTTACCCATGTTGGATTTCACTTATATGGCAAAATATTCACAAAGGTGTACTCTTATATTTAAAACTTCATATTTTAAGGATGCTTTTGGAACATATATATCATAGCCTCTCCATATTTCATAAACTTTGTGTCTAGTCAAACTACATTACATAAATTGAAATGGAAAGAGTTTATATTTAACTTATTTTTATATGTTTGACATATTCAAATGTTATTGTTGTGATACAAGCCATATGTTTTAGCTCTATAGAAGAATATTATTCTTTATATAACACAATTAACATTAAAAAGTTGTTCAAGAATCCATCCAAATATTTTTGTACATGACCTAAAAGAAAATAAACTAAACACTTTATATTTGGAGAAACTTTTAAAAAGCTTACCTCTAAAACATCGGCTTTTGATTCCTCATGTGCGATAAAAGATATTGGAACTTCCATTAATATTGAATCTTTATCATCATCAACTTTATGTTGCTTATCCATATTCTAGTAGAAAATATGAAAACATTAGCTAGATATTTAGTAAGAAAAATTGTGTGAAATAATAGAGAAGGTTTTCAAAAAAAGATGAAAATTGCTCGCTTGCTACTAATTTGTATGTATGTATCAAGTAACATTTTAAGAACTTAATCTAAGTGATAGAATACCCAAAATATAAAATATAAGGATGAATGTTCATCAATCTTATGCATTCCGTAACAAGATCAATGATGGTTGTGGTCATACATCTCTTAAGATTCACTAAATTCATTTAATATGTGATAAATAGCTTCATCATTAAAGCAAATACAACATCTAGGCCTATCACAAATTAAATTAATTTTCACCATAGTAAAAAATATTTCTTTTAAATTTGGTCAAACCTAAGATGATCGATCTTCTCTTCTCTTGCCTAGATTTACTAGAATTTGTATCTTTTAAATAGAAAAATAAAAATAAATGGTTAAACAAAGAGAGGGGAAAAATCATGAAAAGCTTAGATCCATCTTACTAGCACTTGTATAAAAATTCAAACTCCAAAACTACCATGTTATTCATTGCACTGATATGTGAAAATGATTCTATCTAATTATCATTAATATAATTATCCTCCTTTGACTCAAAGGACTTACCATTTCTTAGCATAAATGAAGACTTTAACTAAAGATATCACACAATAGAAAAAAAGATACATATAGGTGATATCTCGAGTTGTTTTACGTAAATTTCTTCCTCTAATTCTCCATTTAAGAAAGTTATTTTCATATCCATTTGACGAATTTGAAGGCCATATGCCGTAACTAGCACAATTAACATATAAATTGATGTAATCCTAGTTAGTGGCTATTATGTGTTAAAATAATTAAGGTCTTCTTATTGTCTAAAGCCTATGACAACTACTATTGCTTTGTATTTGTCAATAGTTCCACCAACTTTATTTTCCTTTTGTAGATCCACTTTGAACCCAAAGGTTTATTTCATGGTGGAAGATCAACCAACTCCCAAGTATGGTTGCTCAACATTGAATCTATCTTACTATTAACAGCCATTTTTCAAAAGGATGAGTCCGCATAAGACATAGCTTCTTCGAATATATGAGACTCATTTTCAAGAAGAAATGTTAAAAAATCAAATCCGAAGGAAGTAGATGTCCTTTGATATTTACTACACCTATGAATCTCTTTATTAAGTACATTCTCCTTTGGTTCTTTCCAAGGTTATTTAGACCCTTCACTAGAATATTCAAATGTTTAGACTTATGAACCAAACATGCTTTACTGCTTGTAGCATATCCGATAAACATACAGTCCACAGTCTTAGGTCCTATTATGATCCTTTTGGAAATAGGAACTTGGACTTTGACTAGACACCCCCACACTTTGAAATACTTCAAGTTGGATTTCCTTCCTTTTCATTTCTCATATGGAATAAAATGTGTCTTGAGAATTGTTAGATCATTATTTTTAAAGAGTTATTGCATATATATACTTTAAGGGGCGACAAGCAATTCTCTATCCTGAACAGACAAAACTTTTTGTTGCTCCCTTTCTGAACAAACAAAACTTTTTGTTGCTTCCTATCCGAACATACAAACTTTTTTTTTGTTCCCTTTTGCTGTAATGATAGCTTTCTCACACAAATTTTGTGGTAAACCTGAACTTATAAGTAAGGAATTCAATATTTCTTTAAAAGTTCAGTTTTATTTCTTTCTGTAATTTCATTATATTGAGGTGAATATGAGAAGTAGTTTGATGGATGCTTCCATTTTCCAAACATATTTCTGCAAAAAGATATTCATATTCTCCACATCTATCACTTCTAATCATGACAATCTATTTATCCAATGGATTTTCAACTTCAGTTTTATATTGCCTAGATATTTCTATTACTTCATTCTTACCATTCAACAAATAGCCATAACTGTATCTAGTGCAATTGTCAATAAAAGTTATGAAATACTTTTTTCACCACGAGATGGTGTCGACTTCATATCACAAATGTTAGTGTGAATCAACTCTAAGTGATTAGAATTCCTTTCAATAAATTTATAAGAATGCTTAGCATACTTAGATTCAACATAAATTTGATATTTTTATTTACTACACTCAAAGTTAGAAAAAACTTCTAAGTTGATCTATTTTCACAAGGTTTTGTAATTGATATGTCCCAAGCGTTCATGTCAAGAATAGTTTGACTCTAGCAAGTAAGAGCAAACAGAAATATACTTTGCCAGAGACAAACATTGTTTAGAGTCAGCACCTTGCCAGATGTCCTTTTCAGAAGAACATTTTCATAACCTTCAATTTGGTTATTGCATAGCTACCCATGAACAGTCTCATTGGGTCAAAAAAGAGCATACGAACCAAATGCAAGTGTGTGTGTGTGTGTGTGTATAATTTGGTAGTTTTATACTAGTCATATCATATTATACTAGTAAAAGAGAAATTCAATGACCATAATATCAAATATATTCCAAGAATTTTGTGGGTCTAACATAATACAAGAATATCATTGGAAAGTCTACTCTCAAAATACACATTGGCAGCATGAAGTCTCTTTTGGGGGTAATATTCTACAAAAGAATTGTAGTGCTTCAATTCCATGACGGCACCCATTGCAGACACAAAATCACTGATTCTATGTCACTAATTTTTATATTTTTCCTTCCTCTTTCTATCACAATTAGACAAACAACTTAGTATTTAGAATACTAACAATAATGATTCAATCTTTATACAACTTGTTTCTAGTTTAACGATGAAGTTTTTATATTCTTTTAATCGTTGACCGAATGAACCTTGAATTCTGATGAAGTTTTTATATTTTTTGAATCGGTTTCAGATTTAGACAGGGTAGAAAACCAAGAAAGTTTTAATCTCTAGAAACCTCAAGTGCAACACTGTTTCTAGGTAACGATGAAGTTCTTATATTCTTCAGATCGTTTAGCCTTAATATTCTTGACAAAGTTTTTGTACTCTTAGAGTCAGAATATTCATTTAAACAGAGTGTTTAGTAAATTGGTGAAGTTTTTATATACTTCAAACCAAAGGAGTAGAAAATCATGATTTTAGTCTCCAAAAATCAAATGCAATCAAATTTCACATGGAGTAGAAAACTACAAAAGTTTTTAGTCTACAAACAGAACACATATTAATAAGAATAAAGATATATCCTGAGATTATCACATAATGAGCATCTATCCTAAGATTTATGAAATAAATCACATAACTTATGAAGGATAGAAGAAGAAATAAACAAGGGAAATAGAAATAGAACCCGATTTTTTCTCCCATTGAATCATATCTATCTATCAGAAATGATGCCATGCAACTCACTTTTCTTTCAAAAGAAATACAAAGGTATATGCAGTGGTTTGCTTTTATTGGATTTTCGGAAGAATTTGCATTTCTATTATGCAAATAGATCTCGACAAAATCGAATCAGAAGTCCTCTGCACGAATAACTCATGGTTGAAATGCAATTTCTTGCTTTCCAAAATGTCACAACTCTTTGGAAAAAACAAAAACTTTCAAACGGATATAACCCTTTAGAAACACACAATTTTTCGTAAAGGTCACAACCCTTCATTTCCTATTCACTCCTTTAAAGCCTAACAAAATACATTTTTAAGGATGCAATCACTTAATGGATATAAATAGATATGAATAATTAAGATCTATAACAAAGTCTAATATCATTAAGATATCTATTCAAAGATTTCTTAAAAGATAACAGTTCACCAATTCCATTTATTCACCGTCATCATTTTCAACAATTATCAACAATCACAATCAACTACCCACAATTACCATTCTTAATGTCCACCATATCAAATCATTAATTACAATCATCTAGCACAACCACCAACTACCTTTTACAATTATTATTGACACGAACCATCATTAGAATAAAATCATCGAACCTTATCAACAATCACCATCATAAGTCACAACTATATATTGTCAACCACCATCATCTATCACCACAATCATTAGTTATCACTATTGTCCAACTATCAACCACCACCAAACTACTACATTCAACTTCTACCACCATCACTACCAATAGCTACTATCCACAACACCATCATTAGTCAATACACCACCAGTGTATCTAGCCATCACAACCATCAACCATATTATAATTGTTTTTAAAATATTTTATTGATGTAGTATTAGATTAATATTAGTTTTCTTAAATTTTAGGTAAAATGGCTGAAAAGACACATTTAATATGGCCGAATTTGCTATAGCACACTCATACTTTATGGTGGTCCTATGACCCTCCAGAATATTTTTTTAAAGCACTTATTTGACATTTATCGAGTGGGATAAATAAAAAATAAAAGTTTTGTTATTTCGTTTGTACACACATATTGATCAAAAGGTAAAAACAAAGGGGTTTGATCATTATCATTCATTTACACTCTTTGAATAAAGCAAAAATGGAGATCATTTCATTCACACTTCAATTTTTCATTGAAGAAACCAATTGAATCTTTTGAAATTTAATCTCATGAATCATTATATTCTTCCACAATCAAGTTTTGGCATAAATTTCAACAGGATGCTTTTATAAAATATTCAAGTGGATACTAGGTCCTCCATAAAGTATGAGTATGTTACTGCAAATTCGATCATAGATTAGTATCATTTTAGCCATTTTTTCTAAATTTTAAATAAAGAAACATTTTACATATTATATGTTCAATAATAAGTAGCCTTATTAGTTAGTATTCAAATTTTAATACATCATCTTAATATTGAGTAGTCTATTAAGAGATTGTTAATGCACATCTTATCAGTCAAATATACTTTCAGATTTAGATATCTGATGTATAATCTTAAAACAAATATGAGGCCTTAGACTTGTTACATAAATTCTCATACTACTACTACTATTATTATTACTATTATTTATATGCATTTAATATACTTTTTACTTTTATTTTTATTTGTATGCCTATGTCATGATTAATTTAGCTTAAATGGAGAAATGAGGATTCATACAATCAATTTCGACTTGTTTGGGATTGATGAATAGTTAAATGTTGTTGTTGTTATGCTATTCGAATGTTTTAGCTTTAGAAATAAAACTCTTTTCTTTCTTTTATTAGACAACTAACATTTAAAAAATTATTCCCGAATGCATAAAAGTTATTTATATATGTTAATGCTTTTAAAACTCTTTTCATACATTATAGCCAGTAATTTTATAATAGTGAATAATATCATATGGACGAAAGTTATCTTGAAATACCTGTCATTGTTTTTGCATATATGTAGGACTTACTAAAAATCAACAAAATTGAGGAATGAAATTTAGACTTATATTTATTCATATGAAATATTTAAATGTTGATGTTGTGATACAATCCATATGTTTTAGCTTTAGAGAAGAACAATTTTTTCTTTCTTTCATAACACAACTAATATTAAAAAGTTGTTCAAGAATTCATCAAAAGATTTTTGTATATGTCTCAAAAGGACAAAAACTAACACCTTATAATTGGAGGAACTTTTCAAAAGCTTACCTTAACAACATAAGCTTTTAATTCTTGAGGTTCAAGAAAAGATATGGGAACTTCCCTTAATGTTGCATCTTCATCACCAATTTTGTACTACTTATCCATATCCAAGTAGCAAATATGAAAAAATTAGTTAGTTCTTTTGTAAAATGAAAACTTGTATGAAGTGATGGAGAATTAAGTTTTCACAAAAAGATGTAAATTGCTCGCTTACTATATTTCAAGTAATATTTTGAGAATTTAATCAAAGTGCTACAATACCAAAAAAGAACATAAAGAAAAAAATGTTTGTCCATCAATATTATACATTTTGTAATAAGATCAATGATGGTTGTGGTCTTGCATCTCTTAAGTTTCACTAAATTCATTGAATGTGTGAAAAAAATTTCATCCTAAATCCAAATTTCATTCTAAACAAGTTATATTTTTTTTGGGTAAAATTAATTTTAAAAAGCATATATTTTTAATGAAATTGTTAAAAATTGTCACAAAATCTATCACATATTAAATTAATCCTCACCATAGAAACAATTATTTCTCTTTTAATTTGGCCAAATCTAAGAGAATCGATCTCCTCTATTCTGACCTAGATTTACTAGAACTTGCATCCCTACAATGGAAAACTGAAAAGAAATGGCTAGATAAAGAGGGAAGAATCATGAAAAGCTTAGATCCATCTGACTAGTGCGAGCGATAAATTTTCAAACTAGAACATTACTATGTTATTCATTACAGTGATTTATGAAATGACACTATCTAGTTATTATTGATATAATTATCCTCCCTATCTAAAAAAACTTGTATACAGGTTTTCAGAAAAGTTAAAATACAAAAAGATTATTTGAGATAGTTTGATCATATCATAGGTTGTATAGATGAATCGATCTTTTCGTGTGGAACTATGGTAAGTAGAGGTATTAAATATTATATGGAAGAAGGTTTCCTCTGAGGACTTATTATTTTTTGACATAATGCATACTTAACTAAAGACATCGCTCAATAGAGAAACCGATGTGTATGGGTGATATCTATTAGGTAGTATTAGAATTTATGTCTCGTTTGTTTGCATTAATTATGATTTAATTTTAATCCTTCAAATCTCATCCATTAAATCTATATGTTTTTAGATCTGAATCTTAATCATTAAATACATTTTGTTATGATGCATCCATTTATTGGGTCTGAATAGGTATAAATGATTAGATCTATAACAAAGTCTAATATTAATAGCATGTCTATTCAAAGGTTTCTGAAAATATTACAGTTCACTAATTCCATCCATTCAGTGCTAGCGCCATACTCCATCATTATCAATCATCATCATCATTGTCCACCATTTTCAACTACTACCATCAACCACCCACAACCATAATCATCAATTACTATCATTACCAATCACTACAATCAACAACAACACCACTAGCTACCATTTATAATTATTATAACAATCATTATTACAACAAAATCATCCAGCACTATCAATAATCACGATCATAAGTCACCGCTCTCCACTATATATATTTCCAACCATCATCATCATCATTCATCACTACCGTTATCTATCACTATCAATCAACTATTAACCACCACCATACTACCACCATCAAATTTTACTACCATCATTATCAATAACTACTATCCAGAACACCATTATTAGTTAGCACACCATCCTCAATTGACATCCACTCTACCACCACTAGCCATCACAACCACAAACTATTATATAGTGTTTTAAAATGTTTTGTTGATATATAAAGTATTAGATTAGTTTCTTATTTTATTAAGTTATAGAGAAAAACTGCTAAAATGACACCTATACTATGGATAGATTTGCAGTAATACACTTGTAATAGTTTCTTAAAGCATTTCTTTGATATTTATCAGGTAAAGCTTTGTTATTTCATTTGCATACTCGCACTAATCAAAAGTAAAAAAATGTTGTTCCACCTTTATCACTTATTTACACTCTCCAAACAAAAAAAATAATGGTAATCCTCTCCATCACACTATCCTCTCCATCACACTACAATTTTTCCACAAAAATTCTATTGAATCTCTTGAATAACTATGTTCTTCCATAATCAAGTTTTGTCTTGAGTCACACCAGATTAATGTCCAAAAAATACTTTAAAAATATATCCAAGGGGGTACTAAGTCTCCTAAAAAGTATGATTGCTTAGGCGTCATTTTAACAATTTTCCTAAATTTTATATTTATTAAAAAAAATTCATATTCATATGTGTAATGATTCATTCAGTCGTTATGGGTGATTAAGGCAACAGTACCCTAGTTAAGATCCCCATAGTGAATTAATCTAATAAGAACTCATCAAAGATGAAGAAGGTATAAAAACTTATATCTCTTGTTTAATCTATATGGTTCGTGTTGTGATGTAGTGTATTGTTGTGTTATGTTAGAAGGTGATCTAGTGATATAGACCTCTAGAAGAGACTCTGAGGCTGATTAAAGAGCCTGAAACAACTGGTCATGGCACTTGTTGCGTCCATTTTATGTTGTGATGTCTTGTGAAAGAAAAATTTATTGTAAAATGAGGCTTACTCTATTTTTCTCTAAGCTACTTGTTAAGGGGTCTCTGTTGTAGATGTAGGGGTTTTGCTGTAGCGAGACCACCATAGCAAGAATGGATATGTCATAGCAGAGTGGAGTTAGAGTGTTAGGACTCGCCACAAATAGACAGTTCTGCCATAGCGAGTCCAATTTAGCAGAGAGAGTGAATATCATTGCAGTAGACAACGCGAAGCGGGATGCTCATTTATTTCAAGTCTCTTCTCATAACTTAGAGAAAAGGACCCAGAACCCAAAGAGGTGATATTTCAAGGGCTAGGGCTATTTTCTTCTTCGAGGTAAGTCTTCTCCATCAATCTTTTCATGTACTGATTCTCTAACATCCTAGAATCGAAGGGATGATCTTAATGATGGATTATGGGTTAGAACCCTAGAATTCATG
Organism: Solanum appendiculatum; assembly: GCA_018342035.1. Lineage (NCBI taxonomy): Eukaryota > Viridiplantae > Streptophyta > Magnoliopsida > Solanales > Solanaceae > Solanum > Solanum appendiculatum. The sequence continues at coordinate 70,212 of JAGDQO010001371.1, read as the reverse complement.
AATAATGTGAAAAAATTATTGGTTCAAGTAATTAGTGATTTTTATGATTCTAAGTTGCTAATTAACACTTTTTAGGATAGAAATGAAGAGTTAAGTCTTGTTCATGATGTAGTGGGAATCTAGAGTTCCATAAGAATGAATTATTTTAGCATATAAAGTGAGTTAAGGGAGTTAATGGAGTAGAAATTCCATGAATTAGGCTATTGTGATCATGGAAAAACTATTATATGATGAAATAATCCTTAGGTAATGAATTAGACCTTGAGAAAGGGTAGAATGAAGTGGGTTTGAATCCCCAAGGCCATTGTTTGAAGAGTAGATGATTAAATACTTTTAAATTTGTTTGTTTTAGACTTTGAGCATTTTGAGGCTTTGAGGAAATGAATGGCTCAAGTGAATTAGCTTGCTCGATTAAAGTTCTTCGATTGATGTTAAGTTACGATTTACTTGGAGTTAGACTTTGATTTGTTACTTGTTTGTATTGTAAGTCTATAAAGCATGTTGATTGGCCTGCGGACATAGTCAGTAGTTGATATTTGTGGTTTGATTACACTTGTATGAACAAATTGTGAATTGTTGAAACTTGTATGTAATAACTTGTAATTGTGATGTGTACTTGTGATATTCATTGTACTTGATGTTTTTCACCTGATAGATAACTCAACAGATAACATACTAAGATATATTGAGCTAACGATAATATATATATATATATATATATACACTCACACACACACACTATTCTGATGATGAGTGAGTTGAGTTCAATGTGAGTTTATGAACAAGCAATTGTGGATGATGAACTGGATACCATTTTGGTATGATATTTGATTGTGTAATGGATCGAGTACCACATTGGTATGGTACAGGAATAGGTATTGTCTCCTATAAGTCATGACTAGTTTGAAAATATTAAAGTATGTGTTACACATGAGACTAATGAGATGCAGAGGCTATTATGATATGAGTCAGTGTGGATGTAATTCCATACTTGTATGTGATTGCTTATAGTATGTAGAGTTTGTGATTTTGTTATATCTGTTGTGGTGACTTATATATCTGGTGATGTGTCTACATTAATATGTCAGAAGTGAGATTATCTACCTGGTGGATGCTGACTAGTTGACTTGATGAGTTATTGATTATGTGTTGTTGTACATGTCTACATGCTTGTTCGATTTACATGCCTGTGATGCCTACCAGTACATAGTGCTTGTACTAATGCAACTCCTGCACTTTTCTTTGAGTTCAGACTATGATCCAGAGTCTTCTACCCCACATCTAGTGTAGTTGCACTTCGGATGTGAGGGTGAGTTACTCTTATGTAGGCTGCCACAAATCTTTTAGAGGATCGATGTTTATCTCTTTCAAAAATTATTTTATTTATTTAGTGTATGACTATTCGTAACTATTTTAGTTAAAGTCATGTACAATGACTTTTGGATTCTGAACATGTAATAGTTTATACATCCACATTTCTTAATCTATTATACTTGAGACTTTATGTCCTGTCTTAATGTTTTTAAATTGTGTTAAATGAGCCAGTGATAGTATTGCTTAGTTGGTAAAATATGGTTTGCCCACCATGGAGTTAGTGTGGGTGTTTTAGATTGTGACAAAGTTGGGATCAAATCTTTAGGTTCTTTGATCTCATTATACAAGGACATGTTTAGTAGAGTCTTTTAGAATGGTACGAAGACGTCTGTACTACTCTTCAACACTAGGAAAACTCAATTTTTTTTCTTTGTGTTATTACTTAATTCCAATAAGTATCTGGTAATCCAAATCGGTATATGACTCATTCACTCTTTTCTCTCACAAAGGATGAGGACACATTCAGGAGAAGTGAAAGCTGAGACACCTGAGCCGGGAGTTACTATTGTGACTCTTGATAGTGGAGGCAATAGGGACAAAATGAGGGCAGCAACACCAGCCAAGGCCAAGGCCCCAACTACTAACCAGGTTAGAGATAAGTCCAAGTCCTCGCACTTCAAAATACCCTTTATATGGCAACAGAGAAAGAAGAAGCACCATTTTAGGAGACTGTTGCGCTAGTTCTGACTTCATCAGATGTAATCACTCATGTATTGACTTTGTTGAGTGGTTTGGTAGGGACTGGAGCGGCACCTGCAATTCTGACAGGGTATTATCTATGGATCCAGTATGTTGTTTATGTGGCTGTGGATGGACAAGGTTTACGAGATAGGGGTATTTCCATGGCCAGTGACTGGATCGGTGATGAGTGGAGATGAGCATGATCTATTTTGGAGGTTCACTAAGGTGAAGCCTCCATGGTTCTATGTTGCTGAGTCGGGGGATGTTTATGAGTTCAATAAAAGTCGTATTATTTAGTATTCAGATCTTAATACATCGTCTTAATATTGAGATGTTAATTCGGTTATTCTTAATACATGTCTTATCATTTAGATATGTATCCATATTTAGACATCTTATAATCTTAAAAAGACACATGAAGTTTTAGACTTGTTATAGAACTTCTAATACTACTACTGTTATTATTACTATTATTTATATGTATTTAACTTATTTTTAATTCTATTTGTGTTTCTATGACTATAACATGATCTGCTAAGTTTAAATGGAGAAACGACGACTCATATAGCCAATTTTAACTTGTTTGGATTTTAGTTATAGTTAAATGATGTTGTTATTATGTGCCTCGTGTGTTTTAGCTCTAGAAAGAAAATGTTTATCTTTCTTCTATAAGACAACTAACATTAAAAAAGTTATTCCCAAATGCATCAAAAGATTTTTTTCTACATGTCTTAAAAGAAACAGAACTAAGCACCTTAAAATATGTATGCTAAACAATGAAGGAACTTTTCAAAAGCTTACCTCTAAAACATCATCTTGAGGTGCGACGAAAGATATGGGAACTGCCGCTATTGCATCTCCACCATCTACTTTGTATTGCGTATCCATATTCTAGTAGAAAATAAAAAACAGTTAGTTATTTATTTTGTAGAACCAGAAATTGTGTGAAGTAATTATATTGGAGGATATTATTAAAAAGTTTTCATTTAATTAAATAAAATAAAGATGAAAATTGCTAGCTTGATAGTAATTTATATGTGTGTTATATAACATTTTGAAACCTTAATAAGAGTTCTAGAATACCCCCAACAAAACAAAGAAAAAGATGTTTTTTCATCCGTCTTTAGGTATTCAATAATAGAAACAATGATTTTCTTGAGAAGTTCAAATATCTGTCACTCTTCAAGCATCTTCACATTAAAATTTTTTTTTTTACTTTCTAATCTTATTAAAAGAAACTATATTTTCAACGGTAATACAAATCAATTTATCTTTTTGATATATTTATTTATTAAAAAAATTGAAGAGTAGTTATGATTTAAGTCAGGTTCTCAACGCTAATTCATTGTTAGTTCAATTTTCATCAAAATGATTATGCTAATTTAATATCTATTTATCTAACTTTTTTCATGTGGGTATAAACAAATCATAACTCTTTCATCTATGATCAATTTAAACAAGGGTAGAAGTTTGAGATTTTTCATCATCACTTGATTTTGTGGATAACTGATATCACAGTAATTTTTCAAGTCCTGCATGATTTGGATGCGGAAAAAATATTTATATGTGTTAATATTTGAAAAAGTTCTTTCGCATCTGTTAATTCAATAACAGTTCAAATAATACCATATGGACGAAAGTTATCTTGAAAGACCTATCGGTTTTTTATATGAATGTTAGACTTAACTGAAAAAAATAGCACAATAGAAGAAAAAGATCTACATGGTCATACCTACTATTGGGGAATAGAATTTAGATTTGTTACAGACACTTTATAAATCTAGATAGATGGATGGACGGATGGACGAACGAAACGGACGGATGGACGGATGGACAGGCATCCAAAAGGACGGAAAGACAGATTGACAGACAGATAGATAGATAGATAGATAACTTTTTTTAATTTGTTTAACATATTTAAATGTTGTTTTGTGATACGATTCAATTGTTTTAGCTCTAGAGAACATTTCTTTTTTATTTCATCACAATTAATATCAAATGTTTAACTTATTTTTATTTGTATGACTATTGAAATGTTGTTGTTGTGATACGATTCAATTGTTTTACTCTAGAGAAGAATATTTTTTTCTTTCATAACACAATTAACATAAGAAAGTTGTTCAAGTATCCATAAAAAAATATTATACATGGCTTATAAGGAAAAAATATTAAGGACCTTATAATTAAAGGAAGTTTTATAGAGCTTACCTCTAAATTATCAACTTTTAATTTTTGAGGTGTGATAAAAGATACGGGAAACTGCTAAGATGGAAATATTTTGTGAAGTAATAGAAAATGTTTTCAAAAAAAGATGAAAACTGCTAGCTTGCTAGTAATTTATATTTACGTGTCAAGTAACATCTTAAGAACTTAATCAAAGTGCTAGAATACCCACACAAAAAAAAGTCAAAGTAAAAGGTGTTTATCCATCAATGTATATATTTCGTAACAAGATCAATTATTGTTGTGGTCATGCATCTCAAATGATTCACTAAATACATTGGATGTGTGATAAAAAAAATTCAGTCTTAATCAAAATTTCTTTCTAAAATAGTTAAATATTTTTGGAAAAGATCAATTTTTAAAGTATCTCTTTTAAGAAAATTTTTAAAGGCACCCATAATCTCTAGATCTATCATAATTTAAACTAATTTCCACCCATAGCAATAATTATTTCTCTTTTAATGGTCAAACCTAACATGATCAATCTCCTTTATAAGAACTTGCATTCTTGAAATAAAAACAAATGGTTAGATAAAGAGAGGGAAAAATAGGAAAAGCTTAGATCAATCAAAAATAGTTACGGGTTTCAATCTGTTGTGATCATGCATCTCTCGAGATTCATTGGGTTAGTAACAAAATATTTATTTTAAATTTAAATTTATTTCTAAGCAAACTAAGAATTTTGGGAAAAAACAATTTTAAAAACTTCTCAGTCCAAGAAAATTGTTAAAAGTGGCTGCTACCTTTAGATCTATCACAAGTTAAAATTATTTCCACCATATCAATAATTATTTCTTTTTTAATTTGGTCAAACCCAAAATGATCGATCTCCTCTCTTTCACCCTAGATGCACTAGAACTTGCATCCATAAAATAGCAAGAAAATAATAATAATAATAATACTAATAATAATAGACAAAAAAGAAAAAGGAATCAAGATCCTAGATAATTTAATAAAAGAAGATATAGACATGAGATATATCAATCAAATGAACAAGGCATAAGTCTAAACCTGAATTTTTTTTGTAGCAGTTGAATTGGATTAAGAATCTTGTTATGATAGAATGAACTCAATAGGCAGAGAAGGCAAAGTGAGAGTGAAAAGAAACTAGCTATATATATACTAGTCTCTTTTAGAATTTGTAAAAAAAATAACTTTGTTTTCTTTTAAACACTTTTTTGGGTGGTAGAATTGAAGGCAAATGCGTGTAATCTTCCTTTTGAATAGTTTTTGTGTGTGTTTGAGATAATTTCCTAAATAGTCATTCAAGTATTGGAAAGATTTCACTAAAATTATTTTGAATTTTTTTCCTATAAAGTCATCCAACTATAACTTTATGTTGTAAAAAGAAAAACTCTATTTCTCTCAATAGAGTTCTTGGTTGGCATACAGTGTCATATTAATTTCTTATCCTCATCTCATGTATGATAAAACCTAAATTAAATTTGAATACAAAAATATTAAATCTAGTCGTTTAATTTTACATATATGTCAATTTAAGTCCTTAATTATTTTGAAATGAAATTTTATCATCCTAACGAGGATGATATTGTCGCGATTCAAACCGTCGTGAGTGGCACCCACACTACCAACCTGGTGGGAGAATCAAAGACTAACCCAAACCAACCCAACACTATATAAATAAAACCAAGTCTTAGCATAAAAATAAAGAAAACCTTTTAGTTATTAGAGAATTGAGTCCCCATAAATTTAATCCATGTCACAACCCAAAAAAAAAAACAAGTGATGGCACTCGTCTGTTCCCACTAAGACAAGTTAGCCTCAACTCAACGAAACGAAAGAAATGTGGAAAGTAAAGCAAGAATAACATAAAAGCATAAAAACGTATTCATTCTAACAAATCCTCCAAAATCTGATTGCCACGTTTACAAGACACTAATATAAATACAAAATTCGTAAGATAATTATAAGTCTCAAGTGTCTTTGTTTCTTAAATAGACCAAAGCACAAAGTAAAAAGAACAAAAGGGTCCACTAGGATGACAAGCAGCTACCTCTCAAAATCCTCTAACAAGCCTCAAAAATAGAAGAAGAAGAAGAAGAAGAAGAAGAATAAGAAGAAGAAGAAGAAGAAGAAGAAGAAGAAGAAGAAGAAGAAGAAGAAGAAGAAGAAGAAGAAGACACGGACGGATTCGGGCTCGGAACCTACACAAGTGTAGAAGAAAGGAGTGAGTACCAAACAATACAGTATTCAGCAAGCAACCTACTATACAAAGCAAAATTAGATAGAAATCGAGTACTCCTTTCATCCCAATCGAACCTGCTCAAACAACAACCTTCATAGAAATAAGCCCAACGTAACAGTTCTACAATACACAATTCACAAGGCTCTATAATCACAATCCAATAGTCACATTTCAACAACTAACAAGTATCAAGTATCTCAATCATAAGTATCAAGTAGATCACTTACAAGTATCAAGTACATCAATGAAAAGTATCAAATGCATCGGTTTCAAGTATCATGCAAGTTCATCAAATTATGGTAATCAAGCACTTGCCGAAACCATTTCTCATCGGCACAATATCACTAGCCGGAATAATTTTTCATTGCCTTTATGTCACATCACTAGCCGGACCCATTTCCCTTTGGATTTATATCACATCACTAGTCGGAACCATTTTCCTTCGACTTTATATCACATCACTAGCCGAAATCATTTCCCTTTGACTTTATATTATATCACTAGCCGGAACCATTTCCCTTGGGCTTTATATCATATTCCTAGCCGGAACCATTTACCTTCAGCTTAACATTGTATGTCTCATCACAGTGCACAACAATATCAACACAAATGAGCAATTTCACACCATAAGGAAGAGACAACAATTCAAGCAATTCAAGTCCACATTAATACCATCAAAGCATTTCATCAATCAACCAAATAAGGTCCACAACAAAGCAATTTACAAAGAATTATGATCAACACATTGCCTTTTCATTAATCCCCTTTTTGTTCATTAAGATTATTCAAGTGGAACAATGAACCCAACACCTCATTCCCATTACTCCCCAACATACACAACAAAGGGAAAATACAAGAAATTCTACAAGTTTTACAAGGTTTAGAAATCACTTGCTTAATTCAACTAAAGTCAATCCAAGACTTGAGCCTTCCCCTTCCGAAAAATATCCAAAACCTCATAATCTAATTCAATCAAGTAATCATAATAAGATTCAGTAAATAACAACTCCCAATTCATAAATTTTGAAAAAAGGATCAATCAACTCAAAAATCCAATTTCGAAAATGATATTTGAATTCGAAAATCTTCACTTGAAAATATGAACCAAGACATTTGGAACTCATTGGTGAAAACTATTTTTTTAAATGAGTTAAAATTAGTTCACAATTACCATTTCACTTTAGAACTCAAGTTCTTGAAAAATCTTGTCATTTGTCAATCAAAATCTCAAGTTTTGATGTTAAAATCCTAAAATTATTAATGAGAAATGAAGTTTTAGAGTTACAAAGGCTTACACAAATGATTTTGCATAATAAATCTCTTCAAAATTGCCTCTAAGGGTTTTACAAAGATCAAAATAGGGAGAAATGGGTAAAACCCCAAAAATGGCAGGCATAAACCCCCCTCTGATGTTGCAAAAGTGAACTCTGATTCGCAAAAGCGAACCCCGGATAAAATCCAACCTTCGCGATCGCGAACAGACCTTCTCTAAAGTGAAGGTCACAATTGCGACACACCCATCACGATCGTGAAGTTCCAAGGACCTGACCTCTCAGGAACGTGATTAACCCTTCACTAAAGCAATGCTCACTAAAGTGAGCCGTCCCTCGCTAAACCGAAGCACACAGACACCATAAAATATCAGTCAAATCTCAAAACATCAAATGGACCTTCAGTATTAGTTCAAAACCCCGTACACCCAAAACATATATGCAATTTGACTAAATTTGACTTTCCAGACTCAATGGAATCACCGAAATACAAATATGAGGTTTCCTTTACTAAAAATCTGTGAAAGTCACAAGAAACTACTCATAATGCCTAAAAGTCAAAATCAAGCTCGAGACCTCTAAAAGTTCAATCAAGTCCTCACTTAGGCCTAAAATCATTCCCAAATCCAATGAAACTCTTTGAATTCCGATCCGAGCATCCGAACCTGGAATGTTGATCAAAGTCAATCCAAAGGCTAAAGTTCCATAATTTTCCTTAGGACCTCAAATCCTCAAAAAGATTCCGAATATGAAACCGACAACTCCCTTAGAATAATTTCTACATTCCAGGACTAATAGAATCAATGGAATTCCATTCCGACACTCGAAATTCCAAAAGACACCTAAAATAAATTTTTAACAACTTTAGTGTTTGAAAACCAAAAACTCTCAAAATTCACAACTTTCACTCAAAGTTTGAAACTAACTTTCAAAACTCAATCAAAAATTACTTGGAGTCAATACTGGAAGGGTAAAACAATAATTTAATAAAAATTCCCAAAAATGACTAACCTGGTCATTACATTATCGACTACTAAAAACCATGTTCGTCCTCAAACATAAAGAAAAAGAACGTACCTGAAGCCTAAAAAAGCTGATGATATATGGCACGCATATCAGACTCTATCTCCCAAATCGCCTCACCAACTGAATGGTGCTTCCATCGAATCTTCAGTGAAGCAATCTCCTTGATACTAAGCTTTCGAACCTGCCTATCCATGATGGCTATAGGCTCCTCCTCAAAGGACAAGTCTGGACCCAATACAACTGAATCAAGTGAAAGCACATAGGACTCATCTGGCCATACTTTTGAAGCACGGAGACATGAAGCACAAGGTGAACAACTGACAAGATAGGTGGCAAAGCCAACTTATAGGCCACCTCTCCTACTAGGCTCAAAATCTCAAAAGGTCCAACGAATCTAGGGCTCAGCTAGCCCTTCTTTTCGAACCTCACCACACCCTTCATGGGTGACACTCAGAGCCAAAAATGATCACCCACCATAAACACTTGGGCTCAAACTCTCCGGTCTGCATAACTCTTCTCTTGACTCTAGGCTGTCAACAATCTATCTTGAATCATACAGACCTGCTCCATAGCATCTCTAAGCAAGTATGTATCTAAAGAGTCCATCTCAGCTGAATCAGAGATCTACACCGTCTGCCATACAATGCCTCAAATGGGGCCATGTGAATACAGTGATAAATGTTGTTGTAGGAAAACTCTACTAAGGGAAAATGATGATCCCATCTAGCACCAAAGTCAATAACACAAGTTCGGAGCATATCCTCTAACACCTGAATCGTCTTCTCGGACTGACCATCTGTCTGAGGGTGAAAGGTTGTACTCATATCTAACTGAGTACCTAAACCATGCTGCAAAGCCTTCCAAAAGTAAGAAGTGAACAATGAACCTCGATCAGAGGCAACAAAAATAGGAACTCCATGAGGTCGCACAATCTGGCTGATATAAAGCTGGGCTAACTTTTCTGCCATATACTTTACACGAACTTGGATGAACTAGGCAGACATGGTCAGTCAATCAACAACCACCCAAATAGAATCATAACCACCCGTGGTGGTAGGAAAACCCACAACAAAATCCATAGTGATTCCTTCCCACTTCCAAGTAGGAATATGCATTCTCTGAGATACACCTTTGGCCTGCTGGTGCTTAAACTTTACCTTTTGTCAAGTCAAGTATCTAGACACAAAATCTACAATATCCTTCTTCATTCCACACCACTAATAATGCTGGCTCAGGTCATAATATATCTTCGCCGCTACCAGGTGGATGGAATATCGAGAATAATAGGCCTCCGCAAGAATCAGTCTGATCAACTTGCCCACCCTAGACACATAAATCCTACATCCAATCATCAAGACACCATTAGAATCAAGGACAGCCTCCTTGGCTTCCCCTCTTAACACTTTATCTCGAATGAGACATAACTTCTCATTATCAAACTGGTGGTCACAAATCTGCTCAACTAAGGATGAACGAGCCTCTATGAAAGAAATTAACCCACCACTCCCCTCAAAAATATATAATCGGACAAGACTGTTGGCTAGCCTCTGAACATCTCTAACTAATGGTCTCTTCTCAACACTGATAGTTGCAAGACTTCCCATACTAGAAGTCTTTCTACTTAAAGCATCGGCCACCATATTGGCCTTCCCTGGATGATACGAGATGGTGATGTCATAGTCCTTCAGTAACTCAAATCCATCTGCGCTTCCTCAAGTTCAGATCCCTTTGATTGAAAATCTACTGAAGACTCCAATGGTAAGTGAAGACCTCACAATGTACCCCAAACAGATAATGCCGCCATAGCTTAAGCCCAAATACTAAAGCTTCCAAATCCAGATAATGAGTAGGGTAGTTCTTCTCATGGGTCTTCAATTGTCTAGAAGCATAAGTGATCACCTTCCCCTTCTGCATCAGAGCACCACCCAACCCGACTACCGAAGAATCAGAATAAATGGTAAAGTCCACACCATCCTCGGGTAAAATCAAAATAGGAGAAAAAGTCAACAAGCTCTTGAGCTTTTGAAAGCTCTCCTCACACTCATCATACCACTAGAATCTCACACTCTATCGAGTCAATCTGCTCAAAGGAGATATAATAGTGGAGAAGCTCTGAACAAATCATCTATAATAGCCTGCAAGCCCCACAAAACTCGATATCTCGGTAGCTCAAGTAGGCCTGGTCCAGCCTCTAACTACCTTAATCTTGGCTGGATCCACCCGAATACTCTCCTTGGACACCACGTGTCCTAGAAATGCAATAGAATCAAGCCAAAACTTGCACTTCAAAAACTTGGCATACAATTTCTCTTATCTCAATCTCTGGAGCACGATCCTTAAGTGCCAATCATAGTTCTCCTTAGTCTTGGAGTACACTAAGATGTTATCAATGAAGACTATCACAAAAGAATCCGAAAAAGGTCAAAACACACTATTCATTAACTCCATGAATGTTGCAGGGGCGTTAGTCAAATCAAAGGACATCACAAGAAACTCATAGTGCCCATAACGAGTCCTAAAAGTTGTCTTAGGGTTATCCGATGCCCTGATCTTTAGCTGATGATAGCCGGACCTCAAATCAATCTTAGAAAATAAAGATGTTGTAATGCCCCAATTCTTGTGAAATTACCTTTTTGTATGAAATGACCATTTTGGCCTTTCCCCTTAGCGGTTTCACGCTTTGCTTGTGTTCCGGGAGTGGTTGGTATGGTCTCCGATGCGATCAGGAGGGATTTTAATGCTTTTGAGACCTTGGGTGGAGATTTTAAGGAGATAGTTGACTTTGGTCAACATTCTGAGATCCGAGCATCGGATGGTGATTCTGTCAGATCCGTTGCATCTGGAACGTCGAGTTTGGTCTAGTAGGGTGGTTGGTTAGAGCCCCGAGACCTTATAATTTGTTTTGGGTATTTAGGCTAAAAGTTTAATTTTAGGCCTAAAAGAGGTCCGTAGGAGTATTTTGGTCATAACAATTTTTTTCAAAAATCTGACGATTCCATTGGCTTCGAAACATGTTTTGTGATCAATTTGCACTATTGGTTCATGTTTATAGAGTTCCAAATGAGTTTCGAGGGTTAAAAACATGTTTTAATTGGTGTTGGAGCAAGTTGACCACGGTCAACACGGTCAACGCGCGCTCAACAAACCCTTTTTGGCTGAAAATCGCCCATATTTTATGTTTCTTCCTTCTTTTTCTCATTTCCACCATTGTTACACAATTAGAGCTTAGGAGAGATAAATTTTGAAGCAATCTTTGAGAAAATTCGTTGGAGTAAGTCTCTTTATCATTTCTAAATCATTTCCTAATGATTTTATCTTCCAAAGCTCTTTAAAATTCATGATCTCAATGTGGGTTTTGGGATTTTCCCCCAAATTTCAAAACTAGTAATTTCATGATTTCGAATCTGTTTCTTACTCGATTTTAATGGGTTTTTCAACCACGAATTCCTCTTGATGTGTACAATCTGATTTTCAACTAAATTTCCAATTCTGCCCTTTTCATTTTCGAGGTGTCTTTTAGACGATTTTAACCCCGATTCTTAAACCTTGCAATATGGGTATCATTGAACTTCTTTTGATGAATTCTTTCCATTATTGATAGTTGGGGATCATTTCAGAGTTGGTATTTGAGGTTAAAGCTCCCATAGAGTGTTCGGGTGAAGTTTTTGGCCTTCGAGGTAGGTTTGGCTATCCTTTTTTGAGACTGGGATTGGGTAATTGATTGTCCTTATGTCATAAGCTTTGGGATGGGATCGAAATATGATTTGGGATTGTTAATTATATTGTGATGCCCATGTGGGGACTTGAGTATATTGTGATACCCGTGTAGGGGCTTGAGTATATTGTGATGCCCGTGTGGGGCCTTGATTATATTATGTTGCCCATGTGGGGGCTTATTTGTATAGTTTAGCCCGTGTGGGGGCCTTAGTTGTTAATATATTTGCTTTGTGAGCATGTGATTCATGAGTTTCTTGTAAGAGAGGCTTGAACACTATTTGACTTGTAATGCCCGAGAGAGGGGTTGTGTTGGGGATTTAGAACACTTTGAGAAATGAGATGCTTTTCTAAATGTTGCTCACTTATTTCAAATGAACTCTTTCCCATTAGTTTTATATGAGGGTGTTTAACATGATTTGGTCTAGTTTTGAGAACTTTGAACCTTTCATTACATGTTGAGTTAATTATTGCCTCCATGCCATATGTGTTGTGATGCATTCATCCTCATTCATCATATCATTGATCTTGGAAAGTTGAGAAATGTAGAGATTCTTTTTGAGAAAGAAAATGAGACACCTTTTATATCCTTGACCACAAGCTAGGTGGCAAGTTGATGAGATTTTGAGATTGTGATTTGGTATATAGACTGCGAGTCCCCCATGGGTCCTTGTCTAGAAGCCTTACCTCAACAGAATTATACGACAGGTTGTGCGACAACCTTTATTCCACCATACCACCACATCGTCTTATTGCATTGCATCGATCTTTGTGTTTGTGTCTTATCTGATGATCTTTGATATTAATATGACTTTTGTGTTTTCTTTACTCACGCCATTTTATATAAACTGGTGGCACCGATGCCGGAGTGGGACTTTTCTATATGTAGGTAGAAGCATTCCTTAGATTATTTCATAAGTTTGATTAATTCGTTATACTCAGTCGGTCAAACCTACTGAATACAGGTGAATTGTACTCACCCCTACTTCTGTATACCTTTTGATGCAGATTCCACTCAGGGTACTCCTCGTGGCAGTTTATTATCTAGCGAGCAGGCTCGTTTTGCAGTAGTGATGAGATCCTGTGCTTCGGATTGCCAGTAACTCCATCTTCCATTTCAGTCTTTACTATTATTCGGAGACTTATGATGTACTTATATTCAGGGATTGTTTTAGATGTTCTTTACACTTATGACACCAGGTTTTGGGAAATTCTTTGTTCTTATTCTCTCCTTTTCAGTTGTGACCTGACTTCCTCTTTGGGAGTCTCGTATGTGTTTTATTGTTCAACTTACACATCAGGGTGGTTTTGGGATGTGTGCCATCATGACCTCGATTTATGGGTCATGATAAAATTGTATCAGAGTGCTAGGTTCACTGGTCTCATAAGTTAAAGATCAGGGTGTCTAGTAGAGTCTTACGGATCGGTACGTAGACGTCCGTACTTATCTTCGAGAGGCTACAAGATACTTACTAGGAGAAATTCCTTTCATTGATTCCTTTCGTGTTATTCATTTATATCAAAATGTTGTATACCTCTAATCTATTCTTTCTACGCAGATGGTGAGGACTAGAGCTAGAGTAACCGAGGGTGAGGTCATACCTACTGCTCGAGCCCAAGTTCGTGGGTGAGGCAGGGGACACAGAAGAGCTAAGGGTCGTGGTCGAGCAAGGGGAGTAGCACTTGCTCGAAGACAAACCAGGGAGGCATCACCTGAGCCTATATATGAGCATGAGGATAATTTTGAGCAGCAGGCTGAGAAGCAGAGGCCAGCCCAGCCTCCATCAGTTCTCGATAGTACCCTGGCTCTCCAGGAGTTGCTTTTTCAGTTATTAGCTAGATTGGATGGTGCCCCTACTCCTGGTATTCTTCCAGGCACTTCAGGCTCCCCTATTACAGTTGGTACTACTCCGCTAGTTCAGGGGCCTAGTGTGGGGTTTCAGACTCTTGGTTCTTCTTCGATGCCCTCTATTGCACCTCCGAGATTTGCAACCCTGTCAGTTTCTGCTAGTGTAGCCATGATAGTGTCTGAGTAGAAGAGTTTTGAGAGGTTTGTGAGATTGGCACCTCCCAAGTTTGACGGTACAACAGGGGAGAAGGCCTATGATTTCTTGACTGAGTGTTAGGACAGGTTGTTCAACCTGGGTATTTTAGAGGCACATGGAGTGGCTTACACTTCCTACCAGTTTGCGGGAGTGGCCAAGGAGTGGTGGAGATCACTTCTTGCTCACAGACCTATCGGTTCTCCTATGATGGGTTTGTAGCAGTTTACTGAGGTGTTCCTTGAGAGGTTTGTATTGTATAGCCTTCGCGATCAGCGCAGAGATGAGTTTGACAGGCTAGAGCAGGGTTCTTTATCACTATCTGAGTACGAAGCTCATTTTCATGAGTTGTCTCATTATGCTATGTCTAGTATCCCTATAGAGTTTAAGTGGATCCAAAAGTTGGTGAATGGATTCACCGGCTATCTGCAGGAGGACACAACCTCTCTTGTTTTATCGGGTGACTCCTTTCAGAGTATTACTAATCATGCAAGGATGATCGAGCGCATCAGACATGCTAGACAGGGTGGCGCCAAGAGGTTCCATCATTAAGGCCAGTTTAATGGCCATTCCTCCAGAGGTGGAAAGTATCTAGGTCCGGGCACCCAGGGTTATCACGGTTGGCCAGTATATGTGGAAATTCAGAGTACAGATGGTACATTTGGATCAAGGTCTTGACAGACTAGTCATGGTGGTTCTTCAGGTTTGTAAGAACGTGTCGACACTTATGGTTATCCTCCTCAAGGTTCGAGTCCTCGAGGCTGCTATATTTGTGATGAGTTTGGGCATAAGGAAAAGGATTACCCCAGACGTACTCCTTCTACTATTCAGCTCGGGTCACAGGTTGTTCGTTCTACACCAGCTCGAGCGGTCATAGGTGCTTCGCAGAGTGCTAGAGGTGGCATCAGGGGTGCCAAAGGGGTACTGGTGGTGGGTCTCAGGCCAATGGTGACCGTAGACTATGTTATGCCATTCCGGGTAGAGCTGAGGTAGAGGCCACCCATACAGTATTACAAGTATTGTCCCAGGTTGCCATCACTCAGCATCAGTATTGTTTGATCCCGGGTCCACCTACTCTGATGTGTCGAATTATTTTACTGCAGATATTAATTATGTTTATGAGCCCCTAGCAGTACCTATTAGCATCTCTACCCTGGTAGGTGAGTCTTTAGTGGTGGATAGGGTGTATCGAGGTTGTGTAATGACCTTTTCAAGTAGAGATACTCAGGCAGACTTGATATTATTAGATATGCTTGATTTTGATGTGATATTGGGTATGGATTGGTTATCTCCGAATCAGGCAATTCTAGGATGTTATGCTAAGACCGTGACTTTATCTTATCCTGGTTTGCCTCAATTAGTGTGGACAGGTACTCCGAGTCCTTATCCAAAGGGGGTGATATCTTATATTCATGCTCGATGTATGTTGGAAAAGGGTTGCTTGTCTTATTTGGCCCATGTCTGTGATCTCACTAAGGATTCATCTCCTTTAGAGACCACGAGAGTGGTGAGAGAGTTCATGGATTTATTTCCTAAAGATTTACCGGGTGTTCCTTCAGACCATGATATTGATTTTATGATTGAATTGGATCTGGGCACCA
Organism: Solanum appendiculatum; assembly: GCA_018342035.1. Classification (NCBI taxonomy): domain Eukaryota; kingdom Viridiplantae; phylum Streptophyta; class Magnoliopsida; order Solanales; family Solanaceae; genus Solanum; species Solanum appendiculatum. The sequence continues at coordinate 54,074 of JAGDQO010001371.1, read as the reverse complement.
AGCCCATTTTTATTTCTCCTTATCGGATGGCTCTAATTGAGTTGAAGGAATTGAAGGAACAATTGGAAGATTTGTTGAAGAAAGGGTTTCTTCGGCCTAGTGTTTCATCATGGGGTGCACCAATCTTATTTGTGAAAAAGAAGGATGGTACTATGAAGATGTGTATTGACTATCAACAGTTGAACAAGGTAATGATCAAGAACAAATATCCTCTTTCTCACATTGATGATCTGACCAGTTTCAGGGTGCATCGGTATTCTCTAAGATTGACTTGAGGTCGGGTTACCATCAGTTGGGAGTTTGAGATTCTGATATCCTGAAGACTGCTTTCAGGACTCGTTATGGGCATTATGAGTTTGTAGTCATGTCTTTTGGGATGACTAATGCCCCAGCTGCTTTTATGAAGTTGATGAACTGGGTATTTTGGCCTTATTTAGACTCTTTTGTGATTGTATTCATCGATGATATCTTGGTTTACTCCAAGAATGAGGCCGACCATGTTCGTCACTTGTGGGTCGTGCTTCAGAGATTGAGGGAGAAGAAGTTGTATGCAAAATTCTCCAAGTGTGAGATTTGGCTTGAGTCTGTGGCTTTCTTAGGTCACATGGTGACCAAGGATGGGATTATGGTTGATCCGGCCAGGGTAACGGCGGTTCGTGAATGGGCTAGACCTATTTCGGTTACCAAGATTCGGAGTTTCATTGGGTTAGCAGGTTATTATCATTTATTTTTTTAGAGTTTCTCTTCCATCGTAGCCCCATTGACTAGGTTGACTCAGAAGACTGTAAAATTTTAGTGGATCGATGAGTGTGAGGCGAGCTTTCAAAAGCTCAAGGACTTATTGACTTTGGCACCTATTCTAGCATTACCCGAGGAGGGTGTGGCATTTATTGTATTTTGTGATACTTCGAGTGTTGGTTTTGGTGGTGTGTTGATGTAGAAGGGGAGAGTCATAGCCATGCTTCTCGACAGTTGAAGGTACATGAAAAGAACTATCTTACTCATGATTTTGAGTTAGCAGCAGTGGTTTTTGTTTTGAAATTATGGAGGAACTATCTCTACGGGGTGCATTGTGAGGTCTTTACCGATCATCGTAGTCTCAAGTATATCTTTTCTCAGGTGAATCTGAACATGAGGTACTGTAGGTGGTTGGAGCTATTGAAGGATTATGGCATCACCATTCTTTATCATTCGGGCAAGGCTAATGTAGTGGCAGATGCTTTGAGCCAGAAAGCGCCTAGTATGGGTAGCTTAGCCTTCCTTAAGGTGGAGGAGAGACCTTTGGCATTAGAGGTTCTGTCATTGGCTAGATAGATGGTTCGGCTTGATATTTCGACACCTCACAATATTTTAGCCTTCATTGAGGCTAGGTCTACCTTGATGGATCAGATTTGTTCCCACCAGTTTGATGACGATAAGTTGAGGATGGTTCGGGACAAAGTGTTGAGGGGTGAAGCTAAGTCAGCTTCTCTTGATCCTGAGGGAGTTTTGAGGATTAGTGGTCGTATTTGTGTTTCTAAAGTTGGTGATTGGGTGCGTATGACATTGGATGAGGCTCATTGTGCGAAGTATTCTCTTCACCCGGGAGCGGCAAAGATGTTTCATGACTTGAAACAATACTACTGGTGGTGTGGCATGAAGAGGGACATCATGGATTTTGTGGCTAAGTGTTTGAACTGTCAATAGGTAAAGTATAAGCATCAGAGACTAGGGGGATCAATGCAAAGGATGCCCATTCCCGAGTGGAAGTGGGAGTGCATTACCATCGACTTTGTGACTGGGTTACCCTTGACTTTGGGTAAGTATGACTCTTTTTGGGTGATTGTGGATTGGTTGACCAAGTCGGCTCATTTCATTCTTGTGAAGACTAGCTACAATGCGGAGCAGTTAGCTAGGATCTACATCCGTGAGATTGTTTGATTGTATGGAGTGCCTATTTCCATTGTGTCTGATAGAGGTACACAGTTCACCTCTCATTTCTAGAGTTCTATGCAGGAGCAGGTGGGTACCAAGCTTGAGTTGAGTACCGCTTTCCATCCTCAGATCGACGGTCAGTCTGAGCGGACTATTCAGGTACTAGAGGACATGCTTCAGGCTTGTGTCATGGATTTTGGTGGTCATTGGGACCAATCACTACCACTTGCAGAGTTTGCCTATAACAAAAGTTACCATTTAAACATTCAGATGACACCGTTTGAGGCCTTGTATGGGAGGAGGTGTACATCTCTCGTGGGATGGTTTGATTCTTTTGGAGTTCGAACTTGGGGTACTGATTTGCTGAGAGACTGCATGGATAGGGTGAGATTGATTTAGCAGCGCCTAGTGACCACCCAGAGTAGGCAGAAGAGCTATATCGATAGGCGTGTTCATGATGTATCTTTTGCCATTAGTGAGCGAGTGTTGCTCAAAGTGTCACCTACTAAGGGTGTGATGAGGTTCGGGAAAAAAGGAAAGCTCAGTCTGAGGTTTATTGGCCCTTTTAAGATATTGGAGAATTATAGAGAGGTAGCCTATAGATTAATCTTGCCTCCAAACCTTTCAGGCGTTCATACCGTATTCTATGTTTCAAAGCTTAAGTGGTACTAACATGATGATTCTCATTTGATTCAGTGGGACTCGGTTGTGTTGGATCAGGATTTGTCCTTTGAGGAGGAGCCTGTTGCTATCTTGGATAGAAAGACTAGACAGTTGAGGTCGAAGCATATTGATTCAGTGAAAGTTCAGTGGCGACATCGGCCATTTGAGGAGGCTACTTGGGAGGTGGAGTCCGACATGCTTAGTAGATATCCTAAGCTTTTCACTCCTTCAGGTACTTTACTTTGCCTTTCATTCAAGGACGAATGAGTGTTTTAGTGGTGGATGGTGCAATGTCCCAATTCTTGTAAAATTACCTTTTTGCGTGAAATGACCATTTTGGCCTTTCCCCTTAACGGTTTCATGGTTTGTTTGTGTTTCGGGAGTGGTTGGTATAGTCCCCGATGTGATCGAGAGGGATTTTAGTGATTTTGAGACCATGAGTGGAGTTTTTAAGAAGATAATTGACTTTGGTCAACATCCTGAGATCCGAGCGTCGGATGGTGATTCTATCAGTTCCATTGCGTCCGGAACGTCGAGTTTGGTCTAGTAAGGTGGTTGGTTAGAGCCCTGAGACCTTATAATTCATTTGGGGTATTTAGGCTAAAAGTTTAGTTTTAGGCCTAAAAGAGGTCTGTAGGGGTATTTTGGTCATAACAATTTTTATTTGAAATTTGACGATTCCATTGGCTCCGATACATGTTTTCTGATCAATTTGCACTATTGGTTAGTGTTTATAGGGTTTCGAATGAGTTCCGAGGGTTAAACACATGTTTTGATTGGTGTTGGTGCAAGTTGATCGCGGTCAACGTGGTCAACAGACCCTTTTTTGCTGAAAATAGCCCATGTTTTGGGTTTATTCCTTCTTATTCTCATTTCCACCATTGTTACACAATTGGAGCTTAGGAGAGACGAATTTTGAAGCAATATTTTGACGAAATTCGTTGGAGTAAGTCTCTTTATCATTTCTAAATCATTTCCTAACGATTTTATCTTCCAAAGCTCTTTAAAATTCAAGATCTCAATGTGGGTTTTGGGATTTTCCCCCCAAATTTCAAAACTAGTAATTTCATGATTTCGAATCCGTTTCCTACTCGATTTTAATGGGTTTTTCAACCACGAACTCCTCTTGATGTGTATAACCTGAGTTTCAACTAAAATTCTAGTTTTGCCCTTTTCATTTTCGAGGTGATTTTTGGATGATTTTAACCGACGTTCTTAAACCTTGCAATATGGGTATCATTGAACTTCTTTTGATGAATTCTTTTCATTCTTGATAGTTGGGGATCGTTTCAGAGTTGGTATTTGAGGTTAAAGCTCCGGTAGAGTGTTCGGGTGAAGTTTTCAGCCTTCGAGGTAGGTTTGGCTATCCTTCTTTGATACTGGGATTAGGTAATTGATTGTCCTTATTTCATAGGCTTTGGGATGCGATCGTAATATGATTTGGGATTTTTGATTATATTGTGAGACCCGTGTGGGGGCTTCAGTATATTGTGATGCCTGTGTGGGGGCTTGAGTATATTGTGATGCCCGTGAGGGGGCTTGATTATATTATGTTGCCCGTGTGGGGCTTATTTGTACAGTTTAGCCCGTGTGGGGGCCTTAGTTGTTACTCTTTTTCCTTTGTGAGCATGTGATTCATGAGTTGCCTGTGAGAAAGGCTTGTAACACTATTTGACTTATAATGCCCGAGAGAGGGGTTGAGTTGGGGATTTTAGCATACTTTGAGAAATAAAATGCTTTTCTAAATGGTGCTCACTTATTTTAGATGAACTCTTTCCCATTCTTTTTTTATGAGGGTGTTTAACATAATTTGGTCGAGTTTTGAGAACTTTGAACCTTTCATTACATGTTGAGTTGATTATTGCCTCCATGCCATATATGTTGGGATGCATTCATCCTCATTCATCATATCATTGATCTTGGGAAGTTAAGAAATGTGGAGATTCTTTTTGAGAAAGAAAATGAGACACTTTTTATATCCTTGACCACGAGCTAGGTGGCAAGTTGATGAGATTTTGAGATTGTGATTTGGTATATGGACTGCGAGTTCCCCATGGGTCCTTTTTTGGAAGCCTTAGCTCGACAAGGTGTATACGACAGGTTGTGTGACAACCTTGATTCCACCATACCACCGCATCATTGCATCATCTTATTGTATTGCATCGATCTTTGTGTTTGTGTCTTATCTGATGATCTTTGATATTACTATGACTTATGTGTTTACTTTACTTGCGTTGTTCTATATAAACTGGCGGCACCGATGCCAAAGTGGGACTTTTCTGTATGCTGGTGGAAGCGTTCCTTAGTTTATTTCATACGTTTGATTAATTCCTTTACTCTGGTGGTCAAACCTACTGAGTACATGTGAATTATACTCACCCGTACTTCTGTATCCCTTTTGATGCATAATCTAGTCAAGGTACTCCTCGTGGCGGTTGATTATCAAGCGAGCAGGCTAATTTCATAGTAGTGATGAGATCCTATGCTCCGGATCGCCATTAACTCCATCTTCCATTTTCGTCTTCACTATTATTCGGAGACTTATGATGTACTTATATGCAGGGATTGTTTTAGATGCTCTTTACACTTATGACACCAGGTTTTGGGAAATTCTTCGTTATTATTCTCTTCTTTTCAGTTGTGGCCTGACTTCCTCTTTGGGAGTCTCGTATGTGTTTTATTGTTCGGCTTACACATCAGGGTAGTTTTGGGATGTGTGCCATCATGACCTCGGCTTTTAGGTCGTGACAAATGCCCCCTAAAGCTAGCCAAATAAGTCATCTATACGAGGAAAAGAATACTTGTTCTTCATTGTCACTTTGTTGAAGTGTCTGTAATCAATACACATTCTCATGGTACCATCCTTCTTCCTTGATGTGAGGCTAAAAATATACATATTTAATCATTATTCGCCTCATATTTAATCTTTTAAATATACATATTAAATTTTATGGGTAGGATTAAAATGGTGTGAAGATGAAGAAATTTGGAGCACGAAAAAATTAAAATGGGTAGAAATCCTATAAAGAAATCAAGCAGACAGTTTAATGGATTAAATTGAATATTATATTCATATTTATATACATATTAAATTTTATGGGTAGGATTAAAATGGTGTGAAGATGAAGAAATATGGAGCACAAAAGAATTAAAAAATAAGAAATCCTATAAAGAAATCAAGCAGACAGTTTAATGGATTAAATTGAATATTATATTCATATTTATATACATGCTGCAAAATCGAAAAAAGAAAAGAGAATGAAAGCTTACCTATGACATGTGGCAGCCAATGAAGGACCTAGAAAATTTTATTGGTTGAGGCGGTGGAAGACTTCCGGAAACAACAAATAATTTATGAAAACCCAATTTCTTAATTTGTTTTGGACTTAATTATTTTATTTAGGATTTCTATATCTATAAATAGGCCATAAAAAATTATTCTTTAGTAGCCACCCAAGAAACAATACACAACATACAATTAAGAACTTAATAGCTTAGGAACTTTTGAAGAGGCGCCGTGGAGGCCAGAGAATTTTTGTTTATTCTTTCTTCTCCTTTATTATAGATTTGTATTCGTGATTATTCGAAGATATTTTAGCTATTGTTCTTAATTTTTCTATGATTAGCACAAGCATATTTGTTTTAATAAATTTTGATTGTGTTTTTGAGATAATGAGTAGCTAAATTTCATACCTAGGGTTGTGGGAACCATGATGAATCATTAAAGTTAGTTAATATAAAAAAAAAGTGATTCTTGATTGATTTTTATGCATGTATTTTTAATCTCTTCGTTTTGATTGGATTTTAACGGTGGCCAACATTAGAACTCACCTTATTCCTACTTACCGGACCAAGGAAATAACGAATGGGAAAAGAGATTAAACAACGGAGATTTAGCGTGATAATCTATTATCTAATAGCCTGAACCAAATACGCTGAGGGCTAATCTGGGTTAAAGGTAAGGGTTAGTAAAGCATACACCCGTAGACGGACCAAGTTGTGTGGTGAAATTCACCATTTAGAGGACCAATCACTTAGGAGATACATAACTTACCAACTTTATATGCTAAAAATTGAAATAGATCGCTAGTACAATATTCTTGCTATGTTATGAAATCATGGGAAACACATTCTTAGTTATTTCTAATAATCTAAATACGAAATACTTAGTTCCAAGCTATTGTTATTCTTTTTTAATTTTTGTTTCAATTTAAATCCCCCTTTTAAATAACGACTACCTAGCTAAATATTTACTATTGACAATATTCTTCCATATTCTCTGTGGCATCGACCCCGAATCATAGTTGGGCAAATATATTACATACGACCGTTTATATTTCTTTTCAAGAAGTATACTCGAACGTTATCAAAACTGGCATCGTTGCCGGGGAATGTGGTTTAGAAATTGTCTTTAGTATTTATTTTGACTTGTAGTCCTTTTTTTATTTTTTTAGGATTAGTTTTAATTTACTTTTGTTTATTATTATAATTTTTACTCTTTTTGAGATGACATGTGAAAAAATATGTAGTGATATTATGGATTCTTACGGGTTAATTTTTCTCAACAAGATAAGTTGTATGGGGACATGGAAGATTTGCTGATACTCTCCTATAAATCAAGAACTAAGCACATATATGAGGTTGATATGTTTGACTTGGATATTTACAAATTAAATGTTGAGTTAAGTACAAAGATTGATGCGTATAACACATAACAACTTAGTAATAACATGTGTGAGGAAGAAAAGATGCTTATAAGCCAATTTGAGGAGCTAAAATTGGAGTGCGAGTTACTTAATCATACTTTTAATGATGTTGTCACTGTTGAGAAGAGTACACTAGAGTTATGTAATGAAGTAGATAATATTATTTTAAAAAACTATAGCGTGCGTAAATATGAGGGTGTAAATAATTGTACAATTCACGAGTTAGGACGCATTGGACCTCATTCCAATCATTTTCCCACATTATGTTTAGATGATGAGATATTAATCGAGTCATCTCATCCTATAGAAGAGTGTATGGAGGAGGAGCAATGTGTCTATTCTTGAATTTATTGTTCCAAAATCGAAGAATTACATTCCTCACTTAGGATCCAAAAAGTGCATAATGAGATATCTATTGCTTGGGACTTTATTTTTGTACAACCACCTCTTGAGTGGAATAGAAAAATTGATGCAAAATTGGGGGTGTAGTTCATATCCTCAAAGTGGAAGGAAAAATAGTAAAATTAATGGTGTCGTGCCACGACGTTAAATCAAGCGCTTATTGGGAGGCAACCCAACTCGCAGTGTAGCTTTTTTTTTTTTTTTTAGTGTCACTTTTTTTGTTGTTTTTGTTTTGGTAGATTTAGGAGAAGTCTAAGTACCCAACTTTAAAGCTAAGGAACACATTTTGAACTTACATTTGGGGTGCGCGTGACCCCTGATGAAAGGAGATAAAACATGTTGTTAGCTAGGCCATAGAGGGCCCAAGGGAGTATTTCTCACCTTTCTTCTTCTTCTCTTTTCTATAAATTGCTTTGGGGACAAAGCATGATTTAAGTGTGGGGTGGAAATTCTTCCGATTGTTCTGAGTTTAAGGGTGAATATGCCATAGGATTTTATTTTATTTGAAAAAAAATACAAAAAGATTTTCTTTATTATTTGTTATTTTATTAAAAATATAAAAAGATTTTTCTATTATTCTTTTATTGTAGTTTTTAGTGGCATATCTTATCCACCCCTTGGTTTTTCTTATGGTCTCGGTTCTTTTCAGAGGGGGCGCCCTTTGAACCGGGTAAATTTTTTTTGTAGAGTAACTTTTATTTTATTTTATTTTATTTGGAGAGAAAAGAAAAGACCTTTTTTGACTTGTATGATATTAGCAATTTAAGTCTGACTTGAGTAGTACTTTTCTTTGAGTGCTTGAGAATAAAATTTAAAATAGACTTTTTGACACCTAGGCTCATGGTTGTGACTTTGTATATAACTTATTCTTATTTTATAGGTTGTAATGAACTTGTCCATCTTAAAAGTAGTATTGATTCATCTTGATTTAGACTTGTTCCATGTGTGGTGAGGTTGTTTGCATATATTTCATGTTTTGCATCTTAGTCTAGAACTTGCCCTGCATGTTATTGTAGCGAAATAAAAAGTATTGCTTTGTTTAGAAGATGATAATAGGCTTTTTTGATTTGTCTTGTAATATTTTAGATTTTTCAGATATTATATCACTAGTAACTCTTTTGAGCATGTAGCCTTTCGTTTGGTAGCCTTTTATTTATCTTGAACCATTATTTTGAATCCCTAATTTTTGCACTTGCTTCCTTGAGCATTGTAGCATAAATTATGATACAATTATTAAATCTGAAGAAAATGGATGGTTGAGTAAAAAAAGGTGACCAATGATAGTTACTTATGATAAGAAGGCCCTCTTAGAAAGAGTGTGACATGGAAAAAAATTTGCTTGAAAAAGAAAAAAATGATTGAAGCATTCTTGATATGATGATAATTACTTGTGAAAATAATTGAAGGGAGGGCTGGAAAAAAGTGATGTAAATAATGGGTGATGAAAAAAAATGCAAAGTGCTTAGCGAAGTTTTAAGTCACTATTATATAGTTTCCTACCTATCCCCTAGCCAACATTACAGCTCATTAAAGTCCTATTTGATTCTATTCAAGCATACTTAATTAGTGGAGATGTACATAATGGCAAGCTTATGGTTCTTTATGCATACATGTGAATTATTTTGTGAGTGAGAGAGTTGTTCTTTGATGCTTAGTCCTTAATTTATATTCAATTCTTTAAATTGAGTGTGTGGAATATTTCTTCTTGTAAGTACACTTGTTTCACGATAGATATGTGATTTTATTAGCTTTCTTTGATGGACTAGGAGAGCAAACCTAATTTGATGAGTAGAATCTGTCTTTGAGGTTAGGAGGTTAGAAGTTTGTTGTTTTATTTTATATCTTGCATAATGATTGGAAGAGTATTTGATATTGTGATTTGTTACATGGCTTAATTCTTTGTATCAATCAAAGTGGTGGTATTCCGAGTTCAATGTTTTTGAGATGAGCTTTAATGGTTGCTCGAGGATGAGCAAAAGTTTAAGTGTGGGGTGTTGATGTGAGGCTAAAAATATACATATTTAATCATTACTCGCCTCATATTTAATCTTTTAATTATCCTTTTTGAGTATAAACTTTATGAATTATTCTTATATTGTGTATTTTATTTGTAGGATTAAAATGGTGTGAAGATGAAGAAATTTGGAGCAAAAAAGAATTGAAAAACAAGAAATCCTATAAGGAAATCAAGCAGACAGCTTAATGATTAAATTGAATATTATATTCATATTTATATACATGCTACAAAATTGAAAAATGAAAAGAGAATGAAGGCTTACCTGAGATATGTGGGAGCCAATGAAGACCCTAGCAAATTTTATTGGTTGAGCCAGTGGAAGACTTCCAGAAACAACAAATAATTTATGGAAACCCAATTTAATTGGATTTTGGTTTCCTAATTTGTTTTAGACTTAATTATTTTATTTAGAGTTTCTATATCTATTCTTTAGTAGCCACCCAAGAAACAATACACAACATACAATTTAGAACTTAATAGCTTAGCAACTTTTGAAGAGCCGCCGTGGAGGCGGGAGAATTTTGGTTTATTATTTCTTCTCCTTTATTATTTATTTGTATTCGTGATTATTGAAAGATATTTTAGCTATTGTTCTTAATTGTTTTATGATTAGCACAAGCATATTTATTTTAATAAATGTTGATTGTGTTTTTGAGATAATGAGTAGCTAAATTTCATAACTAGGTTTATGAAAACCATGCTGAATTATCAAAGTAAGTTAATGTAAAAAAAGTGATTCTTGATTGATTTTTATGCATGTATTGTTAATCTCTTCATTTTGATTTCTTTTTAATGGTGGCCAACGTTAGAGATCGCCTAATTCCTACTTACCGGACCAAGGAAGTAACGAATGGGATTAGAGATTAAACAACGGAGATTTATCATGATAATCCGCTATCTAATAGCCTGAACCAAATACGTTGAGGGCTAATCTGGGTCAAAGGTAAGGGTTAGTAAAGCATACACCAGTAGATGAACCAAGTTGCGAGGTGAAATTCCCTATTTAGAGGACCAATCACTTAGGAGATGCATAACTTACCGACTTTACATGCTAAAATTTGAAATAGATCACTAGTACAATATTCTTGCCATGTTATGAAATCACAGGGAACATATTCTTAGTTATTTCTATTAATCTAAATACAAAATATTTAGTTCCAAGCTATTGTTATTCTTTTTAAAATTTTGTTTCAATTTAAATCCCCCTTTTAAATAACGACTACCTAGTTAAATATTTGCTATTGACAATATTCTTCCATATTCTCTGTGAGATCGACCCCGACTTATAGTTGGGTAAATATATTGCATACGACCATTTATATTTCTTTTTAAGAAGTATATTTGGACGTTATCATTCCTCACAAACAAAATAGGAGCACCCCACGGAGAAACACTAGAGCGAATGAACCACTTACTCAACAAGTCTTGTAACTGACTCAATTCCTTCAACTCTGCTGGAGCCATGCGATAAGGAGGAATAGAGATTGGCTTGGTGCACGTCTCCATTTCAATAGCAAAATCAATATCCCTATCCGAAGGAACACCTGGAAGATCCATAGGAAAAACATTCAACAACTCTCAAACCACAGGCACAAAATCCATGGGAGGTGGCTCAATACTAGTATCCTGAATAAAGTCCAAATAGGACAAACACACTTTATCCACCAATCTCTGAGCTCGAATAAAGGAGATAACTTTGCTAGGGTAAGAACCACTAGCACTCGTGCACTAAACTCTTGGGACACCCGACATCACTAAGGTCACAGTCTTAGCATAACAATCAAGAATAACATAATGCGGGGAGATCCAATCCATACTCAAAATAATATAAAAGTCTACCGTCCCCAAAATGATCAAGTCTACCCGAGTATCATACTAGCCAAAGAAATAAGAAAGGATCAATACACTCGATCCACCACTAAAGACTCACCCATTGGTGTAGAAACATGAATAGGCACAGGTATGCTATCCGACATCATATCAAACCTAGCTAGAAAATAGGTAGACATATACAAGAAAGTAAACCCCGGATCAAACAATATAGACACAGGTCAATGGAAAACTAGGACGATACATGTGATCACAACATCAGAACTCTCGAATCATGGCCTCCCTGCAAAAGCATAGCAATGTCCCTCTCAGCCACCTGCAGTCTGAGTAGTACCTCGACCTCCACTCTATTGAGATGTAGTACCCCTACTAGAAGTCTTGCAACAATTGTGGATTAACCTTTGCCTTGACCCCTGGTCGGAGACGCTGAATCTCTAGTTGGAGTAGTTGAATATGTACGATGGGGTCTTGAGTGAGTCTATAGAGGACACTGCCGAATCATATGACCTAGATCCCCATACCCATTATAAGACCTCAGTGTGGATGTATGTTTTTGAGAACGAGATAGCTACCATGGCCACCTCGGCAAGAACAATAGGATCCTCGGGATGTCTGCCCACTCTCAGCTACTGGCATAGATGCATAAATAGGCCCACAACACAGAAAGGAGCTACCACCTCTATGTTAACCTCTACCTCCAGATAAGGCTTGGGATCCCCAAACTCCTCTCTAACCATCAACTCTGCCTCCTTGGTGGTACTCGCAACGGAGTGGAAGGAAGCCTCCTCTATGGCTGCTCTAAACACATAGGATCTGGTGGAGAAAGTCAACCCTCTTATAAACCTGTGGACTCTCTCTACCTCATTCGAGACTATGGTCATAGCATTCCTGGAAAGCTCACAGGAACGGGTCTCATACTCAGTCATAGACAAACTGCCCTATCTCAAGTCCTCGAACCTCAATCGACTATCCTCTCTCATGCTCCAAGGAATGAAGTAGTCCTGAAAAGAACTAGAGAACGTATCCCATTCTACCAGAGGAGATCCAACTGGTCTAGAACTGACATAAATGCTCCACCACTCTCTGGCGGGTCCATGAAGCTGAAGTGCAACAAAACGAACACCATGAGCATCCACCGTACCCACTGCCTCAAGCATTTCATGGCACAAGGTAAAGAACTCATGAGCATCCTCCCTCTTACCATCCTGAAACATGGGTGGTTTCATCTTCTAAAACCTCTCATAACACTACTAATCGGTTGTCTTCAGAATAACCTCAAGAGCAATATGTGCACCCACAGCTGATGCAGGAACCACTGGTGGCTGACCCACCTGATCATGCATACCCGGAGCATGCTGCTAACCTGGGTCTGCATCCCTACCCTTTGAGAACCCTATGGTGTACTTGTCACACTACCCTAAGACAAGTTCTCCAACACAACCAGCATCCTCAATAAGGTGTCCTGAAACAAAGTATTCGCATACTCAGAATCCTCCTGGTCCTCAGCAACCTCGACCGGTGGCTCAGGTGAGACCTCTCTAGCTCTACTTCTAGTTATGTATGACCTCTAGCCAGTGCTACTCCATGAGCATGACCTCTAGCTCGAGCCCTACCTCTACCCCTAGCTTGGGTCTTAGCAACTGCCTCGGGGATTGCCTCCCCTCTACCACTGGAAGTAGAAGCTCTCATCCTCGACATCTACCAAAACAACATGCGAAAACTCAGGACTAGCGAAGGTAACCACAGATGATAAGAAAGAATGAACAAAGAGGAAGTTTCCTAACAGTCTTCATAGCCTTTTGAGGATAAGTACAGTCATCTCCATACCAATCCTCGAGACTCTAGTTAGACTTGGCTTGTACACACGTAAGACCTATGAACTTGGGACTCTATTACCATTTGTCACAATCCAAAAAAAGGATTTGATGGCACTCGTCTGTTCCCACCAAGACAAGTCAGCCTCAATCCAATGAAACAAAAGAAAGCATAAAGTAAAGCAAGAATAACATAAAAGTGGAAAAAATTATTTATTTTTAAAAATCCCCCAAAATTTGGTTGTCACATGTACAAGGCACTAATATAAATAAATAATTCGAAAGATAATTACAAGTCTCAGTGTCTTTATTTTTCAAATAGAACAAAACATAAATTAAAGGGAACAAGAGGGTCCAATCTACCTCTCAACATATTTTGACAAGCCTCGAAAACATAAGAAGAAGAAGAAGAAGAGGAGGAGGAGGATCATACGAGTCCGGGCTCGGAACCTACAAAATATAGAAGCAAGGAGTGAGTACCAAATAACCCGGTACTCGGCAAGTAACCTATTAAACAAAGAAAAATTACATAGAAATTGAGTACTCCTTTCATCCCAACCAAACCTCCTCAAACTACAACCTCAATAGAAATCAGCTCAACCTAACAATTCTACAATACACAGTTCACAAGACTCAATAATCACAGTCCAATAGTCACATTTCAACAGCTAACACGTATCAAGTATGTCAATCACGAGTATAAAGTAGATCACTCACAAGTATCAAGTATATCAATCACAAGTATAACCTACATCAATTTCAAGTATCAAGTTTGTCAAATCATGGTAATCAAACACTTGCCAGAACCATTTTCCATCGACATAATATCACTAGCCGGAACCATTTCCATTAGCACAATATCACTAGCCGAAACCATTTCCCATCGACTTTATGTCATACCACTAGTCGAAACCACTTTCCCTTCAGCTTTATATCACATCACTAGCCGGAATCATTTCCCTTTGGCTTTATATCACATCACTAGCCAAAACATTTCTCTTTGGCTTTATATTATATCCCTAGCCACAACCATTTCCCTTGGACTTTGTATCATATCTTTATTCGGAACCATTTCCCTTCGGCTTAACATCATATGTCTCATCACGGTGCACAACAATATCAATGCAAATAAGCAATTTCACACAATACGGAAGATAAAACAATTCAAGTCCATATTAATGCCATAAAAGCATTTCATCAATCAACTAAATAGGGTCCACAACAAGGCAATTCACAAAGCATTATGATCAACATGTTACCTTTTCATTAATCCCCTTTTTTATTCATTAAGATTAGTCAAGTGGAGCAATGAACCCAACACCTCATTCCCATTACTCCCCAACACACACAATGAAGGAAAAATACAAGAAATTCTACAAGTTTTACATGGTTTAGAAATCACTTGCCTTAATTCAATCAAAGTCAATCCAAGACTTGAGTCTTCCCCTTCTGAACAATATCCAAAGCCTCACAATCTAGTTTAATCAAGTAATCACAATAAGATTCCACCAAAATAACAACTCCCAATTCATACATTTTTAAAAAAAATTGGGTCAATCGACTCAAAAATCCAATTTCAAAAATGAGATTTGAATATGAATATCTTTACTTGAAAATGCTATCCAAGGAATTTGGAACACATTGGTGAAAACCATTTTGAAAAGGAGTTAAAATCAGTTCACAATCACCATTTCACTTTAGAACTCAAGTTCTTGAAAAATCTTGTCATTTGCCAATCAAAATCTCAAGTTTTGATGTTAAAATCCTTAAATGATTAATGGGAAATGAGGTTTTAGAGTTAGAAAGGTTTACCCAAATGATTTAGCACAAAAAATCTCTTCAAAATCACCTCCAAGGATTTTACAAATCTCAAAATAGGGAAAATATAAAACCCTGAAAATGGCAAGCATAAACCCCCTCTGGTGTTGCAAAAGCGAACTCTGATTCGCAAAAGTGAACCTCGGATAAAATCTGAGCTTCGTGATTGCAAATAAACCTTCACCAAAGTAAAGGTCATGATCGCAACACACCCCACCGCGATCGCTAAAGTCTAGGGACCTAAACTCTCGCGAACGTGATAAACCCTTTGCAGAAGTAATGCTCGGTAAAGCAAAGCACACAGACACCAGAAAATATCAGCCAACTTTTAAAACATCAAATGGACTCTCGGGATTCGTTTCGAACCCTATACACACAAACCATATTTGCAATTTGACTAAACTTGACATTCCGGACTCAATGGAACCACCGAAACACGAATTCAATGTCTCCTTTACCTGAAATCCATGAAAGTCACAAGAAACTAATCTTAACACCTAAAAGGCCAAATCAAGCTCGGGACCTCTAAAAATTCAACCAAGACCTCACTTAGGGCTAAAATCTTCCTCCGAATCCAACGAAACTCTCGAAATTCCCATCCGAACATCCGAACCTCAAATGTTGATTAAAGTCAACACAAATGCTAAAATTCTAAAATTTTCCAACTTAGGACCTCAAATCCTCAAAAAAAAACTCCGAATCTATAATTGACAACTCTCTTAGATCAATTTCCACATTCCAGGACTAATGGAATTGATGGAATTCCATTTCAACACTCGAAACTCAAAAAGACATCAAAAACCACTTTTTAACAACTTTAGCCTTTTAAAACCAAAAACTCTCAAAATTCACAACTTTCACTCAAAGTTCGAAACTAACTTTCAAAACCCAATCAAAAATGACTCGGGGTCATTATCGGGTGGCGTAAAACATTAATTTTATGATAATTTCTAAAAATAACCAACCGGGTCATTACAACCCAATAGTTAAAACAATTATGATGAGAAAATTACCCCTAAGAATTGAAAGTCACCATACCAAAACTCAAAACAGTCAAACTAGGGATGCAACCCCAAAACCAAACCTCAACTAAAACCTCTAAGTCTGTGTCCAAATAAATGGACAAGAAGATGCATGTCACAATTCAAAAATGAGTGTGATGGCACTCGTCTATCCCACCAAGATAAGTCAGTTGAAAATCCAAAAAAATGATAGAAATACGGAAAAAATAAACTATCAATAACATAGATGCAGATAACTTAGTCAATCTCATTAAACACCCCCAAAACCAAGTTGTCACGTGTACAAGCCATTAATGTATTACAACAGAATCGAAAGAAATAAAAGTTTCAAATATCTTTGTTTCTAAAGTGAACAAGAACATAACAAAGGAACAAGAGGCATGCTCAGGTAACAAGAAGCTACCTCTCAAGTCTCCACAGAAAAGCCTCGGATGAAGTAAAGAAGAAGAATAAACACACAGATCTAGGCTCATAACTTACACAAGTGTAGAAGCAAGGAGTGAGTACCAAACAATACGATACTTAGGAATTAAACCACTAAACACTAAGTAAAGAAAAATAGAATACAAGCACTCCTTACATCCCAACCAAACCTCCACAAACTACAACCTACAGAGAAATCAACTCAACCTAGCAATTCACAATTCACGGAACACATAGCTCAATAGTAACAACTCATCAAGCATAGATCAATCACGATCAAGTGTCTAGTGCATAATTCAGAAGTTTCATAAAATGATTACAAGTTTACAAATGGTAATGAGGTGCAATGCAATGATATGTCAAGTAAAGTGATGCATGGCTGTCCTACGATACCCATCTGTTGAATCTCAGTCTGGAACCCATGGGGGACTTCTTAGTCCATATATCTGCCACAAGAGTGTGACCTGATCCCAATTTCATCTCAATGAATTCGCCACAAACATGTGGCCCATTCCCAATTTCCACTCAATGGTTCTGCCACGGACGTGTGGCCCGATCCCTATTTTCTCTCATCCCTACCACTATCATCACAACAGTGGTACAACATAAATGCAAACACAATAGCGCCATCATCAAATAGGAGGATGATATTTCAACACCAATATCGAACAACAGTCAATCAAAGCATATCATCAAGTGAATCATCCCATTCGGCCAATTGCCCACAACATAATCAAGTCACACAATTCTTATTTTAAGTCAAGTTGTTTAGCAAGTTCACATCATCAATTTACCATACATAATTCTTACGTGAATCCCTTCACCAATTCACATTACTCCCCAAAACATACAACAAGGAAATATAAGATTCTACATGCTAAACAAAGGACTAGAAGTTCACTTGCCTTAACAAAATCACACAATCACTCCAGCACTTAAGCTTTCCCTTTTCTTTGAGCCTCTAAGTCACCATAAGATATTCAAATAATAAAACACAATTAGAATTTGGAAATATCAACACCCATATCAATCTTTTTGTAAAACGGGATCAAATCGACCCAAAAACCCTATTCCAAAAATGAAAGGCAAATATGGAATTTAGTTTAAAATTGTATTACCCAAAAGATTTGGAAACTACCGATGAAAACTATTTCAAAAAAGGAGCTCAAACAATCCTTGATTCACCATTTAAGCAAAATCTTTGTGTTCTTAAAAAAAACCCCAAACTTTGAAACTCAAAATCCTTATTTTGTTGTTTAAAGCCATAAAGAGTAAATGGAATTGAAGATTTAAGGACATAAACACTTACCCAAAAGATTTATCACAAAATTCTCCTTTGAAATCACCTTCCAAGAGTTTTCTAAGTCCAAAAATGGTGAAAATGGGGAAGAATCCTGATTTTCATCTGAAATTACGGCCTGAGGCCCACGAATGAAGAGGTTGGCCCACCCTTTGCGAATGTAGGCCCTCTCCTACGAATGTGAAGGCCAAGATTCCTAACCCTCCACAAACGCGGCAAGGCACCCACGAACACGGTGGTTCAACAACATGACTCTTAGCGATCTTGGTCGAGCCTCTATGAACGCGAGGGTCCCCAACAAATACCTTTCGCAAACGCGGTCACCATATCTGCAAATGCAAAGGGGCAGACATCAAATAGTAGCAAATCAACAATCACTAAATGAACCGAATGGACCCTCGAAATTTGTTCAGTACCCAGAGTACACAAACCAATTATGCTACCCAACTAAACTCGACGTTTCGGACTCAATGTGACCATCAAAATACGAATTCAAGGTCTCCTTGATCCAAAACCTGTGAAAGTTGCAATAAACTTACTTAATGCTCACAAACCCAAAACTGACCTCGGGACCTCTGAAAATTCAACCAATACCTCCCCAAGCCTAAACTCATCCCCCGAATCTAATGAAACTGTCAAAAATCCAACCCGAGCATTCAACCTCTGAATGTTGACCAAAGTCAACTGCAAGGCCAAAATCACCCAATCTTCCAATTTAAGACCTCGAATCCATGAAACACTTTCGAATCTAAAACCGACAAATTTCCATTGCGAGATCCAAAACTCCATTTGACACCAAAAACTACTTTTAACCAACTTATGTCTTTCAAAACTCCAAAAGTCTTAAAAATCACAACGTTTTACTAAACTTTCAAAACCAACTTCACAAACCAATCATAAATGATTCGCGTAACTATCGGGAGGAGTAAAACAGTAATTTTATGAAAATTTTCAAAAATGACCTTCCAGGTCATTACATTATCCACTACTAAAAATCATGTTCGTCGTCGAACATAAAGTAAAAGAAAGTACCTGAAGCCTAAAAAAGTTAGGGATATCTGACATGCATGTCAGACTCCATCTACCAAGTTGCCTCTCCAACTAAATGATGCTTCTGCTACACCTTTATTAAAGCAATCTTTTTAGTCTTAAGCTTTTGAACCTTTCTATCAAGAATAGTTATAGGATCCTCCTCAAATGACAAGTCCACACCCAACACCACTGAATTAAGTAAAAGCATATCAGACTCATCCGGCACATACTTCCGAAGCATGGAGACATGAAATATAGGACGCAAAGCTAACAAGGCTAGGGGGAAGGCCAACTTATAGGCCACTAATCCAACTCGACTCAAAATCTCAAAAGAACCAATAAATCTAGTGCTAAGCTTGCCCTTCTTCTCGAACCTCATCTCACCCTTTGTGGGTGACACTCGTAGCCAAACTTGATCACCCTCTTTAAAATCCAAGGCTTGAACCTTCCTGTCTGTATAACTCTTCTATCGACTCTGAGACATCAACAACCTACCCTAAGTTATACGGACCTGCTCCATGGAATCTCTAAGTAGATCAGTATCCAATGAGTCCATCCTAGACGAATCAAATCATCTAATCGGAGACTTCAATGCCTACCATACAATGCCTCAAATGGGGCCATCTGAATACTGGAATGAGAACTATTATTGTAGGCAAACTCCGTTAATGGAAATTTTTTATCCCATTGAGCACCAAAGTCAAGGCTCGAAGCATATCCTTCAACACCTGAATCATCCCCTCGAATTTACCATATGTCTGAGGATGAAAAATTGTACTCATATCTAACTGAGTACCCAAATCATGCTCTAAAGCTCTTCATAAGTGAGAAGCAAATAGGTAACCTCGATCAGAGATAACAGAAATAGGCATCCCATGAAGTCGGACTATCTGACTAGTGTAGAATAGAGCTAAATTCTCTGCAGTATACTTCATCCGAACTGGGATGAAATGAGTGAAATGGTCAGCCTATCAATGACCACCCAAATAGATTCATAACCACCCACAGTGGTAGGCAAACCCACAAAAAATTTCATGGTGATTTGTTACCACTTCCAAGTAGGAATGGGCATCCTCAAAGACACACCTTTGAGTTATTAATGCTCACATTTGAACTGTTGACAAGTAAAACACCTAGACATAAAATCTGAAACATCTTTCTTCATGTCACATCTCCAATAATGCTGACTTAGATCGCGATACATATTTTCCACTCCTGAATGGATAGAATATTGATAACAGAAGAAAATAATATCAATAACAAAGACCTCCTCTAGAATTAATCTAACCAACTTGCCGACCTTGGGCACACACCTCCTACCTCAGATCCTCAATTCATCATAATCAAGCACAACCTCCTTAGCTTCACCTCTCAACACCTTGTCTCAAATGAGACATAACTTCTCATCATCAAACCGACACTCACGGATCTGCTCAACCAAAGAAGACCATGCCTCAATGAAAGCAATCAAACCACCACTTTCCTCTGAAATCTGTAATCGGACAAGACTATTGGCTATCCTCTGAACATCTCTAGCCAATGGTCTCTCCTCAACACTGACCATGGCAAGACTCCCCATGCTAGAAGTTTTCCTACTCAAGGCATCAACCACCACATTGGCCTTCCCCAGATGATATAGGATAGTCATGTCGTAGTCCTTCAACAAATCAAGACATCTACACTGCCTGAAATTCAGATCCCTCTAACTGAAGATGTACTGAAGACTATAGTAATTGGTGAAAACCTCACAATGTACCCCATACAGATAGTGACGCCATAACTTAAGCACAAATGCCATGGCCACTAGTTCCAAATCATGAGTAGGGTAGTTCTTTTCATTGATCTTCAACTGCTTAGAAGCATAAGCAATCCTCTTCCCCGTTTGCATCAAGACACCACCCAAACCAACTTTTGAAGCATAACAATACATTGTATAGTCCACACCCTCCTCAGGTAGAGTCAACATAGAATCTCAAGTCAATCGAGCCTTGAACTTTTGAAAGCTCTCTTTATACTCATCAGACCACTAAAAACCCACATCCTTTCGAGTCAATCTAATCAATGGGGCTGTAATAGTGGAGAAACTCTTAACAAACTGTTTGTAATAGCTTTCCAAGCCTACAAAACTCTTAATCTAAGTAACTTAAGTAGGCCTCGTCCAGCCTCTAACTGCCTCAATCTTGGCCGAATCCACTCGAATACCCTACTTGGACATCACGTGTCCCAAAAATGCCATAGAATCAAGATAAAACTCACACTTCGAGAACTTTGCATTCAGTTTCTCTTCCCTTAACCTCTGAAGCACAATCCTCAAGTGTCGAACATAGTCCTCCTCAGTCCTGGAGTATACCAAAATATCATCGATGAATATAATCATGAACGAATCCAAATAAGGTTGAAACACCCCGTTCATTAACTCCATGAATGTTGCAGGGGAGTTAGTCAACTCAAAGGACATTATCAAGAAGTCATAATGACCATATCAAATCTGAAAAGCTCTCTTAGGGGGCATCCGATGCCCTAATCTTCAACGGATAATACTTGGACCTCAAATCAATCTTAGAAAATAGTGATGCTCCTTGAAGCGATCAAATAAGTCATCAATACGCGGGTGAGGATGCTTTTTCTTCACTGTCACCTTATTCAACTGTCTATAATCAATACACATTCTCATAGACTCATCCTTCTTCTTCACAAACAAGATAGGAGCACCCCAAGGAGACAGACTAGGGTGAATAAACCCCTTACTCAGCAAATCCTGCAACTGATCATTTAACTTCTTCAACTTAGTTGGATCCATAAGGTAAGATGGAATAGATATGGGCTTGGTGTCCGTCTCTAAGTAAATGGAAAAATACATATCCCTATCAAAAGGAACACCTTGAAGATCAGTAAGAAACACATTTGGGAACTCTTGAACCATGGGAATAGAATCCATGGAAGTTGGCTCAACACTAGTATCCCAAATAAAGGTCAAGTAGGACAAACACCCTGTCTCCACTAATCTCTAAGCACATATAAAGGAGATAACCTTGCTAGAATAAGAACCAGTAGTACCCCTCCACTCAACCCTCGAAACACAAGGCATTGTTAAGGTCACAGTCTTAGCATTACAATCAAGAATAACATGATAAGGATATAACCAATCCATACCCAATATAACATTAAATTCAACCATACCCAAAATGATCAAGTCTACTCGAGAGTCAAACCCAGCCAAAGAAACAAGACAAGATCGATACACTTGATCCACCACTAAGGGCTCACCCACGTGTGTAGAAACATGAATAGGTACAGATATGCTATCACACATCATATCAAACCCAACAGCAAAATACACAGACACATAAGAGAATGTAGACCCTAGATCAAATAATAAAGATACAAGTTAATAGAAGACGGGATGATACCTATAGTAACTGCATCAGAAGCCTCAGTACCTAGCCTCCCTGGAAATGTGCAACACTAACCTCTTCTATCTCCTCTAGTTTGGGCGGTACCTCTACCCCCACTCTATTGGACTGTGGTACCACCACTTGAACCTCTACCAGGAGCATGACCACCTCTACCAGTCGGAGCTCTAGCTTGGCCTCTAATATGTGGTGTCAGTGATCAAATTTGGGTGAAGAACTGGGCTAGGATCCTCCCCGACCCTGAAAAGAGCACTGCAAGGAAAGATGGTCTGGATCCCCACAAGTATAACAACGTCTCTGATAT
The DNA here is from genome assembly GCA_018342035.1 of Solanum appendiculatum. Classification (NCBI taxonomy): domain Eukaryota; kingdom Viridiplantae; phylum Streptophyta; class Magnoliopsida; order Solanales; family Solanaceae; genus Solanum; species Solanum appendiculatum. The sequence goes on along the minus strand of JAGDQO010001371.1, from coordinate 31,416 downwards.
GAGGACTGTTGTGATGAATCGAATGAACTACCATAGCCACCTTGACCCATGGACCATTACTATGACCTTGATGAACCCTGATTAGTACTGTAGGACCCTTGAGGTGTTTGACCACCCTCGGATGCTGGCATGGATTCATGTATGAGCCCCTGACGTTGGAAAGATAAACTACCTCTATACAATCCTCTGCCTCCATATGAGGCGCCTGAAAATTGATCGGAGGAATGGTCCTTCTTAGGGTCCCCAAACTCCTTCCTCTCCATCAGTTTTGCCTCCTTGGCAGCACTCATTATGGACTAGAAGGAAGCCCCGTCATGATCTGATCTAAAAACATACGATCCGGTGTAATAAGTCAATCCCCTCACAAACCTATAGATCTTCTCGACCTCATCCGGAATAAGGGACAAAGCATTTCTAGAACGCTGGCAAAAATGAGTCTTATACTCTTTAACATATAGGTTTTCCTTTATCAAACCCTCAAAACTCATGTGGCTCTCCTCTCTCATGCTCCAAGGGATGAAGCATACATGAAAAGCATTGGTGAACACCTCCCAAGTCACTGGAGGAGACCCAGCTGGCCTAGACCCTAAATATATCCTCCACCACTCTCGAGCTAGTCCATGAAGCTGAACTGAAGTATACCAAACCCTATGTGAGTCAACCAAACTCACTACCTTTAAATACTCCCGGCAATAAGGCAATAAACTCAAGAGCATCCTCGTTATTTGATGAGTGTTGCACTCATTTAAGGTCCATTTAGCTCAAAAATTAGTGTCGTCAATGCCTAATTTTGTCCTATTATGATATAATATTGATGATTTGCAGCTATGAAGGCAATTGGACAAGGCAAGGACTGATGCGTGAAAGAATGACAAAAAATATAATAAAAAGTGCAAAGTGAACATTGTTGATCACCTAAAAATGAAAGGCAGATCGTCTACTGAGCACAACCTCACCTAAATCGATAGTACAAAGCACTTGTGTCTATGAAAGAAGATCTGCGGACTCCAGTAAAAATGGTGATGCACCGAATCAGAACAACGGACCTCATGTAAATTTCCTAACGTGACAGTGTGCAAAGTAAGGATGTAATGCTTGAAAGGTGAACAAAAGTGGTACTCGGTGATTCGCCGAGCATGAAAGGTTGACTCAATCGAGTTCGCCAACTGAGGTTTAAACACATGAAGCCTAGAGCATCATAAGGCGAGCCAAGGAAAGAAAGGCAATTTTCCAAGCAAGTTTGGTGAGCCCGACTAATGTCGCCGAGTCAGTCATTAAGTGGATTTTGGGCAAATTTTGGGAAAATATAAATAGCCCAACGGATGCCAGAATTCAGGTAGTTCGCGAGTGAGTTTGAAAGTATAGTTCTTAGAGAGTTAGAGAACACTTTACTTTTGAAGAACACTTTTCTAGCTTTTGGGGTTTTACAACTTGTTGTTGAATTTTGATAAATTGAAGTTGAATCCAAAGTGGGTTTACTCTTAATTGCTTGATTTCAAGTTACCCATGGCTACTTTCATAGAAGGTATAATTTCTTTACTTTTTGTGATGGGTGGCTGAAACCTAAAGATCTAGGGGTGCTCAAATGGGGTTGGGTGTTGATTTAATTTAGTGGGTATTGTGCTATGCTCTGTTTTATTGTTGTTCATACATGAATTTTGTCTAATTATCATAGGGTTAATTAAAGGGTTAAGGTTGCAAACTTAATTCCTACTTTCGATCTCTGGTTGATGCTCGAAAGATATTGATTAGAGTGGGTGATTAGTTCAATATTAGCAATTTAGGTTTGATGTCTATAACTTTCTTGAAAGAGAGGTTATAGGTCAGATCTATTTGTCTTGTTCTTGAAAGAGAGAATAGAGTAAGGTATTGGGTTGTTTAGGATTGACAATTAGATAGGACCGAAAGGATATTCTATGCATAGATGCTTTGAGATCGAAAGATGATTAGCATCAATGAAGATGACTTAGTGTATTCATGAATGTTCATCACTATAGAGCAGCACAATTACCCATATGTGATATCGATTTCCAATCCCCGCACCCCTTGATTGTTTGTTAATCCTTGGTTTCATCTATATTTTAGTTCATTTATGATAATTGATAATCAAAGCTCTATATTGAGTTGGTGGTATCATCCATCCAATTGTTCTTACTATTATAAATGAGGTGAATTAAAATCCAAATTTCTTGATAAGGAATTATCCACGATACACCATTCCTTGTGAGATTCAACCCCGACTCTTTGTTGGATTTTTATTGACGATGACCACTCACTCTTTTAATTAGTTTTGGAGGGTGATTTGAGCATTATCAAAAAATGACATCGTTGTGGGGAATGGTAGTTGAGAATTCTTATTTAGAAATTAGATTTTAATTTTGTTTAGTTGCAGTAGATTTGTCGTTTGGTGTTGTTGTTGGCTGATTTGCAAGTTGAAAAAATGAGTGACTATAGAAGTGATAATGATAGTCACTATGGTCAAAATGACAATATGCGTGATTTGAATAACATGCCCATTAATCTTATTCAAACCATGGGAGCAATCCGAATACCTCTTACAACTAGGAGGACTGTGTTTCACATCACCGGAACTATGATACAACTGCTCGAGATGAAATGAATTTTTGGGGGTCTAGCTCATAAGGATCGCCATGAACACCTTAGGAATTTCAAGGAGGTATGTGGACCCTTTGTGTTCAAGAATATCTCCCAAGAATTTGTAAGGTTGAGGTTATTCCCGTTCTCTTTAACGGGAGAAGCTACAAGATGATTGACAGAGTTGCCAAATGATTCTATCATTTCGTAGGAAGAGCAAATTGATGCTTTCTTAGAGAGATTCTTTCCACCCTCGTAGATGGTTAAACTTCATCTCTAAATCCAAAATTTCAAGCGTATTGGAGGTGATCCTTTGCATGAGACATGGCTGAGATTCAAGAAGTTGCTCTTGCAATGTCCAATGCATGGAGTTCCGGATAATTTGCTGATGCAATACTTCTATTGTAGCCTGGATTCAGTCAATAAATGTGTGGCTGATCATTAAGTCCATGGTGGATTAATAAGACAACCGTATGAGGTAGTTGCTTTGCTACTTGATGATATGACTAAGATTAACCGAGAATGGCACACTAGAGAGGACCACGTGTCTACTCTACAAGTGGGTTTAACCAAAGAACAAGATGAGAAGGACCATGAAAGAGATGAAAACATGGCCAAAATAATGACCCAAATCGATTTGTTGTCTAAACATATCATGGGAGGTGGAACCAAGTTGGTAAATGCGATTGGAACCAACAGTGGGCAATGCCCAGATGATGTCAAATTTGAGGCATTATACAATAAGGAAGTTCAATACTTGGGAAATCAAGTGGGGGTTTTCACACCAATTATGAATGACAAGGTGGGAACCAAGGTTGGAACAAAGATAGAGAAGGGGGTTGGAAAGACTGGCGAGGTGGAAATTAGAGATATAGGGAGATGGAAAAGGATAGGTATGTGCCTCCCCATGAGCGCCCACATCCAAAAGAGCCAACTGGGCCAGAAAGAAGCCGAACTGAAGACATGCTTACAAGGATCTAAAACAAGGTTAAAGTGTCTGATAAGGTGTTGAAGGAATTTTAAAATGCCTTCTCCACTCTAACACAGACGGTGACTTCTCTCTCAGTTTCCATTAAGCAAATTGCAACTCATCTCAATCTAAGGAAAAAGGAAACATTGCCTAGTGACACCAACCCGAACCCCAAGAATGATTGTTGAGTTTGAGGACTATGTCGTGCCATGACATTAAATAAGGAGCTTCTTGGGAGGCAACCCAAGTCTTTACTTTTATTTTTATTACTTTCGAATAACGTGCGTTATGAGTGCAGGTTAAAAATAGGTTAAAAGATCGACAATGGAAGAATAGGTGATACCAAGACTTAAACGATGATGCACCGAAGGCATTGTGCGGACTCATTCTTGTCCGCCTTTTCAGCTTGAATAGATGGAAAAGTGTACTGCCAAAGTCAGCAATCAGAACTCCAAAAGGTGATTCGCCGAAGTGCACTACGCGGTCTCTATCGGGTCCACCGAAGTAGCCTTCAGGTTTCATAGATGTTAAGGCATGTTCGGAGAGCTTAAGCTCCAAATGGTGATTTACCAAACACGTTCGGTGACGTTAGTCGAGATCGCTGAGCGGGCCTGATATAAAAAGGCCAAGGGTCCTTTTAAATTCAAAAATCAAAACCTTCAAGATTTGAGAGCCTTTTTGATTCCTTTCTCTTGTTTTGCATATTTTGAGTGTTTGTGAGTCTCTTGTGAGTGTTTACAAAGTTCGAAGAGTGCATTTGCTTGGAGTTCGAAGAGTGCATTTGCTTGGAGTTCGTGTCAACGCAACCCCGATCCCTCATTTTTCTCAATTATTTTTAATATTAAGGTTTGTTTTTTGAATTCTTGTTGATGCTTTTGAGTTTAAAATGCATATAGTGTGTGAGATTGAGCCCTCTAACTGCTTTTGTGTGTTTGATTTCGATGGGTAGCATCATATTGTATGATTTGAATTGCGCCCATAAGATTTTGATTGTGAATGTTTGTCAAAATGGTGAATCATAGTTGTGTTGGTTAAATTACTCAATTAAATTGAAAGATATGTTGGGTCTAGGCCTAATTTAATGTGGGTGAAATCTGAGGAGCCCAGTGTTGACCCAATTGCATGATTTTACCCAATGATAGACAAAGCGACTACTTTCATAAGGGCAAATCGTCATTTAGTGCAATACTTAGTAATATCTAAGGGAAGTCTGAGTACCCATGGGTAGAAAAGCATATATGTGGATTGTAATGTAGGAGGAAACTAGTATTTGTTATGCGTGTTGGTTTAGCTATGAAAATTTGGCACTAGGCTGAACACTTCTTATTTGGCGAGCTTATCTTAGCTTGCCAATGAGGTTAGGCGAATCACCGAGTAAGCCCCAGATCACTTTCTTTATCATATGCATGGCCTTGGGTATTTTTCTATTCGACGGGCTTTTTTTAGTCCTCTGAACCCATTTGGCGTATTGCCGAGTGGGAGAGTACATCGCCCTTGATGCCTATGTCTTTCCCTTTTGCACTGTTAGCTTCGGAGAACTTGTCTTAGCTCGCCAAAACTGACTCAGTGAATCATCGAGTTAGCATTGACTTTGCCTTGTATGCCTGGGCCTTGAATTAATTGGTACTGTCCATTTTGGCGAGCTCACCGGAGTTTACCGATCCTATTTGGTGATACGACTTCCCGTTAGGCGATCCTCATAAGTGTTCTTGAAATGTGATTCAATGTGCTTTTGATTTCAACTACCTTCAAAAATTCCATGTTTTAATGTGTGCTTTGCAGGTAATGGAAAAACTAAGGGCAAACATATGGTTTCCTCCGATACTGAGTCGGATAGAGAGCCTTTTCCTCCTCCTCCTCCTCCTCCTCCTTCACTAAAGAGACATTGGGGAGTATCTATAAATGAGCCTTCGGAGCCTCCCTACCATCAAAACACTTCCACTACCCAATCACATACCCAAGAAAGGGTACAGCCTAGACAACGGGTAGTGAGAAAGAGGACGAAGATCAGACCAAAGTTAGTGCAGTCTTCTTCTACACAGGCACCGGCTTCCAGAGTTCTTTCGGTTATCACTCCAAGAGCCTTGAATAGGTTCAAAGCAGCTGGAGAAAGGACAATACTTGAGGATAGAAGAATATCCATAGATGGAGTAGTGAGCGATTACCCAGCCATCTGGGACACCATACAGTTCCATAAATTTGAAGGATTCGCCAAGCCCAGGAACCCTTACATCCCTTCTTGGGTAAGGGAATTCTACATTGCATATGCTCAAGCCCTTCCCAAGAAGCGAAAGGGCACAGTCGAGAAACCACTTAAAGAGGTAGAAGTGAGAGGGAAGAATGTTCGGTGTGACGCTAAGGCTATTAATACTACCTTGAATATGCCAATATTTGCATCAGACTTATATTTACTTCAGATGAGCCACGACTTAGACTCTCTGAAGGGTTGGCTAGCTCCCTTAATTTCTGACTCTTCTCCAACCTGGATGGTTGATGGTTCCTGGATCGAGAAGAAGGACTTAAACGTAGTGGAATGATATTGGTTTGGATTCATCAGTAGCAACCTGATGATGTCACAGAATGAGTCCATCCTTCGCCATGCCAAGGCGATCTTGGTAGGTACTATCATTGATAGGGAGCACATACATGTAGGTACTATCATTGTTGATGAGATGTTGATGAGGGTAAGGTAGGAATATACATCCCTCCCATTTCCATTACTGATCACACAACTATGCGAGAGGGAAGGAGACCCTTTTCGCGCATTTACAAATGTGAGGGTCATGCCTACTTCATCTAGTGACATAGATGGATTGAGGCAGAGTGTTTGCGGGATGATGTGGCTCGGAGGAAGCCTTTACCACCAAATTCTATGCACGTGGTTGACCCTACCACCTTGGCAGCTGAGGATAGCACACCTGCTTCTTTTGTGGAGTAGGCATGTATTTTTACACCTTCTTCCACTATTGTCCAGTCTGTATCTACTTTTGTGCCTACTGTTGCTACTGTTGTGTCTACTGTGAGGCCTCTCCCCTCTCCTATCACCCATCCCCCCTTGACCTAGGCTATGATTTATCATATGGGTACCCTTTCCTGCTCAGGAGATGTTAGAGCTGCCTGCGTTGAGATAGACATGCCCAAGCTTATTGATCAGGCCATTAATAAGGCCTTGGCTACTTTGATAGAGCGGGTGGTCAAGTGTGAGGGGACCATTGAGAGTCACAACATGAGACTGGATAATCTCAAAGCTAGTTTAGAGGATCGGGAGAAGGCTGAGGGTAGTTCTAGCGCACTAGATGCTATGAGAGATGAGATTGCTACTATGAGGCGGAGGTGCTCCAGTTATAGTCGACAGACATCTCCATGCTTTGGGGTGAGTTTCTCCTTCCAGATGCTACTGCTCATATGCCTGAGATGCCGAATACTGTGCCTCCCTCTAGTGAGCAGCCTGGGTTGCTATGCATGTTGAATATGCTGATGCTGATGAGAGTGAAAGGGCTGAGGATGATCTAAATGAGGAGATGGATGAGGAGGAGTTGCAGGCTGAAGAGCAGGGGATTGCAGAGACACTGACCGAGCTACAGGAGACTGATGAGGTCATTTTTTAGGCAGCCCTAGAGAGATCTCTTTAAGAGACTTCAGAGGTTGGCTGTAGTGGAGTCACTCTAGACCCCACCTTCCCTCCTAGTGCTGAGACAGGCATTGATGCCCCAGTTGAGCCTTCCCTGCCACCTCCAGTAATCTTATTGCTGGGCATCGATGCCCCTCTTGAGGCATCACCACTTGAGACTCCGGATGAGAGTGTTCCACAGGCATAGCCTATCAGAGGGACCCTTTATATCAACTTCCTCGTATTTTTGTTGATCTTGCATTGAGGACACTGCATTCTTATTTTTGGTGGGGTGAGGGAATTCGTCACAATATTCCCCTTTTGATTGTATTTTGTTATTTTGAGTTTTGAATAGTTGTAGTGTTACTGTTGTTTATATTTGAGTGCTCTTTTGGGTATAAGTGTCTCTTTATTTCTTTTTCCTTCTCTCTTGATTATTACAACTCCTCCCATGACTTTAAAATCGTGAAATACTTGAAGTTTTCATTGATAACAATTTGAGAATTAATTTTGTTCAATATCGATGTCTTGAATAGTACTCATGATGAGCATGATGCGTAGTGTTGGTGTTGCGAGAATGAGACGTGGTTACACCTTTGAGTGATCTCTTTGATTTTTTTTGTTGACTAGCTACATTTCGATGTAAGCCTTGCAATGAACATTGCACGTACGCTCTTGATCTTTTCGAGATGTGCTAAATGAGTGTATTTCAAAGTGCCATTTATGGTGAGGGATTACTTCAAATCATGCATGTGGAGTCCTAGAATTTGTCTTGTTAGTCCAATTGTGCGAATCTTGGTAAATGTGAGACATGATCTTGGGCAACAATTGAAAAAGGGAACCAAATTGTACATCAATCCTTTGTGACTACCTTATGAGGGTGTGAATCCATTTTGGCACCACTTGAGCCTAACCTATTTTTTGGCAACCAAAAAAATCCTCTTGAACCCAAATTATCCCTACCTTCTCACCAAATATCCTTTTTGAAGCATTGTGATGTTTGAATAGCCAACTTAGGCCAAAAAGAAGGAACCCCTCCTTATAAAAAAAATCATTATGATGAAAATGCCTTGGAAAAATGAAAATGAAAAAGAGAAGTGAATGAAATAAAAGGTGATTCCAAATAAATTGAGTGGCAAGTCAAGAGTTGAGTTCTCAAATGAAAAAGAAGGAAAAGAACTTGAGAAGAGGTGATGATGATTGCAACAATGCTTTGAAAAGGTAAATTCACCAATCCAAATTGACCATACCTTAACCCTCAGCCCCATTACAAACCTAAAAGACCCTCGAGATCTTGCATGAACTAGGTTATGTGATGATTAGAAAATATAAGCAAACCTATGGAACAAAGCTTGCATGTGTTTCTCTTTTGAGAGAGAGAGAGTTGCGTTGATTCCTTATACCTTTGTTGATTTGCTTTGAGAGATCATGGAATTGTTCTTGATGTGAATGCATTTGTTGAAATATTTTCTTGCATTAGACAAGAAGCTAAAGTGAGCATGAGCTTGTTTTGAGACTAGCTAGTCATTATTTGAAGCTTTTTGATCATGATTGTAGGTAACATGTTATTGAGAATAGTCTTGCTTTGGCACTTGCATGTTAGCTCTCATTGAGTACTATTGTAAACCCACTTATTAAGCTTTTTGTGTTCTTGATGTACTTGAGGACAAGCAAAAGTTAAAGTTGGGGGTGTTGATGACTGGTAGATTGCACTCATTTAAGGTCCATTTAGCTCAATAATTAGTGTCTTCAATGCCTAATTTTGTCCTATTCTGATAGAATATTGATGATTTGTAGCTATGAAGGCAATTGGACTAGGCAAGGATTGATGCTTAAAAGAATGGCCAAAAATATAAAAAGAAGTACAAAGTGAACATTATTGATCGCCTAACATGAAGGGCTGATCGCCAACTGATGACGACCTCACCCAAATCGACAGTGAAAAGCACTTGTGTCTATCAATGAAGGTCGATGGACTCCAGTAAACACAGTGATGCGTCGAATGAGAACAGCGACCCTGATGCAAATCGCCCAACGTGACAGTGTGCAAAGCAAAGATGTAATACTTTAAAGGTGAACAAAGGTGGTACTCAGCGATTCACCGAGTGTGAAAGGCTGACTCAATCGAGTTTGCTAACTGAGGTTCAAACACCTAAAGCCTAGAGCATAATAAGGCGAGATGGGGAAAGAAGAGTGATTCGCCAAGTAGGTTTGGCGAGCCCGACTAATGTCGCCGAGTCAGTCACTAAGTGGATTTTGGGCCAAATTTTAGGAAAATATAAATAGCCCAAAGGATGCCAGAGTTTAGGGAGTTCGCGAGTGAGTTTGAAAATATAGTTTTTAGAGAGTTGGAGAACACTTTACTTTTGAAGAACACTTTTCTAGATTTTGGGGTTTTACAACTTGATGTTAAATTTTGATAAATTGAAGTTGAATCCAAAGTGGGTTTACTCTTGATTGCTTGATTTCAAGTTACTCATGGCTGCTTTCATTGAAGGTATAATTTCTTTACTTTTTATGATAGGTGGCTAAAATCCCAAGATCTAAGGGTCCTCAAATGGAGTTGGGTGTTGATTTAATGTAGTGGATATTGCGCTTTGCTATGTTTTGTTGTTGTTCATATATGAATTTGGTTTAGTTATCATGGGGTTAATTAAAGGGTTAAGGTTGCAAACTTAATTCCTACTTTTGATCTCCGGTTGATGCTCGAAAGAGATTGATTGGAGTGGGTGATTAGTTCAATACTAGCAATTTAGGTTTGATGTTTGTAACTTTCTTGAAAGAGAGGTTATGGGTCAAATCTATTTGCCCTCTTCTTGAAAAAGAGAATAGAGTAAGGTATTGGGTTGTTTACGTTTGGCATTTAGATGAGATCGAAAGGAGATTATATGCATATATGCTTTGAGATCGAAAGATGATTAGCGTCAATGAAGATGACTTAACCTACTCATGAATGTTCATCACTACAGAGCAGCACAATTACCCCTATGTGATATCAATTTCCAATCCCCGCACTCTTAGATTGTTTGTTAATTTTTGATTTCGTCTATATTTTAGTTCGATTGTGATAATTGATAATCAAAGCTTTATATTAAGTTGGTGGTATCATCCACCTAATAGCTCTTACTATTACAAATGAGCTGAATTGAAATCCAAATTTTTTGATAAGGAATTCTCTACGATACACCATTTCTTGCGGGATTCGACCCCGACTCTTTGTTGGGTTTTTATTGACGATGACCGCTCACTCTTTTAATTAGTTTTGGAGGGTGATTTGAGAGTTTTCACTATTGCCACCCTAGAACCAGGGTGGGCCTATTTTTTGTAACCTCGCTTATCTATGTTGCTCTTCCTCTATTAGGATTACCAAAGAAGCATCCTGCACCCCAATTGCTAGTACGTGACGCACTATGGCTGATCCATGAGATCCTAGTTTGGGGTCTGAGCCCCTACCCTGGTTTGTAGCCCATGGTGGTGTGCTTGACACACTACCCTGAATAACGCCCTCTAGAACATCCAACACCCTCAATAAGGTATCCTGAAGCAAAGGTGTGATGACAAACTCTAGAAGAACCTAGTCCTTTCTAACATCAACATGTGACTCTGGAGAGACCTCTCTAGCATGGCCTCTAACTAATGCCTCTCCACGAGCATGACCTATGGCTGGTGCCACTCTATGGTCACGGCCTCTAGCTCGAGCTTTACCCCTACCCCTAACTAGGGCTTCAACAACTACCTCGGGGATTGCCTCCCCTCTACCACCGACAATCATAGCTCTAGTCCTTGCCATCTACCAAAAGAACACGCCATACTCAGCACTAATGAAGGTAACCACACACGATAAGAAAGAATGAAAAAAAAAATAGTTTCCCAACATTCTCCATAGCCTCCCAAAGATAAGTATAGATGTCTCCGTACCAATCCTCGAGACTCTACTTAGGCTTATCTTATATACACATGAAACCTATGAACATGGGCTCTGATACCATTTTTCATGATCCAAAAATGGGTGTGATGGCACTCATCTATCCTACCAAGACAAGTCAGCCAAAAATCTGGACAAAAAATTATAGAAATGCAATAAAATAAACTATCAACAACATAAATGTGGATAACTTAGTCAATCTCATGAAACACCCCAAAACCTAGTTGTCCCGTGTACACGCAACTAATGTATTACAACAGAATCAAAATAAATATAAGTTTCAGATGTCTTATTTGTTAAAGTGAACAAGAACATAACAAAGGAACGAGAGGGTCTGCTGAGATGACAAACAGCTACCTCTTAAGTCTCTACAGAAAAGCCTCAGATGAAGTAGAGAAGAAGAATAATCACGCAGATCTGGGCTCGTAACATACATAAGTGTAGAAGCAAGGAGTGAGTATCAAACAACATGGTACTCAACAAGTAAACCACTAAACACCGTGTAAAGTAAAATAGAATATGATCACTCCTTTCATCCCAACCAAACCTCTACAAACTACAACTTGCAAAGAAACCAGCCCAACCTAGCAATTCACAATTCACGGAACGCATAGCTCAATGGTAACAACTCATCAAGTATAGATCAATCACGGTCAAGTATCAAGTGCATAATTCACAAGTTTCATAAAATGATCACAGGTTCACAAATAGTAATGAGATGCAATGCAATGATATGTCAAGTAAAGTGATGCATGTTTGTCCCACGATACACATCTGCTGAATCCCAGTTTGGAACCCATGGAGATCTTCTTAGTCCATGTATCTACCATGGGCATGGAGCCCAATCCCAATTTTATCTCAATGAATCCACCACGGATGTGGCCCGTTCCTTATATCCACTCAATGGTTCCACCCCGGACATATAGCCCGATCCCTATTTCCTCTCATCTTTATCAATATCATCACAACAATAGTACAACTTAAATGCAAACACAATAGTTCCATGATCAAATAGAAAGATGATACTTCAACACCAATATCCAACAACGGTCAATCAAAGCATATCATCAAGTGATCATCTCATTCGGCCAATTGCCCACAACATCATAATCAAGTCACACAAATCAACAAGATTCTCATTTTAACCCATGTTTTTAGCAAGTTCACATCATCAATTTACCATACTTAATTCTTCCGTGAATCCCTTCACCAATTCTCATTATTTCTCAACACATACAACAAAGAAATACAAGATTCCATATGATAAACAAAGGACTAGAAGCTCACTTGCCTTAAGAAAATCACACAATCACTCTTGCACTTGAGCTTTACCCTTTATTTGAGCCTCCAAATCAACACAAGCTATTCAAATACGAAATCACAATAAGAATTCGGAACAGTCAATACCTATATCAGTCTTTTTGTAAAATGGGGTTAAATCAACCCAAAAACTAGATTCCAAAAATGAAAGGCAAATGTGGAATCTAGTATAATTGCATTACCCTATAGATTTGGAAACTACTGGTAAAAACCATTTAAAATGGAGCTCAAACAATTATTCACCATTTAAGCAAAAACTTATGGTTCTTGAAAAAAACACCAACTTTGAAACTCAAAATCCTTATTTTGATGTTTAAAATCATAAAGAGTAAATGGGAATTGAATATTTAAGTACATAAACACTTACCCAAAAGATTTATCATGAAATTCCCCTTTGAAATCACCTCGTAAGAGTTTTTTAAGTCCAAATGGGGAAGAATCCCAATTTTGGGAATTTCATTAACTGCCAGCGATTTTCTCTCCTCGATCACGGCCTAAGACCTACAAACATGGAGGTTGGCCCTCGCTAACTCATCGATAACAGCAAATCAACAATCACCAAATTAACCGAAGGACCCTCGGGTTTTATTCGGAACCCCGAGTTCACAAACCAATTATTCTACCCAATGAAACTCGATGTTCCAAACTCAATAGAACCATCGAAACATGAATCCAAGGTCTTCTTGACCCGAAACCCATTGAAGTCACAATAAACTAAATCAACACTAAAAAAGACCAAACTGACCTTGGGACCTATAAAAATTTAACCAACACCTTCCCTAAGCCTAAAAATATTTCTCGAATCCAATGGAACTATCGGAAATCCAACTTGAGCATTTGAACTCCGAATGTTGACCAAAGTCTACTCCAAGGCCAAAATCACCCAATCTTCCAACTTAAGACCTCAAATCGATGAAACACTTTCAAATCTGAAACTAATGACTCTTCTTAACAAACTTCCACATTCTAAAATGGATGGAACTGACGGAATTCCATTCTAAAATACAAAACTAGCACCAAAAACCATTTTTAATCAATTTAAACCTTTTAAAACTCCAAAACTCTTAAAAATCACAACTTTTTACTTAACTTTCAAAATTAACTTCACAAACCAATCAAAAATGACTTGGGACAACTATCGAAAGGGATAAAATGATAATTTTATAAAAAATTCCAAAAATGACCATCAGAGTCATTACAATGTAGAAGAATCCATGGTAGCCTGAAATAGCTCACCCTTGGACTTGAAATCAGGCATCTCTCAACTGAGGTCTCAGAATAGCCATTAGAAGATGTCCTGTACTCAACAAGAAAAAGAACAAGTATAGTATCAGTACACAAACCACAGTGTACTGGTAGGATCACGCAGTTAGTCCAAGATATGAATGTAAACAGTAAATATAATATGGTAACACATAACAATGCATAACATAATAACAATTATCAACCGCATAGAATCTCAATCACATGTCATGAAACAACAACACTTGGGTCAAACAATGCATAATTGCATGTCTCACATGATCATAATGCAAATACTGGGTCATCTCATGGAACTGCAAATCACATACCTGGTCATCTCACGGAACACAAATGTAAGTTGTTAGTGTACCGGCATGGTACCGGAGCCATCTATAGCTAGTTTACCAATGTGGTACATGATTCATCCATAGTTAGTGTACCGTGGTATTCGAGCCAACCAAAAATCACAAATAATCATGCACAATCACATAGCACAATGAACAAGACCACTTGAAAACCACAAGTCACAATCATAAGTTCATTGCATGAGATTACCTACATGATGTTATTTCATATGTCTCCCTATCCTGCATTGCATAAATGATACTATAAAGCAGTATACATGCATACATATATAAATCAAAAATATACATGCATTAACTACCTCGAATCAAACCTCTTGGAAACTCTAAATAACCCGAGCTTTCCCCTTGCAAAATATCTCGGCTTGTTCTTGGTCTAAAACAAATAATATAAATAACAGTCAATCACTAACGATCTATTAATTTACTCGAATTATTAGTAAATCCAAACCCCAGCCAAAATATGATCATTTTCTCTAACTTTAGGCTCTTTTCTGCCATGGAATCATGTCAAAACCTTCTCCCAATAGCAAGAACCTAGATTCTAAGGCTTAAGAATCAATTTACAAGGTTGGGAGTTGAATTCTTACCTTTATCAATGAATGTTGTGGGAAAACTGATGCAAACTACCCAAAATCATCCCTTCCAAGTTCTTTAACTCAAAGTGCAGAAAACAGGTGTAATGAACCCTCGAGGTCATTTATTTGTTTTTGCTTACTTTTGATTGTTTTCCCTTTCATGTAGCTTTCTTATGGTTTTTTTGTGGTGCTGGGTTGGGTAGTACACTTCCTGAGGTGATCGGTTGAGTTTTGAGTGGTTTTAGCCAATTTGGAGGCTTAAGGTTGGAAAGAATTGACTTTATTTAACATCCAGAGATTAAGATGTCAGATCATAATTCCATTAGTTCCATCAACTACGGAAAGGTGATTTTGGTCTAGTGTAATGATCGCTTTGGGTTTTGAGGCTTCTGTTTGGAATTAGTGCTATTAGGCATTTTAGCTTTTGAGTTTTACCCAAAGTTTGACTTTGGTCAACTTTCTAAGTAAATGTGCTCAGAATGGAATTCCATTAGCAAAGTTAGCTCTGAAATATTGATTTTGGTTTGGAATGACTTTTTGTTTGGTTTCCAAGGTAATCAGGGTGACTTTGTGGCATTTAGCTTTTTATTTTATTTTATTTTTAAGTGTTGACTTTGGTCAACATTTTGATAAGACAACCTTCTTTGGTTGTTTCATCAATTCTGTTGAGTCTGGAATATCGTTTCCATCTAGGTAGCATATTTTGTTTACATTGATAAGGTTTCGAACAATTTCCAAACCCTCGACATAGAAATTGGTATTATTGTGAAATTGTTGATGCAGTACTGCTGGTGCAACATTGTTCTACTATTCATGATTACGGTCCCTTGGCTGCATTCATGGAGACCAAGCCTTTTGGACCTCCGCATTCATGAGGCTCTTGCCACATTCGTGAAGGATCAACCTCCCTTGCCTTCACATTCGCAGGCCTTTGGCCGCGTTCGTAAAAGGCTGACTGCCTAAGCCTCCGTGTTCATGGGGAGGCCTCCGCATTCGTGAAGGCCAAATAACTAGCAGACCAGCCTTCTAAAAGAGACTCATTTCAACATGCACGTGTATCATTTCTTTCATAGTTTTTGGGCGATTTTGAGAGCATTTGGTGTCGGATTTGAGTGATTCTTTTTGGAGCGCGTCAGGAGAGTTCTTGGGCACGTTTTGGGTTTTTGAATATTCTGTTTTCCTTTGTAATTTCCATAATTTTCCCTTTTATTCACTATTTTTTATTCCTTTTGAGCTAAATAATGGTGGGGTTATTTTGGCTTGATGGATGCTCGAATTGTGCCCATTTTCGAGGCACAATTTCCTTGAGCAGTTTGGGACCTCATGACGGAGTCAATTTTTTGACTCCGTGTATGGTTCCCATAGTTGCCTTTTTAGATTTCTTGTCAATTTTTAATTCCATTATCGATATTGGTATCGTTGTATTTGTTTTTGTGTCCCCGTGGTGTTGTTGATAGCTTGGCATCAATCTGAGACTCTCCGAAAGGGAAAAGCACTCAAGTAAATGTTTGAGTACAGTTTCGGCCTCGAGGTAGGTTACGGCTTCCTTCCCTTAGACTTAACTTAACTAGATTAATTGTAGTTTGAGTAGTAATGAATGATTAGGTTAGAATTTAGGATTAGTTAGGCTTATTTAATCCTTAGTCGATTATGGCCATTTATTGGGTATCTTAGTGTAGTTTTGGTTGGAAAACCTTAGCCTAGGTTGATCCTTGTGTTTTGTATTGGATATTATCCTTAGAAATGGCTTCTAGGTGGCATGAAACTTAGGTTATTGTGTGTCTTGCTTTGTTGGAACTATTGGTTGTTTTTTTGTGCTTTTTATCTTTTATACTCGTTATATTGATTGTTGAGCCCGAGGTCGTGAGCTGGATAAGCTAGAGTCCAGGTGATTACGTTTGTACTGTGATAGGAATTACCCGAGTATGTGTTTGGTGCGTTGTGATTTGGCGTAAAGCTTTGGAATGTTGATGGCTTTGAATTTGGTTGTTGCACTTGAATATTCATTGTTGGAAAAAAACTTGATATTTGTAAAAGCAATAGTTTATTTAAATGATTTTGGTAGTTTTGGAGACCTTTATGACTTAAAATGGCTAAAAATACTCATTTACATTTGACTCCCATATTTTTGGCTACTTTTATGGTGATAAGTCCGATGTATTATTCTGTGTGGCCCATAGACTTAGTTCAGGGCTACATTCTACTCTTTACACTTGTTGATAAGTCTGATGCATCATTTCGGGCAGCCCATGGATATATATATTCGGTTTATTATTACTTTTTTGATAAGTCCGAGGTATTATTCTTAGTGGTCCATTGACATATATCCGTGTTATTGGCACTTTACTATTAAGTCTAAGGAATAATTACGCGCGACTCAATGGTCCTTTTGGTCCTTCTTACTTCTTTTTATTTGTCATTTGCATTGCATCCGTGTGTGATTGGTTATTGAGTATGTTTGAGTTGCCTTGTATTTTGTGCATGGCCTGTGACTGAATTCTCAATATTGTTTGTATGTTCTTTGTCGTATAGTATCATATGTTAGAATTTATCCTTGACTTACTAGTATCATCTTGCTTCTCTTATATTGTTTATCTTTCTTAGATCGGTTAGCCTATGATGCCTACAGAGTACCTCGTGTTTTGGTACTCATACTACATTTATGCATCTCTTATGATGTAGCTCCTAGTACGAGTCACCCTCAGTGGGTGTTGGATCTACCTTGGCCGTCACACACTCAGATCGTGGTGAGCTTCTGACTTTTAGAGACTTCTTGCTTTCTCTCTTTTGTACTGACTTATGTTTTGTATTTTGCTTAATCAGTTCTCTTGTACATTTGGCTTTTCTGTACTTAGTGGCTTTTGTATAGGTAATACCAGGTCCGGGGTTGGTTCTTGTGTTAGTTTGTTTTCTCAGACATTTTCGGGCTTCTTTTTTACATTTTGTATCGTATTACATATTTATGATATGGCCCATTTCTTATATTCTATGTCTATCTCGGCTTATTCTTGTTATGTCTATATAAACTGTTATCTTCCCCATCTGTTGTTTGGGTTTAGGCTTGCCTACTGGGGGGGATCATAGTAGGCACCATCATGGCTCGATGTCGGATTGTGACAATAGGGGGGTTATGGGCTATTTTTTGCATAAAATCCTGATTTTGTCGCTATAGCGGCCTGATTCTCACTATAGCGGTGCTGCTATAGTGGTAACTTACCTCGCAATAGCGCTCGATGCAACTTTAGAAACCCCAACTCCAAAAAGGCCATTTTTACAACACAAACTCTTCCTTTGACGTCCCAATACATACCTTTCACGCCAAGTTCAATTTTGGGAGTTCTTCTTACCCGAATTCAATTCTAAAAGGTCTTGTGAACTCCTTAATGTCTTGGCTACAAGAATTTAGCAACCAAACCTCAAAATTACATTCCTTCTATTCCCGGATGACCCTAGACCTCACCTAGCCCAGATTCTGTCAGTCTGGCCTAGCCAAAAAAATTTAAGTCACTATTTGAAAAGTTTTCTTGTCCAATTTTTTTCCCTCTGGAACCTACTCATAGAGACCGGGTTAGGCTATTACATATAATTGGTGCTTTTACTAATTAATAGGTTCTTGTGTTTGAGAGTGAACTTTTATATTTCTACAAAAGTAATTCATCTAACAGATGCTCGAATAAAAATTATTATAAATGAAATTATGTATTTTTAAAATAAACAATTAGTTGACATGATCCCTTAAACGTCATATAATCACATCAATGCAAATTAACTCTTTACTACACTTTGAAATTTGAAATTATGTCGAGTTACGAGTGAGTCATTAGCGAAATTTCATTTGTTTTGTATAAAATTAGCCTAGTCGTGTCCTACATATATTATATAAATAAAAAAACTAATATAACATAACATGTCGACTAAAACATCTAGTAAGAGAA
Source organism: Solanum appendiculatum (assembly GCA_018342035.1). Taxonomy (NCBI): domain Eukaryota; kingdom Viridiplantae; phylum Streptophyta; class Magnoliopsida; order Solanales; family Solanaceae; genus Solanum; species Solanum appendiculatum. The sequence continues at coordinate 12,879 of JAGDQO010001371.1, read as the reverse complement.
AAATGTTTTTGTTATGAATATTACTTTGTAAAACATGAAGTTACACAAATTCAAAATTTACATGGATGACCATACGGGGAATTAACTCCGGGTGGTTTCAACCAACTGAAATATCTTCTTCATTCTTGACTCTTTTAAGATTTTTGCTTAAAAGGCATTTCTTCATTTATAGAAGTAATATATATATATATATATATAAGAAAAATAAATAAACAACTTAATGAATAAAATAAAATATAATAATAATATATGCAATGCAAAAAAATTGGCAATTAAAAATAGAGAAGTAACCAATTTAATTAGAGGAAAGTAGTACCTAGTAGCAATTGGGCCTAGGGCTGTGCATATTATGATCCAAATCGAAAAAGTCGATCAAACTAATTTTTAAAAAAAATTCAATTTCAATTTGATCGATAGATTTTTGTTTTGAATTCTAAAATTTCAATTATTTAGTTCGATTTTTTATTTTTAATCAATTTAATTAAGTTAAACTAAATAATCGAAATGTAATTACACTATACTTACACTCTAAAGTTGACACTTATTATTTGTCTACACATGTCAGTTCACAACTGAAGGTGACCCAATTTAAACATTAAAATATGGCCTTATATAATATATACCCAGACCCAATATTATGAGAAAATCCTTGTCAAAGTGAATAGGTGTCACATTTTATTATTTATGTGTTCGGCTGCTCGTTAGTGTTTGTCATCTTGCTCAGATTGATTATTTGTATATTCGTTATCATTTTTTTCTTCTTGCTCTATTATTTGTGTGCTCATTAGTCATTTTGTTTTTTTGTCACTCAATTATTGGTATGTTGGTTATCATTTCTATCTTCTCGATTCTTTCTCTAATATATGTGTGCTCGTTAGTCATTTCTTTCTTCTCGCACAATCATATGTGTGTTGTACTAGTACTGTTATTAGGTGTTTCTGTAGTTAAATACTTCTATTCATTAAAAACACTCTATTGTTGCTTCTCAATGAAACTGTATCATCAGAGAAAGATAGTTGTTTCTCAAAAGTTTGCTTCTATTTGTGTGGGTCAACAAGCAGACTAAGTTTGCTACATCTTGATGGTCTTTTCTCCTACTGGAGATAACTCTAGTTACTACTTACTAATTTGATGTTTTTTCAATCGTGCCTGATGAAATAACTTGATATTAAACAGCCCTACAACTTTTGAAGGTACATATTGACTAAGTTTTAATCATTGTGAATCAAATAGAAAAATGATCAATCAAGTGATAAAACTTGACGTTGATTGTTAAGGGACATATAGCTTTTTTTGACATTATAAATATTGTGGAAGAAAGTTAGTTACGAGTATATATTTAACAAAAATAAACTAAAGTGAACACAAGTTATGCTAATTCCCAGTTCTAAAGCATTGTCACTTTTGATAGCTTAAGACTCATAATTGAAAATCTATGAAGGCCTTCACTAGCTCAAAACTATAGTTTTTGACATCTGGTATATGAATACAAGTAACTCTTGAGAAGTCATTAATAATGTTCAAAAAGTATTTGTATTCATCATATTTGAGAGTATGATATGGTCTCCGTGTGTCAATATGAATTAACTAGAAAGACTTTGTTGTTTGTATATTGTTTGTGACACCTTAGCTTAAGATAAAAAGTCTCACATCGGCAAAACACAAGAGAGATTTTGGGTATATAAATAAGTAGTCCTCACACCCTAGTGACGCATTTTAAAGTTGTGTGGGTCTAGGTCCAGAGAAGACAATATCACTAGTGGGTTGGACCGTTACAAATGGTATCATAGCATATCTTGTGTCACCCTTGTCGATATGGGTCAGAGTTCAACTGAGTTTAGACAAATCCCGCTAAGGCAAGACAAACCTCACTGCTGAGTCTAGCCAAATATCATGCGGTGGGGCAAACCTTAGCGAGGACATTGGGTCCATAAGAGGGGGTGTATGCGACACCTCAGCTTAAGATAAAAAGTCTCACATGAGAAAATTATAAGAGAGATGTTGGGTATATAAGTAAGCAGTCATTACACTCTAGTGACACATTTTAAAACATTAGCGAGAACATAATTTGCTTATTAGGACCAGGAAAGGCATAGAGAGAGCCTTTTGTCGCACCTTTCTTCGTATTTAAACCATAACGATCTCCCCATAGTTGACATAGACACCTATCATTCAATAAGCAATGAGTATGGCAGCTTCATTATGGACTATTTGATCATTTTTGGAAGGCACGATCCAAGCACACACAAATTCAAGCCAAATTTTGGATTCAAACTTCAAATCATGGCGAGAAATCTCGCCTCCCGTAGTCTCCCAAGTTGGCTTGCCCATAGCGATAGTGTTAGCTACCCACAGAAGTTGTCTACCCTTTGTACCAATTTTCTCAACATATGCAGAACCTTTCCTTATCTTTTCATCCTAGAAGAGGGAGTTGATCGTCTATGGGTGTGATGTATACCTCAAAACCCCTCACAAGAACTGAAGGTAGATTCGGAATCTTTTCCACTGGTCCACGAAGACCTATTAACTCCTACCCTGTTTGATATAAAGCCTAAAATTCCATGACCAACTACGAGAAGAAATCATCCCGGGAATCTACAAGGGGCACCCAATTTATGGTGGTAAACTGCTGCACAATATTAGGAAATTCCTTTCCTAAACCGGCTATGTTGAACCTTTTCTCCGGTGTAATGGTTCAGTTGGTTTTGGAGAGAGTGTACCTCTCCTTCATTCCCTCAACTCCAAATCGGATGCGCTCCGCCTCGTTAACTGTGTTTCGGGGAGCCTTTTCAGTGCTCTTACTTTTACTTTTGCCCTTGCCCTCGAAAGAAAAGGGCTTGCGGTTTTGCTTTCTTGATTCACCCTTTTTAGAATTCATTCTCTATGAGAGGAGTTGTGAGATAATACCAAACTCTACATATTTTTGATATTTTTTATTATGAAGAGGGAAAAGAAACTAAAAGAAATTAACAAAAGAAAAATAAAAAGGACGCAAGAAGAATTAAACATTTAAGGCTCACTGTGAAACCGGCATTTGACTAGCGGCTCGCAGATGCGAGATTGTAACCCACTAGTACAAACACCGACTGCTAATAGTAAACTGCATACCAACTGGATGAACCGTCGTTACATCAGTGTCTTGCCAATGGAGGCATGCAACTCGCAAGTGAAACGCCAGTCAAAGGCATAGAAATTTTGAAATTCGACACTTGACCGGTGTTGCATCTGAGAATTGTAGAGCAAACATTGCCCAGCGTCACTGCTTCACAAGCACCACTTCGACCAAGAATGGCCCAATTTCAGTTTAAGAATTCATTATTCACTTCTAATAGGTACTCAGACTTCCCAAAAAATTCGCATGGCAATTTCAAACAAACCTTGGCGATTTTCCTTAAGAAAGACGTCACCCCGTCTATCATTGGAATCATCAAGCCTACAAACAGGCAATTTTAACAATTGAGCATTCTCATTCGCAATTGCATCCTCGCCATGAGATAAAAATCACTCAAATCAGTTCACCAACACATAGGGATGCTACTCATTCACAAATTTCAGCCTAAATCACAAGTATTCACATAATGATGAATTTACCCTTAAGAATGATATCACCTAATCCATCATAGGGAAATTTCATGCACTGCGAAAACACAAATGGGTTACTATGATTTCACCCTCAACTCAAATTTTAAGCTATCTACACAAGATTTCACATGCAATTTTACATTTTCAAGCACATTCACATCAAATCTAGCAATTTCAAAGCACAAACATAGCATCAATTTTCAAACTACAAACATAGCATCAATTTTCAAACTTGACACTTGGGTTTTGACAATAATTAAGCTATACCATGGAATCACTACCACATTTTCACATTATGAAAGCTTAAAATCAGAAAAATAGTGTAACATACCAAATATTGAATAGAATGCGGAGAAAAACCAAAGAGCTTCAATAGAGGTTTTCAACTTCAACTCAAAAAACATTCACCAAAATTCTTTTCACATTTTAGAGAGGAGAGGGTTTAGAGTGAGTACGGAGAAGAGAAAAGGGGGGTTTAAGTATAAAAGAGAAAATGGAGTTGGGATTAGCGAGGTTTAATGGTGAATGGAGGTGATGAATGTGGGAAATAGAGGTTTGGGAGATGAATGGGTGTTAGAAATAGAAAAGGGTTTTGGGGAAAAGGCGGTCAAAATCCATTCCTTTAGTTCTCCAAGAGTCATAATTGAAGCACTCTTCCCATTTATCTGACTTACGTTCAATCAATGCTATGCCAATCACTTCTGGCAAGACGCCAACTCAGCACAACTACCGAAGAATCTATCCCAGTGCACTGATTAGCATTGGTAACTTGACTGGCACTGTAAAATTTTCAACATGAGGTTTGTCGTTCAAGCGCAGGTTCTAAAAATTCTTCCCAACTATATGTTGGGAACCTACATTTAACTTGCATTGTATAATCTCCAACTAGCGTCGATGGCCAAGACACTTAGTCATTCAGCCTCTTCACTTAGCATCTTTTTGCACCCTTAAAAACACACCAAAAACAATAAAAAGTGAAGCAAAAACAATACTTGGGTTGCCTCCCAAGAAGCATTTGATTTAAAGTCGCGACATGATGAAGTACCTTAAAAATTACCCTATATCGGGTGGCACTTCTTCCTCCCATATATCCTTCACCAGCTCATTCACAAACACTATTCTACACTCATCAAGTGGTTTTGTAGGTATGCCCACATTAAACTTCATTGATTCTTCTTCAACTCAAAACTGGAGCTCTCCAACCTCCATATCAACAAGTGCTCAGCTCGTGACAAGAAATGGTCAGCCTAAAATGATAGGCACTTCTATATCCATGTCATAATCGAGCACTACAAAATCCATCAAAAAAATGAACTTGTCTACTTTGACTAAGACGTAAAATAGTATACTAACCTACTTCTTGATTGAGAGTAACCTCATAGGGGTGGGTTTGGGATTGCCAATACCCAACTTCTTGAAAATTAAAAGAGGCATCAAATTAATGATTGCCCTCAAGTGACATAAGGCTTTATCAAATTTGTGTGCTCCAATGGTACATGGAATGGTACATGGAATGGTAAATGTTCCTTAATCCTCTTTCTTTGTGGTCAAACTAATAGACATCACAATAATGCAATGGTGAGATACTTCAATTGTACCCACATTGATTAACCTCTTCTTTTGAGCAGTTCTTTCATGAACTTTGAGCACCCCAACATTTGTAACAGAGCATTAATTAGTGGAATATTCATAGATAGCTTGCTGAGATGATCTACAAACTTTTTGATTTGATCATCTTCCTTCTTCTTAATTACTCTTTTAGGATAAGGAGCGGGACAAATGGGCACATCGCCCTTAGCTAATTTATCCCTTATTTCTTCTTCAATATCAATCATCACCTTAGGAGGATCATCTTCTTTCTCTGTATCAACACTCAGATTTCCTTCATTTTACAATTTTTCATCAACCACAATACGAATGGGTGCACTAGGCTTCACCCCATCATCAACCTTATCACAAGCAACCTTCTTCGGTACCACCTTGACATCCTCGAGAACTTTACCATTTCTTGTGACTATCGCCATACAATGGTTATCATTTTTTTGGGTTTGGCAGAGTGTCACTAGGGAGTGTTCCCTTGGCACTTGGTTCATTTAAGCTGATAAACAATTCATTTGGGTCTCCAAATATTTGATCGAAGTGGAGTGGGAGATATCGGTTTGAGTTAGATTGGATACATCATTCTTGAGTTTTTTAACTCTATTATCCGTAGATTCTTCCCTATTGAGAACTCAGTTCAACATCTCCTCAATTTTTGAACTAGTCGGGTCACTCACACTTGCTTGATTATGAGGAGCTTCAAATTTTTGTGGAGGCACATACGGATTTGAACTCTAATGATTGTACCTATCATCTTTTCTTGCTCGATCTTGCTCATGCCACACCTTTTCTTTGTCTTTCTATCAACCATCTTGATCTTTCCAACCTGGATTCTCATCCTAGGGATTCCATTGACCTTGGTTGGTCACTTGTTACTCCGGTCAAGAACCTGAACATTGGTTTTCCAAGTATCTAATATCTTTATCAAATGAGGCATAATCGGTCTCATCTTCAAGAGATGATGTGCACTATGTGCCACAATGGCATTTATACTTTTCGTTCTGGTATCCAACATGTGTTTGGCTAAGAGCTCCACATGCGTCATCATCTTAGCCATCTTCTCATCTCACTCCTATTCATTTCTTCTCATCTCATTTGTCATTGTGAAAGTGGCTACATCCACGAACCTTGCATTATCTCTAGTGTGCCATGCCATATTGGTCATAGACATTTGATCAATGGCAATGGAAGCTAGCGGGTATGTGAGACTCATAAAGGAACCTCCAGTCAAATTATCAACCACCACTTGATTTGTTTCATCCAATGAGAAGTAGAAAATTTGTAGCAACACTTGGTTTGACATTCCATGGTTTAAGCATTAATCCACCTTCTTCTTAAACCCATAGCCACACCTCATGCATAGCTTCTCTCAATAATTGATAAAAGTTATTATTCTCATCCATCAATTTCAACATCTGTGAGGGTGACAAAAATCTCTCAAGGAAAGCATTCTTTAGTTCATCCCAAGACATAATCAACCCATGGGGCAATTTCGCAAGCCATGAGGTGGCTTCTCATGTTAACAAGAAAGGAACAACCTTAGTTGAATGGACTCTTGGCTAATGCTCCTCACCTTAAAAGGAAGACAAACATCCATAAAATTCCTTCGATGTTAGCTTTCATCCTCTACCCCTTATCCAAACAACCACTTCATTTGTAAGAGGTGAAGCATAAGACTAGTAACTTGAAACACAACATTTCCTACCTATGGTGGTAGGAGAATTACTCCAGCAACACCTAATTAAATAGGCTCATCCTCAAGCTCATTAGCAAAACTAGCCAAGCTTTTATTTTCATCCACTAGGTTCCTCTTGTCGTGTTTTTAGCACCCAACAATACAAACACAAAGTAATAAGAAAAAAACGCACGAAAGTTTGAATCTAGAAGTCAACAAGAGATGATCGTTAACCAATCCCCGTAAATAGCACCATTTTTTATGAATGCTCAAATCTATCTAATTTTTCAAAGTACAGTGATACCGAACTTTAGAAGTCGGGGTCAAACCACAAGGATTGGAAGATGAGATCATTCTCAATTGATTTCACAATTCAAAACAAACTAGCACAATGAATTCTCAATACACATATATATAAAGCGGGATTATGAACAACTAAAATTCGCCAATATCAAGTAACAAAATATGCAATCAACACAAATATGATCTACCAAGTTTGGAAAAGACTAGGGGTGGGTATTTTATGATTGGGGTTTCAGCTCAAATAGGGAAAGATTAATCATGATAAAATTGATTGATATATGGATATTGTTTAGTCTAGGCTACATTTGATATTCTCTCAAACTATCAAACGTATATCCCTTGGATTCTCTCGAACTCCAAGACCCTTACCAATAAAACACCAAACATTGCTTGAGTAGATAGACTATCCCTAGCTCATACCACTAAATGAGAAATTACTCGGATTATTCCATTCGTGGCGCAAACCCATAGAATAATCTCAACAAGCCTCACTATTGAGTCTTATCCAACCCTATTTTGCTTTCTCAAGACAAAACAGTGTTATAGAGCTCAACCAATGTTTGCAACCACTAGCTTTTAGATTAAAACTTCAAGACAACAATAGATCCATATCATACAATCAATTTTAGAATCGATTAATCAATATCCATTTAGGGTTTTACACCCCATCTCGTACATACACCTCTAACTAAGGATTTAGTTGTTTATAAAAGGAGAAATAGAGACAATACTCATGTAGGAAATCTCCCTTTCGAGCTAATTTGATTAATAAACTCTGAAATCCAAGCTTAGAGTGATGTAAATCTAAGGTTTCTTCCTCTACAAGAAAGGTTCTTAGCTCCAATGTCAAAAGTAATTCTCTAAAAAAGTTCTTTTCTAAAGTTCTCTATGCCCTCCCTCCTAAAATGGGAAGAAGATAAAGGTACATAGTTACACAAATTCCTATTCTATCCTTAAAACCTTTCAAAGGAAGCACTTTATTTCTTAATATGTTTTTGCACTTCAGTTTCTGCTCCTCGACTTGCGTTGGACCGGCGGAACGCTGATCCATAGTTCTGCAGCGCCAATTGCTTTGCCGCTTCAGTCCTCATTTCTTCACCTGCACTGGAATTGGTGAAACACCGATCAAGAATTGTATCACGCCAATGAGTCGGTGATTCATAGACTGTTTTGGATCCTGCAAGATGTCGGTTCCTTTGCCGGTGTGCTTTAGTGATTTTAAGCTCCAAATTCATCAAACTTGACTTTTCTAAGGAATTGCCTGCATACAAGACAACTAGGACCTAAAATCCCCTCAATTAGCATTAAAACACAGCAATAATTCATGAATTTGAGCCAAGTGAGTTGGTATTATACCAATTCATTATATGTTGATATCATTTATTGAGTATCTTGTTGATACCTCTAAGACTACTCAACTATTCCTAATGCCTTTGGTCAGCGAATAATAGTGAAATGCATGTATATTTTTTTGTATTAACTAAGAAAGATTAAAGGGCATATTTAGAAAGATTAAAGGGCATATTTCTATTTTAATTAGAGAATCAATTCCCTTTCTCTATAAGGCTCAATGGGGTTGACTAAGATCAACATCACGGGAGGAGAATTTGGGTAAATTGACTAGACAAAGAGGGATTAGGTTCATCTTTCAAGCCAAGACATATCTAGAACTTCACCTTGAATCATATTTTGGGGTAAGTTCTAGACAATATGCATATACAAGAATTATTCAAAACTCACCTCACACTAAACCAATAAGGTCTCAAGTTAGTCTCGAAATCAATAGAGTCGAATAACTTTTGACAAACTACAATGAGTTAATCAAGACCCTCCAGTAAATCACAAATCCAAATGACAAATTTACGAGACATGGCAAAAGATTGCATTCCTTCATTTTCCAAAATATTTTCAAAATTTCTTTGCCAACAAAATTTTTGGTGCTCCCACTTACGAGAAGTGTAACACAAGACTCAAAATAAAATTAAAACTTGGCATTTTTCCTTAAGAAAGTCACCTCTCAATCTAACATAGGGAAATACCAACCGATTCAACACACAAAATAGGACTCAAGAAAAAAGAAAATTTTGTTGCTTGGGTAAGAACCGTGCTATGAAAAAAACCCTTGAAGTTTATTTGATTATCTATTATTCTCAAAAGCGATATTGAATCACGTGCTCATAGATCATTAAGAGAATGAGACCGGTTAGGGAACTAATTGTAATAGCATGCACAGATAGTAAAACAATGGAAATATAGGACCAACCCGACTAAAAGCAATATCAAAAGATCAAGCCCGACAAGAGCACAAACTAACTACTAAAATAGGTCCACCAAGGACCTAAAATATTCAAACATGCCTAACAAGGGCACAAAACAGCCATCCAAAAAACTATGCAAGTTCATCAAGGGCATAAGAAATAAAACTATTGAAACGACCCAAATGCCCGAAAATGTGCTTCGGAAACACCTATAATTGTAATTTCCATATATCTCAAAATCCGTGCATGATTTCAGAAATTCGACTTCATATTCTTATTCGTGGGGTCAAATTGAGTGGGAAATGGGTCTAACCCGAATTTTAGAGCAACCGTATCAAAATTCTAAAATCGCAAAAATTGCGATTTTGAGGGTCAACTTTAAAGGGGCATATCTCTTAGCACACAAGGAACTGGAAGGGCTGCAACCTATCAAATTAAAGCTCTTTGAGTTAGCTTTCCAACGCACTTGGTTTCACCTTATTCCGAGTTAGGATGAGGGAGTTATGACCATTTTCGTAAAACCTGTCTGTGCAGAATTTCCAATTCCAGTGAGCGAATTTTCTAGGCGGGTTGGAGTCATTTTTTATAAAAAGGGGATATGTCCCATACTTAGTCATTTTCTAACTCCAAAAACACTCTCTAAGCCCTCTCCAAAAATTCCACCAAGATCTTCAACCAAATTCAAACATCTCAAGCTCTAATTCCGGATTCAAGACTCAATCTCAAGCTTCGATTCTCCATTCCAATCTTCATCAAGGATTCTCCAAAGTTGAGGTATGTGGGTTTGATTGTGGAAACCTTCCTTTCCACAAGTCCAACCATTTATCCTCTATTTCTACTTCAAGTTTATGGGTCCTCATGATCAATTATGAACTCTTGAATTATGGAATTACTACTACACACCCTATTATGGTCCTTTTGCATATTATCATGAAATGGAATTTTTATGTGATGTTTATGGTTTACATGCTTCCATGATCAAATTATGAAGGTTGATATATATATGTATGTTGTTGGTGGGCTGATTTATATGGATTTTGGAATTGGTTGGACTTAGTATTCTTGAAATACATGATTTCATTTACATGAACAATTGCCCACCTTGTGTTTGATAAAATGCCCATTTATAGAATTCTTAAGGAAAGGGAAGGTCCAAGGTACGTCCTATGAGACGGATGGTTATGTAATTGAAATGATGATGAAATGGACACATGTATATGATTTTCTCTAAATAAGTGTTGTGAGTCGACCATGCCTAGTACGGGGGGTAGTAGGCCCGTATAACCATATCGAGGGGTTGTACCTTGGTTGCCTAGTACGGGGGTTAGTAGGCCCGTATAACCATATCGAGGGGTTTGTACCTTGGTCCCTAGCACGGGGGGTGGTAGGCCCGTGTAACCATATCGAGGGGTTTGTACCTTGGTCCCTAGCACGGGTGGTGGTAGGCCCGTGTAACCATATCGAGGGGTTTGTACCTTGGTCCCTAGCACGGGGGGTGGTAGGCCCGTGTAACCATATTGAGGGGTTTGTACCTCTTTCGCCTCTCCAAGGGGGTGGTAGGCCTTTGAAATACTATATTGATGGTCACTCGCCACACATGTACTACGTCCCACTAAATATGATTTTTATGTAAGCATCATTATACATATCATTTCATTAATATGCTATCTATTGGGTATGATTACGCATTTTTTTTATGATGTCCATCTAATGTAGCCTTGCATTGCATCCCAAATATACTTTAGTACATTCAAATGTACTAAACGCATAACTCTATGCCTACCATGATGTCACCATTGTTGTAGGGACCGGAGCACCGCTTGACCATCCTTCCTCCGCTGTGGCTAGTACGGATTTTCTATAGTGGTTATTGGTGAGTCCTCCCATTTCGGGGACGTTGCCATTGATCTTTTGCTATGTATTATAAAACTTTTCCTTCTAGATAGTTATGTTTTGACTATTTGAGGGTGAGCCCCTGGTAGTTTGTCTTAGGCCCCCCTCTAAGTACTCATGTTTAGAGGTTTGGTGTTGACAAGTTGTGTTTTATGCTTTGAGCTTGACTCATCTATTGGTATTTACTGTATCATTTTCTTTTTTTACTTCTTGACTCCCTTAGTCCCGATTTCCCCCTTGGATATGCTTATCGTTTATGGTCATTTAATTGCTTCCGCGACCAAGGATGTGTAATGATACGCTATGAGGCTTGTTTGGGGTTCCTTCGGGTTCCCCATTCGCCGGTCACATCTAGGCCCTGGGCTTGGGTCGTGACAAACTTGGTATCAGAGCACTAGGTTGAATGATCCTCGGAGTCCAACACACCGCGTTGATTAGAGTCCGATTCATGGTTGTGTTGTGCACCACAACTATGAGTAGGAGGCTATGAGACGTTTTAGGAAATGTTTCCCTGCTCCATGTTCTAAGTCGTGCTGTAGAGTTGAATTAAGTTCTTCCCTAACGGTTGTTCTTTGCTATGCTAGATCATGTCTAATACAAGAGAAAGACGAGCCCGACTTGTTGCGTGAGTCATATAAGGTGTCTACTCCTATTGGTGCATATATTGTTGCTAGGAAGGTCTATAGAAATTGTCCTATTTGCATCTTGCATAAAATATTGCCTTGTGACCTTGTTGAATTGAACATGGTCGATTTTGATGTTGTTCTTGGGACGGATTGGTTGCATGCATACTATGCTTCTATTGATTGTAGAACCCGAAGGGTCAAGTTCCAATTCCCAAGTGAACCCATTCTTGAGTGGGAAAGCCAAAATGTGGTAGTCAAGGGTAGATTCATCTCTTGCATTAAAGCCCGTAAGTTGATCTCTAAGGGGTGTCTCTATCACCTCGTGCGGGTTTAGCGGGGGATGTGTGCGGAGTCCCCACAAACCTTCCTTATAGAGTCGGTCCGGTCGTAAATGAATTCCTTGATGTTTCTTTCCTAATGACCTTTCCCGCGTGTTCCTCCCCGAAAGGGGAAATAGATTTCGGCATAGACCTCCTCCCCGATACTCAACCCATTTCTATTCCCCCTTACCGTTATGGCCCCGGCGGAGTTAAAGGAGTTGAAAGAACAATTGAGGGACTTGTTGGAGAAGGGTTTTATTAGGCCTAGCCAATCACCATGGGGTGCACCGGTGTTGTTTGTGAAGAAGAAAGATGGGTCCCTTAGGATGTGTATTGATTACCGGCAACTCAATAGGGTCACCGTCAAGAATAAATATCCTCTTCCTAGGATTGATGACTTGTTCGACCAATTGCAAGGGGCTAGCCACTTCTCTAAGATTGATCTTCGATCCGGGTATCATCAAGTGAAGGTGAGGGAGGGTGACATTCCCAAGACAGCCTTCCGGACTAGGTATGGACATTATGAATTGTGGTCATGTCCTTTGGGTTGACCAATGCACCGGCTACCTTCATGGACCTAATGAATAGGGTCTTTAAACCCTACCTTGATTCCTTTGTTGTGG